>OX438596.1:1649601-2322749 GCA_949316135.1 Choreutis nemorana | reverse complement strand
CAAATACTATTTTTCTATATTCTTAATCAATGCAACATTTTATCGTTTATTATTAATCATTCTACGTAATAACCGACCTTACGAGTTATCTTTGTTATTTGAAAACAGCTGAGCTCGTAAAGATAAAAAGCTCTGACGGTTTTAGTCAGCGTCTGTTTAGCGTAATATTTGCAAGAAGGCCTTTGTTTTGCTTCCAATATGAATTATCTAACTGGAGTATTGAGCTTTTTGTTCTTCGTTATACCTTGTTACACATACAAGCCATTGGTATTAATTCATGGAGTAATGACTGGAGCAGATAGCATGGAGTTAATTTCTCATAGAATACAGGAGGTAAGAATAATGAATTGTTTTTAATGCAGACAATGTGTCTAGGCTTAGACAAATGTTGAAATAAAAATAGGTATTTTCAACAAATTAAATAGCAATAAACAGTGAGTCTAGTTGTTTAGTTATTGAGATATCTAGTTTTTTCATATAATTTAGGGCCTGACCTTCTTTCTTCTAGAGCTGATTGTTTGAAAAAATAAGAATTCCAAATTTAAACTCCTAACAATGATGTAACTTTAACTCTGATAATTTTTTTAGAAACACCCAGGAACAATAGTGTACAACATAAACCGATTTGAAAGCTGGTCCAGTCTTGAGACAATGTGGCACCAAGTATTGGAGATTGGTAAAGATGTGGCAAACATATCATCACAGTACCCAGATGGAATCAATGTATTAGGTAGGTAGATATAGGTATGTGTGAATTTTGGTCATGACATTAACATTTATTCATAGATAAAGATATAAATAGATAGACGAAGCAGAGATTAATGATACAGTTAATAATATAATATTAATGTTTTAGTTAAATATAAAACACAGTAGGGTGAATGTAAAATTTCAGAAACAATGTTTTTTCAATGAAATAATTCTAAGAAATTCTTATATTCATTCAATTATTGATTATATATCATTTTGTTTAGGTTATTCACAAGGAGGTTTAGTTGCAAGAGGTATATTGGAAACATTCTCTAACTTAACAGTGGACACTTTTATCTCTTTGAGTTCACCTCAAGCTGGACAATATGGAGGTAATAATTTAATTAACTTATATTTTAATTAATAAAAATAAAAAAGTATGCCGCCTTTTCAAATGTTATATAAGGTCTCAAAGATATATATTTTTAAATTAACTCTTTTGTTTATAATTTAAGCTGGTTTCCTGCATTTAGTGTTCCCTGGATTAGTGAAAGAGACAGCATATGAATTGTTCTACTCTAGAGTAGGACAGCATACATCTGTTGGCAACTATTGGAATGACCCATACCATCAGAAGCTGTTTGCAAGTTACAGTGTGTTCTTGCCCTATATCAACAATCAGCTTATGTAAGTATATAAATGATTAAATTTATTTTTTTTGGATTTCACATCATTGCATTACTTCACAATTTTATATAGAAAATGTCATCCCTAATTTTTCCTAATAAGGGTGAAGTTTAAAAAAGTGGTTATATTTGATGTCTCTGAGATGTCAAGTCGTTTTTGAGATTTTGTAATGAATCAGTAAGTGGTCAATCTCTTTCTCTTTATTTAAAAATATTCCATTTATCCAAAATCAAGAAGTTAAGTGCGGAAACTCCATGTTAAAATAAACTTTTTTAAATGTAATAAATGGTGATATTGTAAATCCTGCAATACATGTGAAGGCACCAAATAATTTCTTTATTATCCTTTTTTGACGCACGATGTTTTTATCCTTTTTTGACGCACGATGTTTTTCGAATACAAAACTCTATTTTTAAGGTGAAATATTATTAACAAAAAAAAGTTATGGTTCCTGTCGAGTCGTTTAGAAATAGCTTTTAAATATTATTTTTTAGAAACAAGTTCATAATTTCGGGTTTATTAGCATCGGTTCCATGGTGTAACGGTTAGCACTCTGGACTCTGAATCCAGCGATCCGAGTTCAAATCTCGGTGGAACCTGTTCTTTTTCTTTATTTTTCTTTCTTCTGTTACTGTTTAATATATTTTAGACTAAATATAATACGGTATTTTTTCAATTATTTTTCTTTATTCAGTTCTTTATTTTTTTAACATGCCGTTTTGACGACATTCCTAACTTGATGATTAAATCGCATGAAAGTGCTTTCGCTTTTGTTTTTAATAAATAATTTTGCACAGAGGAAATAAACAGTTTCTATTTTTGTTTATAACTTTAAAATAATTGTAAAATAGGTCATTCAAATTGTGATCGGCTAACGCACTTGACCTAAATGCATGATAACAGAATAATGAAGCTGATGATGAGGAACTAAAGTAAGTTTATAATGTATAACAAACATTTAAATAACGTTGTATTATGAGAAAAACAAATACATTTGATTTGAGTACATTTATACAGTTTTGCACAGTATTTAAACTTGGACTCGTAAAAGTGTCGTGAGCATGCTTGTATAAATTTGTAGTTTTAATTACTAATTATTATAATTTAAAAAATGTCATGTATGCTTAAGTTGTTCTAAAAATAGTTTTGTATGAGACTTGAAAATCTTGCGTTTTGTGTAGGATTGAGCCATAGTTAAATAAGAATGACTATACACTTGTTTTTAAGAACATTCGAAAAAAAAACCTTTTTAAAACGTTTCAATGAAACGTTTGATTTTCTACACCATGTTGGTAGAATAAATATGCAATAATAATAAATGTCATTATTTAAAAACCAAAAATTTACAAAAATTACATGCATAATGGCTACCGTACCTAGTTGTAAACTGTGTCGCATAAGTAGTTACAGATCATATTCGTAAATTTACTAAAATGTAAATATGTAAAAAAGTTAAATTTACGTTTTTCAATCCAGGTCAGCTAAATCGGATGACTTCAAATCCAATCTTTTGAGATTGAAGAGGCTCGTGTTGATCGGAGGACCGGACGACCAAGTGATCACGCCTTGGCAAAGCAGGTAACTTGTAGGCTCGGTATATTAACATTCTAATTAGCTTCCACACTAATTATTAAAAATGCAGAAGAGTGTTGTACACATCCATCTTATGCGTAGCTGCAATCAAAATCACAACACTCGGTTATTACGACTAAATGGCGAGACCCCGGTCGGCAGAATTCCTTATGACCCTTAAGTAAACATACCACCTATTACGGCTTTCGGATATACGATTAGCTTTCACGTAATACGGTCTCCTCAATGTCATTATAACTGGTCTCATCTGTCTCTATGCTGGCATACGTTTGGGTAACTCTTTCCTTATTCAATCGTAAATCGCTGAATGTAATTCAATAAAATTGGCAAGATGAAGTACAGTGAAAAAGCGACCTCTACCGGCGCGATACGGAACATTTTTTAAGACAAATCGCTTTTGGTTTGAACTAAAATTCTAAAGAGAAAATTAGTTCCGTATCTCGCCGGTAGAGGCTACTTTCTTCTGTACATGTTTTTCATCACATTGAATTATTTACATCTTATGCCCGATCTCAGGCCCAATACCAATTTTTTTTGTTGAAATAATAATATCATAAAATTTGTGTTCATTTAACTGACAGTTTAGTTGAAATAAGTTTCATTTTACCTGAACTTTTGTAACAGCGGCTTATTCATCCTATAAGATATGAGTATTTTAGTTTTAGTTACTAGGGGACGTTTGTAAGAGTCATTACAGTAGTAAAGGATTGGTGGTGAGTCACAAATATTTACAATGTAAGATGACATAGTTACCGTCACCCGTGTAACAGTAATTGCAGTTATTATGAATGAATTGTCTTATCTGCGTTATCTGGTAACCATTCAGTACATCCTGTTTGTGAGAAGTTTATTCCTGTAGTTTACAATAGTCATTAAAATATGTTTAAATACAAAACCTACAACAATAGAAAGACTGCCGACTGCCTCTATTAGATATGTTTTTTTAAGAAGAGATGTTTAAAAAATCAAATAAATTACCTACTCGAATATATTTCTCCTTTCCATTCGAGATGTATCTACTCCAAACTATACCTAAGACCGTAGGCAAAAAACATGTGATGGTTGGTTAGTTATCCTGGCTTGCAATCTATATAAGAAGCGTCATCAGAAGTTTTAACATTTTTTTATAATTCTATTAACAATTACAAGAAAGACATATCTTTGGTAAATTAATTAAAATATATTGTTTACAATTTTCAGTCAATTCGGCTATTACGACGCAAACGAGACTGTGGTAGAGTTGCGTGCTCAGGACATATACTTGGAAGACCGCATCGGCCTTAAGGAGTTGGATGAATCTGGGAGACTCCATATAGTTACGACATCAGGTGTCAACCATTTCAACTGGCATATGAACGTCACAGTCGTCGATGATTGTATTCTACCCTACTTAAATTAAGTTTGGGCAAAATATACTAACGGTGTTCGTTTTTGCAAAATATCCTAAGCCTTCCCGTTCAGACGGCACTGTACTGTGTTTTCGGAGTTCATATTATGATGGTTCTCTAAAAAGAAAGACGTTGAACCATTATAATAAGACCTCAGTGAAAATGTATTCGGTTTTCGTCCGTCGTTCAAGTTACGCTGGACTCCGTGAGAACGGCGGGTAACTGCAAAAATATATGTCGGGTAATTGTACAAAATTCAAGTCAAACATTATCGTACATATGTCAGTTTATGTTAAGGAAAAGCTTGTGATTAATTGTATTGCAAGAAACATTATATTTGAAAGTTAAAAAACCAATGAGTGAGTTATTAGTTTACCCAATTTTATTAAACTTTGTATCAATTGTATTACCTTAAACGATAAGAAAAATTTAAAATGCAATCAAAAAAATGTGTTTATATTTAAAATTGTACAATATTAACAATTTATCAGTCAATTGTTTATATGACGAAAAATTAGACTTAATTATATAGCAATAAAAGAATATAGTTTCTTTAAAAAGTCTGTGAAATTCAAATAAAAACATAAACCAACCAAGTAAATGAATCTCGAGTAGCTATTTACTTTTTATTTTATATATCTTTTTAAATTTAAACCGATCAACTTTGAATTTAAGATTATTATGTTAGGTATATATTAAAAAAATGATAATTCTCGAAAGGTGTAGTAGTTTTCATTAAATAGATTCAAACATGTAATTTTGTTAAAAGATATGTTTTCTGTGCTTGCTGTCTTATTTCAAATTTAGTATAAAACCATACAAAGATTTTTTTACCTAAAGACAGTTCAAAACATCAAATACAGTCATAGTTGTAGACGAAAAAATATTAAATAAGTTATTTTTATACTCTCATGCCAATAGCCTAATTATACCTCAATTAATTTATGAAACTGAACAATTGTAGAATTTATACGATTTTATACTAAAACAATTTAGATTTGTTGTAATAATTTAATACAAGTAGTTGTACTTTCTAGAAAGTATATAGCAGTGATCATTGTATGAATAATTTATTTATTTCATTCATTTTGAATTTTTTCATTTAAGATTAAGGAAATCATTTGGCTGTTTTAATTTTAAATCCATTTTTTTTTTGATTTCAAATAAATATGTGGTCAACATAAATGTTTTTTTCATTAAGTCTTAACATAAAAAACAAAATACAATGAATAGTTATAAATAAATAGACCCGATCTTTTTAGATCCAAAAACAAGTTAACTAAATTAAAAAAAAAAACACTCATGTCAAGAAATAGATTTTATCTAAGTATACCATTCACATGTTTTACTATTTTTAGGTTTTTATCGTATTTAACAATGTCTATTCTATTTTTAAATAAAATATCAATTCTTAATCTTAAATTTCTTGGTATTTTAAGAACAACAAATCTGCCACGTTGTCGAAAATAAGATAGCTATTATCGTAGACATATAGATTTTTTTATCATTTCGAAAATAAATTCGATTTAAGCTACCTACTTATCTAGGAAGGATTTTAAGGTATACCTACCATTTTATGGTTTTTACCTCGTTGATATCTCCTCTGGCATAGTTAAACAACAAAGTTGATAATTTTTCTTATTCATCGCAAAAAAACAGATATCTGTTCAAAGTACATTGATATTATTTTAAGAAAGATATTTAGTGTAACTACAGTTTTTTCTTCGAATATTTCTGTTTATTAAGGTGATTAAAATACACTGACAAAATTAGGGGAACGACAAAATTTTAAAATTTTCCTGTTCTTACCAGAGTCAAATAACATGTTTTAGACATTTTTGGTCTGATTAAATTAATGAATAGTAATGAAAATAAAAAATCAAACGACCACAATTATCCATAACATTTCATTTGATATGATTTTTATTTGCGTTTCTCCATTTTTTTCCTTATTTTTCGAAACCAGATTTCACAATTTATTAAGATTGATTGATTTTCCCCGTAAACTGATTTTAAAGAAAAAATCACAATCAATTTACCGAGAAATACCTATACACTTCATCTGTTCAAAGATAATACGTGGCTTCCATTTCTAAAGATTTTTTGCGCACTTGAGCGCGCGCAGGTAATGGTTGCTTCTTTTCTTTTTGTAAATTCTCTGCGTCGTCGTTCGTCGATTCGTCATCGCTTCACATCATGAACAAACAGACAGACGTCATCATTTATTGTTTTTCAGTGTAAATGAAAGATTTGCGTATGTTAGTAGTAACGGCTTGTATTATTTTATTGGATCTTAAATACATACAAAACAAAGCATCGTACACATACATACATTCATAGGACACCCCAGATATTTAAATAGTTCATCTTCAACCAGAAAGCTTTCTAATTTGAAATTCCTAAAGTTAATTGAATTTATCATTGATCACATTAAAAATAACGTGTCATATTGTCACTTCTTCGCTTTACCGTTATTCTATGCGCGAGCCTACGGGAATATGCGCATGCGCCGGTCTAACAATAAACTATCTACTATCGCTTTTGTTGTTTAAATTTTAAGGTCTATGTTCTATTGGAACGCACCTATTTTTCCAACGTGACTCATCGCTCCCCGCGGCATTCCTTACTCCGATTACATCAATTTAGTAAGACTCCCGCATATGAGTCATCCACTCAAATCACATATCAACACTCATGATATTATGCGAGTTAAATTAGATAACGGACACGTATTACGGTAATTATTTAAATTTCTTTCAATGTCACGTGCTTTAAATACCTCAACACAAACAAAGTTGGTGATCATGATTTTTATTAATTAATAACACCTACTTATACCTGATACCGAGATTAAAAATGGTTATCGAGTGCCAAGATCTTTCGCATATGCGGGAATAATTTTCCCAAGGGGAATCTAAAAGCATTGTACAAACCATGTACCTATATACTGACGAAAACATAAAAAAATTAAACAACGGAATCGGGCTACCCTTTCTCAAGTATGCTTCGTCATACATGTGGTATTGAGTTTTAATTATTCATATATGAGGACGAATATTTCGTAAAAACATTGCAATACAGGATTTATTCCATTCTAATACCAAAATCTAATACCACTTGGTATTCGTTTGTATTAGAAAAATCGAACTAGTCGCAATGATGATGAATGATGTATGACGTTTCTGCTATCAAGTGTTCTTATCATTCCGGTGGAAAATTTAAAAATAAACGTGCGCCTGAATTTCAGGAATCGCTTGGCACACGCAACACTTCTTTCTCGGAATGTTTGTAAACAGTTCTTATTTCAATTTAATAGATTAGTCAACCTACATTGGCACTGAAAAAATACAAGGAAGTCTGGGTTTTCGAGAAGACTAAAAGAAAATTTTACAAGTTAGTCAGATGTCTCGATCGGACCAAGACATCAGCATTACTCACTTGATGAAAGTTTGTCTGCATTTCTTGTACGGAGGAAAGCTTCTGGGAGATCCCAATAGCATGGCACGAGGCGCCAAAATGCCAAAGGCCTAAAACTAGGAGGAGGAGGAGTTACGATATAATACTAAAGCTAAAAATAAGGTTGCCTGACAGTCACCGAATGGAACCGCAAAACAATCTCGCTTTACCCTGACCAAGAAATGACTAGCTGGCGCTGGCTCTCACTAATAGAACCATGGTAGCCACTGTATTTACTCTTATAACATTTTACCGACAGCCTTTGGGGCACACCCGCCACTCTGTCCCACCACTGCAACTCCTGTTCACCAGGATCAACAGTGGCGTCCTTTGATCGAATAATCAACGAATAATGCAGCTGTGCAATGACGCACAGGCTGTGCCCGGACACCCTACCGGCTGTCTTGGGACCTGCAACGAACTTAATCAGAAGTAATAGGAGGTATTAAGAAAGCGGTTTCAGACTTCCCTCCCAGCAAAGCGGAGACAGCAATCGAAATGGCCCAGAGGCCAAAAAAAACCGACAGCCTAATGTGGATGTCAAATTTCATCTCATTAGGTTATTAAGAGTTGGCGATTATCATTTCCGGTCGCAGATCTCAGTGACCTCTATAAACCGGTTTTGCTACTACACCTCTCTTAAATATAAACAAACAGACGTGAAATCGATCGAACAAAGATCCGTATTACGATTGTGTCATACTAACACAGCGAATCATTGCACTGGGGGATTCCTTTAGAGAGGTCTTTAACATTGACCTGACATTGCAGAAAGAGGTAAAATTAAGATTTTGCAAGGTAAATAGGGACGGATACAGCAGAGGATGTGAGATATATGTATGTTATTCCAATGACGTACATAATTTAAAAAGTATCTTAAATCGAGTTTTGTTAAAATGCCTCGTGTATTTTACGAAAAAAATGTATGAAAGTTATTCTTTGTTTTTTTTTTTGGTTGTTCAGTAACGATTTCCCTGTCGATCAGATATTACGTAACGCATAAGTTTTGTTTATTTTTCGTAATTATTTTCTACATAATATTTTTTGAGATCTGAAGTACCTACCTAACTGAAAAACGCTGCTGAGAATAGGAAAAGACGGGAGATTGGGAAAAACATCAAATAAATTAAAAATTATGTTGTTTTCCTGCCAGCTACTATAAGTTTACAAAATATTCCTTAAATAATACTATTTTGTTTATGCAGGCTACGCAGGTTATGTTTACTTAATAGGCTAGCCATATGTTTTTTTAAAAGAAGACAATCGCATTAAAGAATAGGTATGTTAAACAATTAAAATGAATATTGTTTTGATAACCTTTTGTGTTTTCTATGTTGTGGACTAAAATTACCAGCAATCAATACAAGGGGATTCACTACCGAATGTTGACAATCTGATTTTCCATTATTATAAAAGTTTCTTACGTATAGCTAGCAACCGACCGGTTGCCACGAAAAAATGTTTCAAATCACCGACCTCGAGGGAACTCCCTCCGCGAAGCGTGCGCGAGCGCATATAAACAACTCGATAGCGAATTTCAACTCATTATTCACTCAGCAACCGCTGCGAGCAGATGCTTCGGAACTACTAATAAAAAATATACTCAAATCAATAAACATGAAGAAGTACTCGATTGTCGGTAACAAGAAGAAGGTGACGATGGAACACAACATAACGGCGCTGAAGATAGTCGGCAATAATTGCATAGTCCGTGTGAAAATCAACCAGGGGAACATCGAAGTGATCGGCAACGGTTGCCGCGTTGAGGTGACAGATAACCATGGATCGATCAATCTGGTTGGGAGCAATGGCAACATACTCATCACGAAGAGATGGCAGGGGGACAGCATACAGATCGTCGGACCTTACAATAATCTGCTGGTGAATGGGACGGACAAGACTGATCAGTCTTACGAGGCTCAAATGTCACCGTTCAGCAAGGAGCTCGATGACGTCATCGAGTCCATCTTCACATTCGTGATGCGGTGAAACATGAAAATATATAAGACTGTGATAAAAGTTTTTCAAGTGTTTCACGGCGCCGGACTTTGACCGGTTGTGATAAGTGTTTGGGTTTGATATCACAAACTCTGATAGTGCTGCAGGAAACGTGTCAGCATTATAGAATTTATGCTAATCACTATTATTAAGAATAAATTATTTATTTATTAAAATAATGCTTGTTTATTCCGTTGTTTCTAATTTAGTTGGTAGTTCCCCGATACAATCATCTCTATTGATTGTTTGATACGAATTAGATTTTAAACGCTAAAAAATGTGTACCTTATTTTAATGCAATATGGTTCATACATCTATAATGTTAGGAACCAAATCAGACAACCAATCCACATTTTTTTAGCAATAACACAATTGAAGCTCTTTTTCGGATAATTATGTTTTCGAAAAAGGTTAGTAACCTGTTTTTTGTTTGTTTTTTATTGAGGTAGGCACCAAAACTAATTTTTCTTTTTGATGAAAACAAAAACAAAGATTTGTGTATGATTGCTTCCATATGCTACAGTTATGAAGTTATACAGTTTAAAGTAGTATAAAGAAAATACGGGAATTAAGGGATCTGCTATCAGGAATTCTGGACTTATAGAATAATTAGCAGGATGTTACTGATATTCAGAAAATTGTCTATCAGACAGTCACCTATTCTCTACGTAGCGATAATGTTATCTTTGGCAGTAATTAGCTTTAGACCAATTTATTTAGAATTCTTTTGGGAAACAATCAGGTGACGTAGCCGTAGATTATCCTCTTATTTAGAAGTTTACCTGCGAATAGACACGTAAGTTTCGCTTGAATTTAAACAGCCTTAACGAATTTCAAAGTGTGATGGATGATAAGGTTAGGTAAGCAAAATTTTGTTTCTGTTTGTGCCGTTTCGTGAATAACTGATTAACCACTCTAGTACTTATTTTCCTTTTTGTCATTATTAGTTATGCTTATTGTTGCGTAATGGGTAGTACCAAATAATTTTATCTCTTTCTAGGAAACCGCTTTTGTTTGATCTTCGATGAAATTTGGTAACGACACAAGTGTTTTTAATTATGATAAATATCTCATGTCACTTAGGTTGTTTTTCCATCGTCACGTGCTCTTGGGGACAATACCTATTATTTTCTAAGAAAATGTTTTTCTTTAATGCTAGGTGTCGCGCGATTTTTCAAACGAAACAAACTCAAATTCATGACAAACTGCTCGATGCCTTACATGATGGTAAAGCAGTTACCATAGCCTTAAACGAAAGAGGTTCGCGACATTGACCTTTTGCCATCTTGCTGACTTACTGATTAGCTACGGTGTTTTAGCAAAAATCTCGCTGAGTCGCTGTCGAATAGTTCCTCCAGTAATCATGCCACACATGCTACCGTGCTTTTATTTTTAATTACAGTACCGACCCCCATGCAATACAAGTGGTATTGGATGAAGGTATCACGTGACTTACGGTAATTTCACAGGCCTAGTTAACACATTACCGGTAATTACGGGTTATCACCAGCCAACTAGTGGACAGCACGATGGCTTTAAAATATCAGTAAACGTACGATGACAATGAATCCGGTCAATGCGCGGACTGTTTTTCCAAGTGTGCCATATAAACTGAAATCTATTTCTCAATAGAATATCAGTGCCTGTTCTAAATTTATAGAATATGTTTTATTGATTGCCTATGCTGTTGGATATTAAAACTTTTTGTTCATCGACATAAAGTGTAATAATTTTCATAAATAAATATAAGAATGTACGAAGTAGCATAAAATGGGTGTCTGCTATATTTGTGTTACTTAATACAATACTTATTTACATTGCACCTGTATTAACAGGTTTTTAATTGATAAATTTTAAGTTGAATGCGTTTCAAGACACTCAACTTGCACTCAAAGCAATTTTTCGTTGTTTTTATACAACATTCACCGACGGTTCACCTGATGGAAAATGATACTGCCTGTTGACAAAGACGACGATGCCCTTGATGTCTGAAACGCCAAGAGCACCGCCAGTCGCCTCTCGTGCCGGTGATTACAATGGCTCTCCAATCCTTCGAACCGAAACATAGCGAACTGGTTCACGGCAGAAATAGAAAAGAGGGTGAAATCAACCCAGACGATGACGCACACAGATCTACCACCTTTAAAGCCACCTGTGCTTGAATCTGATTAAATAAGTTGAGACGTTCTCAATTCAGAAACCGGCTGTTAATCTTAAGAAAGTACTTGGCAATTATTTACATAATTCACAAAATTATATCGAGTCAATGAGTGAGTCACTAAGTTCGGAAAACTTCATGCAAACGGATGTTTGTAACAAAATAAACATAGATTACCTTCATTCATAATCTTGACTAAGTAAATTTGTGACAAGTGTATCGAAATCCGTCGTTTCAAGATAAGGTTACGAAGGCAATGAGGCAGTCTCAGTTATTATAATTTTTACAATAAGAATAGAATCTCATCTCACTTTCTATAAATTATAATAGCTTATGCTCGCGATTTCGTCCTCGTGCTATCGTTTTTTGAGACTACGTGACTGATTACATCCTATCTTTGGATGCAATTCATGGTTTTACCCAACTACGGCGAAGCAAAAACGAGGGTTATGATTTTGACCGGTACATGTTCATTGCATAATATTATCGGATTCATTAAGCGGTTTACTAACTCTTGAAAAGAAAAGTAACATCACTTTTCTTATTTAAGTTAATTTAGAATTGAAAATAAATTTTCGTGGATGTGTTGGTTTGTGCGTTTATTTTCGTAAGGAATCTAACAGCAGTGAAGCCATTAAAGTGGGGTTGTTTATATGCTGTTAAAGTGTTTTGGGTACCCACTACGCCATATTTGAATTGTCTCACAATATCCTTCCTCATGGTCACCCCGCACCACTTGTTTTAGTTACCTATTAGCAAATTGTTACAAATAGGAGGTTTTATACTACCACAAACCTCTTATTAAATAGATCATGGTTTTGATACGTTCCTTAAACAATGTTTGCTATTAGCTGATTGTTCAGACATAAATAATAACCTGTATCTACCGTATGAAACTTACACACACATACTATTTTCTAAATATACCTTGTTACTCAGTGAAAAGCAACTACGGAGGTTTCTGGCCGGATTCTTCCCCGTAGAAATAGCATTTCGAACCGGTGTTAGTAAAAAAAACGATTTGAAAATGCTTATTTTAAGTATATTTGAATAAAAAACATTTTGACTTTGACTTTGAAAAAATAGTTTATTAAATTACAATTGCCATTATTTGAGACTGTGCCAATTCAGTCAATAAAAACAATTCTATCTGTAGGTACCTAGATTTATATTTTATAAATCAATTTTTAATTCTTATATTTTTTTGGATATCTGTTTGTAAATTTTCCACGCCTAAATCGATGAAAAGATTTTAATAAAATTGTGTTCCAAAAATAATCGTTCTGTGGACGAAGTTGCGGGAAGAAGCTTGTATTATATAATTTAGTAAATAACGAAGGTTGTATTACAACACAAAAAAAAAATAATTAAAGACAAACTACCAAATATCAAATACCTAACTTCTAAGTAGCAAAAAACAATGTTATTTTTAGATACATCATTTATCGCTCTTGATTGAATTAAACGATAAACAAAACAATGTTTAAGCTATGGCTATGTTCACAAGTAAAAATTAACAAATTAATAAGAAGAGTATAATGAAGGTAATTCGCTTAATGTGAACAATATTTTCGATACTCTCTTCAACGGTTCCATGGTGTAATGGTTAGCACTCTGGACTTTGAATCCAGCGATCCGAGTTCAAATCTCGGTGGAACCTGAATAACTTTTTGTATCTTTTTCCGTGTGTCCCTGACTATTCTGAATGATTTCGTTATGTTAAATTAATTACTCTTATTAAAATTATATTTTTATTACTTCCACTTCGCCTAGAAAACAGTTTTTGGTAGTAAAGTTACCTAAACAAAATTATAATCATTAAAAAAACCTCACCCTTTTATACAAACAAAACCCGTAAAAACCGTGAATTTATTGACACCTTACTTAGCACGCCCAAGTAACCTACTAGCCCTTCCTCTCTCCAGGGCATAGTAGACTTAATGAAAAAGCATCAAATTCCATAAATTGATAGGAGTGGAGTGCTTCAGGCGAGACACTCTCGGGACACACAATTTATTAATCAAAAATAATATTTCACTGGTAATGTCCCATTTAGTACGCATGCTTGTTGATATGTATCTAGAATCGGAAGGGTTAAGGACCGGTTGCGTAAACTTGTTGCGCGACATTTAACATTTTTGTACTATCTAACTCTTAATTTATGGTAACTACAATTTAACGTTGGTTTCAATTTGAAATTTGAGAATGTTTTGTCAGAGCAAAATCGTTTTCGTTTTTATTTTTAAGTTTAAGGCATCAAATAAAGCGCCTATCTAAACTAAAAAATTAAGTGTGTGTGATTTAAAAATACTTTTACAACTCACTTACATCTTGTTAAAGTAAGTATTACATAATACGTTTAGATTTACTTTTAAATTCGCTAAGGTTAGTTAATTATGAGTAAGGCAATGGTATTAGATTTGAAGGGAAAGGAAGCGCCTGATAATTTAAAAATAGGAAACGTCAAAACCTATTTCCATGTAAATTTTTATTGCTGTACAACAACTTAGCTTGATTATTATATTAGTAATTAGTGAAGCAATTTAGCGCTGTACATTACAACAACTCATCTTATTATGTTTTGTACTTAGCGTTGCAATCTAGCAACTATTTCATATATTATTATTTATTTTATATATAATGCATAGGTTCGTTTTATTTAAATATAAGTGTCGCGTAGTTTTTACAAAAAAAAAATATTTTCAAAACATGTGGCGCAAAACAAAAGTTGTCGCGCAAACGATTTGTGAGTTAACTTAAGCTTGGTTTAAATACAAAACTAGTGAAACCACCGGGCCTTACATAGATTTTTATTTAGTGACATGTAAGGCCTCGCCTCGTTCCCTGGACGGACAAGTTAAAGAGTTAGTTTTTTTTATTAATTAATTTAATCAGGTAATTCACAGAGGCGCGGCCCTGCCGTCGAGCATTGAAGCTAATTCCCGTCACCCGCTTGAGAATTGTAGTCGTCACCGTCACCTTGTTTGGCCTTTTGACATTGTTTATGACTTATTTGATTATAATTGGATGTTAATATAATTAATTTATCGAATTAATGCTGAATGAACGCTGATTTGAAAGTTTGATATTCCAATGTTGATGTTACACAGTTTTAAAACAGGTTGAGTTAAAAAGTTTTGTTTTTTGTAGATTAAATAATTGTTTTATAATTTCAATATGTTTGTTTATGTTTATTATTAATGTGTCTATCATAAAAATATAAAAATGTAAAGTCCAACGTTTTGTTTATTGAGTGATAACTACGTTAATAATAAATTTAATAACGTTTTTGTTCGTTCTCAAGAATTAAAAAGTACAGGTTCCACCGAGATTTGAACTCGGATCGCTGGATTCAGAGTCCAGAGTGCTAACCGTTACACCATGGAACCGATGACGATCAGGTCCACATAACAGAACAAATACAGTTTGCCAAATTACCTTCACACTTTCACTTGTCTATTTTTGATGGCCACACACACATACCTACTGACACATGCAGGAGTGAATGAGGTTTGAGTCGTGATGTACCGTTTTTTTGTGTTTAAATGTTAAGAATTTTTGTTTAATAGTAGCTATTTATAGTAATTGTACTCTTAGAAGGTAACCATCTTCTTGACGCATTGAATTAGCGACGTGAAACTGTCAATTGATTATTGAAACAAAAATACTCGACGTTTTTAATCTAACTTTAGTCTAAAGTCAAAGTCAAGTCAAAATATTTTTATTCAAATAGACTTAAAATAAGTACTTTTAAATCGTCATCTTTTATACTACCACCGGTTCGAAACGCTATTTCTACGGGAAAGAATCCGACAAGAAACCTCCGCAGTTGCTTTTTTCAAAATAATTACAACAATTTGTAAATAAAATACAGTTCTCTAATAACAATTGTAAACCTAATTTTTCTTTAACTTTAAGTTATATGAACCAATGTTTATATAATATTTAAGTCGATGACCAAGTCTATATTATAAAATAAAAATAATAAATTACATGAATTACAAAGTCTATTTATTTTTTTTGCTATTTATATACCTGACTTACTTCATTAAGAATTTATATAAAAAATCATGGGCAAACAAGCAGACGGCCCTCCTGACGGGAACTGACACCGCCGCCTGTTGACAATGCCTTCGATGTTTGGAACGGCAAGAGCATCGCCTATACGTTGCTCATGTAGAGGTAAAGATATAACTATAATAGCTTTACTCAGAAGGTAGTTTTGACGATGTAGACCGACCGACCGACCCGACAGGTTAAGGGTTCGGGTTTCGGGTTGCCGTGAGTTGTAGCTGCTGTGTCCCCCAATGTGCCCTGATAGTGGCGACAGATTCGCAACCTGTCTCCCTGGGACTCAATATAAACATGCGAAAAGCGGTGTGTAGCAAGCACCTCCGCCAACCCCTCTCCAGGGACTACGGCGTGAGTTTATGTTATGTTCAGGTAGTTTTGAGAAATTTAAATAGTAATGTGTAATTACAATCATGTCAATTCTGCCATGTCACTGTTTCTTTTGGTAGAAACAGGGAGAGATTTGTTCGCGGGATCTTAGATACTTAGTTAAGTAAACCATAATATATTCAGTTTAAAAATCAATGTTCCTCAAATTATTCATATTCATCAATAAAGTTCAGTAAATCGTTCCATCGAACAAGGTTATTGTTTTTAAGAAACTTCATGAGCGGACAAACGTCAAAACGAATACTATAATGGTTTAGAGAATATACTTCGACTTGATGACAAATGAAAAATAATATTTACTTGGTTACATCTTATAACCAGGTGAATGCACCATCTGTTACCCAAGTATTAATTAATCATGTTATTATATGTAATGATAAATTTCCAGTAATAATTATAATAATGGTAAATTATTGTAAAAATAATAATAACCATGCAAAATCTTCTTCTCAAGTACAGCAGGCACACGTTACATTAAGTACGCAGATATCGATGTAAAAACTTTGCCGGAGCCAAGGGTTATTCCCCGAGCGGATTCAGCTTATCCCGTATTTGTAACTCGATAAGTTATTTATTGACGGGAAGTAAAACGGAATGGCCCGGCCGCAAGTCGACGTCGCCAATACAACGTCCGGGCGGTATTCTACATTTTTATTTTATCAATATTTAATGTGATGCCCGGAAAGATGGTTGTAGCTGGTGCCCAGGGGTGGAACTATCGGAAGATCCGTCCGGAGACAGAACCGGGGCTTAACTTCTCGTAACATTTTTGAGTACAGTTTTTTGGGCAAAATATAACTGAGATAATGTAGTTAATTACGCTCAGTCGGTTGGATTCTAGTATTAAGATTCTTGGGACGATTTTTCTTGCTATCCAGTAGATTTTTTTACAATAATTTCGATATAGCCATGCAGGTATATAAGAATGTGTATAAAACTTATTGCTTGTTTTGTTGTACGTGTGTGATTAGACAATTTGCGTTAAATAACAAGTGCTGTCCAAACAGTAGTTATACCTTGGCGCGTGTTTGCGATATATCTCAAGATAAATATTGCTTACGTTTCCTACATGTATCTCGAGGGGAAAGTACCTGAACCGTCCACGGAGCATACATTTGAGGCAAGTGCTTAGCGACCAAAATATAATATTATTTTTTCACCATGTTCCCGGACAGGAATACTTATTGTAGGCGAGGAGCTGGTGGCGATCACTTTTAACTAATATAGGATTAAAAAACTAAACAACATGGATTTTTAGATCTACGAATGAAATTGACTTTGCTGGGATTGATGTTGAAATTACACTTGTCAATAACACTGTTCCATAACCTGCTATAAATTTAATCACCTTATGAAAAGTGATACCGGCCACGACGTGGAAGTGATTGACACGACGATGCCCCTGATATCGTGGAACGCCAAAAGCATCGCCTATGCGTTGCCATTGTAGAAGTGAAGATGTTGTACATCTCGTGCCTGTAATTACACTGGCTCTCTAGCCCTTCGGACAGAAACAAAGTGAACTGCTTCACAGCAGAAATTGGATAATGTGATGCTGCTTGATCATTTCCGTTGAGCTGATTTTGATGGCATTTAGCACAAAGGTGACCTGGTTTAACATTATACAAAACATTCAATCACAAAAATGCATCACAATGGTAGAAAAAAATAGTTAAATAATTTCAAAATTAAACAATATTACCACATTATTTATATATTTTATAGTAAACGTGTAAATTTCTATAACTAATATTTTCGCATGTATCGTATGGAATTTGATCCTTAGCTCCTAGAGTATATTTAAAACGGTAAGGTGGCAATATGAAATATGAAACGCACCCCTTCTAGCGGTCCGGCTTCAGTCACATATTGATTCATGTACTGAATGTTTCATACTAACATCCCCTACAGTTCAACCACAGTGCTAAAAACCCCTAAAGAGTAGAAAAATTAGTTTTTTTCTTCTTCATAGTTTATATTGTTACAAAATATACATACATAGATGCTAAATCCCGTTAACAAAGATTACTGCTAATTTTGGAATAGTAACAAATATAATCTTGCCGCTTAAAAAAAAAAATGACTTAGCTATACAAAAAAAAATTGGTACGAAGTAGGTGGTCCACACGTCTATCGATCAACCTAACCTTACAAACAGGTTTTTACCGTTCTTATGTTGTACAGCATACGTGCACTTGTAATGTGAAGCTTTATTTGTGGTCGACTATGAGTGCGTAAGGCTGCAATAAAAATAAAAATAAATAAATAACCACATCACGACACACACATTGACTCAGCCCTGCACTAAGTATCGTAAGAACTTGTATCGCAGGTGCTAAGCAACGATATGGTATATACTAAATAAATAAGAATACAACATCCAAGACCGGTAAGCGAAACAATGCGTCTTGCAAATAACACAAAGTCCCGCCCCCGCCGGGATTCGAACCCGGGACCTCTAGCGTAGCAGTCGGCTATTTACACCACTGCGCCACCGAGGTCGAATGCATGGCAACTCTCCTATTGCAAATCTATAAACTTGCTTGATAGTTTTTTTTTAAATTTAATTCATTTGAAATTCAAAACAACTTTTTTAAAGTTTACTGCATAAAGTTCACAGGAGGTCCAGAAGTATAAGTAGTAATCATTTGACTATCTAGTAGTTTAGTAGCAGTTGGTGGTTTTGTCGGTATCTAACTTACCTTATTTATAAAATTTATTTTGCCTTCACCGTAGTCGGGTAAATAATCCAACTCACTAACGTTAGTGGTGGTACAATATAGGCCGCTTGTCGTTTGATATGTTTACGATATGACGTTAAGGGGTACCAGTTGCCAGTAATAAAAATGATACATCAGATATTTCTGATCCTCTGCCAGCTTCAAGTGTTTTGAATAAATTATTTAAACGTTTCGAATCGAAAATGACGTATATGTAGTACATGATATTAATTCATTAAAACCTGAAGACGTATATGTAGTACATGATATTAATTTATTAAAAGAGATGGTCCAAAAAAAAAATGGACTAATGGGCACAGGTACGTTCATTGTAATGCACAATTTATCCCGAAATAATTATGCCGAAAACATTGGAGTACAGCAGCTGTGAATGTATGAAAAAAATGTGTGGAAAAATCCTGATCAACAAAAAATTTTTTACCGTTGTGCATCAGAATAATAAAAAATAAAGAATTGTCACCTACTAATAACTGGATTAATGTATTATTGATTAATTTAATCATGATTATTACTCTGAAATAAATTTAAAAAAAACATTTAAAAATTAAATATTTTACGAAAATGTTTAATTCATTTGTAAATTTTGAATTTTTTCAGACAATTTTTCGTACTTTGACAACCAAACGCCATAACACTATTACCGAAAGACCACAGCTGCTAAACACCATTATTTTCGGAAATTCTTTCGTCGGGTTAAATTGTGCATAGTAATCAACCTATATGTATCTATATAGTCCATACCTAACCTGGGTTAATATTCTTACACCTGTATTACTTCAATTTCCTTTGTGTGTTCCGTCTGTATTTATTGGAATAATTGAAACAGATTTTGTTTTGAGTTTTAAAACAATATAAGCATTTGGTATGTACCTTTTCAATTTATACTTGACTTACTTTGCTTTGCATTTATCCAAGTAGGTACAGCTCTATTCGTGTGATAGCTCAATTCATTGTTTATAACCAAAACCAAATATATATAAGTATAATATGAAAATCCATAAATCTCTGAAATTTGATTTATTACGAATATAAAAGAAAATGCAATGAAACGGGTCAAGTATAAACGGTTTATTTATCGTTCTTAATTCATGAAACTTGAATTTTATAATTCTTTGGAATTTTAATAACAATTTGGACCTTTTCTTTTCATAAAATTCAGGTTCCACCGAGATTTGAACTCGGATCGCTGGATTCAAAGTCCAGAGTGCTAACCATTACACCATGGAACCGATGAGCGTATATAATAATATAGGCTATGTAAGATCCATTTACTATTTACATAGTTGTATGTAAAAATCTGTTTATTCAGTTGCAACTTAAATTAAAGCGAAAATATTATTTCGACGTCAGCTTAAATCAAACATGTGAAAAATAAGTAAATAAAATGCGTTTATTTATTTAATTTAAACATAGAAAACCTATACGCCCGTCTATCTTTACACATTTTCCTCAACCTTTACAAATAGGGCTTTGGTTTAAAATAGGGAATTGAAGATTTTACATAAGTGTGAGAAAGGGGAGTGGAGTTTTCCCCCCCTTTTTATATACTTGGAAGTGGTATAACTTCTTTACAGTCTTGCAAACGACATTCATCTCTAATATTCTTATGACATGACAATAAAATGCGTATCAGTGGTGGTTACCATTCTATATACCAGATACCTCTGCGAAAGACGGACGCGGAACATTTCCCAGAATGCAAATCTGTCAAGGTTGACGAGCCCTCCGTGACAGGAGCCAGTCACAGTGACAGCCGCCGGACAAGTATTTACGAGCGGGCGGGATGAAAAAAGTTTAAAACTACCCACTTTTCATTTCCAACGCCATCTACTCCCGCGACAAATGGTGTTCGGACATGACCGCCGTAGCTCTTTCTTTCACTCCGCACATATTTTTTGGCGGTAGCTTCACTTTTAATTTTTTTTTAAATTTTCATGAAGATTTCTGCAGGTGCAATTATTTTTCACTGTTTTATTTTAATCCTTGCGATTGGTAAGATATCGGGAGGTTGTACGCTTTTCGAATTACTTTATGAAAACTTATTATATGCGCTTTAAAGGGCTGTATTAAGTATGATGAAACCAAATTCACAAAACATTTTTATTATGTTTCGGTTTGGCTTCGCCTTTCTTTCTTTTCTATTGAAGAGAGAGTAAATTTTCGATATTTAAGTTTTAAATTGTTTTTTTTTTTAACTCTCTATGTCATGTCACACGGCTAAAGTAGTGCAATCAACTGGTTGCTATGTAATCGTTTGTATTTGCACTGTGGATAGTTTTGGGTTAATGAAAACACAAACAGACGTCACTCACTGTACAAATTTTACAGTATTCGGCAGTTTGGTCACTTGTCCAAATATAAATGTGACGATTTGGAATTCCATGACCGTAAACATAATTTTAACGTCCTAATTTTGTAAATAAAAATGAAGCTATTCATTGAGCGAAAACTAAAGAAGCAAACTTACATGATCAATAGGTATCTTGATTTAAAAATTACTCTCATTTGCTTTACCTCGACAAAGTTATGCCTTTTGATTTCATTTTTTTTTTAATAAATTGTTGTTACACATAGATAATTCCTGGGTTTACGCAAACAATAAATATTGTAAAGCACTAGAAGTAACAACACACAAATTGATACAAATTTAATTTATATTCTTGGAATTTCAACTTAGATTCAATGTCAAAGATTTTTATTTTGGTATCGATATATTCAGCTCGTATTTTCCAGCTGTATAAATCGATGGTTTTTGGATTTAAATTAGTGTGTTAATTATATGTTTCATTTCATCGGTTCCATGGTGTAATTGGCTAGCACTCTGAACTTTGAATCCAGCAATCTGAGTTCGAATCTCGGTGGAACCTGAATTTTTATTAAGGAAAAAAAAATACTTTTACGATGCTCTCAACAACTGTGTCAACAGAAACAAGAGATTTTTGAGGAGTTTATGAATTAAAGATATTGTTTCATCGGTTCCATGGTGTAATTGGCTAGCACTCTGGACTTTGAATCCAGCAATCTGAGTTCGAATCTCGGTGGAACCTGAATTTTTATAAAGAAAAAAAAAATACTTTTACGATGCTCTCAACAACTGTGTCAACAGAAACAAGAGATTTTTGAGGAGTTTATGAATTAAAGATATTGTTTCATCGGTTCCATGGTGTAATTGGCTAGCACTCTGGACTTTGAATCCAGCAATCTGAGTTCGAATCTCGGTGGAACCTGAATTTTTATAAAGAAAAAAAAATACTTTTACGATGCTCTCAACAACTGTGTCAACAAAAACAAGAGATTTTTGAGGAGTTTATGATTTAAAGATATTGTTTCATCGGTTCCATGGTGTAATTGGCAAGCACTCTGGACTTTGAATCCAGCAATCTGAGTTCGAATCTCGGTGGAACCTATTTTTGTCCAACTTATATTTGCTACAAGATGTTTTTGTCTGCATTGTCAAATTGTCCACACTTGTTAAAATTTAACTACTAAATAAGTTTTTGATCAGCTTTTTGCACTATATAAGAGATCCAGTAAAAATTATGCAAATTATGTAAAAATTGTGTCTAAAGTAGCAAAGTGTATGTAAAGTACCTGCTTTAACCAATGGTACCATTGTTAAAAAAAAAGGTTTTTCCTTTTAACCTTAACTAAAACTGTATTCAACAAATTTTTGTCAAATATTCGAACCTACGTCCCCTCACATCATCAAACCACTCAACCTATCACCGAAAAGACAGGCCGCAAGAACGATTTGTACAGTTGTCGCTTGAAGCGCTTTATTGCGCTGCAAGACTGATGATCGCAGCGGAAACTTTCGCCCTTTTAATAAAATATTTACCCCGCACTGACATTATAGGGGAAGGGAGCTGAAAAAGTTTGAAAGACTCCTCCCCGATAGTTCATTTTATGAATTAGACAAGTGAAAGAGGTCAAATAGTTTTAAAAATTCACAATCATTTTCTGTAGATGCTAATTTAATGTTAAGATCAAGTTTTTATCCTCGAAAGTACTCATTTGATTTATAAAACCTTTCTTCAAATGTTTCTACTTTCAGCAAGATGAATCAATGGTCGAATTTTACAATGGGTATAGATTAAAATTTGTCCCAAAAAAAAAGAAAAAGAAGGGTACTAATGAATTTTATGTACTTAAAAAAGGATTTTGCGTTGTCAAAACAGTTAATTTACTGGGCTTTTTAACGGCAATAAATAAAACTACCTCTTTAAAGTCATCCTCTTTTTAATATCCAAAAACCCTGAAATCCTATTTAAGGAGTAAGTCAGCATTCATTAAAAAGGATATTTCTTCATGGTCATCTATATAACAGAAAATAAAGTTTTACGAACATACACATTCTGTGATTTACTGTTAACACAAAGTATGCTTTTGCCTTGAAATTACAACTAATTATCCATACAATTCTACGTTTTATACCTCTTACTGTTGGCTTGCATAATGTAGGGGTACATATGTATGTAATTGAAAATAAATACACATTAGATATTCTATTCTATCGGTCAAAATAAATAAGTTAACAAACACCCTTAATGTAACGCACAGTTTCCCCACCGAAATTATAACTCCAAAAACAATGAGGAGCTATAAGCTGTCAAAGTATGAAAAAATGAAGGTACTTATTGGTGAACATTAAATCCATATCGACTGTAGGTTTTGGTCCCTACATTTTTGGAAGATCTCCTTTGAAGCATTTAAACATTTATTTCACACAATGAAAACAATTACTACAGTTTTTTATTTCAATTTTTCATCTATACATAAAAAATTCATATCGTATTCAATCTTATGTATCTTACATTTCCTTAAGTTTTTCAGCACCTGGTTTTACTACTTTCCTTATAACCTCAACACCGCGGGGAAATTCCCATCAATATTACTATCTGTCACTCTACGAGATGAGATCTCTCATGCAATATATTGAAGTATGAAATCTTAATCCAATACGTTGCGACAGCGAATGATTTATACTTGGATCATATATCGTGATCAGAAAGGGTAAATATCTATGTTCTTCGTTCTTTCGTTCACGTCTCGAACACGATAGCTGCTGTTAAACATTCGATTTTTGGGATATTTTAATGGCAAATGAGTTAGGCAAATCGTTGCTAAAGGAAGGAATATAAGTAAATTTTACATTGATTATAATCACGATCAATTTTCTACTAATATTAATTAAAAGATTTAAAGATTCCTCTACCTACAGGTTGAGGTGTAGGTATTCGATGAGACTTCCAAGTCAGGTCATAAATTCTGTAACATGTTTAATATCTAATAATTGAAACAAGTTTATTGTAACCATTTATATACCAAAATGAACTTAACAAAACATAGATTCTAATGACACTAAAGTTTATTCAAAATGACTTCCGTGATTTCGAATACAGGCCTTCAATCTGCGTGGCCAGTCGTCTATCGCAGCACGAACAAGGTCCATGTCAATATCGGCGGCTGCCTTAATCAAGGATGTCTTGAGTGACTCCAAATTGGGATGAGGCTTTTAGAACGCCTTTTCCTCCAAGTGTTGCCATATCTTGTAATCCAACGGATTCAAATCTGGACTGGAGGAGGGCCAGTCTTCGTGCCGGATGAAGTCGATTTCACGCGCCGCCAGCCAGTCTTGTGTGCTCTTCGCTTTATGAGCTGGCGCCGAATCTTTTTGGAATACCCAGTGCCTGTTATTGAACATGGTATGAGAAACAGGTTCCACAAGGTTCGTCAGGACTGTATTTTGATACACAACTGCATTCGTTTTTACACCTTTCTCACAAAAATGTACCTCCCTTAAGCTCCAATAAGAAACTCCCAACCATACCATGAGCCAGAATGGAAAATGACTTCGTTGGACACGCGGAATACGGTTGCTCGCTTCCTCACTACTGTGTGCGTACACCTTATCATTTTGTTTGTTGTAGATCTCTTCTACGTTAAAAATTTTTTCATCCGAAAAAAGAATTTCCCGATATTTTTTTCCCGCGTACCGCTTCAACAAAGCGCGGCATCTCTTCAGTCTCAGGTCCATTAGATGAGCATTCAAACGATGTCCTGTTTTTCTTCGATATGCCCGAAGCCCTAAGTCTTCATTTAACACCCTTTTCACCGTGGTTCTGCTCAACCCCATCTGAAGGGCCAACAGTTTTTGCTTACGTTTGGGATTTCATTGAATTCGCGCCTTCACAGCTTTTATCACTGCTGGAGTCCTAACAGACCGAGGGCGACCACTTCTTGACCTGTCATCTATACTAGAGTCTTCATTGTATCGTTTGATGGTACGAAAAACGAATCTTTTGGTTATATTCAAATTTTTCAGTCATGTCAAGAATTTTGAATTGGCGCTTAACCGCAACGATGCAACGCAATAACTGCAACACGGTCTTCTTTAAGCGACCACTCCATATTTAAAAATGAGTAAAATTCTAAAAAGTATACATTTTTATTTTCATGAACAATTCGAAATTCGAATTCAACAAACTTTTTTGTGGCCAGCAATCTAAATGAAAAGTTTTTACTGTGTGACAATACCTGACTGTGTATACTACACGCTTGTGTCAACAAATCGATTTTTAATTTAATTAATTAATTATAAGTTGTTAATTAATTTTATGTTGTAAATTCATCGGTTCTATGGTGTAATTGGCTAGCACTCTGGATTTTGAATCCAGCAATCTGAGTTCAAATCTCGGTGGAACCTATTTTTTAAGAAAAACAAAATCAAAATTCTGTGCTTTGAATTATGTTTATTCTTGATGCTTTCAACAACTGTGTCAACCAAAAAACAAGAGAGTTTTAAGGAGTTTATGAATTAATGATATTATTACATCGGTTCCATGGTATAATTGGCTAGCACTCTGGACTTTGAATCCAGCATATTGAGTTCGAATCTCGGTGGAACCTACTTTTCATATAAACAATTTTTACTCTTATGATGATCTCAACAACTGTGTCAACCAAAAAACAAGAGATTTTTGAAGAGTTTATGAATTAAAGATATCATTTCATCGGTTCCATGGTGTAATTGGCTAGCACTCTGGACTTTGAATCCAGCAATCTGAGTTCGAATCTCGGTGGAACCTACTTTTTTGAAGAAAAACAATTTCGAAACTCCATGGTTTTCATGATTTTGACTTTCGATTCTACCAACAACTGTGGCAACCAAACCACAAGATTTAAAGATTCCTCTACTTACAGGTTGAGGTGTAGGTATTCGAGGAAACTACACTACACACTTGTGTCAACAAATTGTTTTTTGATTTAATTAATTAATTTCAGGTATTATTTCATCGGTTCCATGGTGTAATTGGCTAGCACTCTGGACTTTGAATCCAGCAATCTGAGTTCGAATCTCGGTGGAACCTGATTTTTATAAAGAAAAATAATTTTTACGTTTACGATGCCATCAACAACTGTGTCAATAAAACAAGAGATTTTTGAGGAGTTTATGAATTAAAGATATCATTTCATCGGTTCCATGGTGTAATTGGCTAGCACTCTGGACTTTGAATCCAGCATATTGAGTTCGAATCTCGGTGGAACCTACTTTTCATATAAACAATTTTTACTCTTATGATGATCTCAACAACTGTGTCAACCAAAAAACAAGAGATTTTTGAAGAGTTTATGAATTAAAGATATCATTTCATCGGTTCCATGGTGTAATTGGCTAGCACTCTGGACTTTGAATCCAGCAATCTGAGTTCGAATCTCGGTGGAACCTGAATTTAATTTTTTTAAAGATAGATCAGTTCAAAATTGGAGGTTTGAATTGATTTCATTGTTTTGATGCTATTGACAACTGTGTCAACAAAGAATAAAATAATTTTAAAGAGTTTTTGAATTGACGATGTTAATTCATCGGTTCCATGGTGTAATTGGCTAGCACTCTGGACTTTGAATCCAGCAATCTGAGTTCGAATCTCGGTGGAACCTGCTTTTTTGAAGAAAAACAAGTTCGAAGCTCCGTGGTTTTCATTATTTTGACTTTCGATCCTACCAACAACTGTGCTAACAAAACCACAAGAGATTTTTGAGGAGTTTATGAATTAAAGATATTGTTTCATCGGTTCCATGGTGTAATTGGCTAGCACTCTGGACTTTGAATCCAGCAATCTGAGTTCGAATCTCGGTGGAACCTACATTTTATACTGCGGCCAAACATACATAGCCAATAAAGGAAGGTTTTTGCTGTAATTAATATCAATACATTTCACCCCGTACAGAATTTACTTTCTTTATCAAAACAGTGATGACAAACATTTCGCTATCGCTTAAACGAAAACGTTAGAAGTTTGACGAGTAGCAATATTAATCCACTATTTGTCTGAAAAATAATTTTCCCATACACCTGGGCGCAATCTCATTACCTCAGCTCTTCCATTTTCCTTCTAAAGGATTATTTAAACTTTCATGTAAAACTCAAAAACAGTCCTTGGGTAATGTTTACAAATTCACCTATGCAATTTTATTATATCTATCTATTTATTTCATTAGATATCAAATTCTAGAACGAAATTCACTTCACTCGACCTCGTTTTTGCAATTTGCATTTCCTTTTCTATTTAATGTATAGTGACCAGATAGATAGAAAGTACATCCTAAAGCCGACTTTAATACATTTTTGAATGGGAAAATAATACAAAAAGGTTGTCTTTCTGGCTGATCCGAACTTATTTTTCTCTCATTGAATCAGTGGTAAATTAGCACCTTATTAATTTAGACAAGCAACCTTTATTCGTAACTGTACTGTAGCATTTCATCGACTGTGTTCCAAATTTGAAATATTTGGCGGCAACTCTGGGTTCAATTAACGGCACAGGGTTATTAATGGGACGCTCCCAGGCGGGTGATTAAGCTCAATCTCCTGTAATCCGCAGCGCAGTGTTGCCAACTTTCAGTAAAATATTACCCCCGTGTTTTGATAATTCCACTGATTGGTGCGTCGGATTTGCTAACCGAAATTATTGTTTTGTGTTAAAAAAAATTAAAAAAGATTATATTATAGACGAAAAAAACTGCTCAATTTTAATTCGTTTCAATCGCAAGCAAAGTTGTACAAGTATAAACTGCGCAGACCAGTAAATTGTGTATGGCAACACCACCCGTTCGGTATTTAAGGGGAGGCACGCACTAATTACCGAAGAGAATTCAATGCAATAAATCACAGACATAATATAACTGCGCCCGGCAGTCACCGCGTCGCACTGGAATGCGAACCTAAAGCTTCTCTACTGATGTCCCACTGCAAGCTATATAATGTACTACACAAAAATTCACTGCTTTTGAACACATTAACTTACTAATCGGATTTTAATTATTGATATAGATGCTTTTATCTAGTGAACAACAATGTAGTACTTACTTAGTTAAGTTTAAATTGGATTTTGAAATTAACGAACGACAACAATAGTTTTATTGACTTGAAAACTGAACAAGTCTATAAAAATATACCTATAGAAAAAAAAGATTAGTTTAGTTTGCATGGAGAAATTAAAATCTATCCCTAAAGAGAATCCCATTAATGATCATCATTGATGAATTAATGGGATTAATTTTAATTTCTTACATACTTAACACAAAGCTTTTATCATAGGAAAGGGTCGAAAGTCACTTTAGATATGGATATAAGGAAAATTATGGTTTTATCGCATTTACTGGACCACTATCCTTTGACGGGTTCACCTTCTATTGGACCAAATCAAGTGGGGCTTACTCTGGAGGATAGGGCACAGTTGAAATTAAAATTTCTAACTGAATAGCCCTTCACATCTTTTTATAATAAATATTTCACACAAACTTGGACTTCGATGATGCTTAAAAGTTTTTATTCTGGACACAATCGCCACTCTGTCCCACCAATGCAATTCCTGTTCAGCAGGATCAACAGAGGCGACCTTTGATAGAATAATGCAATGTATAATGCAGCTGTGCAACGACGCACAGGCTGTGCCCGGACACCCTACCGGCTGTCTTGGTATGTACCGGCTGTCAGCAACGAACTTAATCACAAGAAATAGGAGGTATTGAATCTTTATAGAGTGACATAGTCATATGGTGACTAAGCTCTTTTAATAAAGATAAAAAAAAAATAGGAGATAGTAAGAAAGCGATTTTCGACTTACCTCTCAACAAAACGGAGACAGCAATTGAAATGGCCCAGAGGCCAAAAAGTCAGTCAGGAGACGCCTAAACACCACGATATGCCACTAAATAACAGGGTATAAATTAAATACTAACCTAAATCTTACGCCAGTAATATTGTGGTCAAAACTTTTTCAAATCACGGAAGTTTCCCTTTGTTATCACAAGATCTTGGTAATAAACAGAACTACACGCAGATACTTGAATGGAATTTGACATGATTAACCCTTCGTCATGCCAGAGAGCTCAAATATTATCGAAATTTTATATTTGGGTGTTCTTTGAATAGTTACAGATGGTTATTTTTTAAACTATTAAAGTTACCAGCAAAAGCCCGTGCTAATTGTAAGTTATCTACTGTAAGCTTTCCTACTTTTATCAACAGCAGAAAACGAAAGATTTCAGACTTTTTAATAAGGTCATATCAAAATAAAGTTAGTTGCGAAAATGAGTTTTAAAGGTTATTGTTGCAGATATAATGTAATATTATGAATACGCTATTTTCTGCCCTAACATACCCAACAAACAATGCACAAACAAATGTAATACAAATACAAACAAAAAATCAATAAAAAAAAAATACAAATTACATTCGTCAAAAAAGTTTTAAATTATAAGAAAATAAAATTAATAATTTATTTAATGTATCTGGATTAATAATTAATATATTATTATTTATACTTGTGTTTACCAGAACTCAACAACCAATTCAACTCAACAACCAATCGACACCTTCAATGAATAAGTTGGTAGATTGACCAACTTTACATTAACAGATGTAGGTGGCTGCTGCGAAAACAAGAGGAAAATAAAACTTTGTAAAGAATGGGTGACCGTTGAAATCATTAGTGGTGTCCGCAGACGGATTTTAATGGAAGAATCACTCGAAGCCAGTACTGGGATAAAGTTTGCGATAGTTTTTTTTTAAATGATAAAAGAATTGGTTCAAATAGTTAAAGTTTTATTAACAATACACATTATTCTTAAGCTTATGGTACGTCAGGTGAAAAGGCTGTATGTTTCTTTGCCACTTTATGTTTACGGATTTGCTTTAATGATCAAATCAATACATCATTCCTTATTACGTTTATTTAATGCTCAAAATCAGGGATACATGCACATGGGATGGATTGATTGCTAATAAAACTGCTCAGCAGTGCTAAGTGCTATAACTGGCAACGGCTACTGAACTCGTGTAAATCAGCGCTGTTTTTACGTAGGCAATGTATGGACTGAGCAGTACTTTTTTCCTGCGGTGTGAGATAGGGCATCGTTATCCTTCTCTAATGAAGGTACAGATTTCATGATTCAAAACCAGTCTGATTTTAGGGTCTAATCGGCTTTAGGTTCATTTCGATTCCCTTTAATTTGCAAATAAACAGAAAGGTTTTCAAAATGTTTTTAAGAATTCTGACTATTCCTGGCCCAAGCATTTTGAACTCCTGTAAATGATATGTATAATATGAAACTAATAAGTGTAGTTTTATATCCATGAAGGTTTTTAAATTAAAGTTAAAAATTACTTGATTAGTCTACATATTCTATTGTTGTGGTGAACGTGGTGGCTCAGTTTGTTTCGTGCATTTGATAACCGACCGACCCAAGCCGACAGGACGAGGTTTCGAATCTCGGGTTGCCGTTAGTTGTAGCGGCCATGTTTTTCAATGTGCCAGAATAGTGGCGACCGATTCGCAAACACTGGGACTCAACATAAACATGCGAAAAGCGGCGTGTACCTCTGCCTACCCCTCTCGAGAGATTTTGAATTTATTTTGTGTTGTTGTTGTTGTATATTTTATTGTCTTCTATGCAAGTAACTGAAATGTAACCAAATCAAAAAATTATAAAAAAACATCTAACAAATGTACCTAATAATTTTTATATTTATTTTTTATGTTTTTTTTATGTGAACTGTTATGTGTTCTTTAAACCGAAAATACCAATGCTGTAGCTAAGATTTCATAAGTTGTTTATTTTTGCCCGGATTTTTGATAATCGGTATTAATAGTTTATTATTTAAAATAATAAAAAAACCAGGAAAGCTAGGTTCAGTTAAATGTAGACTAATGTTGACTCTGAAATTCCAGTCTTACAACAAGTGTAATGATTATTTTAAATTGGATGTGTATTTTGAAAACTATATACCGGGATATAAACTTACAATTAGTGTAGATGTGTGTACTCGGGTAGGCTAGGGGGCTCAAGCCCCATCCCCCTAAAAAATCTGAATTCTAAGTTAAAATTCAAAAATAGTACGGTAAGTAAAAAAAAAAAAAAAAAAAAAAAAAAAAAAAAGAGATTCCAAAAAAAGGTATTTATTTTGAATTGTTGTGAACTATCTCTTAGGGGTGATATCTAGTTCGGACATAGATTATTTATCACTTCTAGATTTAAATTCTTTTGTTAACGTTTACCCCTTAGAAAAAACATAAATTATTATTGTCTGGCCCCATCAAACTCCATTCCTGTATCCGCCACTGACAGTAAAGTTTATAAAGGTTCTATCCAGCAAGTTAACCTTTGATCGTAAATTAAGAGTTTAACTGTAGTAGTTCCATCATAGTTTAGGTAATAGATTGGACTTCCACTTGTATTAAATTTCACAGGTTGATTAAACATTTGTATCTAACCTCAATTACAAATCGCTTGCGACCAAGGCAAATTCACCTTGACCCCCGGCTCACGATACAGTGTCTTTGTTATGTCACTTAGATCTGTGAGCCAGGGAAGGGTGGGAGGTCATGTTAGGATGGTCTTGTCTGTATTGTTCTAAGTTGGTAATTAATCAGCCTAAATCGCCCGACGCACCCCTGCGACAACGGGATTAAAAGCCATTGTATCTGGTTTAACAGATCCATGTAAATGCTTCCTACCATTAGATTACGTAGCAGCCCTGAAACGGTTCTAATTAGAAATATACATAGATAAACATTATAGACCAAAAAAATCTGTATTTTTTTTTCAAATTGGTCACAATTTTTCTGAGTTTAGTTTTCCAAGGTTAGAAATTTAAAAAAAGTCCAAATATTGACTTCATTTTTCAAGCTGGATCTGGCAATGCAAATTTTTTTGAAATATGTTTGGCGGTTTCGAAAATAGCGTATACGAATACATTTAATTTTTCAATATACTCGTAGGAGAATTAGCGTACACAATACTATATGTAAATATGGCTGGAACTGCTTTAAGAACAGTTGGAGTGCACATGATTATTCCTGGATTGCTGCAGACCACCCCTACCTAATCAAATGGCAAAGCAATGCTTTAATCAAGAAATACTTTTAGAAATTTTTATTCTGTGGTTACCAACCTTGCTCAAAACAATTTTCTCGAAGCGTTAACGGCAACTGAAAAGGAAATGAAAGACAGACTGTTTCGAGCGCGAGTAAATTATATTTCAATACATTTTTATTATCTATCAGTGTTATCGCCGAAAATGTTTCTGTCTAAGGGGCCTTTTATACAACCATTGTTTACCTACATCCAAATGAGCAACGTCATTACGCGCCTGAGTTTTGATAACACTTGCTCGCCACCCGGTAAGTCCGTCTCCATTTGTTTGCCGCAACACGATCTAATCCCGGGATTGTTCCGGGATAATCCGGGATCAAGAATCATGACACTATTGTTGTAAGTGTGAAACCGACACAAATAGGCCTAAAGCTTTCCGCGCCCCTATTATAAACTTGTAGTGTTGAGCACGCATTTGAAATTGCTTTTTATGTTCTACCAGGCACAGTTTATTGTTGTTTAACTGCATGAAAATCTAAAAGATTGCCATTAAAAGATATAGAATTCTCTATTCGTATTAGTCATAGAGTTGATTTTAGCAATGTGTTAATAATACAAAATTTGATGATCTAGGCTAGGGGTCTTTAAGTGAATTTTTATTTGTTCACTTCATTGTGAGGATGTTTATAACAAGATTATTATTTTGTATTATGGTTCTGAGCAAATATTTAGTAAACCCACATATACTAGTGAAAGTATATAGTGTTTGATTAATAAGAAGATACACAGTTATTAAGGTAGATACGTCAATGTTTAAAAGTAACACAAATTATGGATGGCTGATAGAAAATGGAAAAAAAAAAACAGTAACAATATGTATACAAACTTATTTATAACTAAAGGTGTGAATGGAAGATTGTGGAGGTTCTTATTTAAGATCTTTTAAGCTGAATATTCATCATATCATTCGTAATAGTAGTAGTTAGTATTTTTTGTTTGAACATTTTAATGGGTTATATGGGGCTTGAAATTTCGTATCTGAATTTTTAGGATATTCAAAATGGAAAATATTTGCTTTACATATTTATTATGTACCTATTTGCCAGTATGATTAAGTTTTTGATTTCCAGGTTTTAAGGGGACGAAACTGAGGGGGTCACAAGATAAAACGCCTTCAGTGCCGCGGGGTACCAGGTAGTTTTAAATAAAAAGAATCTAATTCATTGATTTTATAATAAATTGGCAATTTGTTTTATTCCGTTTAGTTAATTTGTATTTTTTGAGAGAAATAAACAGTTACCTACACTTATATATTCCTATTAAATACAATTTTATCGAAACAGAAACAAAAATTGTTTCCACAGATTAAAAATCTACAAATAAGGCCAACAAACTAACTTTCTAAATTGTCCATGTACAAGATTTGCAGAATTTAGCCGGTGTAGGTATCTATCATAAAACATTGATGTTTAAACGATATGGCTACTTTTAGCTGGGCGTTTCATGAAACAGAACCATCCTCTTAAATAATCAATAATATAATTAAAAGATATGGCTACGACACCAAGTGTCTGTATGGACACGAGTGTCGCATAAGTGAAATCAAAAAAACCTCGCTTAGTGTGAACAGTACAGTAATGTCCGACATTTATGTCGCAATTTTGACCAGGGTTTCTTTATACAACAGTATGGACAAAGAGACGGTTCTCCTGATGGAAACTGATACCTACGCCTATTGACACGATAATGTCCTTGATGCCCGAAACGCCAAGAGCACATAGATGTTAGATCTCTCGTGCCGGTAATTACACTGGCTCTCCAATCCTTCGAACCGAAACACAGCGAACTGCTTTACGTTCTAAACAGAAAGGAGGGTCGTACTTACCAAGACGATCTAAATATTTCGCTAACAAAACTATATCTATACTATATTATATATTACGTACAGTCGAGGTCTGCCACGGAGTATCATTTGCCATCGAAATTCCTCTGTAACCGATAATACTACGTTTTAGGGGTTGGATCGCAAGCGCCTTCCTAATTGGACGTAGTAAATCTCTATTACCAATGACGGTAAAGGAAGTAAATAATTAATTGAAATCATGATGTTGTTCTAAATATATGATAATCTCATCCATTCACAAATATAGTATGAAAGCCCCAGCCGCAAAACCTACAAGCAAAACTCGACCTTAAGGTGGTAGCGCGTGCGCGCCCTTGATTGTACCTTTATGGATAAATTGGTCTTAATATTTTTTGCTATACAAAATCACACTTCTATTAAATGTACGAATGTTTACCGTAACGTATGTTTTCTGCACCAGACGGCGCAGTGGTCTTAAAATTGGTCTCTTTGGACATTAAAAGCCGATAGCAGATCAAACTGCATCTCATGCAACTTATGCAAATAACCACTAACACTCTAATGGCTCGTAACATGTTTACGATACTAGCCTATGCTATGAAGTGAGGTGGATGTAGGTGCATTCATGTGTTTCTTATTAAAAAAAAACCGTCCAAGTTTGAGTCGGACTTACGCACGAAGGGTTCCGGCCGTACCATTGTTAAACATGAACAAGAACATTCAAAAACTGAAGAATAATTACGTTTCTTGGATGGGAATCTTAATTAATTTTAATGTTCTTTATGGTTGTAGTATTTGTTGTTTTAGCAGCATCAGAAATGCACATTCAATAAAATTTTAAGAGTCTATCTGTTATCTGTTATAGTTTATGAAATGTAGTCCGCTACTAACACTTAGTAATAGTAACTAATGTAGTACAGTAGTATTAGTAATTAGTACTAAGTAGAAATAAGGTTTCGTATACACCCTTTGGGTACGGAACCCTAAAAGGTATTTAATTTGTATTATGTTGTTATGAATACTATTATTATTTATTATTATTATTTATACTTAAAAATAACTATTATTTTGTCTGGTGCATACAACAAATAAATAGGAAAAACAATATTTTAGGCTTAGGATTTAACTGCTCTGTTACTTACTCTAATACTTTATTTACATTTAACCAAGTAATCGTCTAAGTAAGTTAATTCTTATCGCTTTTTCTTTGAATGAAAACCGAGCTTTGTCAACTAACTCTATAAAAAATTAAAAACAAAACCATTATATACAAAATGAGTGTTATGATATTTATGTAAACTAAACGTAGACAATTATTTATATTCATGATAAGCTTGCCACGAACATGCCAATGTCTTCATTTCGTATAAAAGACAGTACTACTGATGCCGATTTCAAGTCCTCAATTCTCCAACCCGTCCCGTCGATAAAGTGTATCGATAATTATCGCACGCGGCATTGAGGGCACCCTTGGGTGCAGTCGCAATAGCTCGTCGTCTTACATGTAAATGTATTTTATTTGCCACATCGTCGTTGGTAACGGCGGCCATTATTCGAATTGCTTTCGATTCAGTTAAAGGATCTCCCTTAGTTTACTGTCGTGTCGCATGTTTGACATTTAATCGCTGCATCAAACCTCCATTAAAGGAACCTTTGTAAGAGAATTTTTGTGTATGGATTAATTTTTTTTTTGATAAAAGTACGGCTTGGCAGAGATGTGTTGGTTAAATTTGGACGCTGTAATAGATTTGACACTGATTGTGATCAGCCAATGACAATGCTGAGTTTAAAGGAAAATATGGCATTGCCAGGTTTCACACGTCATACTCTTGCTTTACTTGAATGATGACGCAAAAAACGGATGCTATGAATATTGATAGACAATGCGGTGTGAACACTCGTAAAAATATTTAGGAATACTTAATTACTACTACTAAATACTACGTGCAATTGTTTTATTCCTAAAATTACTTGTTTAAGGATATTGTTAACTATATTGTAAACTGTATAAAGGCAATGAGGTTCAATAAAATATGAAATCGTTATTTAATTGGCAATAAAGGTACATTTAAGGGGCAACAAATCAATGTAGCAAATTGCTTGCCATACTGACTTCCCTCATTTTAAATCTTCGTTAGTTCGCGTTAGATAGCTCTGAGCACGCGATTTTTATCTCGTGACTGTACGTTACTATGGAAACATTGGATCTTTTTTTCAAATAATATATTAAATTTACCTCCCGTAAACAAATACTATACGGTGCATTTATTTAAGCAGTTAGGGGCTAAACTCTTTTACAATTACTAATTATTAGTTTGATGTCATAATAAATAAATAAACAATGGTTCTACTCTAATAATGAAGCTTGTGAAAGAATTTTGATGACTGAAAATCAACACTGTAGCACGTAGTTTGCTACGGGCTACGGTTATTCGTAGTCAATAGTTGCTACTTAAATTTGACTACATTAAAAATAAAAATTGGCTACTAAATTAACCGCCCAAATATATTTTTAGATTAATAGTTTGTAGACTTATATGCATGAAAAATGTAAGCTCAAAAAAATAAAATTCTCAGACCAATTTCAGGCATTTCCTGATTGGTCCACTTAATGATTCGTCTACTTCCTGATTTGTCTATAATGCGATGACTCAGTAAGCCCGATATATAAAAACAATGATCGTGAGCCTACCTTCTGTAATCACCTCTTATATACGTAGAAACCCACCCACATATTAGACACATAGCAGTTAGAGAAAGTTCACTGAAATGTAACGTACTTCATTCATTTTTTTACAACTTTATGGAAAAACACTATGTGAAATCAGCTGCCGAAAGCGGTATACCCGGATAGATACAACATGGGGGCCTTAAAAAAGGGCTTACTCCTTTTTAAAAGGTCGGCAACGCATCTGCTGACATCTTTTGCCTGCAGGTGTTCACACCATCACCTACCATCAGGTTAGCCGCGGGCTCGTTTGCTCTCTTTTGAAAAAAATAATCAAGTACAGGTGGTGCACTTGATGGAAAGTTGTCACCGCCTGTAAAACGACAATTTCTTTGATGTCTAAGAACGCCAACAGCACCGCCAATGCGTTTTTTGTCATATGTATAACACAACAAATTTTTTCTTCATTTAACAGTTGTATCCATAGTTTTCAAACATAAAACAACAGATCTAAATCACAAGTGCAGACGTTGCATGCCGTGCATGGGTCACCCGGGAGTTGCCAGAGCGCAATCAATTATTACCGCTAACTACCTTCTCCATACAACGACCAGTTAAATGTTGCCATATGTTTCAATTCTGCCCGATAGTTGGGTAATTGACATTAAAATAGGGTGTGGCGGCGTTGATGAATTTTTGCTTGCGGAGAAATATAGTTCTGTTTATAACTGTGTAGGTGGATCAAGAAAATGTTTCAATATTTATTTTAATTTCTATTAAGTATTTCAAAACCAGGGATAAAATACTAAAAGTTTAGTACAAAACAAAAACTCTAGGCTTACCTACACTTATGTAGGTAGGTATTTTTTTTTTAAATATAAAATATCTTATGTATCTGCATGGAGAATGATTGATTCTATATTGGGGTGTGATGTCGCATAAAATATTGATATCGGGTGTCATAAAAATACCCTTCTTGAGGTTCTTTCTAGATGACCGTCAAACCTTTTTGCATAATTTTCTGCTTTTACGCACCGATTCCTGAGCGGCCATAGAATTTATATGTATTTTTATATGGAAATACGTAAAGGGAAAATCTCCCTTGCCATGGTACCAATATAATTTATATATAAAATTTTGTCTGTGACATCGCGTAGATCTCGGTTTTTGTATTTTCTAACGAAACGCAGCCTCAGTCCATTCGAAGAACAGAATAAAAAATCGGTCACCTACTTTTTAGGTATAAAATTACCTCCTAAATTTGATTACTTGGATCTTTCAAGTAAGTATCATTTTCACAGCTGAGATAACTATTTAATAGGGAATATGCATGACTTTTTTGTTTATTCTTACTTTTATTTATTATTCTTACTATTATCTGTTAGACAGAGAGATTCAATATGTACAATGACGCCAAAGTGTCATACAACTTCCATAGAAAAGTTGTTCTAATAAGCGAAATAGATCAATTTACTTTCATGATTAGTTCCTGGTCCTGGTCTATCGTACAATTCTATTTCTGCTTTCACTGTAAATATACTATTTCCATATACTTTTCGATAAATGCATGTTCCATATTTTTATCTCTAGTTATAAGATAAACAAGGCGTATCAACATCTTTACTTTTTCAATACGCTACAAAATCGTTAATCGTTTCCGACCGCAGCAATCGTTAATATGACCTTATCTTTATGCTCATGGTTGGCAACATAAAACTCCATCGTATTCAGAATGACGTAAGAGCCAAATAAATTTTATCATCCTATCACTTAGTATTGAATTGATAGTCGTAAATAATCTTCCATAGGTTTGTCATTTTTACGATACTTTGACTGTTTTATATATCGCCCTTTATTGCAGTAATCACTTTTCATGAAATATATTAGATCTTGTTCAAAGAGTAAATACTTTATTGTACCTTCTGTAGTTGTGTGTAATATTTTGTGTGCGGTGCACCGTACACAAAATATTCACTGATACTGATTCAAATTAAAATTGTTTTTATTTAAATTAAATAGACTTAAAATAAGTGCTTTCATACCGATTAGTTTTTCATTTGTTGTGTTTTAGAGTGAGTTAGGTTGCCAGAATTGGAGATTGTAGTTGTAATATACTACCCACCTTCTTTTACTCTTCAAATTTGTCTCTCGGGTGAAATGGTTCCGAGGCGATATGAGGATACTAAGAAGTTCCACTTTGTTCGCCTTGTCGAATAAATAGATTAACTAAACTTTCGGTATCCATCTCTATCTATAATCTTTTCCAAAACCAAAAGCTTTTCGTACTGATCTCCTAAATCTTTAAAATGGAGGATACCCAATCCATTCCTCATGCAAAGACGAATTTTTAGGGAATTATATGAAACTGTTGCTTACTAGATACTATATAACCCACATGAGAATGTAGTAGGAAATGTGTAACTTAAAACAACAAAATACCAAAACGCTTGTTGAAAATACCAAATTAAAAAAAGGTACGCAAAAATGTTCTTCGTTCTTGGATCACACGTTTCAACGATATTAAGTGGCATTCAGTCACACGCACATTCTCGTTCAATTCTATCAGGGCAGGGCCGCACTCAGGGGGTATTTGAATGTTCTTGCTGGTAATTGATTCGTCGCCGCGCCGTTTGAATTTCAATAAGATACGATTAAATTGATATAACTCTATCTCGTAAAGGGAAAACGGTAAAGCTAGAATAAGATGTTACAGTCAGATGAAAGATGAAAAAAAAATGTAGCTCAATGACTGGTCTTAGTGAGTATGGATGAAATTTGAAAAATGCCTCGGTATTTGGAAAAATTGGAAATGAGAATTTATTTATTCCTTTAAAAACACTCCGATACACAACACTCTTGGTCACTCTACTTTTGGTCTTGAAATGTCGAAGTCCGATTGTATTCAATCTAAGTTAAACCTTACCGACAAAAGAGCAGCTAAATAATGTTTTTATGTACATAATTTTTTGAGGTTATGCTTAAGGTTCTAGCAACCAATCGTTTTTCCCATCACTTATTCAATGAAACAAAGAAGGCATTTAGAAATATCGGGGGCGAGATCTAACGACAAACGATCTACTGTTGAATAGGTATAATGGTAACTGGGAGGTATTCGGAAAGACGTGACAGGGTGCATCGTAAGTCGAGCCTTTATGTACTTACCCGAAAATACCTCCTCCAGGATGCATTCGGATACAACTGGATGTAAACTTTAATCAACTGAAACTGCTTTTGGATAGGATTAAGAATGTTTTGGTTCTGTATGTAGGTAGCGTGATCAGTATTTCTAGTAGAAATCGCTTTTAAGTTAAATTGACAACCTTTATTTATTTTTCAACCAAATTATTGTTTGGTATTGAAAACAACCAGTACTACTTTTTATAAGGTAGATTTCAATGACTTGTTGACAATGACGAATGTTTTATATGTTCTCTGAGTAATCGATATAATTTACTAAAGTAATTTAAGTTTCATCGGTGATATCAATCTTCGAACTCGAACGCCCAGCAATTTGCGATGTTCAAAGCCAATACTAATTCCGAACTATCAGAATTCAAATGTCTATTGAAATTTCAGGAGGCTGTCCACAACAATAGCTCCGAACTCCAAGAGTGCTATTATGTAAATGCGAAGATTACGACCGTCTCCAAGCAACGGGATATCATAATGGGCTCGAAGTCGTGATGCGATTGGACTCGAGTTGGGGCGCGTAACTCAATACGCAACTTGGACGCCCCTTGCGAGATGTAGGGATGCTCCAGTCGCCATATTATAGATATCGATAAGACAGTCAATAGGATTCGTTTTTAGATCAGTTTTGAACCTTTTGTATGTTTTGATTTTTGTATGAGATTGAGTTGAGATCAGTTGAGTAATTTTTTTGTACTTTGATGTTTTCAAGACAACTCTTACTCCTTATTTCAATTGAGATTGTTGCCTCATGCTTTCCTTGATATTTTAATTTAAGTTTACTTCATCTTTAGGTTCAGCATCTATAATAACTGTATGGCCGGAAATAACCTTTTCCTACCTAAACTTTTTTGATTAACCCTTTTGATGTGCCAAAATATTTTATAAATATGGTATAGAATAATTCATTATTTTATTTCTGAAGGAACATCATCTCAAAAGGTATCGATACTTTAAGGGCGCAGCCTTAACCTCTTTGAGAACTCCCGGAAACTTGCTAAACGGATTCGACATCTCAACTAAGCGACAGTTTTAAAGTACCCCCCTACCTAACTCGATTCCGATGCTTCTAAACTCGAACCGGCCCAACGTCTTTATGTTAATTCCAAGAGTACTCAGGTATATCTTGCTCCGGCAATATTGGAAGGTGAGGAAATGGAAAATTCCAGAAACACATGTGTACTGAAATATGCAAATGTTGGTTTCGTCTAGAAAACGGTTGACATTGTCTACTAGACTAGCGACCTGTCTCTACTTTTTCCCCTTCGTCCCCGTTCCTCATTTTTTTTCTTTGTAGTTTAAACATTTTTGGTTGATACCACTAAAAAGCTAGACCGCAAAAAAGTGGTATGGAAGTAGAAGTAAATGTGGTGATTGGCCAAGCAGCAGAAAATATTAATTGCCTAACAGTACCTACCTACCTGATTAAAATGCAATAAGGAATTTAAAAGTATATATTCTTTTGTCGCTGTACTCTCTTTTTACTTTTGTATTTGTTTTACAGGAATTGCTGTAGTGGAAACCTTTTGTTTATCATTGTTTTTTTTGGTTATCTGAATTCGAACACCTGACCAAGCTCTATAAATCTTTATGAATTCCATTTGAAGTAAGTATTAATAATTCTAAGTGTGCTCTAAAAGTTCAGCTCCGATTTGAAAAACCTATGCGATCTGTTCTATCCTCTTCCTTTTCCTATAAAGTCAAAAAATGATATGAATTTGCTTTGTTATGAATCCAGTATTCAGAAGCTGAGACCTTTGCGAGGAGATCACGTTTGCTTTTAAGGCGTTGATACAAAAGACTTGGCACATGTTTCACAATTTCCATTTACCTTTAAATACACTATACTATAGCACAATTGACAGTCGAATTTGAAGTCATTCACCACACAATAAGCTACATATTACAATGGCTTCCACAGAAAGACGGTACTGAACCTCTGCTAAGAGGAAACAGATGTTATTTTGAGTGGAATAAGAATTTCTATCCATAATCATATACCTATTCCAATGTTCACAACAATGGCTGCTGTTTTAACCAAACTTTAACTCTTACACGTTTGAAATAAGGTGGTTTTTTGGGTGTGCATAATGAAAACCAGGTGTGATAAGCGAAGAGCGGTGACACGGCACCATTTGAATAAATTTGATCTTGTCGACGGAACCCACTGAAGGGGGGGGAGGTATCGGAAAGTGATATTCGTGATGAAATTGACTACGACTCGAGGATTATCAACCCTTCCACTCGAATCTACTTTGTATTCTTATTTCGTACATTTTGACAAGGAGAGGAAGGCTTTGTTTTGTGAAATTGTCTCGAATACTATATCTAGGCGGTTTATTCAATTTTAGTATTGAAACTGCATTCATTTTTATAACTATCAAGTAAATCTAGCATTCGGTCACTTCGTATTCAGAAGAATTGTATTGTATTTCCCCCAAAAATATTGATAGAAACCTTTTTAACAGCATATTGATAACTAGAAGTCTTCCGATACCAAAACTTTAATTTAATTCTTCTTTATCTCCAAATAGTGCAATAAGTAATAAATAATCACTATTAATAACAATTCTGTAGACTTGTATTTACGTGTTTGTTAAAACACGATAGGTATTTACTAACTCTATTTTATCTCACTTGCTTTGATGAACCATAAATCAGAAAATCAATTTTACAGACAAAAGTTCAGGTTCCACCGAGATTTGAACTCGGATCGCTGGATTCAAAGTCCAGAGTGCTAACCATTACACCATGGAACCTCACGTGGAGATAGTAAAAATCACTCGGCTCAAGCATCGAACCTACGATATGACGTCAGTTGGTCACGACTAGCGGTGGCCTCAATTCCACTGAGAAGGTGAAAGGTGAATCTCCTATCAACAAGGTCTTTAACATTCACCTTCTGATGAAAGTCAAAAACATTTAAATACAAATAAGTGATATTGAGATCTAAAAATTCGGTGAAAAAATCTGTTAATAAGACAGATTTTTGTTTTGATTTTGGTTGTTGTTTTGTTGACGGTGTACAAGCGGCCACAGATAAAGCTTCACATACCAAGTCCAACATAAATCCTTATGCTTTACAACTTAAGAACGGGACATAGTCCAAACAGGTTAGGTTGATCCTTGGCCGTGTTTAGAAAAACTGACTTTATTTAAATACGGTATTAACCTCGTATCAGGCTCTTGTGAAAGGCGTTGTTAGATAAACATAAGATCAAAATCAAATATTTTTCTATTCAAATGGACTTAAAATAAGTATCATCAAAATTCTTTTTAAACTACCACCGGTTCGGAATGCCTGTCTACGGGGAAGAATCCAGCAAGAAACCTCCGTAGTTGCTCTTTTCAATATCATAATAATCTTTCATTACAATCTTAGATATAGTATAAATTTTGCAAAAAAAAATGTAGGTATGTATAGAATATCTACAAATGTCAATAAAAACATTTTACACAAATTCACAGTTGAAGGAAATCGCTCTTGGCTATAATTTTACTTTATAGTGAATAAATGTTGCTTTGATTTTAGATCCTTCTTTATGAGTACAAGGTTTCAAGCATGACAATCGCTGACAAAAAAAAATTAACCAGATAACGCAAAAATCTTTCACAAACATAAGTGAAGCAATAAAGTTTTTAGTTTTAATTAAAAATTCAGTAACCATCAGACCATGTGTTAATCATTTACGGTTTATCGGGATTAATCGCCAATCTGTTCAACTACTGCTTCTCGTGTTAACCAGGATCAACACTGGTTTCAGTTGAGATGCAGCTGTACAAAGAAGTACAGCTGTACTGCGACGTGCCTCGACATACTTCTCGCAACGTAGGTATTTAATCAGAAGAAATAAAAGTAAGAAATGGATTTTAGATGTCCCAGGAAAAGAGACACACATACAGAGACATACTATCATTACAAACCGTTTTTAAGCGTTAGAATGAACAAAGTTAGGTTTTTTATTGTGCAAGTTAATGTGTGCAAAAAAAAATCTAAGAATGCCATAATATTTAATTTAGGTCTTTAAGTTCTAAATGGCCATTATTGTAACAGCTAACTTAAATGTTTAATAATTAAATAGTCAAATATCAATTACTACAAAAAAAAATAAGGTTAACTCATCATAGTGGATAGTTTGTTCAATAAATAACCTTTAGACGTAATAACCCGACCGAATTAAAATAGCCATGTCAATGGCGAAATACCTACTGTAATAGTGATTTTTAAAGAGGGTGCTTAACATGTCTTGTTTACAAAATTTCTAATGCTAAAAAAACGGACAAGCAGAAACAAACTTGTTTTTACTGTCTGTAATAAAATTTGTACACACGGCCATGGATCAATCTAACCAGATTAGACATTGTAACGTGCCTACCAGTGAGTTTAACAGCATAAGGATTAAAATGGTATTCGTGAAGCTTTACTTGTGGCCGTCTACTACCGTAAATCTAAAATGAGCAAATATTTTAAATAGTTAGTAATGTCTAGAATTAAACTGATTATATATGAAGGTAGTTCGTTTTACGTATTTAATAGCTACATACTGAGTTGTTAAAATTGTAAAAAAGTCAGTAGCATGGATAATTTACGTTGTTTTTTATTATTTCATATTATGTTTGTCATAGTTACGGGTCGAAAAGAATAAATGAAAAAAAAACATGTGTATAATAAAGTGTAAAACAGTTTAATGTGATTGTTGCGTTGTTGAATTGAAGATCTAACATCATAACTTGTATGACCAATGGCTATAATATCACTGAATGTAGCTTTATATCGGAGATCATTTTTAATAGTTGTCCTTCAATATTTTTTGTGTTTCAAACAAAATATTTTCGTCTACCAATCTCTATAATCATAATGACAACATAAATCCGCCAGGGCCGGAGTCAGGGTGAAATCTTCGTGCAATCTCGCGGGAGGGCGCAATCATCGCGGTCCGAGTAACGTACGCATCAATTATTCACAATACTGATTGCGTCCGAGACGCACGTGGATACTGCTGAATTATAAATGCGTGGCTATTCTCATTGCATCGGGTGGACTCAGACTTTGTTAATTTTTATATAAAAATAGATTTTTAAAATCATCCTGCTTAAGTCTAGTGTTTACCTTATTAATTTATTGCTAGAGTCCAATTAATCAATTTTAGAGTTTATTATATTTGGTAAAAAGTACAGGTTCCACCGAGATTTGAACTCGGATCGCTGGATTCAAAGTCCAGAGTGCTAACCATTACACCATGGAACCGATGACGTTCTAGAGTGAAAGTACAATCTTGAATAAAACAATAACAAATAGCTTTACGTCATTATCGACCTGAATCAAATCGCATGTCACGTGGGTTTTAATTAATATCAATAAAATTGGTAAATCATAAATACATAAGCTTTATGTAAATATTTATTCAAATGTTTTTGTACGATTTTTTGCAGTTTATTTACTGTTTTATGAAAAGGAAAATCCAGAAAATGATGTTATACTATTTATAAATATTTCCCAAATCCTGTACTGGCTTCGAAGAATACAATATTTCAAGGGCCCCAGCTTCCAAAGTACGTCTCTGTACTGCGTGCTAACAGGCGTTTAGCGTCCAGTCAGGCCCCTAGAGAGCATCCCACTGTACGTCCAAATCTAACAATGTTTTCGCTACATCTCGTGCGTCCACAGTATTATTATAAAGCAAGAAAATTGGATCTGATAGAATATTTGAATTAAATATTTATTAGTTTTCTGAAAAAAAAGGAAACTTTTACTCATTCATTTTCAGATTTATTTACCGGATTACATATGATGGAAATGGAAATAAATCACCTACTGATTGTATTTTTTTTTCAATTTTGAAGGTTAATATTGTAACGACAGGGTAGTACGAGTATGTTGACGTATGGATCTAAATAAAAAAACGTATGTATACAAAAAAGTCTAACATAGACAAAACATTTTACATTTATAATAAAAAAAAATATAAAAAATTTCATTACGACATTACCATGGACTATTGTTTTATAGGAGAGATAATTGATCAATAACGAATATAAATATAACAGAATGGAATTAATAAAAATAAATAATCGTTCTAAAGTGTTGCCTAGTTCTACCACCAGCAGTTTTTCCTACGTCTAATAGCTATTAAGGTTAATGATCAATCGATCACTCATAGCAAATATGTGGTCGCGAAATAAAATAAACAAACTTTATTAGATTGGCAATCAGGGATCGAGTGTATCAATTAATTGGATTAGTATTTCATAATCCATTCAATCAGTATATGAATCAATCTATAATGGGCTTGACTAACTTAAAATTAAGCATTAGGTAGGTTTAGCGTTCTCTTAAATGATTTTCATGTCGTTTTTCTTTCAGTTTTTTAATACTATTTTTCCTCTGGTTTAAGGTTGAGGTAAGAATTGATATTGAAAGTTTGAACATGTAAACATTAAAAACGATAAAATCTCGAATACTTTAAAGAAAAGAAATAAGCTTGCGAGTAGAAGTAATTTTCATAATTTTCGTATCAAATATCTCGCCTTTGGAATTTAAATTGGATATCAGATCTTGACGAGTAATATTTGTGACATATTTATGCAAAGCTTTAAGGATGAATTATTAATGGGGGCAATGTAAACTGATACCTCCCTGGATTATGATTGTCTTTTGTTACATAAGGCATAGATCCTCTTTGTTTTTTTTTTTGATTCCATAAATAAAAAGTACTATAATATTACCTTTTAGTCGCTAAATCCTTATTAACTTTGACGTATATCATAAAAATAATTGAGGACAAAAATATGCACGTGAAAAAGTTTTTGATTCCGGAAAAAAGAGGAAAAAAAGGTCGTGTTTTTCATATCATTGGTTTATTGAATGACAGTTATTTTAAATCTAACATTTTATGAAATAGGATTGCACTTTTGTCTTTGGATTCGTTTACATTATTTATACAATATTTACATAGATAACAATTGAGGAATAAAATTCAGTAAAATTACAATACAATCTTCTAAGTGATTTAAAATAAAAAGTATAAAGTTAAATTTAAACGGATACATTATTATAATTAAAAGCTTTTGTTTTTTTTTTAAACCTTTGGTATAAATACACGTGAATGTGACGAAATATTTACATCTATAATATTTATAAAGATTTTAACATTTATTAGACTAAGAAGGGGAAAACTAAAGACCTACTCATAGATTGTACCTATTGATATGTGAATATTACAGATGTATAACTTTACGTATTTATTTTATTTATTACTGTATATAAATTGGTGATTCTAATTAGGATGGAAACAAGAATATCTTTCGGAATGGTGTTCGGTGGTCTCTATGTTGTAAAAATTGATCTTTAATAAAGTACTGTATTTATTTACAAATAGTTTTACAAATGCTTACATAAAGAAAAGTTTGCGGAATGATCTCCTCAGTCATGTCGTTACAACATTCTCACTAATGCAATAATTTAGAAAAAAATACGTGCTTTTTACAATGAGATCATATAACTCACAAATACATTGATAATTTTTTTTTTATACACAAATATCGTTACAGTGCAGAAAATATTTGAAAAAATTTACACAGTCTACACAGAAAAATATTTCGTTGTTGCACCTGACAATAAATTACTATAGTAAAGGTCCCCTAACTATTTCGGACCGAATACGGCCCTGGTTTTGACACTACAAATATGTATGAATGACTGTTTTTAATGGAATCAGATGGAATGCTGTTACTCGATTTCTAATTGTGAAAAATTGTTCAAATTACTTTTTAAAAATACTGAAAAAAAGTTGTTTTTTGGAAAAAAGTTTTTTTTCGTTTAAATTATTTAGTCTACAGCCAGTATTCTTATCTTAATTTTTTGAAATATTCTTTGGAATTTTCCTATCTTGATTGTCATCTATCATGATGAAAGTCTCTTATTCACTATACGTTTCCCTTCCACATTGCTGTGTGGTTCAAGCGTCACATTTCTTTAACTTGACCTCTAAACAAGATGTATACGATCATCAGTATCAAAGCAATACAATCATATGAAACCTATACATAGAATTGTAAATATCACGTGATCATCACCGTCGTTGATTGGCGGTTTACTTTCGATCACGTAATTGTCGCCATTGTTCATTGGCATATTTTTTTTGGCATTTAGATTCATTTGCATCTTGTCTAGTGCTGTATAACTCGTGTGGTGACTAATGCATGTTGCCTCAACGCCAGGTGGGCGCGAAGGCGGTTGAAGTTCAGGAGGCGAGCGGCTGCAAGGGGGGTACTGCGCTGCTCATGTGGGGTCCTCGGAAGTCAGCAGGCCGCAGCTCAGGATGGGGTGGGCGAAGATCTGGTGGCGATGAAAAACTTTGATAAGCATTGAGCTGAAAGGTTGTTTTGGTTTGTGTGTCAAACAAAGGCTCTTTATTAGTTATAATTAATTTATATAAATGTATTATTAATATCAATTATAATTGACTAGCTTTGAATCAAGACTTCGTCCGCGAAGATTAAAAAATTTAGACTTTGTCCACTCTTAGAGACGACGTAAAACCTTTAAAAACTTACCAAGTCTGTGCTCAGGTACGTGCATTTCGGGAGCGTGCATCGCATGAACGTCTGTATGGGGGGCCTGCATGTGTTGAGGGGCCCGGATGTCCGCGTGCTGGGTCTCCTTATGCCTTCGTAGGTCCACCTTCCTCTGGAACGCGCGCCCGCACAGCTCGCAAGCGAATGGCTTGAAACCCGTGTGCTTACGCGAGTGAGTGATCAGGTTTGAACTCTGGCTGAACGCTTTGCCGCATACTTGGCATTTGTGAGGTTTCTCACCTAAAGACAAAAGAAAAGAAACTTTAAATCTAGCGTCAAAATAGAATGCTAAATGGCAATTAGCATTGCCGAAGACTACAGTTTTAAGACTATTACAATAATGAAGTCAAAATATCTGAATTCGAATATACTTAAATTTGCACTTTTAAGTCCATTCGAATAATCGCGGGGAAGAATTTGCCTAGAAATTTCCGTAGTTGCTTTTTTCAATATTCAAAATACAATTATTTTCTATTAAAACTTACAATTTGTAAAAAAAAACCTATTGCAAAATTGCTCTTCCACATTTTCTAGTTCTTTTTACAAAAAAAAGAAACTACTTAACTATTTATTTACTCATATATACTCAAATATACTCAAAAACCTTGAATAAGCCCAAGTTAATATCTTGAGAAGAGTCTAAGAAGTAGATTTTTCTTCACAAAGAATTAAGTAAACTTGTTTGATATAAGAAATCTATCTTCGAAAGTTCTGTGACCTGGTTTTGGTTGGATATAATCTGTGCCTCGGATATCGATCGGCTCTGGATATGTCATGAGACGTGGAGATGAGGTACACTGATGTAAAGGAGGCTGGTGCAAGATGTGGCATTGGCAGCGAGTTTTTATTTTTAGATAAAAATACTTTGGTTTTCCGTGTTTAGTTTGTCAGCTACGAGTAGGCACGTGATAAAAAGATATCTCAAAATGTATCACCTAAACCAGGGAAAACGGTTGAGTTTCAAAGAGCCAAACGTAAAATGAAAAGGATCCATCGAACTTGTTTCCATTGAAATCGTTTTATAAAAATAGGTAAAAGTGATTCGTAATGTTGTCAGTTCCAGACGCGTGTCTCTCAGTCGGAGGTAGGTATGTAAGTATGAGGTGATATGCGGAAAGTGTTCGGGCAGTATTAATACACGTCGGCGTAATCTGTGCTCGCCGGGCCGCATTAGGATGCGCCCCGCAACCCACGGCCAGGGCCGGGCCAGCTAACTTTATGGCCCCGCTCACACCAGCATTCTATATTAAAAACTTTACGAGATCGTGATTCCAGTGCCGGAGGAATTTAATATAGCTCTTCATTGTCGAACCCGCCTTTTGTTTGAGATTGTTTATCGATTGGACCCCATTCGGAACTTTATCGCCGCAGATTCTTGCAGCGTGCCGATCCACATTATTAACACCGGTATAGATATTAAAATTGGAATTTTCTGTATTGTAACTTTGACGTAATGAACTCAACTTAAACTGTCGGGAAAGTGTCAGCACCGCTTGCAACCAATGCGGGGCAACGGCCACGGTAGGTAATTACCTTCACAAATCACGGCACGGAAGCATCGATACCTAACACTTAGGTATAGCATTTCGAAAAAGGGCCGCCAGAGGCCGTCAATCAAGGGGGTCTGGCGACTGGCGACTTCATTAGAGCGAGCGAGAGGCGCGCCTGCATCCCCCTCCTGCATCAGTGTCGCGACGCGAGAGCAATTTATATCCGTCGTGCCATTGGGCCGTGATTGCGGCGGCTCCTCCCCGCGTCGCGTAGCAACGGCAGGGGGGCCCCCACTCCGGCCCCCTCGACCCGTCCCACGTTATGGATCGCAATTTTCCTTTGAATTGGAAATCAGAGCGTCCGCCGCGAGCCTCGCTCGTTAGCCGTCTCTCCATCTTCGAGGTACTTCCCCTACAGATTTTACTGCCGTACGTAGAAAAAGATGTTCCTTGCCCGGCTCCGCAAATTGTGATGTTTGCTTTCGGCAACCGGTTTTTACTCGCCTTTGCGATGAGACTGCGCTTCGGTTAATGCTGCTGAGACGTGAATGGATTTCGGATTCTCGTAAAGGAATAGAGATCTGACGCTGTAATGATATCGGACGGATCGTTCGATGAGAAAAGATTGGAGAGTAGAAAGCTTTTATTCTCTATCAAGCTTTACGTACGGACTTAAGTTTAGATATTTTGTTCTATATCTGTTTACTTCATGGTGTTTGTTTCGAGTAAGATTAAACAACAGTTAAAGCTTGTAGAAGTTACAAAGGCCGCATTACAAGTTTAACATGTAGATTATGAGTATTTACAGCTCAAGTTTCTGAAACATGCTCCACTCTCAGTCCCGAGATAAAACATTACGCGAAGTTATTGTGAACTCCTTCACACATCACACTGACATTTAAAAACGTTGCGTTTGAATTTACATTTTTATAGCACTTAAAAGATACCTACACTAAACAGTCTTTGCGAACTAAAAAAATGGTTTTATTTACTTGTTTAATATGATCGACAACAATCGAATCAAATCGAATACTCTGTTTAAATAACGACAATATTTCATCATCATCATAATTATATTGCTTAAATTATTACACGTTCAATACAAAATACAATAAAAAAATTAAAAATAATACAACGAAATCGATTCCTTTGATTTAGTACAAGGTTTAAAAATATTAAAAGGACATAAACTATAAAGCTTAATATGTCTTTGCCAAAATATTGCAATCCTTTAACCAGGCCGTGTCGTTTCACAATCCCAGTGCGTTAGACGACAGAGTGCGTAAAATCTTCGTAGGTTCGTCTCCTAACTGCGTAATTACGGGACGATATTACTCTCGGGGTGGGGGCAGGGGGCGCCACTTAATTGTTTTTGAGGGGAAACTGAAGAAAGACTAAATGAGGTGAGGATCTCCTTAATGGGTTATTGATTCGCCCGAGATACCTAAACGAGTTAAGAACTCGAGCCGAGTTTGATTTACTTTCTATTATTTAAATAAGGATCAATGAAAGGGTGCGTTTTGTTATGGTTTTTTCTTGGTCGGAATATTTTTTTACTGATATTAGTACTGGTTGTTTGAATTGCTTACGCTAATGATTTTTTTTGTTGTTTAACTTTTTATTCCATTAAAAAGTTACGACCTTACTGAAAAATATGATGAGACTTCATAGATAAAACATAGAATTGTTATGTTTGGTATTAATATGTTTACTCAAAAAAACTGTTTACTTATCAAGCCTAATTCGTAGTAGCGAGCGTAGTACAACAAACGCGTCTGCTTTAAAAAAAACGCTCCAAAAACAAGTTCTATGATACGAACTGCGTACTACGCTTAAATTGTAGTAAAAGCGTAGCGTCAACGTAGCATTACAGATGCTGTAGTAATGTTTTGTAGTGATGTTCATCATAAAACGAATCCCGGTTTTCTTTTTTTTTCTCATTCATCTCTACGTTACACGAAATCAATACAGGAGAAAACGGGAAGAATACTAAAATGCTAGTGCTCAAAGTAGGCGTTAAGTATTAAGTATCGGTTGTGATTGAACGCATAAGGTTGGGCGATAACCGTAAATTCCGGGAATCCGAGTACACAGGATTCAGGAGCGGATCGTATGAATATTACAGATTTTTTGGGATTCTGATATTTGATAAAAAAATCGCCTCATTTTAAAAATAAAATAAACTATTATTTTATTTTGTGAATGATTATTTTCACAGTAATGTCTTATATTTATATAAAGAATTTAAATTATTTGTTGGAAGTTGATTAAAAATCTATTATAATAAGTCCTGGTTTATGGCCATTACATCTAATTATTGTAAGGAAAATGTGAAATATATCACTGTAACACCGAATTATCTTCTTTGGAAATCATCTCGAGGCCATTATCAGGGCACTAAAAGCGAGATTCGCAATAAAACAGTCATTAATACAATTATGGCAACACCAAATCCGGCCCTGGCAGTCTCATCTGCACAGTATCACAGAGCCGGATTTTTATGGGGACGTACTTTAGACGCTCGTGAATTAAATATACGGTGCTTCCAACTTAAAGTGCCTCCCTGGCAAGATTTCACAAAATATGGGATGGACTCGGTGTAGGTTATGCTCTAGGTGTTGGTATAACTCTGAAATATTTGGTATGAGAGGGAAAAATCAGAAATATGATGAGTAAAGTCAGATTTATGTGAGTGAGTTTAAAAGTGAGAAAAATTATGTTGAGGTCGCTATCAAAGCGTTTGGTTCAGGTAATTTAGGTTTATTAAGATTTTCACTACAACAAAGTACTAAATGAAAGTGTCAATTTATACTCGTTTAGTTAGTTATTTAACTTTAATTTTTACTCGTTTAGAAAATAATTTCGATAGTTCCATTTCATTTCAAATTCATTACGTATTTTATAAATAAAGTAACGAAATGCAACCTACCAAACGAGACGGTGAAGCCAAAACCAGAAAACTCTCCACAGAAGTACTAGCCAAGGGTAAATCACAAACACCCACCCACAAAAGCAGAAGAACCCATAAAAATAATTTAAGGCGAAGCGCCGTTCGCTTAATAATTCACCGTCATATAAAAAACGGCTGAGCAAATTGGGGAGCGAGCGCATGAATCCAGTGCATTTACATGATCATTGATTATTCAGTAAGTTCCTAGCAGGTGTACTCTGAGCAGACGCCGTGGAACCTTAACTACGCTTAGAGTTATCTTCAAACTGTTCATGTACAAAAAGTACTGTATTTTTAATTTAACTTGATAATTTGATATATAATAATGAAATTAAACCCACTTTAAAATTAATTTTAATGTTGTTATTTTTAATACTGACAATATTGTGAAGAGCTTTTTGTGTAGGAAGTAATCATTGAAGCTATTCATCCCGATTTTGGTTTTATTAAGATTTTATACGTAGTACACATTTTAAATGCTAGGCCAACTGCTGCTAATATTTACGCGTATGTAATTAAATAAAAATTTATCTCCAAAAATACAAAAATACGAGATATACGAAGACTGGTTGCGTGTTTAGCAGGAGCTAGTATTTAAATTATTTAAAACAAGATTTTCCAAACCAGGTCAGCCAGATCGTGAGCGTTTACGGACAAGAAATCTTGGCTAAATTAGAGAAGGCCATATATTAGACTGGTAATATTTTGTTTAGTAAATAACCCGTTTCTTATCAAGACTCTATTATTCTTACTTTCATCTAATTCTTAGTTTTTTTTTGGCATAGAAAAGTAAAGTGATTTCGCTGTACGTCTTCAAGGGTTTCAAGGAAGTTTGCCTGCACTTAGCCGATACCAGGTGGAGGTTGCAAGAAGCTCTACTTTCTAAAAACCTTTTTAAGTCTGAAGCGGCATCAAGACGCAGCGTTGTCACTTGAAAAGTTACCGGCAAATGTTTGTTCTAACCGGAAAAAGTGAAAAAGTTTTAATAAGTTAATTGTTTTAGTCAAGGCTACATTTTATTATGTGTTTTAGGAGTTTTAAAGCATACAGACGCTTAGATGGCGTAGATACTTGAAACACGGAAATGATCTTGTATCTCGTATATTTCTCACTCACTTGTGTTATATGTAGAAAGCTAAACCTTACTCTCTTCTTGTTCTTGGATATATTTACTAGTTACTCGTACTTAAGAAAAAAATTATGTTCCGGGATTTTAAGTGGTAACAATACAAAGACGGTACAAGCCTAAATTAGAACAACCCGGAAAGTAAGGAATTTAATTTGTACAAAGTGAAACAGATAAACATCTCTCTCTACACGAGTAAATATACAATACCTATATGTATGTTTACGTGTGTATGTGTGTAAGGGTATATCTCAACAAATCTACACGCGGGCGTGATTACCACGGGTGCTAGTGAAGTGAGGATTTTCCCGGAATCCCGGGAAATACCGGTTTTACGATCTGCGTGCCATCCCATTTCACATTTCACTAGGGAAGAATGACCAGACTGATATAAATACATGTAATATGTGAAAAATATTCTCGTCTTCAACTATTCCTTTTCGACAGCTTTTAGATTTTAATAAGATTCTAGTTCTAGATTTGTTGTTTGCAAAAACAATATTTAAGTATCTTATATTTTTGACCAAGCCGTTAAACAGCTAGGAGAAGCAAAAGGAGGAAACATTTTTTTAAGTTAGGTTTCCATAACAAAACCTTAAGTTTGTAAGTAACAGTTTTTTTTATAAATACTAACAAAGAAAATAGTCATTACAGGCATTCTTAGATTTTGTTTAAAATCTATTTCCTGAGACATGCTATAGCGAAGCGTCTGTTATCTTTAAAGATGGCGGTGTTTGCTGAGCCCTTGAAACAAGATTGTGCAGACCTTTCCAATTTACCATTAAGAGTCACTTCCAGCGTCTCCCAAGATACGTGGTCTCTACACTAAGTCTTAGCTATAAGCGGTATATTCCCTCGTCTTTGGTTACTTGCTGGGATGAACAGGTTTTTCAGGCTGTTATTTCAGCGACAGAAGAGATTGAATAGTTGTTACAGATGTTTGTACTGCTTCAGAGGTTTGTTATCGCAATCAAAATGGTGCTTAAATTTGGTTTCCTTAAGATTTTCGTGTTTAATTTGAATCTTGTCATGTACGAGAAAGTAGGCCGGATGTGCTTCTAGGTTGAGAGTTCGGGAAACGCCAGAGGCCATATGAAAGGTATTGTAAGTCAGTCGAATACGTATAATTTTAGTACTTTTCATATCAAATCATAATGTTTTATATTAATGGTAGTTCTGGAAATATTTGAAATGAGTCTTAATTGTGTTTTAAATTTGCTTCTTTATGTTTTCCAAAACAGAGGTTTCTCTGGGTCGGTGAACACTTAGTGGGGTATGTTTACGATTTTCCCACTCCGGGAAATATACGTGGTGTGTAAACGCCACTTAGTAGGGAGATTTATGGTTTGTGCCTACTCTTATGAGGTCTACACACTACCCAGTTTTTTAAAGTAATAATCCCGGGAATAATAAACCAGGAATCCGAATTAGCTACAAAGCACTTTGGAAAATTTCTTGTTTTTCAAGTAACAGTCGATTAAAAATTTACGAAGACTTTTGATGCGTTACTTTTGGTATAGAAAGCTTAAAATTTCTAATATTTATATTTTTACTCATTTACAGCTTTGTCGTGTAAACTATGAATTGTCATTTGTAAAATTTCCCTTATGTCTAGTTTCCAATAAAAACAATATAAAAGTCCCTAGGTTTTGTGTGACCGCGTCCTAACAGTACCGGGATAAGATTTTATGACGCTCACAAAGTTTTGAAAAATGTTTCCAGGACTTTCACGTGACGGAGCCTTAAGCGAAGGTTTATTTTGAAACCTTTTTAGTTACTTGTGTAATATTTTTGTTGTATAATACTTTACGTTATTTTTATCTTACTAGCAAATGGATTTGCGAAAAAGTTACATTCCTGTTTTTGCCTGATGCTTAAAGTATACCATTTAATAATTTTATTAAAAGAGTACCTACATTTCGAATTATTGAAGATAAGGTGTAAGGAACTTCCTTTCTAAGGGGGGGAGGGGTCTCCAGACCATACAAATCTTTTAACAAATAAATTTGTACTAATTAAACAAAATTTTGTAACATTTCAGCTATTTTTATAACTATTTTTATCACATCAGAAAAAGCGATCGATTCAATGCAATGTTTATTCTATAAAACACCTCATATCTCACTCAATATCTCCAGACCCTCTGAAACCAGAGAGAACTAATAAAGTTCTTCAACGTCGACAGTTGACAAATTCGTTAATTCTCCTCGCCCTCGTGGCAGTTTAGATCAAATGCTATCTGAAGCCGCATGGGAAAACGAACAGTGCTACTAATATTGTACGGGGAGAAAAAAAACGGTAATTTTCCTCATTTGTGTTTGTAATAATCTTTTTTCTTAATATAACCTTTCAAACTTTTCTACTCAGTAGCAAACTCTTCAAAAATCATATTGTTGTACGCTTAAAAATTTATTCTTCCTTATTTTCAGAAACTGTTCTTGTTTCACATCTATATGTAATAATTTAAGTTTAGCAAAGGTGAGTACATCAAAATCACAATTTAATTGACATTTTAGAATTTTACAGACACGATTTTGCGTTGGCAATTCTAAATCCTATTCCATAGACTTGGCAGGTGATTTCTAGTTTCGAGTCGTTTTCGTACTGAATCTGTAAGATCGAGGTCTATCTTGTACATAAGTAAAAAATATAAAATCAGTTGATGTTCAGTCTTATTTTTAAGCGCTAAGGTCTAAATTTCTTTTTCGTTCAGCAGGATCCCAATCTAAAGTCCTTTCATTTAAGGTAACGACATCTACATTGTATTCAAAGTTGAGATCGTTTAGTGTTTTCGTCTCAGCAATTCCACTGTTTAAAATGGCGGGTTTACTTCTTCTGTCTGTTAGTGTTTGGGTCTTGTGGAGTTTAGGGTTGTCGATTATTGAATATTATATCAAACCCTAGAGAAAATAGATCTGGAAAGATAAATGTGAACTTGTCTAGCAATGAAACCGTTTTTATGATTGATTGGAAAACGTTATGGAAAAATTATGTATTTCCATAGGTATTTTAAACTCATCTTTATGAAATTAAGATAACTTATATATTTCTGGTATTTAGTATATTCATGTTAATGCGATTTAATATAGTGCTGTTATATTAAATGATGGTTTGCATGAATGATAAAATAATTTATAAGAAGTTTGATGCAGCATGTGAACATTTTGCATGCCAAGTTACTGACTGGACATAGCTACTGCCTTTGTAATAACATCTACTTTTCAGTTGAAACTGTGTTCACAAATAAATGAATTTTATTTGAGTTGTTTTTACTTCGCTGTAGTGGCACCCCTACCCGTAGAGTTGTCACTAGCAAGCTGTAAGGAATGCGGCAGATTGCTGACCCGGGCGGGATTGCTCGACTATCCCGGAATGTTCTAGTCACTCCGCTTATTGCTCCATGCATTTGTGACCATTTCCCATCCCGGGAATTCGGGATTTTCCCGGACAGAATGTCGGTGACGGAAGAGTCTTGGGTTATTGTTAGCAGTGACTTTCGGGTAGCGGAATTCGGATGAAAAGATTTTTGAGGAGTTATTTGACAGTTGACAATTGCCAGTTGAAAAAGTTCTGCTTTTAAAGGAGGATTCTGTATGTTCTGTGTGTAATGGAGCATTCATTTTAGCTGAATACAAGTTATTTGATAAGGCATGTTTCAGAGTTTTCCGAAATGTCTATGAGATATAATATGACTTGACTCTTTTATCAATATTGTAAGCGTCAATGATATTAATTTTATCAGTAGCGAAAACTTAAAGCACTGCTGTTGTTTTTAAAAACTTGCATATAACATATGACGGAAACCCGATTAAAGAACATTGTATTATGGGCTTTCTGTAGCAGAAGCTGTGATTAATATGTGTATTTCAATCTGGAACTCTGTGAAAGTATCACGATGTAATTTACAAATAAAATTAATCCCCCATTTTGGATTTACAATGACGTCATATCCCTCTATCACTTTCTTCTTCTTTAGCACATCGTATATGTATGATGCATATCAATATGACCATACTATATACTACGCTTCGAAAATTTTATATAAGTAAGTAAAATCTCACAGACTCAACATACAATCGTCTATCTTTTTCTTTTGAACGCAATAATTGGTAAGTGTAAAAGTGTTGTTACAACAATAGTATAAATGTCCAGTCAATATTGGAATGTGAAAGTCACCTTGCTTATTACTTCTAGAACATTCATGTCCTAAGATTATGCAGAGCGTGTCACGGAATGTGGTAGAATTTCTTGAGAAATATTGATTTATACATTAGGGGAGTAATATTTATTAGGTATTAGGTAGGTATATAATGTAATTGTTTGGAATCGATTGATTTTATAGACGCACCTATGTTTATTACCTATTTGTGGTCATGGATTCACATAGATTACCGATTAATAACTAATTGCAACTAAAATTTCATAATGTAATTGATTAATATTAATTTCATTTAAATTTCTTTCATGAATCTAAAACCGTTGTTAACGGCTTTAAAACAAAATTAAATTCAAAAACTTATTTCCAAGTAATTCCTTTGCTAATTAGGATTGAATTGAAAAACAAAACCTAATCAAAGATCGCTTTCTATTTAATCCTATTTGATTGTAAAAGATTTTGAAAGCTCGTTCGAAATGCAAAGTATCAATGGGAATGAGCGAAGTAGAGCGCAGCAGAGCCGTAACACTCGTAATCAGGGGTGCGCAACATTTAAAAACTAATATCAATTTACATAATCACCCTCGCGCCATTTGGCAGGCGGCTCATCCGATTGTGGCGCTCGCGTTGTTGATAGGGTCATGACTACATTGAAAAATTAAAGATTTTACAAAAACAACATTTGCTTTTTAACAAAAAAAAAACATATGAATGTTGGTATGAATCTAAAATTTGATAATTTTAGGAAACTGAAAACTCACTAACGAGGAACCCTGTATTTTTGAAAGCACAGTTATAAATTTGAATTACCTATTTTGAATTATAACTCTAAATCTAAAATTAAAAATCAAAGTTCATCAATCAAACAGAATACAAAAAAAAGATACTGGCATACCAGCTATTACTTTTTTGTTAATGCACACACATAATCTCCAGTCCTAGTTAATAGACATCAAAACCAATATAAAGTTACAGATGACAAATAAATTGCCACTTCATGCCAATAGACAATAGGAAGGGTTGGGCTTTAGTTTGTCGGATTATATCTTGACATCAATAATAGTAGATTACTTCTGACAATTTTGTTACGAGCTGTGACTATGAAATAATTATATGGGCTCACCACATTTTATTGCGATGCTTTTGTCATAAAACAAAATGGGGAATGTGTAAGCAGATTAAAAGATGATTTGTAATGAATAAGTTCCTAATGATTTTCCGTCGATTTTCTAACAATTTGTCACCTTAATTTACACAAGCACTTGATAAAAAATGTTTTAGAAGCTCTTATGATTTCATGTGATTCTAACAAATGCACTCTCACATTTGGTCGTATTATTCTTCCTCTTCAGCTGCAGCAGTTGACCTGCGACCTTTGTCTGAGACTTGAATCAAACCTTATGTAGACGCTGATAGGATCGAGTTTAGCTTGGTAGAGCAGAGTCATCTTGACAAGGTTGAAGCACCGGTTTGCAATAACACTTCAGCAACTGGCGGTATTGTCGCATCGACAAATCAAAACACTCGAAATGCGCGCGAAGCTCAACTCTAACCAATCAAAACACGGCTAATTTGATTTGCGAACAATGTTTTCTTTTTAAATTAAATTAGCAAACACACGGCACGGTTTTTTTTGGTGCCAGTTTGAATTTAGAATTTAAAAGCTCTTTGGGAGATTTCTGTTGATTGAGGCGGTAATGATGGATGGGTGTAATTTAAAGATTATCAAATAAATGTTTTAACGTTTTTGAATTAAAGTGATTGTTTAAATAATGACATCCTGTGTCTGACATGCGCAAGGCACGTGTCTATGGGAACATCAAACTTGTTTTTAAGACCTACATTGCCTCTACAATTTTAGGGTAATCAACGAAACTAAGGGTCAAACTGCTAGCGTTATTTTGAACCTTAGATTAAAAGGGCGAAGGTCAAAATTCGTATTGTGAAATTTCCTCCTACCTAATGCATTACTTTTTATTAAAAATGTTTCTACTACCAGTAAAAAGGAAATAGTTACGATAAGTCAATTCTCAGTAACTAACAATTTATTTTACTTGGTATTTTAAGGGATAAGATAAATAACTTTGTATCCGTGAATGGAAACTTTTGTACATGACAATGTATCCTGCTGATTTAAATTCCTTTTATGAATTACCTTTTGGACATATCGTTCATACTTGATATCTATTCTTAATATAAACCTTGATAGTTAAAGGAAAAAAAGCAAATGTGTAGGATTTTTGAGTTATGTTGGTTGAAAAATTTAAATAAAAATCTAATGATGATATCCCTATATTAGGTTGAAATCTGACGTTAGGTCCTTCGGGAGTGCTTTGGGGCGCTCGGGATAGTTCGGCACCGCTCGGCTACTTTCGGTCTCAGCAGGGGGCTCGTTGACTAATCGCGATAATGTGTTTATTAAATTACCAGGCGCGTGCGTCGAACACGCGACCTATCTCTGGTTACACATGCCCAGTACTACCGGTTAAGTGGTATGGTATTTCGAGGGTGCTCATAGAGCAGGCATATCCATAGACTTAGTTAAAAATCTATGGTCATATCCACTATACTTTGCAACGTTGCAGGTTCTTTAAAAATTGAATTTCGTTCTGAAATCACTATCAAAATCACGTTTTTCCTTACAATTTGTAAACGAAAATAATTCTGGATTTACCATGTTCGATATGCATACATTTACTGTTTATTTATTTGGTTAATGTAAATGAAGAGCCTATTTTTATAAAAAATAAATTTTTATATCTTTAAAACTTTCATGCAGTTTCGAATACCATAATTTAATGAGCGAAGTTAATTTTGATAGAAACAAACCAAACTAAAGATAGTAAAACAATGCAGGTGTCTTATTACAAAGAGCGTGGGCAGAGAGGGCTGAGGGCATTAATTCAATTATCTCTTTCCCTCTTGGGAGTGCCTAATATTGCAGGAGTGAGGCAAGCGGCATACGAAATTTTTTGTGACATTTTTTTCGCGTGAGAAAAAATCTTGAATCTGATTTCTATGTCGCATTCCCTTGTGATATCGCGTTACGTGTTACAGAAATGTTTTATGAAATCATGACGTTTGTCTGTGGATTTTTTTCGTAAAATAGCAGATTCTTTGTTTCTTTAGAGTTCGATTTAGGTCTTAGATACTCTATTGATAAAGACCTGGTTATTTAATTAAGATTTCTATTTTCCTTTTGTCCACACACACAACTATAAGTTTGTGTTATTTTTGTGAAAACGCCTTCGAAAAAGATTGGAAGAAAATCATTTCAATCCTTTTTTTATATAAACTGTTTTGCCACTTTCCGTAAGAGGATACCCTTCAAAATTGTCACCAGCGTAACCACTACGGACTGAAACTCAGGGAAACAAATTAAAAAGGGGATGGTTGAAAAAATCGAAGTATTTCAAGACTGCTCGGAGTCCTTAATTAAACTCACGGCACGTAGCACTCCTTGATTCAGTCCCCCGAGGCCCCCCTCGTGGTCCCCCCTTCCTTATGGCCTGCTTAGATTTCCCCTCCCCCCCTAGGTTGTGCCCGGAATGCTCCAAGTCTGGAATCTTGCTCTCAGAATTGGTTTTGAAAGATTACTAGCTTTTAAATCGCCTTTTTAAGTGTTTTAGAATTATTTTACTGCGCTCCAGTTCATAGATATATAAAAAATTGTTTTCTGTAATCTTGCCTAGACTATGCTTCATATGAATTTATGAATAAAATGGTATTAAATTACGTTATATAATGTAGTATCTTGTTTAGTGTTAATGAGCTTCATTTAGACACAAAGTTTAATATTATTAAGATAAGCAATAAAATAATTATGTTTCCTTGATCAATTGATCACTCAGCAAGCTTGAAGCTTTGATTATAGTATTCTACTACTGGTACTGACAGCATCGATGCGTTATATATTGTTTTTTTTAACACACATGACAGAATGTGGACTACTTTTACTGGATTATATGAAGGGTCACTTCTAATGTGCTATCATCAACTTCTGAACAAACGCAACTGTTTCAGCAACGTAGGCACTGTGTTAGGGATAGTTCCACGTTCATTACCATATCAGTCTGCTGAACAAAGGTCACTGCGCTGATCGTCAGGAAGTTTTCTAGAACTGTTGACCAGACTTTTGGCGATGTTCACTAAAATCTAAATTCCTTGTGGACATGACAGTGTAGAATCTAACTAAAATAACACGAAAAGATCCCCTGGGGGATGTTTCCAGGGCGTTTCAGTAGACATCGCCAGACTTTAGACTAAGAACAGCTCCGTGGCTGTTTACGAAGCCTTCTTAAATAAGTTATCGTCTGCTATTCAAACTTTTAATCCGACCTCATTTCGTAAATGCTTTTTAATTTCTAACCGGGAATGGAGGGAAGAAAAGAACCACTTGGTAATTATAAAGCGAGCTAATGTGCCGCTTGCTTATCCTCGTACTAATTAAGAGAGGAATGATTTTTTTTTCGAGACAGCTCAGGGCAAATCAAACATTCATGAGATGAGGAACTCTGAACGTTTTCTTTTTTAATTTCTACAAGTGCAGTTTTTAATCGTCCGCCCTTTTAAAAAGGTATGAAGTTTTTTTCGGTTTTCTAGTACTTAATAGGATTATTTTTTAATCTACCCAAGTCGATGTCTTTAGCTTTTGTTTTGTAACTTTTAATATTTTATTTACCTGAGTATCTGCTATTTTTTTCCGTCACTCAAAATTAAAAAAAGGTTTTATAATCATAATTTTGTAAAACATAATAAATTTCTAAGAGAGTAAAAGGTAATTATAGTAAGTTTTAAGTTTTTTCTACAGTAGTTGTTGTAATTCGTTGAATAAAATCTAACTCAAACATTCAAACTTGCATTGAAAATTATTCTAATCAAAACACATAAAACAATCAATCAAATCCATGATTTCGAAACAAATTAAATTACAGTCCACTAAATAATGATTCAGGTAACAAGGAAGGGGTGGCAAACTTTCGGCAACTCTACCGTTTTCAGATGTGACAAATCGGCGGCAAGACTGCCAACGGTTGACGTTGAATAATCGCCCCCCATTTAATTTGGAGGGGAGTAATTATAAATAAAATTTCAACGATAAATTATTTAACGGGGCGCATTAATCAAGAAGTTGGGACACTGATTAAAATACCGTTTCTGAACTATTTAGGAGTTCATATTGTTAATGAATTGTTTAGTTGGAGGTGGGTCTCAGGTGTGAATGTGATGCGGTCGCAGTAATTAACTGTGTGTGACAAGTTACTATGGAATGTTAGATGAATTGGTATTCAAATTGTAATTTAAAACCTTCATCAATTCTGTAACATAGTGTTAAAAAAAAACAATATTTAAAATATTAATAAAAGGTTGGTTGTATTTACATGAATTAAAATATAAGAAATAACTTGTTTTATACAAAATTGAGGATAGCAAGTTTGTGGTAGGTAATTGTTACATTAATTTAAATACCTTGGTTATTGAAAAGATATTGATAAAAATATCGCATTCAACATTTCAAGTTAGGTAAAATCACTAATGTTACAATAATTTCTTAGTTATTACCGTTTTTTATATTGATCCTAAATGCGGTCCTATTGGCCTTCGCAGCGTAACCGAACTAACCGCGCAGCGAGTGGTTCCCCGCAATGGAACGAGGCGCAGCGTAGCTGTGCTTCGCTTCTTTGCATCGGTGCCCTCAAATCCGGGCATTACGTTGGGTCTACAAGCCTTAAGGCTGGGAGGCCTCAAAACTTGTAGCCCCAACGGGGTTTAGTTATCACTACATATAATATTATACATATGTAGTATAAAACAAAGTCGCTTCCCGCTGTCTGTCCCTATGTATGTTTAGCTGTTTAAAACTACGCATCGGATTTTGATGAAGTTTTTTTAGTTAGATAGAGTGTTTCAAGAAGAAGGCTTTTATATATTTAATGCATAATATCCGTGCGAAGCCGAGGCGGGTAGCTAGTATATAATAATACAAAAAATGTAATATTTGTACCCAACATTTATATATATATGCAACCATCAAGAATGCACCCACATCAGTAAAATGTATTCACCACAACCATAATTTAATATACCTATACCTTCATCTTAGAACACATGCGTCTCAACAACCCTTCAATGATCTCTCTCTATTTCCTACATTGCAAACCATATCGCCATCCCGCTCCCTCACACTGTCAAAGCAATGAAAATTGCGAATCTATGCGTTTGATTCCGAAACCATCCCCACCTTGCCCTTAAATGAACAAGGGGCATTGAAATGTATACACATATAGATATATTGTAGTAGCGAAACCTTCTACAGCTTTCTAAGGGGTGTTTCATACACAAAAAATATTAAAACCATTTTTGTAAGGTAGTAGATAAAATAATTTTGGCGACTTAAAGAACTGATTTTAAGTCCCATTTGATTAAAAATTATTTGACTGTAAGGTCGAGTATCGATAATTGGCAGGTATTTTGCCACAATCTGGCAAGTGACGGCATTTCCGAAGGTTAATGCTGGCCAAGATAATGTTTAATTGTTCATCTTCTCTTTTTTTCAAATAAGGACGTTTAACAAAAAGCGTGTATACGGTGAATCTCTCTTTTACGGATTACCTGGCATAGTTGTTTATCAACGATTGCGAAGGACGTTGGTTACTCTAGCAACCAACCAAGGTTAAGTTAGGTTAGTAAAAATATAACTGACTATGGTATTTAAAAGTGTAAAGTGTGTATGTATTTAATTTTAAAGTGGTATCCGTTCGGACTAGAAAAAAATATGATTTGTGACGAATACCGTCGGAATACGTTGTTGGTATTAGTAATAAATCAACGGTAGATTTGCCTTCGTTTTTAATTTTAATACAAGATACCACACCTATAATTTTAAAAGAAATGTTGTTTCACCCTGTATAAGTAGTAGTATACATAAATTGGTAGGTATAAGAGGAGAGGCGAAAATTTCCTCGCTGATATATGAAAAGATTTCGAAGAAAGCTTTTGTGATTTTATTACAAGAAATACTGTTCTTTTACGGAAAAAAACTTAGAAGATTTATTCCTATTTGGATTTCGGATTACTCTGTCGTTGCTTTAATACGGTCTGTTTATAAATTTGAGGTTATTTTTCCATTACGTAAATTGTTTCTGTTTTTTTAATTTAGGTTTGGACCAAAGAACTGACTTAGTATTTTCAGAAGCAAATAATAGTAGCTTGAAATCAAGTATCTAGAAAAGAAGTCAAGAGTTTTGTTAACCGTTTCATAGACTATATAGTTAATACGGTAAACCCTGTTTAAATAACATGGTGTCCTCTCATGAGAGATTTTAACTGGCCATCTACGGATCATAAGACGCAGTATATTTTAGATAACACACGCATTGATTCAGCCCTGCACTAGGATTTAATTTAGTATCGCAGGCACTAAGCAACGATTTGGTATAAACTGGATAAGAATACTACATCTAAAACCGGTAAGCGAAACAATGCGTCTCGCAAATAACACATTTTCGATTCGAACCCGGAACCTTTAGCGTAGCAGTCCACTGATTACACCTCATTGTACATTTTTGTCAAATTTTGTAAATATTTAACTTTATGTGATATATAATGATAAAATTCTTAAAAGTTTTAAAACTATTAGAAATTAAAGCAGACAAACAAATCACACTGTATTTTGCGTATTATGGGGTTGTTACATAGTAAAATATTGTCGCAGTAGTTGTAACGATATCATGACACTCTTCTAAGCCCTCGCCTTAAGTGTTAGAGAGACAATACAATGCTAACCGCAGCATCTTAAATATATTCATGAAGGGTCCCAAACTGTTATACACACTGTTAGTTAAAACAGTCAACGAAATGGGTAACCAACAATATTGGTTGTAAAGGAGAGGAAATTTTGGTTTTGAGATTGATTAGATTATTTCAAATTATTATGTTTTTTGTTTTTTTTTTTTTTTCAATAAAATATAAAAGCCTAAAAATAAGATTGATGGATTGTATCGAATCAAAATGTGTCACTGAATTAAATTATGAAATGATGTTAACGATTTTGTTGTTTACTTTTTATGAGAATTACTTTTGTAGAACGAATATATTCAATAAATTAGGGATACAATTTAAATAGATGCTCGTCTAAATCTCTAACCATGCTTTCCGAACCATACGCCCGTGTGTCCGGGTAACCCAATCCTGCCCATTATATACCGCAAACGTCTTCCCGCGTTCTCTTGGCATTTCGCGATTATAATAATCACCCCCACCCTCAGCTGTTAATGTACATTCATTATTAAGGGTGTTAACCCTTAAGCAGTTTGCTTAACATGTTATGACAGCTACCTGCCTTCAGTTTTTACTTAATTCACTTAGTTATTCAACAAGTAAGTAATGGTGTAATGAGATGACTTATGTTGCCTAGAAAAAGCCTAGACCGCAAGACTTACTTGATCTAAGAGTATGGAAGAAATATTATTTGAGTAATGTCATGGTTTAAATTCAAGTTATAAAGCTTTTGATAGTGAAAAACACAAAGTGCAAGTGAACAATAAATATTCACGTAACACATTTCAAAAAGTAAACTCACCTGTATGGATGTAGGTGTGCTTCTTCATGTCAGATTTCTGGTGGAACCGCTTCCCGCAGTACTGGCAAGGGTAGGGCCTGGTATCGGAGTGGATTAGGAGGTGGGTGGACAGAGTGCTGGACCTCTTGAATGTCTTCCCGCACTGTTTGCATTCAAACACCTTCTCTACACTGTGGACAGCCCTGCGGAAGGGGATGCTTATAAGTATTTTTGTGCGATAAAAAGGCAAGCGTTTGAAGATGGTTGGCTGAAGTGAATTCTAATGAATAATGTGCCTTATGACAGCCATTTTCATTTGAGGTTGTAGTACATATACCTAATGTTGTTATTAGAATCTAATTTAAATTATTGTTACTGAATAACCAAAATAAATAGAAGAGGTTAAATTGAAAATGATAGGTTATAAGTGAATAAAAAGAAAGCAAGAAAGAGACATTTGTGTAAGGAATCAGAATATGGAAAATCAAAGACGACCTCACCTGTGTTGACTGAGGCTTATTTCGTGACCAAAAGTCTTGCTGCAAAGCTCACATGCGAACGGTCTCTTCCCGTTATGTGATCTACGGGCGTGCACCTCCAAACCATGAGGCGTGCTGAACATTTTCTCACATTTCACACAAGAATACACGTCTCCTATGGGCAGAGGTCTAGACAGTGGGCCTGGCGCACTCAACACAGCAGCTCTAAGCCTCAGAAGCTCAGGTCCAGCAGCTTGGACTGCATGAAGGTATAAATTGCTGTAACTGCCCCAACCAGTAAGACCAAGATTGCCAGCATCTCTCAAGAATTCCGCAAAGGGCAGTGGCGGTGGATAAAGAAAAGGTCGTTGCGGTTGCACTCTTGGAGCATCAGGTCGAAGCAGAGCGCTTACGGAAAAAGCTTCTGATCTTTTCGGGGGTGGCGATGAATCAGGTGGTCGTCTTGGTGAGGAAGGAGGTGAATCGACTTCCAGTTCAGGGGAGGATGATCGCACCGATCTTGGTGATTGTGGCCAGCAAGGGCTGCCGCACCGTGAGGCCGGAGAAATACGCTCGTGTCTGGTCTCATGATTATGGCTTTCGTCCTCTTCCTCATCAGTTCTATCGCTGACTAAACGGTTGATTCCAAACTTGATCTCTTCTGTAAGATAAAAAGATTAACTTTAAGAACAAGAAATTTTCTTTTAAATGTACAATGGTGTGGTACTCCAAGAAAGAAAAAAATACAACGCTGAAGTGAATATTGTATGGTAACAAAAATATAGTAAATCCTTAGCAATAGCAATGTTTACAAAAGGATGAATGTATCGTTTAAGCTTGCATTGAAATACACAGGTGTTGCACTTGTCGCTCTCGATGAAATGAGCCGTATCATGTCGCAATAGCAAATTGACTTTCATCTGGCGACCCTGGGGAGCCCAACCCCAATAATTAACACATCGGGTCCAGTGTACCCCAATCTTTTTTACAATTCACTAATCCGCGGGCGCGACAAAACGAAACCGGGCCATTGTGTAAGCTCCTGATGTATTGTTACTATTGTTCACCCCGCAAGTTTGCCTTCGAATTTAAGTGTAGATGAAACTAGAAATGAAATAAACAGCGCCAAATGTGCGGAATAAGGGGTTATTAATTTAATTGTATTTATTTGGGTGTAAATATAATTTTGCTGTTATAAATGTTTTCGTGAACGAATATTTATCTTTTGTTTGATTTTTACTATTGTACTAGCACTATTATCAGGGACCATGCAAATGGAGTAAAATTATTCGTACATCTTATTATGTTCCTAGAATAGTACAAAAAATCACCATCTACCATATAATTATTAAAACTCATTGCGACAATAAACGAACGCTCGTCGAGTAGAAATAATAAATAATTACAAACTATCATCACGCCAGCAAAACAAACATCGATCTCTTGACGAGACAAGTCTTGCTAATGAAGAGGGACCCCCATGTCTGAACCATAGCAGCTGGCGTTATTTGGAGCGGAACTGATCGGTAGTACTCGGTAGATTTCGGCAATGACTTTCACCAAGTCCCCTTACTCTCAATACTCACTCCATATTCACAGTCAGGGGCTCGATCTCAACAAAGGAGGACCGTTTAAGGGTTGCCTCCGCTACACTTGTTTGTTTGTCCCCTCCGCGACACGGTTTTATTACCCCATAGTATTTATTACATATTAATGGTTATTTGGATTCATTGTTCTGGACGACAGTATGCTCGAAATTTATAGCTTCGCCAAATATTGAATTTAACCCCCGAAGTAAAGATTGACGCGATTGAACTCCATTGTGCGGACAAGTAATTAAAAGATTATTATTTAAATTTGATTCAAGTTTTCGTATCGTTGACGAAATAGTAAGGGCGGAATGATTTTCATTTTGCAAAGTTTCAAGAAAAAAGATCAATGGGCAGCGTTCTGTTTTCTATTACTGTCTAAATTACCTTGTTTTTGCTGTTCGAGCCGACAAACATTTTCAAAACACCGCCAGCTCGGGACCAAGTTAGGGCTTTTAAAAACCCAAATTGGATTACAAAATGTCAGACTTGCATTTTTCTGTGCGAAACAGTGCATTAGAGTCATTACCGAGCGCCGTGAGCTTAATGCAATTTTAATTAATAAAAGGAGTGGCTCACCGCAAATTGCTATGCATTCAGATTGTTATTTTTCCGAGAGCTTTTAACAAATTAAAAATACGCGTTTGTGGTTCCGAACACCTATGGCTAGCCGGGGTAATTTGCATTTCGGAAATTTGCATCCTGATAGTTGGTAGATAGCAAAATCCGCGCTATAAATGCCTCATCTGTAAACCAAATTTAGTTAGGTAAATCGTGAATCGGTTTCAGAGCAGTACTGTGCTCTCTGGGACTATACCGGGATAGAACATTGGTCTATGCACCAGTCATTTGCATACATCTTTGGTTTTGATTAGCCAGTTACTTAATCGAAATGAGTGTAGCTGAATCTTTCGAAAGAAAATAACTTATAAGTTGAAAGCACTATAATCAATATGCATCAAACATAATGTTATGTAAGACGTGATTAATTGGAGCAGTATTTATAATGCCCGAGGCGATGTGGAAAATAATACGTTGTCAAGGTGACGTAATTAATAGGGGTAAACAATTATGTATATGCTATTACGACGTGGAATATCTACGCAAAAAGCATGAAGTTGTATTTTTTATTTTATTTATACAACAATATTCAAACAAGCAGACGGTTCACCTGATGGAAAGTGATACCGCCTATTGACACGACGATGCCTTTGATGTCTGGAACTGTGAAGAGCGATGCCAATGCGTTGGCCATGTAGATGTAAAGAGGTTATAATATTTCTCGTGCCGATAATTACACTGGCTGGAACTGTGAAGAACACTGCCAATACGTTGCCCATCTAGAGGTAAAGGTTATACGTCTCGTGCCGGTAATTACACTGGCTCTCCAATACTTCGATACGAAACACAGCGAATTGCTTCACGTTCACGAAATAGAAAGGAGGGTGGTACCAACCGAGACGAACTCGTACGCAGATCTACCACCTGTACGTACCTAACCTAATTTTTTATATAAATTTACTAAGTAATTTCTTAAAACTATGACTTACTAACTTCTTACAACCAACCAGAGCCAGTAAACATCTATATATATTAAGGCCGTATTGCATAGTCACGTTTTCATCGTTAATCAGGATTGGGAGATTTAATAAAATGTTAATAACCGGATTTGACATTATAGAGGGACCGTGCCCGATTTGTCGAAATTTAATAAAGTAGGCACTTGCATTGAATCTATGAATTATTAACTGTCATATAAACTAATTTTACTGGTGTTGGCACATTCCGATTTGGCGGCAGATCATCGGCTATCATCAAATTTATCAAATTAAAAGAACAGCGTAATGATATTTTCTAATTCACCTTTTATATTTCTTGTTTCTACTTCAATGAATTTTATTGTTTTTAGAACCGAGAGTAGGTAATTGAAAACTAGAATTTTAGATTAATCTCAAGTATGTTCGAAGCCATTGATCAACCTAACCTGTTTGGACTTCGTACCGTTCTTAAGTTGTACAGCATAAGGATTAGTATTGCACTTGTAATGTAAAGCTTATGGCCGTCTCCACTTTCTTAAAATTTAACGATGATTATTGAAATTATTGAAAAGGAATAAGGTAGCTATATGAAAAAAAAACTATTGACTGTAAAGATACGTGATATTTTGAAAGATCAACTATTAAGTAACCTCATTTAAAATTCAATATTATCTCTTATTAGGAAATAACTTGATTAATTCGTAAAATATTTGAGTATATTCCTTTGATAAGGCACAATGATTACATAAACCGAATTAAACAGCCTGATATAGAGGACCATATAAAGGTTACACACATTTATAAATCAAATGTTATCATTAAATTTAATGTTTTAATCAATAGTAAAGATAAATCGTAGTTGCTTGGATTAACTAAATCTTGGATTTGGTGTGACCATTTTTATTACGTCCGGTCCGTCCTAACAAATATGAAGATTGTTGTGCACACTTCAGTTTACATGACAGATATTTGAGTGGAATCTTAAATTTAAACCCCCTAAATACAATCCCTAATAAATTTAACCCTTTCAATACGTATACAGCTACAATTAAACTGGATTGGTTTTTTTGTTAATAAATAATCATTTGGAGTAAAGATTAAGGTAATCAATGTTTAATTTTGAAGGTCTTATATTGATTAATTTTATTTGTTTTTATTGTATGTACTTATATTCTTATATTGTATGTATTGTTTGTCTGTTTTATGTACAACTAACTATACTATAATAAATCATAAAAATCCTATGGAAAAAGTATTTCAAGTATTTACAGAATTTTGAAACTAAAAAGATATTCTTGGCTACGATAGTATTAAAATTTGAATTTATTAGATCTCAAATCCTGTACTACATATTTAAATTCTTATTTTTACTATATCTACTAGTGCTTTTCCAAAAATCGGTCAGTTTCTCCGTTCGTTATACTAACGTAGATATATTACGTTCTTTGTATTTAAAAAATTCACGTGACACGCATACAAAAACGTATAATTCCTCGTATATTTGTGTATATACACGTTATGCCACGTCACATCCGCTTCGACTAAAAGTATTAATAGTGTCAGCGGATTTGATAAGAGCCGTGATAAATCAGGGTTTTAACAGCGGCGACATCAAGAGATTTTGACAATAAACGTAAGTAACCAAATGATATAAGAGTTCATATGTACTTGAAGAATCTTACGATGAATGATTTGAAAATTTTAATTTAATTCATATTTAAATTACGGAGCAAAATTTAAATTCAGACTTGTCAAAGTAGTGTTGTACAATAGGAAATTGATCAACCTAACCAATATGGACTGTCTTAATATGCTGTACACAGCATTATATCAATATATTGCACTTGCTATGTGAACTTTTAAGTGTGGCCGTCTGTATGTATTGAGAATGTTTGGACGATTCGTGTGGTAGCCACACCTGCAGTAAGAATTAGGACATGTCACTAAACGTCACTATTGCAAGATTAGAGTAATCTTCATATCTCAAAATGCACGTCAAATTGATCGCCTTCAAAGCATCGGAATACCAAGCAAAGTAAGGGATTTGTCAATTTAAAGTGTTATTGTGTCGTCAAGTTTGTGAGGGATTTGACAAAGGTGACGATGAACTTTGTGTTTTAGTGTGTTTCTGTTACTTATTAACTGTTGATAATAAACGACTTTTACATTACGCCTTAAGGAGCTCCGGCCTTTGGTGTGCGATGTTAATTTAAATTGACAAAACAAAAATCATGCGGCGGAGTTTGCTTCATCGTAGTCCGCAAAATTTCAGATTGACATTTGCCTTATTCAACAGGAACTGGTGATGCCCAAACTTCCAGAAGGCTTTGGCACTTGCCTTTAGCGTTACATTACTGTTACCGTTTGCTGAAGTAATCGAATAAAGTATAACTTTAAACGGTCTTTTTTAAGCGATAAAACTTCTTCAATTCGACTTTACACACATAAGATCAAAAGATCTAGAAGCTAGTTTTTTTTAAATCTCCTTATTTATGAAAATGTAGAAGTACATTCTGAAGTACGGAGTGCTTCTTACAATAGTTTTAAAAATATTATAAACCTTAGAATTGTACATATATCGTTTTAACCCCTTCCGATGTGAACTTCATTAATGTTTGTCCTCGTTCTGATTTCTCTTTGCCAACGACTATTTCTCCGAATTATTTGCTAAAACAATAGCACGCTTAACATAATCTCAATGTTACTTACAAAACTGTAACTTTAGTGAAAACAGCTGTAAAATAAACTTTACGGTTTAGGAGATAAGCGCCAATCGCGAAGCGGGGAAGCGTTTAAATTTGGACTCTGTAAATATTGACGGAATGACAGCGGCATCTTTTGATGCTAAGCTTTTTTGACAATCACAAGTACAGTAAAGCGTAATTGTGAAGATTTGTTAACAATTCAGTGTTCTTTCGTGTTCTTGCTTAATGAGTTTACGTTTCCATAAATTAATTACGAGTTCTATTTTCGTTCAAATAAAAATTAAGTTGGACGGTGAACACACACATGCAGGACACACGGACTGCGGGACAATCACATTCTATTAATAATTAACTGAATGACCACAACATGAAATTCAATTGTCATTGCATCGGATCACGCAAAGTTAAAACGCCCTATTGTTTGACTTTATTGAAATGTAGAGAAGGTACTTTGGAAGCTTTTCTAAAAGAGGTTTTGTTTTATGATTAGATTATTTCGTCATTTAATTGTTATTGGTATTTGCAATTACGTCGCCTTCTAATTAAATTAGGTATACATTTTTGTTTCATTTGTATAAAATAAGAATTGAGCAGTAAGCTGTTGTATTAAAAACCGATTTATAATACTGTAAAATTTAATTACAACTTTAAAAAAAAAATCCTCACAAAACAAAATTAAAAGGCCGTTTAAAAAAGAAGTGGATACCCTTTTTGTATAAACAATTCCATAGCCCAGTCAAGCACCAAGCTTGGCGTGACTTGGCCAAACAGTGAATAATACGGTAAACAGGGCCAAACAACGAATGTTCGTGACGCCGCGGCCACTTGGCAAATATTGATACTCGGACTTGGCACGAATGTCACCCTTTGATTGATTGAACGTTGTGGTCACCCCGGCAAATTACAGTCGATTTTTTGCGTATGTTTTTGGCGTGGTAGTTTTTGGGTTGCAGTATTTACGGCCCCGTACCCAAAGGGTTCTCATATGACATCTTATGTTGAACGATATACACAAATTGTCTTAACCCTAATTTAAGGTTCGACTATCAACTCAAATAAGAATACAATACTTCAGTTGTTCAGTTTTTGGGGTCGGCAAGTATTTTTTTTTTACATTGTATTAAAAAAACATGTTCAGGAAATTAGTTCACAGATATAAAGTCTTGAAGAAAAATTAAAGATTTTATCTCTCAATCTAAAATGTGTTCCTGGGCGCCTACTCCGAAACGATGAGAAACTTAGTATCGTCCGAATGTTCGTGTGTTTTCTACCACAAAAATATTTCGGTTGGATTAGTCTGGCTCGTAGATCCGTTCATTTCGATCGAACTTTGTTTGACATATATTGCATCAAAAACCTAACTCCGAAGACACCGACACATTGATTCCGAAGGCAGGGTTATCTTTGATTTTATGTTCAGTCGGTTTATCGGTCGGCCCGAAGTTTCGGTGGCGGCATTTCAGAGTAGATCTATCAGAATTAGGTACAATCTTCAACCTTCTTTCAACTTTTCTCGGAATATTTATAGAAATCGAATGTTGAAACTAAAAATACCGTTCAATTGACAGTGATAAATTACGCATACCACAGGAGATCTAAATTATTTTATCAAACAATCAATCAAATAGGTATTTCTTTGAATTATCACAAAAACATGCGAGAAGGTGTTTTGATTTTTACTACCAAAAATATAAATATTTGTTAAAAATAACAAACACTTCTTCTAAAAATTGCCAAGTGTGAGTTGGATTCGCACACAAAATTTTGTACTTTTAATTACTTTAAGTACTTTCAACGCAAAAAAGAGCGGGAAAAAAAGCCTTAAAAACGTTTCTTGACTTTTTCCCCTTTTTAAATTAAATTAAAAGCATTATTCTTGGTTTCTATAGGGGATATGAAATGCAAATAGCTGACTGACGGACGAACGAACGACCGGGGTTCATTTTATAGGTACCCGTTGACACCCATTTGTTGGGATTGAAGCTTAAAAATGGGAGCATAAATATCTTTATATATTTGGATTCATGTAACAGCTTTTTTAGGCCTTTTTTGATTATCTATTAATTAGCATCTAGGTATGCTTGAAATTTGACATAATTTTTGATCGCTTGAGAGACATTTACTATAAGTACTATTAGTGGTCTGATTAGGAATTCACTTGTCTGGAAAATGACGAGTTAGGAAGGTGACAACATAGTTGACAATTTTGGAAAAGGACGAATAAAGAAATGACCGAAAACGACCCTGAGCGCCATTATTTATGTTTGAAACTTATCTCGCTTCCAAATAAAGCAAAGTCGACCAGCACACTTGGAAGTTAGAGAACATTGGAATTTTAAACTGATAAGATATTTTCCTATCGATACACATGTATATATACGTAATAGTGTAAACGTGTCCGAAATGTTAGCCCTTTTTCATGTCAAATTTTGTACAATCTATACAGCGCAAACAACGTTGGTATAGAACGTTATCTTGTGTTTACCTACACACAGACAAACATGTCCAAATCGGATTTACAACACCGAAGACGAGGTGGTACAGTCGACAAAAAAAATTGACTATAAGTTTTTTTACCTGTGAAAACTGTTTAAAAATGTTACTTAAAGAAAGAACTGTACATTGTAATTTTAAACGAAAAAATCTATAGGAATTTCACGTTCTAAGGCATAAGGTGAGATTCAAAATCTTTTCTTGAAAAACTTGAATACATTACTTAAATAAAACTAGATTGTTTCATTCTTTACCACCTTAATAAACTTTAAATTTACATTCATATTTGAAAAAAAAATGAAATCTTAAAGACATCATTTGCTGCGATAACGTACTTTTTCAATGATCTAAAAAAATAATTGTAATTATTTGAGTCGGCTGCGAATAAATAAAAGTGCACAATTTCCCTCGAGCTTTCTATGCTGACCGTCCGAGCTTATCTATCTTATCAAAATTCGTGTTCGACACAAAAATTACAAGTTTCATTGCCTGTCGATACTCAAACGCTCGATAGCCTTTGTAGCTGCCGACGCGAAATCAGAGCCATAAAACAAATGTAATTTCGCTGGCAGATATCGCTGACGTATTGATAAGATACGCGACGCCGAAATCTGAAGCCGTGGGATTGGTGTTTTTGGAAATTTTGACTATTGTACATCATAACTTTGACACATATAAAAATGTCGGCTGATAGACAAAATGGAATGAATGGTGTGGAATTCTTGGCCTGCCGATGTGTTCCCTGACCAATATAACTTGGGCCTCTTTCAGGCAAGAGTGAATAGGTTTCTCCTAGGCAGGCATGATCCACCTTAGACCTCATCGCCGCTTAACGTCAGGCGGGTTTGGGGTCAAATGCCTGCCTGGTCATGGACTCCAATTTTTTGAACTAATCCTCATTGGTAACCAAGCAGACGGCTCACCTGATTATGGGTTGCCATTAAAGTAAAGATGTTAATTGCTAAATGAAATTATTTTTTACTTATCTCAACTTGGTCACCAAAATTGATAAATATATTCAAACAAGTAGTCTTATTGATATATATATCGAATAATAAAGCAAAATAATATCCTTGATTGATTACTTTATAACTTGAAATTTTGGAAATTATTTTTTAATTAAGACAAAATCGAACCTACGTACGTCCATTTTAAATAATTCAACATATTTTCGATGTCCATTTTGAATAATTCAACATATTTTTCACTTTCACTCCCAAAAGTAAATCATTGGATTTTTTGAAGGTGCAACTTTAAAATTCGATGAGTGAGTATTGAAAGCATGAAGTTTATAGACCAATTTATCAATGCTAGTCACTATTATATAGTACGCAGCTAAATGAATTTGTACCTACCTAATGAAGACCTTGTTCTAATAACTGGCTGGTTGGTTTTAAAAATTCCGATCTTTTTGTGCCAAATTCAGTTTTTCCTCCAAGCGCACTTGGTAGAGATATTGAAGTGTTAACATTTTTACCATTGATGGTTTAAAAACGTATAATAAATTATGTTAATGAAAACTTATTAATTCGATAGTCTACGCATGAGAGGTTAAACTTCTTTTACCTGTAAATGGGCAACGCATTTGTTCTCTTGGCATTCTACAACATCAAGAACATCGCCATATCACTTTCCATCATTTTAACCATAACGCTAAAAAAATTAAAGAGAACTACACCTTCTTCCACCATCCCACATCTTTTAATACATACCTCTGGCTATATAACTGTCATGGTGCACGCTAGGGGGCGACACTAGTCTTGGCTCACTCCTCTGCATTGGCCCACTATACAGCGACTGCCGAAGCCCACTGCGTAGTGCTTCACTCGCTGACACACCTGAGGGAAAAATAGTCAATTAGTTATCTGAAAAATAAATTTTTGTTGGGGCACCTTGTCTGTATGGGTAAATTACACTTGTCAGCACTGGTCGGCGTGTTATGTATGAAAATTTATAGTATATAGTATGAAAGTTGAATTGATGCATAAGCACAGTGTGATTCCACCCTTATAGCTAATAGTATAGCTGTTTCTATAGTTCTAAGTTTGAGTAGACATTTTGGAGAGAAAACCGTATTTTTTTCATCTTAAAAAAACATATTTGTAGGTATTATTAGTTATGCTTTGAAGATCAATGTTTAGCATTAATTCATTATGGTTGAATTAAAATTTCGGTATCAAAACTAAGAGATTTTAATATGTAACAGGTATGGTTTTTTTCAGCTGAAACAAATCATAAAATAAAAAAGATTTACAAGAACTTTGAGACAAAATTTGCATTACAAAAGTAGGTAATGCAGGCGAGTGTCAAATTGCGTCGATCCTTGACTATGAGATGTTCCAGTTTAGTAAATTAAACTGTCTGTAGGACGTTTCCTTATTAACAACTGCACCCAGCAACAATTAGAGTCACGTTCTATGATTCATTGTGGAAGTATATTCAGTACTAAAGGCCCTGGTTTTGAGCATTTTTCAAGGATCAATGGAAAATATCATGTTGATCCCACTTAATTATATCATCAAGTGTGAATAACTTTAGGTTATATGATGTTAAATATAAGCTATTTATTTGAGTTTTTTATTACATTTATTCGATACATAAGCTTTGATGAAGGTAAAATATACCGAATTCACGTAGACTGGTAAATTAAAAAAACAATAAGAAGTATAGAAGTCCATTCAAATCCAGCTATCGCTTGCTGACCTATTACAAAATAACGCAAACGATAAGTAAAGTGATGAATAATTAGAAGAAAAAAAAAGAGCTTGTATGTGTATATTAATCAAATAAATACTAAAATACCTAATTTTTCAGCATGTATGAACAATAACACAAAACGTTCACCAATTAGTATTCAAATTTATCAATCAATAACGTTGTAAATGTAGCAGTGATTATAAAATTTTTGATAAACACGTTTTTTATCTAATATTATCACTTAAGCCTGTAATCCCTGTGTTTGACAAAATTAATGACTTCAGATAATATCATGCGATAATAACTCGTTAAAGTTGATTTTGGTCGGAATTTACGTGAAAATAAATTGGATTATTTATTTCGAATAGTTATTTTGTAGCGAGATCGCTTAATACGCTGCTCTACACGATACAGCTTCCATTGCTGTTCGGCGATCGTGTGTTTCGGATTATGGAAGGACCTCCTCCGCATGGCCACTCATACCTAGCTACGATTGGCAGATATCTAGATTAAAGTCTTTAAATGTTTAACTTTAGCCGGAATAGCACTGATACAGTATTTCTATTTATTGATTGCTTACAAAACAGTACACAATTACATATATGGTTATATAACAGTATCAGATTATGTTCCTATTCGTGAATACAGTTACAAATAGATAAAGATGCAATACATTATACCTATATTATAATACATTTTTGATAAAGCACACACGTTTGAATGAGTATATAAAGGGATAATGAGTTACATAGAACATTTAAGATAGGTCAAATTGCTTTTTATTAATTAACTTGTAGGTATGACTGGTGGGACTGTTCAGTGCTGAATAATACACAGGTTGTCAGGTAAACGTATTTCACCAACCAGTACAATACATCGGTAAGGTAGACAGTACTTAAGTAGTACCTAATGCAGACTGCCTTGTTAACGACATAATTCTCAATATACATTTTAATACTGCAAGTCTCGCATTACTTTGTGGCCACAAACTAAATAGATGTTGGTTGGTGTGTCAAAAAATGACTGGTTAATTAATTTTAAATGTTTTGCTTTTTAAATATATTTTTTCACTGAGTATTTTGACATAAAAAGGAAAACAGTTTATGATACTCATGATTTTCAAACACTTTTGAAAATGTTAAGTTTTGTATCGATATTTGAAGCCGAAAATGTGTGCGAGTCGCCACAGGATGAGGCCGATAAGCTGGGCAATCAGTGCGGGGGAAGGAAGATGATTTCATGGCGCCAGGAGCAAGGCTAAAGGATGTTGGCGATTGGCGCCACAGCTCTAACAAGCGTTAATATTACTTAAGAGAAATGGGAAACTGATGAACCGGATTGTGCATTGCTATAACCCTTCAAAGACTGGGTTGGCAAATTTTACAAGTTACATTTTAGAATACAGTATTTGAATATTCATTAGTAAAACATAAAGTTATTTACGAAAGGCTAACAACTTGTTTAACCCTTTTCATTATATTTTTAGACTTTTCACTGTTCCAATCAAGCTTCATTTTCCTGTTATACTTCATTATGTCAATGTAAAAGTTATTCTGATGTTTCGATGCTTGTGACTCAACCATACGATGTTAAAAACTGTTCAAGGTCACTTCTCCCTGAATAAAATGCAATTCCTGCAGCTCAGGTAAACGACATGAAAGTATTTTCAAATTTTTATAAAATTGCCTTCTCTTTTCAAGGTCTAGTCTAGTCCATCTGATTCATGAATGGCGATAGAAAATAAGCATTAAGTCCGCGGCGCCACGCAAGGAATCAATGGCCGGCGTCCGGGCGGGCGCGAGCACGGGCGTCCGACGACAGCACCAATTGTTCTAACTCTTCCTGTCCATATAGGCATGTAAGGCAGAAACTTCTAGAGGACTGTCTTACTAATGAGAAGCACACAGACTACTGTCATATATCTGACACGTTTCACCCCAAAAAATAGAGTCAGACGTCCAAAAACATTTGCCACATTCAGGGTTTAGTCTTTCTGATTCATTCATTTCCATAGGAAGACATACAGAGCAAGACAGATTTACACATCTGACACTTTTTACCCCAAAAAACGTAATGCAATCTGCATCCATCTTTAAAACACGTAATTAATTATACGCCTTTATCCCAAAAGACTAGGCAAATACTACAATTTAGGCAAATTTTTAGATATTTTAAATGAAACAATTTGTTTACTAAATAAACATTTCATCGATAGGTAATCTTAGATTAAAATACTCTAGCTCCTCTACTTTGGCTCCATATGTAAATGTCGCGTGCTGATTTATAAGCAATTTAGCAGCGATTTACTGACACCATTCTGACATTAGATTAAATGAGTGTTAAACTTGAGACACAACCGGCGGCTAAAATTTATAGGAAACGTAAAATTATAATAATATTGAATTTAATAATTATGTTATGATTTGGTGTTTTTTGGTACAATAATGTAAACAACAGGAAAACTGACGCCGATAAAGTTGATTTAATGTAATCACAAACCTTATTTGTTAGAAGAAATAGTATAATGAGGTTATACATTCTGGTCATGTAGAACGATCGTTTCAAATTTTATAAACACAAAGTTTAGGTACACGTTTTAAAGATTAAGTTGTTTTTGATAGGATTGTGTTTCAATTACAATACATGCATTTTTATAAACTAACTATTGTCCGTTTTCAAAACGCGTATATATCTTTAGAAAGTTAATCCACTGAAGAGGAATCATCATCATCAGCTGAAAGAGGCCCTCTGCTGGATATAAGCCTGCTCCAATTATTTCCAACGGCTCCCTTCAGCCCTTATGAGGTATCTTTCTATCGCTATCACTATCAAATCAAATTAAATATATTAATATGTGAACATAAAATGTTTACATGCAGATGTTGTCACATTAGGTAGTCCATATGTTCAACCAGTCACTATGCATACAAATATTATTTATCGCGTCATCGTGGGTACGATAATCAGTTTTCGCTTAGACCTGATCTTTATACATCCCCCTTTCCTGATTTGTCGGTGCGGAATCGGTATTCTTCGTAATCCAAAACCTAAAAAAAGCTGAAGTCCAAGCGCCTATGATTATATGGGACGAAACGTAACTGGTTGCGCGTAAGCATGGTATATATTCGGTACTGCACAAATCAGGAACCGGAAATTCCGAAAGAAAGTGCAACAGTTCAATAATTTATAATAAATCAGAGGATCCCAAAACATAAAGCTACCACCAACGTTGTGTTATCAAAATTAAAGACACCGCTACATCAATTAGCTACTGTCACAATACACGAGACAATACTACTTACATCAGTCCATCAATCGAACCGGCCTTTCATTCAGTCATTGGAATTATTAAAGATGTACCTACTCGATACGGCTCTACGTGTGAGAGAACAAAGATGAAATAGAGTGGTGTTAGGTTGTGTAAATAAGAATGTTGTTTATATAATATGCATAGATTTCAATTTAAAACTTAAAATTTAACATAAATAGAGAATAACTATTTCAGCGTTTTTGTCCAAAACTTTCATGCACATATGTGAGTTATAAATAAATAAAGTGCAAGATATCAATAACATTGAATTACTATCAGAAAACAATTTAAATTTGTAGAATTTTGGAGACAAAAGATTTTATTGTTAACGTCACGTTAAAATCTATTGGTAAATGAATCTCAATGGATTTTGACATCTGATCCTGGATTTAGGTTACCTAATCCCTGGGTGGTCATCTCACAAGGATCTTCAATTAGAATCAGGCATTGATCAAATCAGTCTGATACAATAAGTTCAACGATCACCTTAGAGATTTTAATAAAATATTTGTATTTAAATTATTCCAAATAGTTCTATAATGATATAAAGATAGAAAATAGTTGAGTTTTTTTAAATGTAAAAGGTCTTTTTTGCATGAAAAATGTAAAATCATTGAAAATTAATTTCATTCATACAAACATTATTTTACTAATTTTCAAAATGAAGGATAACCATCAGGTTAATTTAATTTAAAAAAAAGTAAAAACAAATTTGTTATGTGTTACGTGTATAAAGTCGCGAGCGAAAACTAAAAGATATTAAAACAGAAAATACGAAAAGCAGATCGAATCAGGGTTTTATTTAGAGGATTAAAACGTTCAATGAATTTGTTATCTGGTGACCACCAGTCTGCCAGCGCCTCTTATCGTTAGAACAGGGTATCATTCTCAAAGCAAAGGCCCCTTTGTCCAAGCCTTGTCATCGTTGTTCGGTGGAATGTCAGGTCAGGTCACTTCCTGCGCCAATTTCCATATTCCCGATAACTGGTCATACATTTTTTAATGATTTCTGCAAACGGTTAATCAGAGGAAGTTCGATTAGACTTTTAGTCGCGCCCCGTATGTTGTTTCCTTGTATTGTTAAATAATGATTTGGTTTCATGTATTTCAATGTCGATAATTGTGGTTTTGGTATGGTGCTAGCCTCCCTAATGCCAACTATAACTGTTTCAACCAAAGGATAGTTTTTATCTGGGATTTAGTGTACTAAATACAGCGGGAAACTTAAACTGATTAAATTGCAATGTTTTAATTTGTTAAAACGCATGTTTTGTTAAGATTTACATAAATATTAGTGTTTTATACTATAGGTACTAAAAAATTTAAATTTACTTCAATTTGGTGGGTTCGGTGTTCCACATAAAATTTTGTTTCATACAATAAAAAAAGTTTTATGTAATGGTAAATTTTGTTTTTGTAAAAAAAATCTGAAATGCATGATTTCTTATTGTCAAAATAACAGGAAAAACCATTTAGCAGTAGGAAATTTTCAAGAGTGACCGTCAAGATCGCGTCGGCGTTTGCTGCGCCCACACATGTTTTCAACAAACCTGATTGAATAATCCCTATTCAACTTGACCTGATAAATTTTGAAAAATAAATCGAATTTAATTTTGTATTAGGCGAAAATAACTTAACAGTTTTACTTCAAGTTTATTTGTAAAGTGAATTATTGTAGGTCATGTATTAACATGATAGTGAAACACTAAAACGGGCTTTGAACACTGAAACTTTTACCTTAAGGATGAGAATTGTTAAGGTATCAGTTTCCTATATGCCTAGGTTATTTCTCGTCAACTCATATTCATTTTGTCAAATGTACCTAATTAAAAGTGATATTAAGATCATTCATGTTCATTCCTACAAAATCCGTCTGGTAGTGGTCTAAATCTATGATGGTGTACAGATTAAGCTAGACCCGTTCCCACGGATCCGCCCGTCCTACGCACTGAGTCATGCCTCATCTGCCGGTTTAATTGACCCAAAGCGATCTAGTCATAAATATTACAGTGGCTCATCAAAATCTAGATTGCTAGCTGAATAATTAGTTCGAAAATATTAAGCATTTTTTTTTACTAAATAAAGTTTTTTTTATTGGAATTGGATTTCCAAGTTAAAATTTATTTTTCATATATTTTTTACGAAAGAAGATATCAGCCTTTCGTTCAGGTAGTACTCCAGAAATGCTCCATCATATAACATATATTTTTTTATCATTTTAAAAGTGCCGTTTGAGTGAGATGACCAAGGGCGAGTATGATCCTGAGGTTAAGGTATACAATTACAATTAAACACATGGTTCTTTCATACTCATAAAACTACTTGAGCTTACCTTGTCTTAAATTTTTTACCAAATCGTGTCTTATTGGTATAAAACAAAAAAAAAATGTTTCGAAATTTAAGAGCAAGCCAGGAACTATAAAGATAAACCAAGTGGCCGTCACAGCTGATTGTCGTGCGAACGTCGTATCGGGTTAAGAGGTGTTAATTGTATGAGATTGAATGTTTTCTCAGGGCAAAAATTTCAATTGGACGCAATTGTTTGTGCGCGCAATTTTTTGCAGTTGTATAGTATGCCTTTAGCGGGGTCTCATTGCACGTCCTGATTAGCCATTTGGTTCGTTTTCTTAGATAAGTTTAGAAAAAATATATTGAAAATAATATTTCCACCGAAGCAATGTTTGATCCAGAAATATTATAGCTTTATTTCTTCGGTCAATATTGTACTTTGTATTGTTAGATTCATTTGTTATAATTTTCAGACTGATTCATCATATTGTTGGTTTAGTGATTCCGCTGATATAACGGTGAGATTAGGCGACCATCGGGAGAAGGTGTCAATTTAATGTATAAAGTAGATAATATATGAATTAAATATGAATCTGCTTTTTTTTGGCCTCACGCCTACAATATGTACAAATTCTTTTATTGATAAAACTAGTTGATGATTTTTAATGATTCACAAAAGCTTGCCAGTTGATTTAATTCCATGATTCATGATTGGTCATTGGCTAGAGCGAGGCCGGTCCGTTTGAAGTAGCCGCTTGTTTCGCAACCATAGACGGACGACAGGAAACCCACTAATAAGGTTAGGATTTAAGAGTTAGGTCAACAGAGTTGTGTACTCTGTGCTTTGTCTTTGGAATTTAAAAGGATTGTTTATATTTCTGGAATTGGTATCATTAGCCTTTATAATTGATGTTTTGCTTACCATAAAGGCAAGCTGAATATGAGCCTTTAAAGTATAGAATAATAGGACAACCATGCTTTGTTCACCTTTTAAAATAATTCTAAAACAATTAGTTGTAAAAAATAAATCAGATTAATTTCTGTACAAAATCATGCCGACATACTGTGTAAATAGTTTCAAAAAAAGGTCCATCTCTCCGACTGTCCCTTAATTAAAAATTCCTTCTGCCGAGTACTTCGTTCATTCACAAAGCCCATTCACGACATAGTAAATCTTGGTTGAGTATGAAAGAATCCAGGCCGTCATTAGGCTAATGGTCCACACGTGGCTGCAAGCGCGAATTCGACAAATCCCTTCTCTGTATAAAAGGCAATTTACTGCCCAAATACATTATTAATGGACCCTTTGAAAATGCGGTTGGGCCAACGATGATTAGTTGATTGCTAACGGATTTTGATACGGTTTTATATTTTATTCTGGGTCGTTGCAGTATGTTAAGAACATTACAGTATCTCTTGAATTCTTTAAAACGGTATTGCTTTAGACTTTTTTAGCCGAATACCCATATATTATCGTCGACTCGCTTTAGAAAAGTAAGAGGCTGAGGCGTTTTGGTAAAAAGTAAAACTGTTGTCTTTATTTTTCAACACCAACAACTGTACCAAAACTTACTCAAAAATAATTAACGCAAGAGGCTTACAATATTCCTACTAAAACGAGATTTTTTTAGTAGATCATTTTAACTTTATATAATTTAGTGTCACTAATGTTTTAAAATTTATCTTCGACTTATTTTTTTCTTAAAATTTCCCGTTTGATGTACGATTTGTTTATATTGCGCCCGTCTATATTAGGTATGTTTTCTGTTGTATGAAAAGTACATGTATTTGTGAAATTGTGATGCATGCACTGTTTGCCTAAATAAATTAGCAACATAAATTCCAAGTTTCTAATACTTCACCACACACATTAATATTAAATCTAATCCAAATTCTTTCATGATATGCGAAAGACGCACTCTTACTTAGTGAATGAACAAATGTGAGACAACGTTGTGAGGTTCTTAATCTAACGAGTTAAATGTTCATCAATGATTTAGTGTTGTAGTGACTGTGAGAATCGGATGTCGGATGTGGCCAAGGTCGCTGGATTTTTGTTTTGTCGCAAATACGCAACACATGGTCGTCTGAGGCGAATGAGTACTAAGTGCTAAACTTTTTGCTCGTAAAGCTGTAATAGAAATATAAAACTGCTCATGCCTGTAGCAATCTGTTCAGGTTTTGTTAATTTTGTTCTCCGCATTTAATTTTAAAGTTTCAATCAGTGTTCAACCGATATACGATTTTTAAGTTCCAGATAATATTTCCAATAGATGGACTACTTCAGAACTTTACAAGAATAAATTAATAACATAAATACTGATCCATTACTAAGACTTAGGGGATTAAGTGGATCTTATAATTGCTGCAAAAAGTATCGATCTATTTTGTCTTGTCCATAAAATCATGCTAGTTGTTAAAATAAATCGGTACGATATGTAATCGTGGACATGTCGCAGTAATTCATTTAGCGTTGACGTGCGATGCCGAATGTTCCCGAATTAGATTACCGGCCGAATGATGGATCGGCCGACAGTCCGAACTACCGAACGAGGCGCTACACTAGCCGTGGATTTCGCACCGAAATCACAAACGCAATTATCGTACGTGTAGAAATTGGCGCAGGATTTTTATTTCAATATACTTTGTTCTTACAACAAAACTTGACAACTGTACTTGACAACAAAACTTATTTTTTTTAATCAAGAATACTATTTCGTTACTTATTTTCCACTTAATCCACTGCTGAGAGATATAAATTTAATTTTTATATACAACAAATAAATAATCATTTTGCACCGGAGCTGTGGTAGTTTAGTTTTACATTTGCGCATTCTCCTTTATTCTGAATCAGGATTTTAAGTGAAACTTACCCAAAAACTATAGATTCGTTAGACATTTCAAATAACTAAAATGCACTAATATTTTATTATATGAATAGCAATTAGTAACTATACCTACATACTAACAACCAAACCATCTATCTCTATAAACATCGGAAATCTCACAGAGATACAGATTACAGTCGGCAATTAATATCAAACTAGCTATAATCCACGGATTGCTAATATTTTCTCCGGGTCCGAGACATCTGATCCCGGACATAATCGGATTTGCCTGATCGAACACCGGGCGTTATTGTATTTGCCATTATTCGTCTCCTCCCTGCCACACTCGACTGACATTGATTTTAATGGGATTGCGTAACGTAAGATGACACCTAAGCTCATTATTATGATTGCCTATGCGCATGTTTTGGTGGTTTTATCAAATAATGTCAATAAAGAAAAGTCTAATATCAAGTCACGGTTTGATCATTCATAAGGTTCTTCAATTACGAAAAAAAAAATTGCAGCGCGAAAGCTCCATCCAACCTTATTATTTAAATAATATTATATACAATTATTTTCAAGATTATTTATTACATTTATGGCATTTGGGGATATGTTAAAAATATCTATTAATGAATTATTACCGCAAATATACTACTAAATATTTTACTTTATAGAATAATACTTTTCATTGTTAATTTGGCAAGATTATTTTAGCAAACTTAAAAGCTTTTATAATCTAAAACATGATGTTCAATTTGACTTAAACTTAATTTTCCAAATGCCTTGAAAAATTACTACGAACGAGCGATCAATTCCAATAACTTATCGTTAACGTTATCTGGTAGTTAAAACTGTCTGTTAAATGGTTGGTTTGGTTAAAGTTGTAATTCGGTGATGAGCCCTAGTGCTACAAGTATTGTCTCAGGCACGTGCCCTTAGGGAAGAGAGTATAAAAAACTCTGCGAACAGAAGTTTAAAAACCGTACAAAAAACTTTTATTGGTTTCGGATAACCGTTCCTGTAGGTTTCCACTCGACTGCGGCGAAACAAAAAAAACGGTCAAGTGTGAGTCGGACCCGCACGCGATGGGTTCGGTACCATGTAATAAGATTAAACATTCCGTATTTTTTTATAATTTTGTAAAAGAAACAAGAAAAATCACGTGTCTTGTATCGGAGCCCCGACTAATTTTTATTTCTTCATATTTTAGTATTTGTTCTCTGAAAATTTTAAACGCTAACAGACAGACAGGCAGCGGAGGATCAGAAAAAGGGTCCCGTTTTTTTGCTTTTATTGTACGGAACCCTAAAAAGGAGGTTGTAACTACTAAAATAATTCAAAACATTGAGTATATCGATAAATTATTTACCGTTAGAATTGTCTCTATTTAGCATTGGGTATTTTAAAATTATAAAAATCTAAGCAGCATATTTCTGGCGTCAAATTTGTGTTTAAAAAATTTGTTTTAATAACATGTATGTGCAATAATATGTCCCCGTATCACAAAGTACAAAGAATTGCCACAAAAATGTATAAAAATGTTTTGTTTGGGACAAATTAACGTATGTCACCACGTGCAACATATTTTAATATATGATACATATTTCTTTAATATATTTTAATATTATTATATTAAACTATTGTTCGTTTTCAGTGAATATTTTTAAGCAGCCGGGTTTTGTATTTTTATATATTGGTTTTAGGGTCTTTTTCTTGTTGCTATTTCAATTGAACACTGACATCTTGCAGTGTTTACTTGACAAAACTTTACAGAAGAATTTTTATAAATTTGATTTTGAATGTTTCTGAATAAAATGATTTTTTTATATTAAATTGTTTCTAAGTAATTATCGTTTTTTAGGCAAGCTTTTGACCACAAATTAACCTAATTGCATGAGAAGATTCAGCCTTAGATTGAGCATTGCCCAGAAAATACTTAATGATTACTCTTAACTTCTTAAAGGTTTAACTATCGGTGTGTAATTAAATTTTAATTTAGAACAAAATATAGCAAACTGGTTGCGTAAATAACAGTTAGGGTTGTCAAAAGCGAAGCCGATGTTCCGTAAACAGTATCGGAGGGATCGCGGTGGATTAGTGTTATGGTGTTATTGTCCCAGCCCTAGCCCTTGCATGGGGAAGGGCTTTGTCCTTTTAGGGAACAAATGGGGACAAAGCGCACTTGTAGAGCGAACGGTGTTTATGTAAATTGTACAAAAACTCAGCAAAACGGATGGAAAGCAAACATTGTTGAGTCTATTATTTTATAATAAGAGGACATAGGTACGGGATTATATACATTATAAAAAGTTTATTCTTATAATTTGTAATCCTAATAATAGGGAACATGCATAACTTTTTATTTAATTATTATGATTTGATACCACATATATCCACAATCCCGTCAGATTTTCTTTAATATCTAACTTATTAAATAACTTACAAAGCTTCAAAGTCGTTGGTTAGAAAATGACGTCAAAGTACACGGGCCCCATACAACCTCCATAGAAAAGGTTGTTGTGATGAGCGCGATAGATATATTTCTTTTAAATGGTTATGTCTCCCTGGTAAATCGTACAATTCTAATTCAGTTTTCACTTTAAACATACTTTTTGATAAAATTATTCAATAATCAAATTAAATTTCATGCACATTCCCTATTAAAACAGAGTTTTCATCTGAATTTTTTTTTTGTTGGTTTTTATCCTTTTAAAGACGAAATAGCCTGATCGATTGTATAAGGAATGGTAGCCATGGTAAATTAAAGTCAAGGTAAAGCTGCTTAGGTATCCGGGCCGCAGCAGTCGACGTTAAGGAAAAAAAATGGCTTTACTCATTTCTAATTACATTGGTCAGTTTAAATTCATACAAAATAACCAAAATAAACTTCGGTGGACTAGTTTTGAGATATTGAAACGAAAGTAGAAAATTTTCAAAAGAAAATGCAATTTCAATTGAAGCCACAAACTCCAATCAAAAAAGTATCCAAGTTTTGTTTCTTATTCAGACCTCGCATACGTATCTCTTGTAAGCGTGAAAGGGACGGACTAAAAGCCAATATTCCGGTTGAAATATTAATTTTCAATTTCCATCTCTTCCCCTGATGAGCATTTTTTTTTCCGAAACCACCCTTTGCTCAGTTCTTTTGATGAGAGACGAAAAATAGAAAACTTTCGTTTCAGCGATCCCGCTGTATACAACTGTACTTACCTATTGTACTGTATAGAACTAAAGTGGAATGTGATATGGAAATTGATGACTTCCTTTCACTGGAATCAATATGTCAAACTAATATGTTTTATACTAAAATATCAATCAGTAAAGATATTTATTTTTGTCAATTACTAACTCCTGTAACATCAGAACAGTCATGTTTTTGTTGCTGAAACCATTACTTAAAAAGCCTCAAGGATTTCTGGAAACGGAGCAAACATATTGATGTATTATTTATTGCTGCTTTTATCCATTTTCAAATATAATAAATTTAAATTAATTTTTTAAGCCATCGGTTATTTTATATGAAAGATCAAATTATTAATTTTTCTACATGAAAAGGACTAATAAGTTAAATCCATTATTTGGTTAGAAATTTGCATGGTATAATCGCTTAACAAAAAATTCTGTTGGCACCTAAATTTAATATCTAAAAAAATGTTTTCAATATACAGGAGTAATGTTATGTTTTCGTTTTTCAAACCCTCATACTTAAGAATACTAAGTTATTTGAGAGTTAAATTAAAATGACTAATTAGAAATTTAACCAATTGAAAATAGCGGAGCTGACTTCAATAGAATTTGTACACGTTTTTTTAAATTTTTGGTCTCTTTTGATTCGTGTATCGTTCAAAACATATCTTTTTAAACAACTCTAAAATATAGTAATATTTTAAGTTAACTTGAGTTAGAATAATATGTAGTTGTCAAGATGCTAACCGAAAAATTAATAATAATTTTACCTGTAAATTTAATTTAAAATACTTTATTTAAACAGAAAAATATTTCATGATTCAACTATAAATTTGGTTCGTACAACTTTAAGAGCAAAAAAAATCCAGCACAAGCGTAAATAAAATATTTTAAAATTCCTTTTTCAATTTTGAGTACACATAAAGCCTTGGTTTGATATGCTATTTCTTAAATATTATGCAACAACTAATGGGAAAGCTTAAATTAATCTTATCTTATTATATTGCATTCTATTAAACATATTGATATATTAAATGGCCAACAATATTTAACAAAATTCATTGCATAGCCGAGTCAGTTTGTCCCTCAATTATAATTTGTAGTTTATCTTTTTATTTTTGAGGAGTTTTTATTCAATATATTAGTGATATGTATTTAAGTTAAATTTTTGACAATGTTTTTTTCTTTCTCAGTAACTTTAGCTGCTTTAAGTAAACCCCAAAAACCACCGTACAATGCTAGTCATGTGATGCTGAGTGAAAACGCTCAATGAATTGTAGTTGAACAATGTTTTTCGAATACATTTCCACTAATTTACAATAAAACGTCATAACCAAATGAAAATATAAAACTTTAGTTTTACTAATTTTTACCTTAAAACTGAAAATTATTTCTGAACTTCTTCAATAATTTACGAGAAATGCAGTTTGTTTAATTTGTTAATAAGGAAACAGTTGTTTTTTTTGTTGTTTAGAAACGATATTACAAATATATTTATTTGTTACAAAAATAGTTTGAAGGTTAAATATATAAAATCTTGAATTTAATTACGAACAAAAAAAAAAAGGCATTGCGGCACTGGCTTAAAAAAAATGAGAAACAGAGATGGAAAAAAGGAGCTCTTTGCGCTTTTATTTTTAATAAATATATAGATGATTTACTCTTAATATTATTACGAGTAGGTATATCAGTTTATTTATCAAAGTATCTATCAAACTAAGTTATCAATGTAATCATTAACTTTTCATTGAAAGTTTTAATTTAACAAGATTTTGTTAATAGGAACTTTTTTTAGAAATATATGTTTGTGAACAAAGGCTTCACATTAATAGGTGATCTTACCTTTCGGAGTGACAACCCTGAAAGCGCTTGTAGTGATCGGCCGTGGTGACTCTTCCCGTAGACTCCTCGGGGAACCGCTTCCACTCCTCACCATGGAAAAGTCCAACGGCATCGGCGGCACTGCACTTACTTCCATTGTCAGTCAAGTCCTTTGCATTACCGGACGCAAAAAAAAAATAATGGAATGTTCGAAATGATCCGATGTGGCCGCAAGCGTGCGGCCCGCGCGGCTTTCGAGTATGTATTACTCGGAGTAGAGACTCTTTGGTGTGTTGAACGTAGCTTTCTGTTCGGTAAAGCCGAAAATCTCTCGAATCTCCATAGTGATTTCGACCTTATCGGTGTTGTGGGCGCGGCCACAGTGGCCCCGCCCAGAGTTTCCCTCCGCCATGTGGCTCGAGCCTCTAGTGACAATCATTTTGTATAGGTAACACAATAATATGATTCGTGATGGATTTTATTGTGCTCGCGATGCACTTGTACGCGGGCAATTTGATAAAAAACCTCTTTTACGTATTTGGTATTACTAATGAGAAATTTTAGTATTAGGTTATGATATTAATTGTTAGCATGTTACTTTTTATTACACGTACTCTCAGTTTTTTTAGATGTAAAATATGAAAAAAACGCTTTAAAAATCCGTAATTAAGGACCAAAAACTCATATCCCTTAGGTATTTTATACTTCACAAAAAAAAAAAAAAATGTAATTTTATGTGTTTCAAAATACTCGCGATAAAAAATATCAGTCAGCGGATGACACGGGACATCAAACCTGTGACCCCGGCCCCTCTCGACACGTAGCGATATTTAAAACAATGAACGCTTTAATTTTTCACCGGCAACCCCTGAGTACGTCCGCTAATCCCCCTTCAGCAACCGTATTCTGGACTCGGCCCTGCAATTTAATGTCATTATTTAAAATTATCTGTTTAGAAATTCATTTAGGTGTTTAATTTGATTTGTTTTATTTTTACTTAACGCCTATAAATCTGGTTTACTTAAAATATGAGTACAACTTTTATTCAATGATAAACAACATACTTGTAATTTATCTCGTGACGGTTTTTATTAACATTGCTTTGGAAGTGCCAGAGACTCAACCTTCTCAGCTAAGTGAATACTTGAATTGATATTAGGTTTGATCAGTTGAACTTAAACAAAGATCATTATATTATCAATCATGAAAGAATCATTTACCATTATCAAACAAAAGTAATAAATTAGGAATTCTCAAAAGTAAGTTGACTGGACATGATGTTTTTTATGAGGCAAGATTTCTGGTGAATGGTAATGTAGAAAAATAGTTGTTAATAAAACTCAAGTTCCATGTTTTTAATTATTTTTTCTAAGGGGGTGGGGACTTACTTTTGAGACGTGCCTCGTATGTAGCATTTTCAAAGCTGACTGTAATTCAAAACAGAGTTAAGACTTATGACATATGAATCTAGATATAACATTGTGACTGTCCATGTTTAAATATATTGTATGTATAACGTTGGTGTACCAAAATAAATAAATAAGACTTAGCACGCATTCAAGACTTCCGCTATGGCACCCAAGTTGGCCTTATTGAAAATTTTAGTACTGTACACAATCTGTTAGTACATACAGAAGTTAACTGACAGGCTAACAAACAAAACCAGAAGCCGCAGTAGACACCATTAACCATAAAACGCCATAATCATCACTCATAAGTCACTAGGAATAAATGGTTTTCACTCTCTCGTCACTATCTCAGCCAGTAGAGTTATACTGTTGAACGAAGGTCTCCTTTAAATAGAACCAATCGAAGCGATCCATTTTTTCCAAGTTATAATGCTTTATGCATCCCCCCTCGGCTAGGGATGGCAATTGTGGGGGGTATGTGGGAATCATTCTTCCGGCTCCTCTTTAATCGGAGCGATCCTGGACCGCTTGCATCCAGGGATTCCCTGCTGCCTCTATAAGATCTTCCTTCCACTAGTCTAGGTCCACATTATATCTTCACGGGTTTCCATAGTCGCCACAAAACTCTTCCTCCCTAACGGTAATTGGTTCTTCGGGCTATATAGCCAGCCCATTACCACCTACGCTTGCTTATCCTATGGTGCATGTCAGCTTGTTTAACTCTCCAATACTAAATTAAGAGATATGAGAGCACACACAAAATAGTTCGCAGTACACAACCATGTCAGCTCATTGAAAACAGGAAAATAATAAAGATGAGGACTTCAATATCCAAGACCGGTAAGCAGTACAATGAGTCTTGCAAATAACACAAAGTTCCACTCCCGCCGGGATTCGAACCCGGAACCTCTAGTGTAGCAGTCTGCTTACACCAATGCGACACCGAGGCCGTCAAATAATAGAAGCTGAGGATAATAGGTAGTATAATCAAATATAAATAATAAAAACCACATTACAGAATAAGGTCGCGGGCTTCGCAAAAACTAATTACACCGGGTCTTCAAAATGATAAAGCAAAGCCTTCCCATACGATATTTTTATGAAATTCCCCAGCTATAGAACCCAAATGGAAAACGGGCTTTGCAGCATTGGCATAGAATTCCTTTTAGAACGACAAAGGTCCGCATGTAGGGGGCTTTGGCCATCGCACTGTGGAAAAATTTTTAGTACTCGACATTAAATAATCCTAGCTTAATCTCGTCTGGAAATTCCATTACTTTGATCTTCCCCGTTCATAGGTACTGGAAAAATGGCGTCACTAAACCTTTAATTTGGAACACAGCTTACAGCTAACAATTCCTGATTTTAAAGTGGAAAATATTCAAATACACAAAAGATTCTAGTTGAATTTTATAAAGGTTTAGCGAGATTTCAGCTAAATCTAAAGTTGAGTGTAGACTAGGTATATACTTGTAACAAAAGAGTCACGCTATTGTATCATCTATTTGCCAATAAAACAATGAACACGTCACTTAACATCTTAACTTTATGAATGGCCATTTCTATATCTTTAAGTATTGTGTTATTTGTGTTGATTGGTGCAAAAAAACTTTCTAGTTTCTAGTCTAGAAAAATACTTTCTAGTTAAAGTTGAAAATACGACCATTCGTCTCAATGGTCACAAGAGTTATTGTTATTATGGCTTAAAGTACTTCTCCTGTAATCTTTAACGACCAAATATTCTTTAAAAGGTCACAAACGCGCCTTCAGCTCTGCTGTTATGTATGAGCTTCTTATTTTTAGGGACTTTTTTCAGGACGGAAAAATATATGTTCTAATATTATTGAAGTTTTAATTACTATAAGATAAATTTAACATTCTATAAACATATAAAACTAAGGGGTTTCTTTTCATTTAAAGTTAAAAATATTGTACTAATCATTTAAAACGAAATTTCCATAAACAACTTTGACCAAAATAAAATCCATGAATATCATTATTAAAACAAATTAAACCTCACTGCCATCGTTTGCTCAATCCTTTATTTTAACGTCTCGTTTTGAATTCAAAATATATAGCTCCATTTACACGCAAATAGCTGCACTCAAAACTGAATGTCCGTTCACACGAAGCAGTAGCTGTTACTGAGCTAAGTTAAATAGTCATTACTTTAATTATTTAATGAAAGCTTGAATAAGCTCTGAATATTATGGGTATTCAAATATTTCATATTTATTCGGAGGTGTCAAATGATTTCTATATTTATATTAAAGTGTTTAGCTTAGTTTGTTTAATGTAGTCCGCTGGTTTTTTTTTACTTATTGTACTTTAAATTTTGTATCTGAAATTAAAATCATTATAAGGTGCCATATTAAGATACACAGTTGCGGTAATGATTTTTATATATTTTACTTAAAACAATCCAAAAATAATTTCACTATGCTTGTTACTATAATATTGTTACGGCTATTTTCATTTTAATGTTTTCTTCAAAGTCCTAACTCAGTTCTAGTCAGTAATCTTGATAAGAAAAATCATTGTGATAGCTGTTTTTCCCCTTACATGACAGTGGAAACCTCTTCGGATCCATATCAACATTCTACTTGTATGTTCGTACGTTTGCCGAATAAAATGGTTTTCATTAATTAACATAAACACCTGCATCAGCAACATACCGATAAAATACAAAAATGTTTTCCTTAAAACATTAACTGAAATAAGATACCTTTGCAAACCTAAATAGCAATCTAAAAACACATAATAAAACAATACGGAATGTTTTATATAAGCTTCAATTATACAAAGTTAATTAATACGGTAAAAGCTCTACAAAAGGGGGTAGTTTCTTCCGAAAATCATTTGTTTGAAGCTTCTAGAACTATTCTGTAAATTTAATTCCAGGAGCTTTTATCGCTTTTCTCGCTCGCTCTTGCCTTTTTTTTTAATGGTTAGAGGAAGAAGGGTAGTTTTAGGTGGAAGAGAAAAACCCTTTCAATAAAAGGCGGAGGTGTTATGTAGAATACCCGATGCTGTTTACTTTTAATTCGTAGTCAAATTTTTATTTGAACAGACCCGCTGGAAGCGCTTTGAACCGCTGCTTTTGTGAAACGGTACGGCCAAAAACGATGCAAGAAAGTTTACACGAACGTATTTAAATTTGTTGTACGTTCTTTGTTTTTTCGTATGTGGTATAGTGCAATAATATTTTCTCATCATACAAGTAGGTCTTTAAACGCAAGATTTTAAATTTTACAAAAGGTTTTAATACAAATTAACACGTTGCTATCTTAATAACTAAACCACTAAACAATTATCTCAAAATAAATTTAAAATAGGAACTATAAAAGTTTATTCTACTAGAAAAAATATAAGAACTATGTTAACTCTTTGCTGGGAGGCAAAAATTAAAAGTTGCCCCAAAGAAGTTCAAATGAGCAAATTGTAGAGACCCAGCGACCCCTTGCGGTATTTACCCTTACAAAATTACAGTTAAAATAAATACCTCCGGCTCGAACAATTTGCATCTAGATGTGACATTAGCTAAGGGCTTTATGTTTTATCTTTTTGCAGCGGGTTAACTCCTAATCTTAACCACCTGTTACACTCTTAAGGTTAAGCAGCAAAGTCTAATTTTCTTTAAACAAGGAACTAAGATATGGTGAATGATTAGCTACTGACCGCGTCGAAATTAGAGGCGATTTAAGTCGCGGAACAGAAAGTTGCCTTAATTAAAACGTTTTGGCGTTTCGTCGGTTAATTTGTTGAATAAGGTGGAATCGCCATGAGGCGCTTTCACAACTATGTGTTAGCAAATTAGAGGATTTTTCACCTTAACTTAACCTATAAATAGAATATTTTAAATTTTCAACAGTTTTCCTTTTTATGTTCCTTTGTTTTATTATATCAGAAGTGTGAAATTTGCGTCATTTCAGTTTATTCTCATGTTTTAAGTAGCTACGCTAGAAACACCCTGTAGAAAAAAATCAATGTATTTATAATTTTAGTGTGTTGAGCTACAAGCGAGTATGGTCGCCTGTTGTTGATAAAATAAAATTGGTTTTTCCGAAGTTATACCACATTACAGTAAGCTTTCTTGCCGATGTTTATTTGCTACCTTAGCATAAAATAATAATAGTTTGACACATGTGTAGTTAAAAGTTACATAAAAAGATGTTAATCTTGCAGACTTAGCTATGTCTAGATGCTGAACGTGGTTCAATGACACCACAAGTTAACATGTGCTAAGACTTCCTGTATAATGACATAATCCCATACCACATAAAGAACATTGATAGGGAATCCTTGCTAATATTATAAACGCGAAGTTTGTAAGGATGTACGGATGTTTGTTACTCTTTCACGCAAAAAGTACTGAATGGATTCTAATGAAACTTTACAATAATGCAGTTTATACATCAGAATCACACATTGGCTATAATTTATAAAGATATTGTGTGAATTGTCCAAAATTATAAAGATAAATGTCAAGTAATTTAAAATCCTATTAGAGCCATTATTAACTTTCAACAAGCAAAAGGTAGTTTGTAATGAAATATATAGGTTTGGCGCTATATTTTTTTTCATATGCATCTTCACCTACTGCCAGGGCCGTCTTAGGCCTAGTCAGGCCCTTTGTTAACTCGTGACTTTTTTTTAGGTCATCTCAATGGAAGTCGACAGTCACCGCGATAACTTTTCGATGGCGTCTTTGGAAGCTTTTTGTCGGCTCCTGGTGTTAGGGGCACTTGGCCCGTAACCCGTGTGCCCTTATGGTAAACACGGTATTGCCTCCTGCATCAACATGGGGTTGAATTTTTTTCAGTTATTCAACTTTATGACCGCATCTTGCTTGCTATTGCATTTGATTATCAGATGGTGATACAAACATTTATAATATATTTGGCGTTCAATTAGATTGTTACTCTCCATCAGCTGACATAGGAATGAAGGTGGAACATGCTTGCTTAGCAAAAGCCAGAATACACACTCACTAAGTTTTACACTTAAAAGTGTGAACAATTAATTTGTAAGGAAAAAATCTTCAACCGCAGTATCTCCCTAGCTTTACATAATCTTGAATGCTTAAGCTATAATTGTAAATTTTCGCACGGTGTTGCAGAAGGGGCGAAGCATTCCGTCTGCAAGTCGGTCTCACACATGTGTAATGCTAATGACTTGTTAACTTGCACAATTTGTTGTGTGACAATTTCAATTCACCATTCTCTAATCTCAGATTATTAATACGTTTTATGATTTAGAACCCTTTTTAATTTTTTCCCCGGTTATAGGGAAAATTTAATTACATCACAGCGGATTTCTGATCAATTTTTTTTATTTAACAAACGTTAAAGTAATATTGTCGTCTTAATTTATGTGAAAACCTTTGCTTAGATTAATCTTGATATTTAATTTTACTATAACTTTAAATTTAATCTGCCAGCGCAATTCCAACTCTGTTACAATGCAGTAAAATCGTCAGATCAGAAAGCAGATATTTTTCGCAAGTACGCAGTAGTTGAACGCAAATGTGTTGCTCTGTAATTACAGCTCGCAATTATAATGGCGGTTAATGAATGAAATCATAATATCAATTTAAACGAGAGACAATATGGCTCCAACATGCCCTGCTCAATGATTGACTTCCGTCCAGTAATTTTGCATTTGTTTTTCCATGTCAAAAATGATTTGTGCATCCGATATCGAGTGCTGTGCAACTTTTTTTTTACTCTCTTATTTTTCGTATGTAAATCAATGCTATGAGAAAGTCTTTACATGAGGTGTTTTTTTGACATTTAATAGAGAGTCTAATTTTTAACAGTATTTCTTTATGTACTAGTCGATTCTTTTGCGTTTTTTAAATGAATAAATCTTAATAAAGCTTCAAGTTAAGTTAAGTATGATAAATTTGCAATATGAAAAATACATGTTTTTAGAAGAGTTGGAAGCATCGACTTACGAGTGGTAGTTAATATTTTCATGAAGAGTGTAGGTAGGTAAACATTAAATGTCTTAAATAAAAATTTCGCTTAAATATGATACGCAAAGAAACATTTACTATGGCCCAATGCAGTCTTCCCGTACTTTCTTACACATAAAACTGTTGGCTCACTTCATTAAACTCGGAATAAGCGAGAGGGGATTATAAAAGGAAGTGCCAAAGAATTTATAACACGTTCAAAAATGGATTATTGTCATAAAGAGAGTTGTAATGGTGTTTCGCGACGGAGTTTTCCTATAAAGTTAGACTTTATTGTGGTTTCCAACGGAGTTTTAACCCGCCATTTTTGTTTTTTGAGAGGAAAAAGTCCTGTAAACTTTTTTCGTGCCTTTATCTCAACACAAGTTACAAGGTTCATCATTTATTTTTACAAAAATAAAAACTGCAAAAGAAATTTAATTCTTGTGAAAGAATTCTGCCTTGTAATAAAACTCTGATACCACAAACATCATACTACTTACTTACACTAGTCAAATCATCCCGATTTACTTTAGGAGATCAAAGCGGCAATCACAAAGGATCTCTAAAAACATAATGAGACGGCAATAGGCACAAGTGCTACCATTCGCAGGGTCCCGTAGCAATTTTAGGGCTCATAAATATGTATGAGGCGGTGTTCTTCTTTTCCTTGCTTATCAATTATGGGTCGTTTTGGGGACACAGGACCACTGGGTGGAAAATATGCCCCCGCGCCTGTAAGGGTTAACACGTTACGGGGGTCTTGTTGCTTTTGCTTAAACGTTTTCGTGTTTTTAAGTGAATTTAGGAAAGTTCCCTGACGTACTCGAATTTTAATTTAAGGTACTCGCCTATTAAGCGTGGATATGTGGCCAAAATTCTTACGGTGCCACGATATATGAAACTTGCTTTCTAGTTTTTGTTACCAATGAAGCTTAAATCTAGAGATTTATTTTAATGTATAATAAAGCAAATTAACCAAAAAATATTATGGATTGTGGTTCCACATCTAGTTAATCATCCGAGCAATTTCTGTTTACTTTAAACTAGAACTAGCCCTAAACCGCCAGCGGCCCGCGACCCTTAAAGCAAAGGGTGGAATTTTATGCCAAAAATACCCGACAATTTTACGCGGCCCGGCCCAGCGGCCCTGAGGTAGTTCCCGATAATGTTTAGGGTTAAATGTCACTGATATTGCCGAAGGCCGCTAGAGGGCTATCGATTCTTTTTTCGCCTCTAATTTGTAGGGAACCGCTAGGGTTGAATGATGGAATCATTGCTTATTGATGGTTATTTAATTGAATTTTGTATTTTTTTATGGGTAGAAACAAATGGTAGGTTTTATTGTTGCGAATGATTTATGTTTTTGTTCTAGAACAAGTACGTAAAAAGTTTTTTTTCTGTCTTTGTTTGTAACTCGTTCAGGATAACGACTTTAAATTTTAAACCAATCAAACTTTACAACATTTTAATAATTAAAAAAGTCAACGTAAAACTACTGTAAAAATCTAACAGCCCGCATTTATAAAAGAGCAATCTTTAAACAAATCGTTAACGGTTGAATCGGATTGGTTTGGCAATTTACTGGAAATTTAATGTTGAGCGTTTTTTACCAATTGCCGTCGACAGGAGATCCGGCAGATAAACAGTTTGGGAACCCGCATGTGCGTACACGCAACCCGCCATAGAATAGTTGAGACTACACATAGGTAGACTAAAACAATCCATCATATTTGAAGGTATAATATGGTCGGTGATAAAATACTTTAAATGTCCATTCCATTTGTTGTCTTTAGAATTATGTACGGTCAATGCATTGGAGTTGCTCTTGGCGTCAGTCTTTGGCATCATCGTTCTGTTTCAAGAGCACCGCCATTCCGTTGCTCTTTTAGGGGTAAAATATATTAACCTAACCCATTCATGCTAATAATTATATTCACTCTTTAAAGAGTCCTGCTTGCCTTCCATAAACCTAATTAATCCTTTTTAGCAAAACAATAGACGCACGTAGGTTACCAGCTGAAAAACAACAGCATCATCAATCAATAAAAAAAAAAACAATATTTATCAAATGCAATCGGTCTGAGAATTATGTGAATTGAATTGCCAAACTTCTAGTGCAATATTTAACAGATGTTCAAGCATTTGTAGGTACTGTATTTATTAGTGTTTGTATAAGTTGTATGTCTGTTTATTCTCTATGTGGCAGGACGAGGCGCGGTGTGGCTAACAGATCGTAATTAATAAATCGTTAATGTCAACTCGGCTGCATCACGATTGTTTTTATGGTGGCCTTCTACGGGTGGGGTAAATTACATTTTGTACCAGCAGACAAGCATACTTATAGACTCCTTATATGTAGTAAAATCGTTTGTAAGAAGTCTGATGGTGAGTATGGCTTTGGATTATCAACATGAGTCTTCAGGTCGAGTTATATTAATCCATAACGTCAAAAGTGATAGTGGCCTATAAGCTTTTGTAACAGCTGTTTGTAATTTACCTCGTCAGTAGTTGCCTTTAATCCTCGATCACTTTTTAGGGGTAATGTTCCTTGTTCCTCCCAGTGCAGTGTCACCCCGATTCAAGTTAAAACCGAATGGATAATAACTATTTGGCTACTTTCTGGAATTTACGAATTGGCTTGTATTGAATTATTTTGTCAATAATTGAGTTATCTTTTTGTGATTTTCTGTTTTATTTTATCTAGTACAGAACTAGTACAGTCTACTAATTAATACGAGATTACAGTATCTTTGTGAATGTTTTTCTTTATTTATCTCTCCGGGTGGGGTTTTGTCAACGAATCCAGTGACGAAAACATGTAGACATAATGAATGGATTGAAAGATCTGAGTTCAAAGACTCAGTTTTTATAACGTATAGAAATATAATTAGATAAAAGCGTATGGACACGTGTAAGACATCAATTAGTATGATTTTATTAAAGATTTACGAATGATAAAGTCGAAACAAATGTTGCTGAAATCTTATCTTATGTTTTTAATTGAATCGTAAAATTTAATTTATTAATGATATAAGGTACTTTACTTAGTAAAATTGAAATATATTAAAATAATCATTTTAAAATCTTAGGCCTATAAAAGTCTTAAACCTGCTTGAGCCAAACCAGGTGGCACTCCCCAAAAGAGATTCTTCGCCGCTTGCATCCTGTGGCTCCCTGCAGCCTCTATTGTACGTCGTAGGGGCCTTCCAACACTACGCTGTGCCTTGGTCCCTGTGGGCGGTGCGTAGTGGTGTGCTGTGTTGTAGTGGTACTCTAGACATTTTTTCCAACAGCTTTTAGTTACCAACTCTGAACCGAACTTAATAACAAGGGAACTTTTGCTACATTCAATTCAAAGCTGCAGTAGAAGACAGTTACAGGAATTCATTATGAACTATCAACATGTGGTTTGATTGGGATAAAATTATTGAAGATAAAAAAAGATAATAAGGTTTTGAGATATTTGTAAATTTCACTTAGCTAATAGAAACTCAATTCGAAAGGCCTGAGGTTTAGTTCAAATTTTTTGCAAAATTGATCTCTTAATCTTTGATTTTGTTCTGATCTAATTTGATTCTCTTGATCTGTTAAATATTTCTACTGACTCTCTATCCTGAAAGCCCCTTTATTATTACGCAATAAGCATTTTACCGATGAATATAAATGATGAGACAAAATATATACCTTAAAAAACTAAACGCAAACATAAATTTTTGTAGGACAAAAAAAAGCAGTACCTACGTACATCATAATTGAAATACAACTTTGAAACCTCACCACTCAGATTGCTTAATCAAGAAAGTAACGTTATTAATTACCATGATTAAGATTATTATTGTGATTAATCAGTTTATTATTAATAATGACATGCGGGTGTTCCCTGTTAACTATTGTTTGCCTTTTATTAACACCCCTTTGTCTTTTCACTACAGTTTTAATATCCTGTTACGCAATGATGATTCAAAGTGTCATTGGCTTATTTTGTTATTATGAAATTAATAAACGAACTTTTGATTCGAAACTATTATTAAGCGATTGTATAATATGGTTATTTAATGCAATTTTCAATTTTAGGGGTTCATATCTGGTGTAGAAATAACCTCAAACTTTCTTAAAATAATAAAATATTTAGAAATATAATTATATAAAAGCGGATGGACTCGTGTATGACATTAATTAGAATTTTTTATTAAAGATTTATTACTGATAAAGTCAAAACAAACGTTGCTGAAATCTTTTCATGTTTTTGATTGAATAGCAAAAAAAAACCGATACAAAAAGGTATAACCTCAAATTTTCTTAAATACTGACAATATTAATTAATTATTTCACTCCGACTTTATATTGCCAAAAGACTGTATCTTCTAGACAAAGAAAGAAAGAGATCCAACGCTTACTTTGTGACATAAAAGGACCTATTAATTCTACGTAACTTTACGAGTAAATCTAAGGCATTCAAATTCAACTTAGCGAATCTTCAATGTAATGCGAAATCTTTCAAGAAAGCTCAACTCTGTTCACTCATTCATACGGTCAGCTAGCTTAAAGCGCTCCACCTAAAAAAACGCAAGTACATTTGATTTTTAACTTTATTCCCTACAGATAAAAGTCATGGTATGTACCGTGTTTTAGTGTTTGTGTTTAGTCAAAGACTGGCCGACGTGAAAGTTGACTCAAGTGGACTCTAGATCAACTAATTACTTGTTATTCCCTTTGATCAAAGCACAGCTTGGGTCTAATGAGTGACTCACAATATCTGACGGCGAGGGCCTTTACAACCAACGAATTTTCACTTCCCATAAGAATGTAAACTTCGGTCTTGTAAAGTCGTGACGAGAATCCAAAAAAAACATGAGTAATGCTGTTTCCTGATTTGTCGATACGGCATCGGTACAGCAATGTTTTGGCTTAAGAACACACAAGGCAGAGCTTCTGTATCGAATCGGTACTGTCTATCGGTCTTTCGGTGCTACCTTCAGTTCCTGATTTATCGGTATACAAACCTGCAAAGTTTTTAGTTTTCAGGAATAGTCAAAAAACAACCTACTTGTGTTATGTTGACAAATTTTTACAGGTTGTAGAACTACGTGTGAGATCGTCTGTATTGGTACCACCCTTCTATTTCTTCCGTGAATCAGTTCGCTGTGTTTCGGTTCGAAGGATTGGAAAGCCAGTGTTTCTACCGGCACGAAAGGTATAACATTTTACCTCTATATGGGTAACGATATGGGGTGCTCTTGGGGTTTCAAGACATCAGGAGCATCGTCGTGTTAATAGGTTGATCATTTTCCATCAGGTGAACCGTTTGCTTGTTTGCCATGAAGTTGAAAGATAAAATTAAGATTCTTATTAAGAGACAATTAATAACTAAATTCTAAACCAAAGATCATACCCATTTTTTCATCGTCATCGTCTCCGAAAGACACGTACTGCTAAAAAAGGCTTCCCTTAAAAGTTGCATTTTACTAAGAATCTGAAAAGAAATGAACGAAATCTGAATTTCTTCGACATTGACAGTTAAAAACGTAGATAAGAAAAATTAAACGTAGTAAACGAGATTATGTCTAGACGAGAAGACGATGGAACGAGGATCTAGAAGCAACAAAGCATTAAATGTATTTATTTTATTAAACACTTTGTGCATGCGTTGCAATGTGTTAAACCATATCACTTCAAAGAGACATTTTCGTTGATAATACAAGAGGATCAGAAGAACAAATAGAAAACAATTGTAGATTGTAAAAATCTAGTTTAATTCATTGAAGAACAATGACTAAAGAGAGTCAATCCCTTTTCATGAGTAACTATCATAAAACTTCAATTAAAATATTAACTAAAAGTTGTAAATTGTAAAAAGCCCTTATTATCAGTTGTAAAATTCGTTCTCACAACCAAGTAATCTTTCTCAATCAACGACCGGCGGGGCACACGATTTTTATTGTTTTCAATGCTACGCTACGGGCAGTACCGTCATACAAAATATAAAAAAAGCAAATCTCCGATACTCAAGTCATATGGTACAAGTCCTTTCAAATGTACCACAGCTAGCGCCTAAACAAGATCCAAATGACTTTGTCGATTTTTTACTGACTGACAGTATTTTTTTAATTTCCAACCAAAAAGCAACGATCGGTAAATTAATTTTACAGCCACTTAATTAGAGTTAACGGTTTTTCTAAAGATGTAGTAAAATCAGCCTATTGTGTGAACTCGTTTGGAGGACGCGCGTTATTTTTATTGTCCATTGATTGATGTTTGTAGATTATTAATTAATTTATTGCGTAAGCTACTTATTTTAATATTTTGATTCTTCAAACATCGCAAGATTTTTATTTATTCTATGAAAATGATTTTTTCATGATTTTTGTAGGATAAGCTGTGAGGAATCTAACTGGAAAGTTTTAGTTAACTAATGAATTTAATCATCAGATAAATAATGAAACAAATACGCGAACACAGTCACGGGAAGCAGTTACTCATAGAAACATTTAACAAAACCACTGGTATTAAAAGCTCACCGACCTTTAAAAGCAAATAAATGTTTAGCCACGACACAGTGGATGAGCAAACAAGGGTGAAATTACCCTATTTTTTTACAATATTTTGATATATTGCTTGTAATAACAGTGGTAGAGTCACCAGGCTCCGTTTCACAGTTGAAAATCAAGCACAAATATGTTTGCTTTCGTGGAAAATTATCGTTAGTGATCGGTGGGTGGCACTACGGTTCAGATTAAATTGAAACTTTTTGAACTCCTTAGTGAGTGATGTGAGTAAAAAAAATAGTTATGTATTTACATGTAGATATTTTTAAAATTATGTTTGGAATTGTCATGTGAATAAAAAAATTGATACAAAGATATATTTTAGTTTCTGATTTCAATCTCATATATTTTTAGTAGCTAAAACGCTATAAATATTTTAAAAGTATGATATTGAATAAAAACTTTATTGTATTCACCTACCCAAATTACAAACTTTTCGTCAGTCTTTGGCCAGAAATGAGCAATACATATAGGTTAAACATAAAAATTGTCATTGGGTTCGGTTGATGAATAAATACGGACATTTTTCTAGTGTCGATTTTAGTGAATGCTATAGGTTAGGTACTTTATTTTCCATTAACTATATTACTTTAAATATACCTATACTTTTAACGAGATAAACAGAATAATATTTTTTCGACTGAGGTTTTTAAATTCTCGAACACTACCTACCTTACAAATTATTTTGTCATTAGCAATTCTAAGGGGTTTTTAAAATAATACTATTAAAATAAAATAAACACGTTTCAAGATTCAAGTCGAAAATAATTCACATCTAATCCCTCAATGCAGATCATTTTCTGATCGAGTTTATCTCCTATAGTAGGCCCCGAGTTTGTTTGAGTTTAGATTTTCTGATGAAGTTTATTCGTAACGTTTACATAGCTTCGGAAAGCTATGAATTATTTAATGGCGGACTTTAATTTTGTTTTGCTACTGTCACGTGCTTGTTTTATGGGCAATTTAAAACTGAATCATACTAATTACGTGTGTTTAAATGATATTCAAATACTTAGCGCATATTTGGCGGACCTCTGTTGCGCAGTGGTGTAAACAGCCGACTGCTACTGAGTTTGAATTCGGCACTATGTGTTATTTGCGAGACGCGTATTTCCGCTTTCCGGTCTTGGATGTAGTATTCTTATTTATAGATTTATACCATATCGTTGCCTATTTCCTGTGTCACAAGTTATTACGATACTTAATGCAGGGCTGAGTCAATATGTATCGTAATGTGGTTTTTTTTAAAATCAAAACACACTGAGTATTTAGTATTTTTCACAACATGTATCTTAATTCTTTTTTATAACCAATTATAACATATAGGTACGAGTACGTATATACAATCTATTTGTATAATGAAATAATTTTCAAACTTTTCATTACAAGAACTTTAAGTTTGAACTGAGAACTTTCTAGAAATTCGTTTAATTTTAAACAAAGTTTGTTAGGTAGAAAGCATTATTTTACTATTTTTAGTTCGAAACTCAGACGTGATCAGTTCTAATTTATTAATACAAAATTATTAGCATTATTGTTTGTTTAATAAGGACTGACCTAGCAACATTTTGCATGTTTAACATATTCATACGACGACCTCGGTGGCGCAGTGGTGTAAACAGCCGACTGCTACGCTTGAGGTTCCGGGTTCGAATCTCGGCGGGGGCGCGACTTTGTGTTATTTGCAAGACGAATTGTTTCGCTTCCCGGTCTTGGATGTTGTATTCTTATCGATGTAGTTAGTTCATATCGTTGCTAAGTTCCTGTGACACAAGTTCTTACGATACTTACTGCAGGGCTGAGTCAATGTGTGTTTCGTGATGTGGTTATTATTATTATTATATAAGTGCACATATATATGTAGGTATAATTCATCATACAATGATACAGATATAATGAGTAATAGATAATTTAACCTCTACAAAGTCTAGTTTATTTCGACTCGATAATCACTATAGTTGAAAACCAAATAAAATTAACAAGCAACCATCCCCTTTTATTACGTCTAATAACTTGATGTCTCAATTAACCCCCTAAAATTTGTTTACCTAATACAGTAATGACCTATCGTATAATAAATTGAGAGATTTCCATACTTGATAGCTGCGTTCGTTTATCATTTTAATAGAAGAGAGTGCCTCTAGGGTGACACTTGATGACGTCACTGCGTTGCACGATTTCCGCCAACTTCAGAATTCCCGTCAGAATAAAATGCCCCGCAAAATTATACTTTAATCCGCTGAGATAGATTGTATTAAAAAAGAGTAGTTTATAAAGAAGTTGTGTACTTTGTTTTGTGATAGAAAAAAGGGGCGTTCATAGAAAGGATGACAGAATGTTGGTGTTATTAAGTTGTAATACAAATAACAGGTAGCAATGATTACTGGTTTCACAGTCGTTAAGCTTTTGATGGCCTTATGTTTAAGGATAGTGAGCTGGGTTATAATTAAGTTTACAATCAATACAATACACTGAAATGTTATAATTTGATAAAAAGCTCTATCTTCAAAATAAACGGTCAAATAATACTAAGAACACTTAAAAATGCTAAGTTCAAAAATCAAATTTGCGAAAAATTGATTAAAATTTTCTGAGTGGACAAATGTTAAAAAACATCTAAAAAATACACATAGAAAGACCCAGACAAAAGCTAGAAGATTATAAGATGAAATGACTATGGTTCAAATTCCCTAACAATTTTGTGGTCTTGAAAACTTTGAAAAGCACAGGCCTGTATTGAGTTACCTAATCTAAATCCATCATGAGGTACCAAATCCATCGAACGTTTGAAGTTTTTGAAATTCGACTTTGCACTTTCCCCGAGTATTTTCCCAGTTATGCAGTAATTCAATTTGAGTTGCAACTAGTTATTTGTAGCAGCAACACTGCTCATTTCGGTCCAGCTCAACAATAACAAGCTCCAACCTAATTCTGTTAACAGTTTTTCAACTATTTAAACGGACGTCTGTTTTTTACCCGACCGCGGCGATGGCCGTGTTCTATTTTTAGGGAAATTTTGTAAAATTATGGGAAAATTGCTTTTTTCGCTTACACTACTCTGTTTAACCAAAAATAATAAAAATATTAAAACACTTAGACAAGGAGGAAATATCATCTCATGGTGTGTCGAGAGAAATATCAGCAAATATCTCACCAATCAAAGAAACTCTTTAAGACTTTCTTAGGAACTTTTCCTGAAATAGGTAATCTAAGAACCGTCAGCACTTTCCCTCAGTTGATGGAATTCGATCGGGACCCAGGTGGTGTTAACGTTATTTCGTGATTTCAACTAATCAAGGGCGCCGGATAAAGTGATTGGTATGTGAGGAACCAATTTCTTAGTTCGACTTTTCTTTTAGCAGGTGCATTATTAGATTTACCCGCTTTAGGGCAGAGTTACGGCGGGATAAGAACAGCTACTGATGTATCAGTATTTACAACGTTATGTTTTGTCAGGAAGACTGTGAACACTGTGTGTGTGTGTGTGTGACTGTGTGGCTTTGTTTTGGGAATAAGAAAGATTAAGCTCAGTGTATAATAAGGATTGTGAAAAATGTGGAGTTTGAAAGTTCTAACTCAGAAGACCTAGCCATGAAGGTAAGATTGTTACAGAATTTGGGTTTTGTTGAGCTCTACTCATTCATAGTGCAGCTTAGCCTTTAGTTAAAGACTTTTTGATTGATTATATCTAGCCCAGGTCCATCTACAACATTTTGTGTAATTGGTCCAGTTGTGAATGCTCTTTTCACAAACTAGAAGTCTGCTATCATAGTGAAACACAGATTTGTTTAGTTTTGTGTCATAGTCTCATGTTTTCCTGTTTTTTATAGAGAAATATTTGCATGGAGGCATCGAGCAATTGAAATGATTGTGCTTTAGTGCATGCTTGATGTCACTGAGCATATAAAACTAAATAATTGATACAACCTTGAATTTCTACACAAAAATATCAGTCACCAACAATCCTGCAAGTGCACCAGAAGGCGAAGTTGTCACAGGAAATTTTGATGACACTAATTACAATCCTTATTGCAAAGGAGTAGGTATGAAAACTGAGCTAACGATGGGTCTTCCAGCGAATTCTTTGTTAATGAGGAAGCAACCTCAACTGGATGCCGACAATTAGTCCGGTCATAACAAATCCCCGGGAAATGTGTTTATGTGTGCGACCGTATGTGAGGACGTGAGGAATCAACAATGTAATCGGAAGTGTTAATGAAACCGCGTTAATGAGGATTTGTATGACTGTAAATGCAATAGTGTGGTGTGGGAAAGTATATGTACTTATGAAGTATCATGATATAATAAGCACATTACAACACACATGGGCTCAGCTCTTAAGATTGTGTAATGTTATGGCGTAAGTAATATACCATACAGGTGCGAATCCTACATTCATAAACAATAAAATTCCCTCTCCGCTAGGCTTCGAACCCAGAGCCTTTCGTGTAACAGCTATCTGTGAAATATCTATCTACGTTAAGAGTTTTGAAACAAAATAATGGGAGTATTTTATTTATTTTGTACTTTCGATCTAATAAGATTAATTTGAAAATGATATATCAATTGTTTTTTTTTTTTTTTGACATTTAAATATTCGTCTTAGTCATGCAAAAGTGTCTTAAGGGCACTCTGAAATATTTTCAGCACCGTTCTGGGGGCTTACCAAAGATATCGTGAAAATGTGAACGCTTCTAAATTACCCATAAACTTTCAATACGACACACAAGAGGGCGGCAATACCCAAGATTGTTTTCTGAATAACATGTAGGTTGGATTGTAATCATGGTGAAATTTACCTATTCGTATAGATATGTAGATAAGTAAGTAGATAGGTATATATTTCTTAAACTTTGTGGTAGAAATAAGACTAATAATTATTTTTAAAAATCATGACTAGATAGGTATTAAGTTAAGTCGATTGTCAACAGTTTTTGAAGAATGTATAAATGAAACGTTATTTTAATTTAATTTAAAAAATATGTACCAAAGCTTTTTTCAAAGTCAAAGTCAAAATATTTTTTATACAAATAGACTTAAAATAAGTACTTTTAAATCGTCATCTTTTTATACTACCACCGGTACGAAATGCTATTTCTACGGAGAAGAATCCGGCAAGGAACCTTTGTAGTTGCTTTTTTCAAAATAATTACAACAATTTGTAAATAAAATACAGTTTTCTAATTGTAAAACTAATTTTTCTTTAACTTTAAGTTAAATAAACCAATCTTTATATAATATTTAAAGCATTGCTTAAGTAGTGGATTCAAAATTTTTTATCATAATTTTACAAATTAACTATATCCTTATATATTTTATCCATCGCTGAACGAAATTTTAACCCCCATTTTTTTCCTTTTGGGGGTTGCAATAAAATACTTTTATTCTTTTTAAATACTTATTTCAGTTTTACATTTCTAGTAGTTTGGAGATGTCGTGATAAATTAAAGATCACTTTTTTGAACTGGTTCAAAAAAAAAGTTACACAATGTCTAATTAAATATCCGACATTATATCTGGACAAACTAGTATTTTAAAGCAGAAAGTACTGCCGCTAATGATTCTAAGCGACATTACATAGGTCCTTTATAAAAATAAACACTTAGGTAATGGGATGGGGGTACATTTTTTTGTTTTACCCTGAATAATGTGGAAAAATAAAGCGGGCTCCAAACGGCGCCCAGGAGACCGAGAATCGGTTATTTGCTTGTGGATTGTTTTGAATACGATGCCACATTGCTGTTACATTACTAGATATGTTAAACTTTTGTAAATTTCTTGCAGTAAAAAAACGGAAAAAGTAAAAAAAAAATCGAGTTCCATCAACGATACTTTAGATATTTTACTGATGTTAAGTTGACTTGTCGATATAACGAGTATATTTAGTGTTGTAAGCGTCTCTTTACTTAAAATTTTTAGCAGCGTCGCGACGTTGAGCCACTCACATTACATGCAACCTATTCTGATATACTTTTTCTGAAATAAAGGAAGGGAACTTGGTGATGGCCATGTGTCAGGCTAAGCTTTTTGGAATTTATACCAGACTGATATTGCACTAGTTGTGTGAAGCTTTATGTGGCCATCTAAGGCCCGTGAGTTCAAGGAAACTGCGATCAAAACAGGTCACTTACACTTACAAGAGAATTACTGGGGGCTTCGAATCTTGGAAATGACAATCGTGTAAAGATTGTGAAGTTCTAAAATTACCTTGTGCTTGCAACTGGATTTTGTATTTTATTGACACACTAGCTTTTGCGATTGCAGATTTTGTTTTTTCAGAAACCTTTTTTTCTACGTAAAAGGAATCCTCCATACCTCGTAGGTACGCATTGATGTCGCATAATTGTCACATCTAGCGTTTGTTCGGAACCCGCACGCAATCGGCGTGGAACCCGGCATGTTTGTTGGGTTGCCATATTTAATTCATACAACTACAAAGCAAAAAGGAATCCACGGGTCCTGCGTGTTACCTCACCTCTGCTTTTGGATAAACCTCTTGAAATATACACTATTCTGTACCTTGATAATATGTCGACGAAATAACCTGAACATAATGTAGGTGTAAAATTTGCGTTTAGTTTCAGTTTTTTATGTGTATTTTATATGCTTTAGTTTTTTTTAACTGTTTTATTGGTCTGAATACGTCAAAATATTAAATAAACAGGTACATACACTACAAATCTCTAAAATTTTAAAACGCCACTCACAATCTTTAAGATTTGTTTATAAAATTAGAGAATCAAAACGTTTTCGTTCTTCTATATTATTCTTGTTTCATTTAGGTAAATCCTCACATTATTAAAAGCTGTGAGACTGATTTTTAATGCGTTCAAAGGAATCTCATACATAATTTTCACATCATATATAGGATTACTTTCCGTCCGAATATTATTAACATAAAAGACATAACACTTCCAAATATGATTTCTTTAGAAGATTAAACTGGCTTCGTATTTCCATACGTTACATATAAATTTATCGCTACCAGGGGGTTTCCCGAATCATTTCTAAGTGATAATTTTTTAGAATTATTCGGTACGAACTGGGAATTCATTTTATACCACTAAAAGTACGAGATGAATATTTTCTTTGTAATACATATTTAAGAACAATTCTTTTTGTTTATTTATTGCGCTTACTACCGACGATCAAAAATGACTTATTTGTTTTCTTAAGTATTTTCAACAAATACGTTTAATTCTTTATATAGGTTTAGAAATTATTTTTGATAAATAGTTACAAAAATGTTAGATACTATTTCTAGTTAAATGTTTGAAACTCGTAACATTTTATACTGCAATTGTGTCTATAGTTAAAAAAAAAACAAAACAAAAATATTCTAACCTAACTTTTCCCGCCTCAATTTCATCGTCCTAGTTTCGGGGACGGTCAAAAACTAGTACGAAAAAGGTTGAAATCCGTCAAGTGGCCAAAAACCGGGATATCCGGGTAACCGGAGCGGACCGGACGGACGGTCAAAACAATTTTCCTTATGGTTTTAATTAAGGCTCACACTAACCTGCCGCCATTTTTGCAGTCCCGCAACGCTCGTGCAGATTGATTAAAAGTCTATGGTCCATGCTTTATTTCGCGTTTCCATTGTCTGTAGTCGCACGGTGCAATGTTTTCAATTCGAATGTTTCAACTGTAGTATTCCCTTAGGTGTCTTCTTTGGGAGGGAGTTGGATAGCTACCGGCGATGAAACGAACACTAACTATAACATGATAATTTAGGTTTTAACTCAAGGAAACACCCGTGTTGTGTAATGAAAAAGGCAAACGGGCTCGATTTGTACAGCAAAGTAGATAGATCGGTAGTGCAGGTTGTGTAGTATAGTGTAGTATGGATTATCGTCTATTCTCTTTCTCTAGCGAAACTAATACTGAATCTATAAAACTTAATTTGAGTACAAACTTTTGTTTCAATTCAGTGACCGATTAAATAAAATGACTTCACTTTCGCGTGGCCATCGCCCCATAATTTTTAAATTAACACATACATAACATCAGCGAAACACATGTTGTCCTTTTCTAAAACCAGAGTTTATTAGTTCTAGAACAAATCTTCATTTTGACAGATGCTTATCTCCCGCGATGCCATGGAAACGCGCTCTACCCATGTACCGTTCAAGCAGCATCTAATTTATGGTTGAGGTGGGCGCTCGGGCTGATAGTTACAGCTGAACGCTAATTCAGACGGACAGAATGAAAATACATATAGTTACGGATGCGGGGCAACTTACGTATACGTATGAATACGTGCACGCCACTGTTTCAGCTTCAAAGGATTTTGCTGCTCGGAAGCAAGGATTTTGTTAAGAGGGAAAGGAGGGAATGATTGTTTAGAAATAATTATGGAGTTGTTTGTTTTGTTTTGATGAAGAAATAAGCCCTATGTCTTATCTCTTCAGGCCGTTTCCTATAACCCTCACAGTTTGACGATGGATTGAAGTCCTGGGTACACGTCGACAGATCCCTGTAACTTTAATATGCATTTCTATTAAGTTAAATACTTTAATGTAAAAATGCTTTCCACGAGTTAAATAATAAAAAAATGCTTGTTAATATCCCCCTTGGTTTCTGTATACTTTTTTTGAGATTCTTTCAAGGTGCAAATGATTAAAAGCTGTAACAAAACTTATCTACAATTGGATAAAAGCTGCACAAGTAGTAGATTGTTTTTTGGGGAAGGCTGTGGTCACTCCCAAAAAACTAGATTGACATTGACAAATACACAAAAATATATACTTTTATCAGTGATATTCGCAAGTGGTTAGTGTGCTTAACAGTATCAACGTTTTTCTCAATTGTAGGCCACGAAAAATGATCTCGACTTAACACGTATTATTCCAAAAAATAAGCTTGGTTTGGCACAAAGACCCTAAGATCTCTCGTCTCTGTTGACAACCATAAACAACGCGTACCTCCGACGTGTTGGTCTAAGGCCTAAGGTAAAAATAAGTTTAAAAATTAAAAACCGACTACCGAAAACCGCAGATTATTCAAATAATACTTAATATCCTATTTAAGTTTTGGTTTATTTTATTAATTAAAGACAAACCTGATTGGTTTTTAATATTTTATTAAAACTATTAAGTAACTGTAAAATAAATATTGTAATTAAATTAAATTATACATTACTTAACGTTAGCGAGGTTATTTATACTACTGTACTCGTAGTATGGCATTAACCTGGGTTTGGAGGCATTGCAGATAAGAAATAGGAAGTCACAGTAATTATATAAAATAGCAATTGCTCTTCCCATGGCCATACCGACACAGTAAAGGTTGCTATTAAGCAGTGATGTACCATTTATCACGACACCACATCATAACGTGACACGCCGTGACATTCAACAGATGTTAGAGCATGTAATGATGAGAAATTTTGGACGTGGCCAATGCAATGAGAGTGGACACTGAAAAATTGTTGGCAAATTAGTCTGTGGCAGGTCTATGTGATGTTTTGTTTATGGGTTATTCGAATAAATAAGCGAATCAACACAATTTTGTTTAATTTTGTATATAACTCGTATTTAGGAAGACAGAAAATAATTTACATTTTTAAATAATCGAACAGATTACTCACAATGAATTTTTGTAATAAAAATTCAACAAAAAATAATAACCACATCACGACACACACATTGACTCAGCCATGCACTAAGATATAATCTTGTATCGCAGGCACAAAGCAACGATAAGGTATAAACTACATAGACAAGAATACAACATCCAAGACCGGTAAGCGAAACAATGCGTCTTGCTAATAAACCTTTAGATCACGAGGTATCTAGAGCTACCGTGAAAACATTATTGATAATATAATTACTATCTACCTAATACTTACATTTCCGTCCAAGGTGCCCAGAAACGTCCCTCACCAATGACCATATTCAATTCATTAGGAATGAGCATCCCTAAGTTACGGTCTAATTTAGTGTAAATTCGTCTAATCATACCGTAACTGACGGAATGCAATTTGACCCTAGAAAGAATGACAAGTAATCAGCACCCAGACATTTTAGCCCATAAATCAGTCGCATTGAAATCCCACCGTGGGAGAGCCACCACCTGACTATGACGCAGACTTGGAACTTCTGGAGATTACCTTCAATAACTATGAACTGGCGAGACTGATTGTGCCTATTGCCGACCCGAAAAGACCGCTTAAATTCTTGTAAAAGCTTTCGTTTTTTGAATTCACATTAATAATAATAATAATGAACCAAATCACGACACACAAATTGGCTTAGCTTTGATTATTAATACATCTAGATTTAGAGTTCGAAAGTTAAAACGTCAAAAATGTATTGTAACCGTTACTGTACAAATTCTTTTTGCCGATTAATAGCAAAACATTAAAGTGTAAACAAGTAATTTGTGGTACATAAAATTACGAACTGCGCCTTAAAAGTGTGCAAATATTCATATTTTATATATACTACTCAAAACAAAATAAGGGCCACGAGGTATTTTTTCTTTTTGGTGTAAAATATTAAACATTTACATATTGAAAGTAGTAAAATATTGAGTATACAAACTCTTTGATACCTAAACTTTTTAATATTGTAGTATTCATCTAATTCTGGCAACAATTTTAAATACATTTTAATTTAAAATTATTTTTGGAAATTTTGATTCCATTTTCTTTGTCGTTTTGCTTTCCTTAGCTTCTTGGTTTATTAGAAATTATCAGAGTTCATTGATATCTCGAGTCAGAAACATCTTTTGCAATATGCCACAAGCACGCAGGCGTCATTTGGACTCGCTGACAGCAACCAGAGCCGTTACAATGATTGAAGAAGGTCATTCGCAGCGATCTGTGGGTTTGCAATTGGAATTTTCTCGAAGAGCTATTCAAAATCTATGGAATCGTTTTCAAGAGACCGGCAGTGTTAGAAGAAGACCTGGTTCGGGCAGAGTTCGCATTACAACAGCTCAAGAGGATCGTTACATTCGATTAAGTGCGCGCCGAGATCGCACAACGACGGCCCGCAAGCTGCAAAATCGTTTACGGCTCGCAACGGGTACTCGTGTCAGTGACCAAACTATTCGTAATCGATTGCATGAAGACCAGCAGGCATCAAAAAGGCGAGTTGTCCGTGTTCCATTAACCAGAAATCATCGTGCAAATCGTTTAAGATTTACCCGTCAACATTTGGACTGGGACATAAACCAATGGGGCATGGTGCTCTTCACAGACGAATGCAAAGTTAAATTTTTTAACGACGATCGGCGTATTCGAGTATGGAGAAGACGCGGCGAGAGATTTTCAGAAGCCTGCATCCATGAAGTCGATCGTTTTGGTGGTCCAAATGTAATGATTTGGGGCGGGATAAGCTTACACGGCAAAACTGAGCTCGCTATTTTAAATGAGGGTACTGTTACTGCTCAGCGGTATATTGAGGAAGTTGTCAGACCACATGTGATCCCATTTGCCCAGCGAGCGGGTCCTGGATTCATCTTGATGCAAGACAATGCTCGTGCAGACACGGCTCAAGCGACTCGGTTTGTACTGGAAGCGTCTCAAATTCAAGTCTTGCCGTGGCCGGCGAACAGTCCGGGCTTAAATCCAATAGAGCACATGTGGGATCAGTTGAAACGAAGAGTTAGAGACGGCGATCAGGAAATCCACAACCAACAGCAACTCATCAACGCTGTTAAAAGGGCCTGGGAAGAGATTCCAATGGAAAATGTCAGGCATTTGATTGAGAGCATGCACTCCAGGCTTCAGGAGTGCGTAGCGAAACGAGGAGGGCATACTCGTTACTAAAAGATGAGCATGGTGTATTTTCTTTTGTTTTCAGTAACTTTACATTGTTTTTGTTTTTAACCTTAAATGTGATTTTTTGTTTCAAAAGCAAATAAACTTTTTTATCATTATTATTGGAATAAGTTTATTGGTCTACACGGTAAAACAACATTAGTTTTCGTTATGGAGACAAAAAAATATATATTGGTTTTATTATTTTCATGGTACAGACAAAATACCTAGTGGCCCTTATTTTGTTTTGAGTAGTATATATTGTGAGAACTTTCACAGACTTCACTAGCAGTAACTGGTATTTTTAATACTTGACATAGCTTCGCATCATACTTACATGTTTCGATTGAATTATTTAGGGAATTACAATATTGCCAAAACGGCTACTAGGTATCTATCATAAATATGTGAATGTTTCTCTGTTAACTTTTCAATGACCACGTTTGTTTACTTCTTGCCTTCTTGACTGAAATTAAAAAAAGGAATATATAAAAAGGATTGTAGTCGAGGTAGCTGAATAAAGTAGGTATGAACTTATATCAAAATCAATTTGTCTCATGGAACTTACTAACTAGGTATGACTCAAAGAAGCACTATCGAGAATTGCTTGACTCGTTTGCTTGATTTAATTTTTGGTGTGTAAGTAATAAGGTTTATGTGATGTTTCGTTTGATAAATATGTCGGAAATGTCGTAACTTTGGTGACTCCGTCATAGACTGAGGGGATCGGTAGAACCTAAATAAAAATGAATGTCTATCTTAGATTTTGAATTAAGAAGAATATCTTTTTTTCAGCTTATATTTTTTAACTTGAAACTCTTTTTAATTGATACTTTTTGACATATAGGTAGGACTTAAAGCTTTTGGAAGCTTGCAACATCGGAACCGTCATGCAAGATATATAAACTGTGATTAACTCATCCTGAAAAAACCATCAACCCCACTTTCTGAGCTTTTCCTTCTAGCCCATACCCGACCCTTTCCAATCTAAAACAGCCTAAGGATTTACCTTTGAATTTAATTCTAATTCGTGTTTATACAGAATGGAAATGGAACGCGCTCGATTGACTCTACCCCTTCATTTTTAAATGTAAATGATCTAGAAATGTCCTCAAATAATTCCTTTTATGTTATCTGTGGCAAAAAAAAATGCTAAAGCTTTTCGATCACGTTGATTTTGAAGTTGTTTATTTAAGTTCCCTATAAATTTATCAAAATCTTTTATACTCGTAATAAATAAACGAATAAACTTTAGTTTTTTAATGCAATAATCTATCTATCTCCTATATGAAATTCCTATCTAAATATTGGTTAGTCAGGTTTTTTTGATTTATGAAAAAAAAAATGTGTTCTTAATTTTGGAGCCATAAATTTATTATTTAGATTTTTTTGAATTTTTAAGTAGTCGGTTTTTAATCACATTTTTTTCAGATTTTATTTGCAAAATAGCAGAGTCCTCTACACTTTATCGAAATGCTTAGAAACTAAAAACATATGCCACAGAGCCCCTACATGGAACCACACTGAGCTCTGGATAGATGTCACTAATTCTAAGTTTCATATTGGTAATTCTATTCTATAATTCAACATATATGCTCTACAATTACAGTACAAATAAATGGCTTTGCTAATATGTAGAGTAAGAACAAAGGTAAAAATGTTTTCTACAGTATTTCTGAACCATAAAATTTTACTAAATGTAACAATTAATTTCCAAACTAAAAACCAAATGTTAAAGTGACAGTTTGTTAGTTAACCGTGCGTATAACCTCAAACTATCGGCTTTTTTCAATTAATTTAATAAAAGGTTTATAATTTGGTGAAAATGTTGACAAAATACAAATGACATAATTTTTATCTTATAGTCTATCACATATTTTATCCTATAATAATCCTATAACTGAATAAAAGTGCGAAGAAGTGTATTTGTTTATGTATAGGTTTATTTATTTATTATCTTTAAAGTTCATATGAGTCTTGCATAATTAACTATTTATAATTTAATTTATTAAATTTACGCAACAAATTACTATAAAATCTTATTATTATTTCTAGAATATGGAATGTTAAGAAAGTCTAAAGTTCCACACACCTATTTAAATGCTTAAATTCATTTCTTCGTTTGTTAAAAACTTTCGAAGTATCCTTCCGCCTGTTTCTCCAAACCGTTTAATAGTTCTTTTTTCAAATCCTAGTAAGAGTGTCAGAATGAGTGAAGTGTTAGAGGGAAATCCCACTAATAAGATGAAACTGGATACTAGTAACAGTCATACTAGAACTGTGGCCACCATGTGTGGGGCTTGGAGGCCCGAAGAAGAAGATGGCGGCCTAATATTGGTTTTTAAAACAAGAGATCCTGGTCTAAGTCCTGACCCAACAAAGGAATGTGATTATCCGGAGAACATTGAAGACTTCTGGGAAGGAAGCCTTATGAACGATGATATACAGGTAAAATTAGTTGTTTGATTAGTATGATTAATTGATATGAATTATATAATTTAAATGAAGTTAAAAGAAATTTTTAAATCACACTAGGTATGTTCCAAAAAAGAAATATTTTTTATATTTTATTTAACGCCCTCTTTGAAACAACGCTAGAATTGCGAGATGTTGAAGTTCCAATTTAGCGTTGCTCCAGAACGAGCTTACTCCATGTCATAGTGATTTGATTTTGACAAAATAGATGTCGCTACTTGTTTCAAAAAATTAAATGAACAAATCTAGAAAAAAACTTGAATCGCATAGATTGAAGTGTTGTCTCTACCGTACTTAAATCAAACCTATGAATGCAGCATTTCATACCTAACGCAATTTTATACTGTGTAGATGTAAAAAAAATGAAATGATCTATAAATTAGGTACAATACTCTCGAGCAAGACATGTCGTAGTTCGACGTGTAGTATACTATAGAACTAGATAAATAGGCCTTTATAAATGAATTTCAGCAATAAAGTGACCTTTAAAAGATTTCCAAGTAACTATAGGGTGTTTATTAAGTAACAGCGTAAAATCCCGCTGTGTGGCCAGCGGCGTTCGGCTTCAATTTTCCCCAATAATGGGGTATGCCGCTGGGAGTTTGATGGAACTAAATTTATGTTTCTCCTCCCGTACATTTTATTTGCAGCCTCGCCTGCATATATTCGTCGGGGATACAAGCTTCGAAATACCTATATTGCTTTAAAATAAGATTTTCTTACGGGCTCTTACCTTCTGTAATGTAATTCTTTAGACATTGTCTCTATCTATGACTGTGTGTAATAAATTGGGCAACGATATTTTGCTGTAAATTCTTTAAATGATTACAAATTATTATTCTAAAATGGTGATTGTTTGAAATGTAGAAATTCTTATAAAACATTTGTGCAATATAAAAATATGTCGTGAAAAATTGTGACATAAAACTGATTTACATATTTTTTTGGATTGTTCTATTGTCTGGCGCAGTCGGGTAAAAAGTAATAGGTTCAAGAACTCCTATTTAAACTTTATTATTATAATAGTTTAGTCTGACAGCTGATGTATTCAAAAAGGTTTACGATAGTGACCTATATCATAACAGTATGTAGGTTACATGTGCTTGGGTGAATATGGGGGACTGAAAAATACACAGGTGGCTAGGTACAAATGAAAAAATGGGAAATCGAGAATCTAGGGAACGGCGTTGACGAAATACGTGCCCGTTGAAAAATTTGTTCAGTAAGACGAGAAGAACTGTTTCAATTTTTTTTCAAATTGGCGACATTTAACCGAAAGTCATTTTGCACATACACTACCTAATGCGGACTGCCTTGTAAACTGCATAATACTCGATATATAATATATATTATATATTTCAATGTTGCCAGTCTCGCATTACATACTACTGAAAGTGAATATGAACAATCCGTATCCGTCCACCGCTGGACGTAGGCCTCTCCCAAGGCACGCCACTCAGCCCAACGTTCGACTCCCCTCATCCAACCGCTCCGATTTGCTGCAGGTCATCCTTATCTACGTTTACCGCGACGCGGTCTCTACTCAAGAACACGTTTACCTCAACGGTTGTCAGTTCTACGGCTAACATGACTAGCCCACTGCAACTTCAGTTTGCTAATTCTGTGGCTATGTCGGTAACTTCACTCCACACACGATCCTTCAGAGGTACTCCTAGCGTAGCCCTTTCCATAGCTCGATGAGCGTTTTTTGGTGAACTAGTCGCACCGTATTACTCATTAAGAAGTCTTTAATTAAATTACTAGTTATATATACCAAGCAACGTTAATTACACTGGAAGTTCTTTGAACCCCATAGGAACTTTGCTTGCTGGTCTTGCTTGAAAATCGGGGGCGCGGTGAATTCAAAATGTATCAATCACGTAGCGAGAGTTCCCGTGGGGTCCAACTAACTTAGATTGCGGTCTGATTTGTGGGCACATATTACGCGATCCGCATCAGCTACAGCGCATAGTGGGAAGGGAAAAAAATTCCCGTGATAAACTAAAGTTGACTGTGCTTTTTTCTGTATTTTTTTTTCATTCAGGAAAAATGGCTCTTCTTCGATTTCACCGGCTCATATCTCGTGTTTTTGCGCTTTCTGACACAAAATGTAGGCTTTGTCCATAATGAAAATCTTTTTTAAACCTTTTTAACTGGTGATATTTTGGTAATTCGAAATATAGTGTCCTTACAATTATATATGCAGTATTGACTTCTTTACAAAAAAATAAATAGATAAGTATAGAATTAAACAGCTATTCTATTCAGTCCCTGGAATCAGTTCGCTTATACCTCGATACTATAGGTAATCTAACGTTTCTAAAATTTCTAATCTTTTAGGTTGTACTTAATAGTGAATATATCTTCTTCTTTGTTCTATACTACAAATTCAGTCGGACGTTACGCTCTGATTGAGCAAGGAACATAGAAACCCTTTAATTTATAATATTAGTAGAACGAGTAAAGTGGATATGTCTTTTGCCCATTCATCCATGTCTTTAGATATAATTTCGTGAATGAATAGGGAATTTAGTTAGTTTAGCTAGTGTCCAGAAGTTTGTGATCATAGGCTTACCGAATACATACCTACAAAATAAATATATTTTTTTTTGCCGTCTTATTTTTGAAACTTAGATTTGTTCTTTTGTCTCTTTCTGTCAACTGCATTTTATGCTGCATAATATATAGGTTATTTTGAAAAAAAAACAAAGACACAGAAATTACATTATTGAAGTTTGTAGATTTCTCAGAGGTATATCTAGAAATTATTATTATTATCTACCATTTTGTCTACAAATGTGTATGTATGTTACGTAACTAAATCATTATCATCACAATAATTCATGGGTTGTTGGAGGTTTACGGTTAAAAGGATACCATCGCGATATCTCATTCTAAAACCCTTTTAATGAGCGGGATGAAAGGTTAATGGAAGATCCTAAGCCCCGATTAACATGGAAGCAATGAAATTAAAGCTCGGATGATGTGATTTAATGATGTGCTGGATATCTTGCGATCGTCATGGTGTTTTCAACCAAAAGGTTCAAAATACTCATCTAATGTTTTTTGGAAGACTTCGTAAAAGCGTATAAAGTGATACTGAAATAAGTTATTTTTATTCTATGTTAACTTTAACATTTTATTCAAACAACAACTTTAATGTTATTCTTTAGATTCGTCCTTCGTAACTTCAAAGGTCCATTCGAGAATTTGTAATTTGAATAAAATTTCTACTTTTATTCAAGCAAAATATTCCTCAACTGCTGCAAAACTTATTTTTATGCAAATAAAAATGGCTAAATTAGCTGTGAAAAGACTCGATAGATTTGCTACAATTTTGCTCGTCACATTGAGCATTCAGTAAAATGAGTCTTTCAATGGATGACGCATCGAATTTTCCCAGACACCTTACCCTGTAACCTCAATTCCAGACAAGTGAACGCCGACGATATCGTGGCCCTCTTCCCACTTACCAATTTCTCCTAAAATAAGAAAGGGACAGTTGATCACTTGTTTTCATGGCTAATATTATTTTCCATTCGAGGAGAATCAAATTCTGCTTTCTGTGAAAAGTATTAGGATGTTAATTCGACGACATCACCGGTTCAGACAGTTTCTCTACGTTTAAGTATAGTTCAGAGTTTGCTGTCGTAAGGTCTTTGAATATAACTTCTCCTGATTGAAAGCTTTTCGTGATTTTAAAAGTAGACATTTCGCTTATTGAAGTAAATCGTTTCTCATTGTAAATTAACCATCCATACAAAAAGTATTCGACGAAACCTCGCTGTTATACGCAGGAATCATTATTTTTAAACCGTAGCCATATTTGAATATTTGACTTCTAATTTCGTCTCTAACATGTAAATTGCCTTGCAGATAAAGAACTCTAATTAATATCCAAACTTTTTAATGCAACCTCCAGTCGCTGCTCCATTCTTTATTCATCTTCCAAGTGCCATCTTCAGGGATGGTCGTAATTTCGCGGAGACACTTCGGTTTTATAACATATTAAAACAATAGAATGAAATGACTAAGTACTCTTAAGATACGGATACAAAAGGAGTTCCCTCTCTCGAGTTGTTTTACGAAATTTCTGAGAACCCAAAATTTTGGTGAAATAATTTCTACCGGCATTATGCCGAGGAAGTGGACTGAGAATCCACCTTTGTGTAACGTTTTGCTGTCTACGTGTTTTGAATGATGTCTTTTGTCAATGACTTGACATTTTACCTTGTTCTTTAATCAGAAAACTTTGAAGGTTTGATCCGAAATTATGGGGTCGGTTGATTACAAGCTTTTTCAATAGGAATTTGGTCTTCCTTTGACGGTAGTTCATACTTAAAACCATAATGTATAAAGTAGATCACAGTAACGTATTTCTTCAGAAATAATTTTTCACCGTCATTTCATATATTCGCGTTTCATGAAATATAAATATACCTTGTTCCAGATTTATGTTCTGCGAAACGTCGAACATGCGGAATCTAAACTTTTTCTATCTTTACGTCCCCTCCGGGAGTTAGAACCTCTAACTTCCTACAACATTATTATTAATACAGAAACTTGGTAAGAATGTGTTAGACTAAATCGGATCTTCAATTCTCTAATGGGTTATGAAATTTGGGACTTGGAAACTTCGATATTCGCGATGTCAAATTTCCATTTTATTGCCGAACATTTTTTTTTCTATTAAGTGCTACTTTATCAATAATTTTTTATCCGTAAAGAGTTTTCTTTTCCCAGTGTTTGGTTGTTGTAAACGGTACTTCAAAGAAGTTTTATTTTATGGAAGTCCTGTCTTTTAGCACCTTCATAAAATTCAACACGTATATGGTAATTTGCATGTATATTTTTTTAACGGTCAAATCCATTGCTCACGAGGCACAATCTGGTGTGCATATACTTTAAGCATGGAAAAATGGAGGAACGTACGAAGACGTAACCGTTGTATGAACTTGAAATCAATTTACCTTCAATTATATGAAAACAATTCAAAATTCGAACTTTTATCCGAGCGAATTCCAGAATTCTTACAAGTCATGTTAAAATGCCATGTTTCAACTTGCAAATACTTTGTGAACAGAATGCTGGAGCTTTGTGAGAGCGAAAATGGAATGTTCTACAAAAGTTGGGGAAGTTTCGACATCTCGGATATTGCAGTGAAATCGAAGTATTAATGCATAGCTTCGGCTTGATTGATGACGTCTCTCTGTTCAACAGATAATCGGCGTCATTTCCGATCTTCAATCTGTCCATGTCAGGAGGCACGGAATCGACGGAGGGGAAAAATGATGTTGCTTCATGGCTGTTGTTATAGATATAGTGTTAGATACATCGTTTTTAGAAATAACTGTAGCCGTTGGTTGTATACAAACAAATTCAAGCCTCCCACACTTGTGAGTAACCAGTACCAAGTGCCAAGTGTAAAACACATCGCCTTGTTCTGGGTGCAATAATAAAGTTAAAACAAGCTTTTGACTTTTGCCCTGCATTTCTTAAAAATAACTAACTGGTTGGATCACCTTCCCAAATCGTCTATTCTTGATAAGTAATATTTCTGATTTCAATTTTATATGGCATCAATAAAATTAATGCGCCGCCGATCGCAATAAAACATTTAATGAGAAAATCAATTTTATCGCTTACTTCGTTTCATTTTTGTTTACGTTCTAAGTGTAATACACGAACATTTGTAAAATATTTCAGTAGTGTCAAGTAAATCATGGTTTAAAATTTAAAAGTCAAAGGAAGGCTAGGTACAGAATTTTCTTTAATCTCAAAGACCGCTAGTGCAAATCCTTAGTTAAACTTCGCTGACATTAAAAATCCTGTAAAACCTACCGGTGGTTCCGCAAACATTGATTTTGAGCTCTAATCCTTACCTAATAAGTTTGAAAGGGAGTGGTTGGTGAAATAAAAAAGTTCCTTAATGAGGGACTCTGGCCAAACATTTCTTTTCCCGCCCGTCTAATTACGAAGAGAACAAAACCTTTGTAAATTAATACTAGCGGCATGGTGCTTCCACCGTGCTGATGGGAACAGTAAAGAAACTCAAAACAATTTGAAGCTTACAAATTTAACTGTAAAAAAGGGCAGCTTAATGTGAAGGATGTGACCAAATTACAAACAAACATGTGACAACCCCTTTCATTACAGTCAAAGTCTCGGTATAGTTTCTATACACCATAAACATCTTTAAATCTTAAGCAGGGTCTAGACTTGACCGGTTAAACTCGTCTTTGTTTAAAGAAGTCCACCGGGGTGCGGTTACTGTTGTTTTTAAAATTACGGCCCTAGCGCCCTCTCTCGGAGTGTTAATGCAACCAAATATTTTATTCACTGTGGCTTTTTGTTTGTCTTGTGTTATGCAAATAATTCGGATTTATGGGGCCATTTTAAAAGACCCAATTTGTTTCTTGAATCTTCAAGTGAATTTAGCTTTTCTTTTTTAAAAATAGGCGGGTCAGCTAGATTATTTAACGGTTTGTTTTTTTTTTTCCAACTGTGTTTAAGGTAAAGCGTCGAGGTTCGTGACAGCTTCAGTTGTTTTTTTCTTTTAAAATTCTATACGATAAAAAGTCCTACGATAGTGAATGCTAAACTTTTTCGCATTTTCTTTTCGATTTTTCTCTTTACCCGTCTTGTAAGTAATGAAGTAAAAAGTTATTGCTATTGAATTTGCCTTTTAATAGTATCAGCCTGTATTTTTAACCACTGTATGTTTGACATAAATCAATTGGTTCCTTATTTGCTTTTAGATATCCGTCACAATATAAATATTATAAGCTTTAAAACGTTTTCTAGTGAATTCTACTTTCAATAATCATACCTTCAATTTCGAAACTATTTTTAATGGTATTTTTTTACGGCAAAAACCTAACACTTAAGGTAAGTACTTGTGTTTCTGATGCGATACAGTAAAGAGCAATCTGACGTTGCACTCGGAATCGATTATGTTAAACAGTTTGCAGTTCTTGCCACGGATTATCCACACCGAACTCATCGCATATTTATAGGCGTTCACTTCACGTGTATTACACGGCGAAAATTGAACAAATTGAATTCTTTAAGCCCATGGATTCCGACAGGTTTTTGGCGGAAATGCTCGAAAACGATTTACGAATGAGCGGTTATCTTAAAGGTTTCCGTTTACCGCTTAGCTTGAGATTTCTAAGCTTTCGTTGCTGGGTTATTAGTTATAAGATAAAAACGTTTGAGTTAAAATCAATCCATAGTAATAACATTAAACATTAACTCAACTCAACTCACGCCGTAATTGATCCCTCGAGAGGGGTAGGCAGAGGTTTCGCATGTTTATGTTGAGTCCCAGTGCGAATCTGTCGCGACTATCCGGGTTCAAGGAAGAATATGGCACCTACAACGTAAGGCAACCCGAGACTCGAACCGTTGACCTGTCGGGTCGGGTCGGTCGATTAACACGTAACAAACTGAGCTACGATTTCCTCCAAATTTGCAAATTTTACTTGATAGTAATCTAAGAACATAGATTTCTTGTGAAATTGCATTCCATGCACCACAAAAGGTTTGCAATAAACTACCTTGCCCTTTTGATGAGGAGATAGATGGGCTCTTAGAAAAAGACGTGGGGATTTTTTATTCCGAAAAAAAAATGTAGTGGGTGAAGCAGGGGATGATTGTTTTATGGGGAACTAATACTTTATTATTCTATGCAGGCAAAAGCACAATTTATTTGTATTTAAAGATCACTTCACATATGTGACCTGGTTTCCAATAGTAATAGTTTATATTCATTTATTGGTTCACTGCAATAAAACGTTGAGCGTTAGGTATTGGTTGCTTGTATAACTATTTCTATGATATAATTGAAATTCCCCTATTCTTTATAATATTTATAGATTTTGGTGATTACTTTTATTGTTAACTAGCTGTTGCCCCGTTTGGGCCACAAAAAATTTGAAAATCTAAAACCTTGACCCGTTATTGTTACTTAAGAGACACAGTAGTCATAACTAACACTTGGAAGGGATTTTGTTCAAAATTTTAGGGGTTAAACTTTTTTGGTACGGAACTCAGCTTTTTCAAAAACCTCAGAAACTTATAATATGCCCTAAAATATATGCTATTCTTCAGTAATATGTGCTATCCTTCCACTCCACCGTCATTCACATATCTATTTTTTCGGGGCACACTCGCCACTCTGTCCCACCACTGCAACTCCTGTTTATCAGGATCAACAGTGGCGTCCTTTGATCGAATAATCAACGAATAATGCAGCTGTGCAATGATGCACAGGCTGTACCCGGACACCCTACCGGCTGTCTTGGGACCCGCAATGAACTTAATCAGAAGAAATAGGAGGTAGTAAGAAAGCGGTTTCAGACTTCCCTGTCACATATCTATATCCATATCCGCGTCAAAACAGTGTGAAGATTCACAGAGTTTTAGTTCTAATTTAAGAAAAAGAAAACAGTCAAGACCTCAGTGAAATTACTTGCGGTCATTACGAAAATCTAAGGAGTACCAACCCTTACTAATTCCTTGACGTGGTAGAGAAAATGAGAGAATGAAATTATGTGTTCCAGTCCAAATAAAAAGTCTCTGATTTGGCTCGTACATGAAAACCTTTGCAGTATTCTTAATTAACGAGTTTATTACCAATGAAACAACGAGATGTTGAGAATTTTCAATGCTTATTGTCTTGGGATCAAATGACAATTAGGAACATAATTCTACACGCCTACCTCCATCGGGTTGTCAATAGATTTTTGGTTGACTCGGTTCAGTGAAGTCCAATTATACATATTGAGGTTGTCTGTTAATTGGAAACATAACTACATATAAACAAAGGCAAACCTGTATGTACATAAATACATATCCCACGATATTCTCGTAAGGGTTAACACGAGATATCCATTAGAGGAAGACGTATATAATTGTTTTCGACAAGGTTTATTAGTGACCCTGATTGAACCGCTCTGGAACTTCGTACATAAGTAAAGTGAATAAGAAAAGTCTTTGAACTCTCGAAGGCTCGTGTGGGGGTTTGCAGAAGTTGAAGGTAACTTGGGTATTGTGGGGCTGGTGAATTATTTCTTAGTTCGCGCTTTTCTGACTCCGGTTTTGGGCTCGGGAAACCTTTTCATTCCAGTTAAAGCCTAACACACACTTAAGTCACTTATCATCATATCATTATACTTATTTCTTTATGGGTTGTACCTTTGTACGGATTTTTAATAATGGCACTATTTTGCATGTATGCAATTTTACGATTTTGAATTTTAAAACTCTTCCAAGCATTTTTTTTTTGACTACCCCATCAAAAAAATAACACAACCAATCTGTTACAGGATCCAAAAGTATCTGTTAAACTTGATACTGCATTTATTTCGCTTACCTGTTCCGTGTGCGAAATGTATTACGTCGAAAAGGAGAAGAAATAAAATGCACTCCCAAGTTTCGAAATAGTGGAGCTATTTGCCCGGTACCCTTGATAAATCGCCTGAATCTTAGTATGATGTATTATTCCTAGCTCGTAGAATGTTGTTTGCTGTGGAAGGAAAATATGTTGGACCGTGCACGACGACGTAATAAATATTGTTACCGGATTGCCGTCGTCAATGGTGGGTCATTTGATATTTAGATAAAACTGGCAACTCGAGAAGCGAAGCGGGGATTAAAATAGAACAGCTGGAAATTTTTACACTAAAATACCCCTTTCTGTTTTTCCTCAAATACTTTGGCAAAGGCTTTGGTAAGGATATTCGTTCCAACACAACCTCATTATGAAAGGATCCTAACATACTTGAGACAACAACGTCGTAGAGATAAAACACTTAGAATGTTTTGAGATTGTGCATCTCCTAGTAACTCACCATATGGCTGGTCGAATTTTTCAATGCACTTAACTGTCTACTTCTACACTAATATTATGAAGTGTAACATTTTATTGTTTGTTTGAATTGAATAGGCTCCGAAACTACTGGACCGATTTTAAAAATCTTGTACCATTCTTCAATCCTTTACCACTTTCGATAGAGTATTTTCAATACCAATATCTACCCGTGCGAAGCCGAGGCGTGCCGCTAGTCGTATATAAAAAAGCAAAACAATGATTGTAGCAACATTTAGCAATAAAGGAACTAAATTGAAAATCCGCACGAAAAAACGCCAAATAAATGCAATCAACTGCCTCGGGGCGTTCTATGTACATACATTTCTATATGCCTCGTTGTTTTGGCGTTTTTTTTCCCATGGCCTGGCGAAAGTTATGTATGTGTGAAAGTGTCACATATAAGTCACGGATAAAACATCCCTCTAGCAAGGGTCAAATACAAATTCGTCCCACGTCTGTTCCGGGGAGTATTAATTTCTAAGGAAATGCATATCATATTTATTTACTTATGTAGACGACTCTATTCACACGGCTCGTTGAGGAGGGTTCAAATTAAATCTTTGCGATATGGTTGAAGGGATTTTCCGCATATTGATGCGTAGGGACCAGTGTAGGCATTTGCAGACGATTTCAGTCGAATTGCTTACTAAACGATGTGTGTAAACATGAGAGATCTTATTGCTTCAGAGATTTGATGACCGGGAGCCTATTTAAACTTTATTTACTTTTTATATGTATTGTTTGCGAAACAATGATATTTGAATTATTTGACGAATATAAAGTACTAAGGTAAAAAATTATTGCAACGTTAAGACTAGATTGAACTTCGTAGCTTTAGCTTAAGTTTTCTCTTAAAATTCTTACAAATAAAAGCTTGTCCGGGACATTTAAAAAGAACAAGAGTTTATTTACTAGTAATGAGTGTTCGCTTTTATAAAACATTGCAAAAGTCGCGACCGACGTTATTATGAGAACCAAAATGGCGGAGGTTTCTTAACAAAATATTCAAATCATAACAATAAAGCGGGAACATTCCGAGACGTCACAATTTAACTTGGTTGAATTTAATGAGGGAGCGAAAGGGGGACGCTGTAAGTAATTTTTGAAGCTATTATTTAAAATGTATTCAATGAGTTTGCTTATCTTATTTCATTGCAGAGGTTAAAAGAAAAAAAAATTGCTTATACATAATTACACCTATATACATAATTTCGATGGTAACATATGGTGAAAAAGCAATGTGTCACCATTCTCCATACACTGTAGGATTTCTTACATCTTACAACGGTATAACATAATTTTCTTAATGGGGCACATCTGCCACTCTGTCCCACCACTGCAACTCCTGCTTCTCAGGAACAACAGTGGCGTCCTTTGATCGAATAATCAACTAATAATGCAGCTGTGCAATGACGCACAGACTGTGCCCGGACACCTTAACGGCCGTCTCGGGACCCGCAACGAACTTAATCAGAAGAAATAGGAGGTAGTAAGAAAGCGGTTTTAGACTTCCCTCCCAGCAAAGCGAAGACAGCAATGGAAACATAATTTAAAAAGTTTTATTGAATCAGTAAGGTAGATTGTATTCAGTGGCGACCCAGAAATGAAATTTGGGGGTAGACAGTTAACTCTCTTACAAAACTGTCAATCTTTTGAAACTATTTTGTGCGGTGCTTGACCTCGCTAAATTTGAGTTTTAAATAAGTAAAAGCTAGAAGCCCAAAGAAGTCAAATGCTTTCAGGGTTGAGTCATACTCTCCCCGCGGTGCCGTCACCTTTTTGCGAATGTTCAACGTCGGATCAAGAATTTGTGCAAACTGCCCATTATATCTTGTGGGAGTGTAGTCTCTGGCATGACGAACGGTTAATCATGTTGAATTCGATTCAAGTATCTGCGTGTAGTCCTATTTATTACCTAGATCTTGTGAAAACGAAGGGAAACTTCCGTGCCTTTAAAAAGTTTTGTCAGCAATATTACTGGTGTAAGATTTAGGTTAGTATCTAATTTATCCCCTGTTAGTTAGTGGCATACCGTGCTGTTTAGACGGTCAGGCGTCTCCTGACTGTCTCCCCTTTAGATTTTTGGGCCTCTGGGCCATTTCAATTGCTGTCTCCGCTTTGCTGGGAGGGAAGTCTGAAACCGCTTTCTTACTACCTCCTATATCTTCTGATTAAGTTCGTTGCGGGTCCCAAGACAGCCGGTAGGGTGTCCGGGCACAGCCTGTGCATCACTGCACAGCTGCATTATTCGATCAAAGGACGCCACTGTTGATCCTGATAAACAGGAGTTGCAGTGGTGGGACAGAGTGGCGGGTGTGCCCCGAAGAAAACTCTCCCCGCGGGATCCGCTAGTGATTGTATTACATTCCATATTATAATCATATTCACGTTATACTCAACTCATACTGAATCATACATAATATTGCAATTATAAAAGAAAGCTTTCTCGTCGATGTTTAAGTGTGGCCAGGGCGTCTACTCCGAAACGACGGAAAACGAAGTATCGGCCGAATGTTTTTTATTATTCAAGATCAGGCAGGCATTTGACCCCAAACCCGCCTGATGTTAAGCGGCGATGAGGTCTGGGGTGGATCATGCCTGCCTAGGAGAGAACTATTCACTGTTGCCTTAAAGAGGCCCAAGTTATATTGGTCAGGGAACACATCGGCAGGCAAAGAATTCCACACCCTTGCAGTACGCATTCACGCAGTGTTCATGCCTTTCCTACTACAAAAGTCTGCCAAAAGTGTTGTGGAATTGTATATAATGTCTTAACATTCAATAGTGTCTCTAATGGTAGGTTACGATGACCATTAATTTAGTCCAAAGCTTTTTCACCACTATTCTATCATGTATTGTCACCAAATATTCATCCCCTTTCGTGCGGATTTAACAAATAGTACGATTGACTAAGCCTTGCAGTAAGTAGGTTAGACACTTGTGACACAGAAACTAAGCAGCGATGTGGTATGAACTACATACATAAGAATACAACATCCAAGACCGGTAACGATGCGTCTTGCAATAACACAAAGCTCCGCACCCACTTGGATTCGAATCCAGAAGCTCTCCAGAAGCGTAGCAGTCGGCTGTTTACAACACTACGCCACAGAGGTCGTCAGTATAACAACTACATAAGTACAACTTAATTACTTTTTTGACATACACACGTACTGACAAAATATTACTAGTAAACAACTACTACAGACTACTATAGACTTATAACTTATCTATACTATATACTAATAATATAAACGTGAAAATTTGTAAGGATGTATAGATGTTTTTACTCTTTGACGCAAGAACTACTGAATGGATTTTAATGAAACTTTACAATAATGTAGTTTACACATCAGAATAACAAATTGGCTATAATTTATGAATACATTGTGTTAATTGTCGAAAAAATATAACGATAAATGTCAAGTAATTTCAATTCCTATTCAAACCTTTTTCGACTTCTATGCGAACGAAGTCGCGGGTGCCAGTGATTAAATAAAAATAATAGAGTTTAGCGCCAGGAGGATTTTTCTCAGGGTCCCTGTCAATTCTAATGTAACACTAGCTAGTGTGTCAAGTGGCTACTTACACTTGAAACTTTTAAAGTACAGGTTGGTACAGCATGAGCTCACAGGAATCCCGAACTTTATTTTGTCTTCAAATTAATATCCGAAATCGAAAGGGCGCTTCGCTCAAATTGTTAGTCACGACCACTGTTATTTACATTGGTTATGTTTTTCTAGCTATAGCTAAATAATATACAATAACAGCTTGCCCCTTTCCGTTTTCCAACAATCCAACACCATCCAACATAAAGTATAAATACAATAACATAAATCTTAAAATATATAAATATTGAAACAAAATTTAAAATATTCTAACAATTAAATGCACATTGACCTGACCTAACATAACAATCTGAAAAATATAAAATTAATAATTAAATACATTTTATTTCGTTCGTTTTCTAAGACGATTTAAATTAAAGGGCATTGCTTAGAAAATCCAAAGTACAAAAGACAATAGAACACTGCGTTCAACAAGGTCGTAAGTGGCGCTTTATTTCCCAATACTTTATAAAATACGTCTTGTTCATTCAAGGGCTTTGCTTTGATTAGGAGCAGAGATTTTCATCTCTAGCAGGTATTGTAAAGATGATTAATTTTGAAAAGTCCATGCGATGTTTTTTTAATAAATTGTTTGACAGGTGGATGACTGACAGGTGGCTTAGAACTTTATTTAATTTCACCAAAAAAAAAAAAACGCTATAAATCCAATTAAAGTATTACTTCTTTCTTATCAAAATTTGTAATTTTTAAATTTACTCTGCTCTTAGTATTCCTATTAATATTATTAACAGAAAGTTAATTCATATTCCCCAGTATAATGAACAATTTAAAATTTCTGCTCAAATTTAATATTTCGTTATGAGATACTTTACTCCACAAATTAATACTGAAAGTTGAGTGCGTCTTTTACTCGGCTAATGAACTTTAATTATATTGTATTAAGGTCTGAAATTAAATGTTCTGTTATGGTTTACGTGTAAGAAGCTATAATAAGAAGGTCCATATGTTTTACTGTACACGCACACACACATTCCATACACACATAGTATATTGAACATTGTTTGCTTCAACGGCCTTATAATTTAGTTGGTATCTTATCAACCCTTCCTTAATGATCTCTGGGTTCAAATTCTTACTTTAGGAAATGTTTTGGATTATTGGGGGGACAAAAAAAATCCCCCTTCGTTCACGTTCGTAATTTCGTAAATTTTCTTAACAGGTTACGAATAATGTATGTTCAAAGGAGGTAATGTTTAAAATTATTCATTAAAAAAGTCATATTTAAGTTTAAAACCACGGTTACACAGACATTAAGACACATCAGATTAGATTAGGATTTTAGGTATATAGTGTTAGAGATAAGTGTAAATATTTAAAAATGTATAATTTTAAGGATTTACTGTTCCAATAAATTACCACGCGCTCAGTATTCTACGGTCAAATGTGAATAATGACGCGTCAGGAGTCGAAAACAGTTAGAAGTGTGCACGATTAGTGCAGTCAAGCGTTTTAATGACGTCGTTGTCAAAGTGTTTATTGCGACTGACAATCGTAATATCCGCTCTATTGAACTCATAAGTTTAATGCTTGTTTCTGCAATGCAATGGATGTTTTTGCCATTACCAAATTTAAAGGTACGTAAAAACTAGGCAAGCAAACAATAGGGTTATTTTTAATATCTGCTATGTAGTCTTATCGAGAGGTAGTCATAAATCTTCTTACCTAATGAAATGTGAATATTTTTATGTTATTTACATCATAATTCCTCTCTGGCCTCTGTGGCGCATTGGTCTAACGCAAGAGATTAGGGGTTCGAATCGCGGCGGGCTTGCGATACAAGATTATGTGTGGGTCTATGGATGTGTCGTGATGTGGTTAATATTTATCAGTATTATTATTATCATTGTAAGAAAATTCATAAATTTTGTATAAGGCGACAGCACCGCTCGTGTGATCAATGTTATCATCATCATCATCAGTTGGGAGACGTCCACTACTGGACCCATGTCGAAAGCCTATGTTCCCCAATAGGTTTCAAAAGAGCGATCTTGTTCCGCTTTCATCTAGTGACCCCCTGCACCCTTTACAACCGTCTACCTTATGGTGGGCTTCAAACACTACGCCTTTTGGCCCGTGGTCACCAATCCAGAACGTTTTCAAATGGGCTTCGGTTCCCCAGCGGCTCCCTGCAACATGAATAATAAGCGTATTGCTATGTATTTGCTTATATTTTCTCTGTCCTTCGACTTGATAGCTGAGTTGCGTCAGGAATCGTCAGGAAAATTAAGCTTAAGTAAATCGAAACAGATCTACTGAGACTATAAACTGGTATAGAACTAAGATACAAATATAGTGAGATATATCGCAAAGATCTTCTGATCCCGAAATCTACTCTCCGATACATCAATAATAGTATTTATTAAACGACGTCTCATGACAGCTGTATACGAAAAAAATGTGGAAAACGAACTATGCCTACTAAACACGTAATCGCAAAATTTCTCACTACACCTGTATTTGCTTTAGATATTTATTAATATGCACACATGAACATTTACCATGATGAAACACATGATTAAAAATAAAATATTCAACTCTTTCAGAACCAGAATAACATACATAGTGTCATAATATAGGCCATGTCATTTGAATTAACCCAACTTTCGTACCTCTTGCATTTTAATTTATATACTCACTTTTTGTTATTACTGTTTTATTATAATATGTAGAAATAACTCCAACAGAACGCAAGTCGGTTTTGTCCTTAATTGGCGAACGTATCGGCCACATTTGACCATAAACTTGTTTTATATGGATTTACCTTTTTAAATAAAATTAAAATAAATGTAACTTTAGCGCTAAAAACAAACCTTTTTTATATGCAGGCGTATTTTATACGCTACGGTTAATGCTTGCTTTCGTTCTGCAGTTTTATATGACTGCCGTGACTCTTTAAAAATATATATAATAATAAAAAACACCGCTGCAGAGCTCTCATTAAAAACGAATGCACTAAAGAACGAACCACTTGTAAACGGAGGGCTCAATAGCTGGGTTGTCATGGCGACGCGTTTCATCGGATACATCCAATAAAATTGAACTTCAATTCAGTTTTCAGTCCGTTCACAATTACACGGAACAGTTGAGATGGCAGTTTTAATGAAAAGCGTACCTATTTTCACAGTGAACTGAATATCAATAATTAAATTACTGTTCGCTGTTTAATATTGTTTGTAACAATTAAGAACTATCTTTTTACTGTAAAAATGGTAACGTCTGTTTGTATGAGGTTGTGTTTGAAACTGGTTCAAAAAAATCTGAATTAAAAAATATTTTTAGAATGTATTTTTAGGGCTCACAGAGTAAAATTTCATTTTAAAAAAACGGAAAAAGCTAGTTTTAATATGCAAGAGTATAATTTACTAGTTAAAGAGTTTTATTACCAGTTTCATTTTAAAATAAAAGATTTTTACACTTCCTAGTATAGTTATTAGTAACAATATATTTTTACAGATTTTAGAGTAAAATCTCAGGAGATCTTAATCATTGGCACTAATTTACACGAAGCATACTGCGACAAGTTAAATTATTCGTACTGCTAAGGAGTGGAACTCTTTCGCGGCGGATGTCTTCCCCGAGCATTCCAAGAAGGGCCTCTTATAGTGCAGAGTAAATAAGCATTTTCTAGGCACGCTTGCCAAGAAGCGTTTAGCCACAGGTGAGATCGTGGTCAGATGCTTGCTTGATGCTTTAAAAATAGTTTACAATGTTTCGGAACAAATTGAGATTAATTTTCTTAATCCCAAACTAAGGCACAAGCTTGTACAATATGTACTAAACAACGATAGACGTAGGTACATAAATAAATACATGCTTAAATAGATAGAAAAATACCACCAAATATTTGTGTTCATCACACAAATAGCTGCCTGACCCAGGACTCAAACCTGAGACTTTACGTGTTACATCCGACGGTTTAAGCTGCTTCACCACTGAGTCTGTAAAAAGAATCCTGGGTTTCTACTGTTACGCATGCTTTTAGTCCTATTAAATTAAATTAAATTCTTAATTGAGGACGTGGTAGGTCAGTTTCTTACGTGCCTTGGTTAACCGACCGACCCGACCCGACAGGTCAAGGGTTCGAGTCTCGGGTTGCCGCACATTGTAGCAACCATATTCTTCACTATAGCCGGATAGTGGCGACAGATTTACAACCTGTCACACTGAGACTCAACATAAACATGCGAAATGCGGTGACTAACACCTCTGCCACCCCTCTCAAGGGATTAATTACGGCGAGAGTTTATTTATGTAATTCTTAATTAATACTCAACGGGAATAAATATTCAATTTAACTATGTTTAGAATTCTAAGTACCTATGTAAAAAACAATTTCATTATTTACTGTTTTCACTTGAGTTGACTTCTTCCTTTTTCATTTTCTTGAACGCGCTTCGTAAAAATGTTCCGTTATTTTAAACTGCTTTATTGAAAGCAATGGAATGTTTCCATCTAAAATTATTTATTTTCAGCTCTCCGCTTACTGATAAGATCTAGCGATAAATTAATTAATTATGAAACTGATAGAATTTCGTACTACGCAAATTGGAACCGTAGTAGGCATCTTCGTCGTAGTACGAAACCGTAGCTTCATAGCTCGAGTATAAAACGTTTCGCAGAAATTGTAGTACATACAACCAAAACTTACACTATATGTTCGTTCTTATTTCTAATACAATAAGGTTCGAATCTTAAACTTTTCCTTCGTTTAACGCTGTACTTTAGTATATTAATTCCAACCCGCGCAAGCACCTTTACTTGCTTTATAAAAGGCGTCATTAAAATACATCCTAAGAAATTACCACACATATGGATATATACGTATATTATGTAACGAGGTTGTGGAGGAAATGAAAAAGGGTGCTTTTCCAGTCGAGATCGCGATATTGAAGCGTACGTGAAAAGACTAAGCTTTTGATGTATTTTTTCAGCTAAAATAACCGAGTTACTCCTAAATTATTTCCCAAAAATAAAAATGTTGCCCGTTAAATGAAAATGAGAATCGTTTGGAAATAAAAAGTTAAGGGCTTTACGGAGTTTTTTAAAAATGCTTTCGCGGCAATAAAAGCTTTCTGTTGTTGTTTAAATTGCTTTCGGAACAATATGATTAAGATGATTCAGATCCATGCAAGTTTCTCGAATCTTGAATTTTACAAGAGTTCAAACAATCTACTTAGGAAATATACTTAGGGAACTGCGTGTGTGTTGGTTAGTAGGTAAATAAATAATATTAACTGTTTATACAAATAAATATCTTATAAAACCTCTTGGTCTGGTTGTTTGTGACAGTTTTTTTTTCCTACGGACGTTTTAACGGAATGAAAGAAAAAAATGAGTAAAACATGCAAAACGCCTGACATTTTATGAACGCAATTATGTGTACAGTTCCTTGTACCTACGTACCATTAGGGAGATGTAATTTTTCAGCCGTGTTTTACATGAAGTGAAGTAGTTATTTTTTATTTACGTTGTTGTCGGAGGACGTGGTAGCTCAGTTTGTTATTTCCCTTGGTTAACCGACCAATCCGACCCGACAGGTCGAGGGTTCGAGTCTCGGATTACCGTACGTTGTAGCTGCCAAGTTCTTCATTGTGCCTGGATAGTGGCGGCATTTTCTCAACCTGTCACACTGGGACTCAACGTAAAACATGAGAAATACGGTGTGTAACACCTGAGTGTATGAGGCGTGAGTTTATGTATGTGTATGTACGTTGTTTAAGTACAAATGTAAAATAAATAAACATAATCAGATTGGCATAATTTTATTATAACATAAAAATGTACTTGATTTTTTCATTAGAACAAATTAACTACGTTTACCTACTAAACGAAAGGTCGCATGCAAAATAAATAAATAAATAATAATAACCACTTCACGACACACACATTGACTCAGCCCTGCACTAAGTATCGTAAGAACTTGTATCGCAGGTGCTAAGCAACGATATGGTATATACTAAATAAATAAGAATACAACATCCAAGACCGGTAAGCGAAACAATGCGTCTTGCAAATAACACAAAGTCCCGACCCCGCCGGGATTCGAACCCGGAACCTCTAGCGTAGCTGTCGGCTGTTTACACCTCCGCGCCACCGAGGTCGTCAAAATAATAAACATAATCCAAAATCGAGCCAAATTGTTTTGGCATATAAAGTGAAACTGAATTATTCGTGTAAATTTTACATTCATAATTTACTAAAATTAAGATATCCTTGTATAAGTTATTATTAAATCTTCATATTTCTCATAGGAGTTCAGTCCACATTATTTAATGTCCCCGTTACAAAGTGACCACAGATAAAGCATTTCATACCCAACAATGACGTAGCGATATCGCTATAGCATGACAACTTTAGATTTGAACCTGTAATATAAACGTTGGTGTGATACATTACCAAATTATGTATTTATTTATATCATAGTGCTTTTATATGTATGTATGTTGTATATATGTGATATTTAATCCTTCATTTGTAGGAAATTCCCTACACATGGTGAGTTTTAAAAAACGGTCAATTGAGAGTCGCACATGATGAGTTCCGTAACATATTTTTGTTTTTAGTATTTTTTTGTGACAGCGGCAACAGAAGGAGGCATTCTTTGAAAATTTCAAGACTCTAGCTATTATGGTTTATAAACTGTAGCCCACTGGTAGACCGACGTACGGAGGGACAGACAGCGAAGTCTTAGTTATAGAGTCCCGTTTTTTACCCTTCGTGTACGGAACACTAAAAAAGCAACCCTTTACTTCAAAGACCAATTTGAATTAGTCTAGTAATATAGTGAGCAACCGCCCAAACTCTATCAACAATCTTTATTTTCTAAATCATAAGAGTTACATTAGAACGATTGTGGCTCCACCTATGCAGGTAGTGCAATGTATGCTGACCACGCGTCGACAATTTGTTAAAATGAGTAACTGAGCTGGTGTTAGGTAATTTGTGAAATATTTCAAGTGGGACAGTTTTTTGTGATACAGTGAGTAGTTTTTGTGGAACACGTAATTGCTTATAAAATGTTAGTTCGGGCCTAGTATTGGTCTACTTTGTACTGTAGTTGGTATTTTCGTTTGATGTTTGTTTTTCATTGTTTCCTTAAAATAATATATATATATGTGTATGAAAAATCTGTGTACGTAGTAGCCCTTTTTTTATATGTAAATCGATTGATTCTGGGGTAAGTAAAACACTTAAAGGGTAAGGATGACTATGTGGGCGGATTAAACGAACATAGATATACAGTGGGAGCGATCAGGTCTCCCTTGATCATTTTTGTAATTGCATTTCTAGATTTCTATCTGAATTATTTTCTTGTTTTGACCTTTTTAGACATCTTTTTTGACGTATTCGGGTTTTAGTTTTTAAACTTAATTTTTTGTAGTAAATGTTGGAACTTTTAGAAAGCAACAGAAGTACTTGATAGTAATCATTTATTAGTTAAGTCCAAAAAAACTTGTGATTGTAAGCCATCAAGTTTGAATAAAATGGTTTCTCAAATTAAATAAAAATATATTTCATATGTTATTTCTTTTAATTAAATATCCGAGGAAGCATTAAAACGTTTTAATTTCACCTCGCGGCCACAGCTCAAGCTATACATTACAATTCCAATATTAGTCCTAATAATGCTTGAGTGCGGCTTAAGAACGGTGAAAAGCTCAAACAGTATAGGTTGATGTATGTACCTACTGTAATATTAAAATTTTGAGTCAAGCATTCAAATGACTTTATAGTTTTAATTTTTCTCCCGGGATACCTGTTCTAATTTTAAAAGCAAGTGGAAATTGTTAACTGCATTTCGTGTTTTTTCTTCTAGTTTTAAACTGCTGGTTTTATTTCTTTTTAATTCCTTAAGCTCCTGAAGTTTTAAACGCAGCCGTGAAATTATAAACTGTTCGCTAAGTTAAACATATTAAATATAGGGTGTAGGATTTTATCATTTTTTTAATGGTAAATTTTTAGTCTTACTCTGTTATTTTGTAAGCAAATTTATAGGTATATTTCGCTTGTTCAAAGGTTTGGAGGCTTATTTATCACTACATTGTGTAAAACAAAGTCGCTTCCCGCTGTCCTTCCCTAGGTTTGCTTAAATCGTTAAAACTATGGCAATGGATTTTGATGCGGTTGTTTAATAGATAGAGTGATTCAAGAGACGCATAATATCCTTGCGAAGCCCGGGCGGGTTGCTAGTTTATTATTATTTTTTAATTTAAAAAGATGGCTTTGCCGCTAAGCGATAGTATCGCCCTCTAAAAATTTTAAAGATGAAAAGTTGAGAATTAATTTAAAATTTGTTACAACCGATGAAAAACATTTGTGACGTTAATTAAAATAATCTAATCGTTTAGGTCAAAGCTTAGGCTTTTGAAAAGTTTGTCCGTGAAAAGTGTCCAGTACCATATTAAATATTATTAATTATTATTGGATCATAAACAATATTTGAATAAAGTAGGAATATTCGAATATGCTTTTAATATATGATAATTGACATCACTCGTCGGTGAATATCGACAGTACCATGACAATACTTTAGGGTATCAAACAATAACTTGATATCTTTTTTCTTTCGTTGGCAAGTTTCAGACGCAAAATTTTTCAATATTTTATAAGTCGAATGAAATAGTTCTCATTAGGTTCAGGATCTTTAGATTTCAATTTATATATATATTTTTTTCTTTTTTAATTTCTTTTGTAATTTGGTTTAATCTAAACCAATGTTATTTTTCTTCGTGACCTGTTTTTATTTTAGTATATGTGTGTAACCTTTGTAAATGTTGTGTTCGTCTGTTATAGGCATGTACATCAGTTTCTGTTTATAATATGTGATTTTTATATGTTTGTGTAATGTACTTGCTGTAGACGTCCCTAAATAAATAAAATAAAATGAAATAAAACTTGTTTTGAAACATAACCCATTAGTTTACACTAAAGCACTACATAATGCAGTAAATGCGGAATCAATAATGCAACCTATGAGCATTACCTAACAGCATGGATCTCCTATTAAAACTAGTTACACAATCATGTGTCAGAGAACGTCCTCACCAAATGTCCACCTGGGTGGACCACTTGTATTTTTAACGTCAAGCTACATTTGTCTTTAAATATATTTTTTTCTCAAGCATGGATATATACCTTTTTTACTGTTCTTAAGATTAAATTTGTTTTAATTTGTGTCTATCGCTTTGTCTCTATCCGAAAATGATGCCACTTTTTAGTGAATTTTGGTATGGAATTGGGTATCTATAAAATAACAGATCGATCCCGAATACACATAACGCATCGGCGTCAAAATCCCTGAGGCAATATATGCTAGGTGATGCATTTGTTAAAACAGGGCTGTCACTCATAGAGTTTTCAAATTTTACCTAAATGTGTTGAAGCAAAAAGATGAGGGTTAATTTGGCTGCTGCACATAAGTTTTCGAGATCGAATCCCGGCGTGGGCGGAATTATGTTGAAGACAATATTCGTTGCGTGGGTTTACAAATAGCAAATTGAGTCATATGTTTTTAATGGCGTGATATGTTAACCTAATTGCTTAGATATTTTTACATGTATAACTATACCCACTAATTAAGGTAAGTTAATAATGAGTTTCCAATTGGAAATTTGTAGTGTCAAGCTGAGGGTTAGAGTAGACATTTTGTTAAATATAATTCGTTGTAGAAGTGAACACCCTGTAGATTCCCAACCGAAACCTAATACTAGAGTGGCGACACGACCCAGTGAATTAGTTCGCAAACTAACATGCCCCAGGCAATTGAAATTTTACGATGGTGGCTGAAAATTTTACCTCTAGGCACCTACTGTAACTAAAAAATAATAATTTACACTTTTACTGGTTTCGCGATAGAGAGACGAGACACTTTCGTTGGTTACCGTTTAATCAAATGCAATTTGAATGTTGTCGTTTAAACTGTTCCTTGACTTTACTTAAAATGTTTTATGGGACTGCTTTAGTTTGATTAATACATATTGTCACAAAAAAGATTGTTAAAGAATTATATAGTGCCGGGACCAGTAAGCTAAATATAATGTAGTAAAAAAACCTAGATTTAATCCAAATCGTCTCTTCGAGACGTAAGCTTAAGACTCTCTTTCAAGAAACGCCGCGTCATTTCTAAAAGCTCTCACGGATTTACCAAACTTAACGTTAGCAAATCGGTTTAATGTGTGGACGGATTCTGGAATATACTGAATATGCTCTCTTATTACTTTCAACATGTTAAAAAACTATAAATAAGAATTCAGTTAGAAATAAAGGGAGATTGTTTCAATTAAATTAATATTTTTTTTTGGAAAATAAAATTTGAACAAAAAGTTGAGCAGCCCTGCCTTCGATCGGATGTCCTTAAAAGTCTTGCTTGTAGCAAATCATATACAGTGGCATTGTACACTACTCAATCGTAATAAAGTATTGAAATGTTTACCAAGTGTATACCCATTTTGTTGTAAACACGTTTGTCTTTCACTACACTGTCTAATTATTTAATTTAATTTATTATGGTACCTATTTGAAAACGAATACTTTTAATCTATTTTTTTCGATTACGTTACAGAATGTACACAACTCAACCATGAAAAATATTGAAATGGTTACCAAGTCCATACCTATTTTGTTGTTAAAATGTAGGTCTTTCACTACACTGCCCAATTATTTTATTTTATTAATTGGTTTTCCTATTTGATAATGAATAGTTTTAATCTATTTTGTTTCGATTGAGTTACAGAATAAACCCGCAGGTGAACGAAATCAGATTTGTTCAAACAAAGACATTAATCTTGACTCAACAAAGCTGTTAATCTTGTATCAGTAGTGAAATATTGTTTACTTTTCGATACATTGTTCACTTTGCTTCAGGTGTTAGTTTTAGTGCTCTGCGGATTTAAGAGGCTCTTACGCTATATTGTATATGATTCTGAATATGATACAAAAGTCAAGTTGTAAAATGGCCACTATCTGTTTATGAATTGAAGTATTAGATATCAGCCATCTTGCAAAAATTAGATGAAATTATCTATGATGTGACAACGACGAAGAAAATGACAACTTTCTAATGAATTATCTAATTTGCCCCGTTTCAGATCAGCTGCTTATACTTTGAGACAGAAAATAAATAAACAGATAGGTTTTTACTATAACCAAATAAAATGGAATCTGTGACTCAAGCTGTAGCTAAATTGAGAAACTGTTTCCTTTATAAATTTGCTTTCTCTTTTACTTGGCATTTGATTGGTGGTAATGCCACAACTGCAAAAAACAAACATAAAATAAAAGTTTATGGTTTAGTAGTATGTGAGCATGAAGCCTTACTTTTTATTCAAATAACCTAATCAATGCATAAATCAAGCAGTGAAATAGATTTTTTTTTCCCGGTGCTCTTGGAGTTCTAAGGCATCAAGAATCGTCGTGTAGCGTCGGTATCACTTTCCATCAGGTGACCCGTTAGCTTTTTTTGCCATGCAGTTGTATAAAATTCATGAAAGCTACTACTACTGCCACTAAATGCGACTAGATATTTTAATGAAATACACATCGACGCATATAAACCGAACACTTATAAGTAGAAATTAAATTAAACACAATATCTAGCAGTGTGCAATTTAATCATCAACTCTGGCTTTGAGGCTTAACTTTTCGCGTTGGATTTTGAATCGTACGTTCCAAGCCGTAGGGGTCGATTTAGTAGGTTACCTATACGATTTTTGTTGTACCGTCGTGGTAATATGACAGTTAACAGAGCTAAATTGAAAGCCCAAAGCGGTTCGAGAGTCCCGAGGGAAAATTTATAACGTTGCTGGATTAAAGGTGCTTTCATACAGCAGCTGGCTTTATGTGAACTTCGCTATTAGTGATAGAAATTTACTATGCCTTTATTTTACGCCGCTGCACATGCGATGCCGCGTCGGGTTTGTTTGAAAGAGACAGAAACAGTCTGAATGTGTAGTTGCTGCTATACATGAGATATACATAAGAAAAATAATCGTAATAGTAATTACGGGGGGTTGCAGGTTGCACCTGTATCGATCGCGGGGAACAAGTTAAAGATCGGAACTTACAAACATTAACTCTAAGATGTTCCTACATTTTGTATTAAAATAATTTCCTTAAACTATCTTGCCAATTATAGCTTCAGTCTCGGCACAGTTCAGTGAGGGAAGGATGTTAAAGACTTTTTATTTAGCCTTTAATGTAGTTATTTTAATGTTACCTGGTGATTGAGAAAAAGATTTGCCATGTGAGGTCGGTAGTTTATAAGCAACGTATAAGAACTATTGAAAGCCTGTTTCTTTTCTGGTGATGACACATACGAAGATATTAAAAAAACATAACATACACTCACGCCGTAATTAATCCCTTGAGAGGGATAGGCAGAGGCGTTAAAAACAGCATTTCGCATGTTTATGATGAGTCCTAGTGTGACAGGTTACGAATTTTTCGCCACTATCCGAGCACAATGAGGACTACAGCCTCGACCTGTTTGTGGGCTCAGGTCGGTCGGTTAACCAAGGCACGTATCAAACTGAGCGTCCTTAATATAATGTTATCACTTCCAAAAACTTTGAAACGTATATTCTTCACCAAAATAATTTTGCTCTTTAACTTATTTTCGCTACTGAGTGTCCTACAAATATTTTAGTTTTTTCATTGAATTTTGACTGTTATTTCATAAAAAATAATTAAAAGGGCTCCCATGCACCAAAATACATTTTTTCGAAGTGTTTTGCTTGCTCTTTTTACTTTTACTAAAAATTTATGTAATTTTTAATCTTTTACGATAGTACGGAACCCTTGACGTGCGTGTCCGATTCATCCTTTTTTGTGTAGACTTATTCACCCAGTCTGTACGCCCCTTTAACCTTATGCACTGACGAGCAAAATATTGACGCGATACGCTTCGAAGGAGGGTTATGTACACGATAATGAGTTTTAATAAGAAAAGCCCTTATTAAATCGAGCCAGAGCATGTCATGTCATGTCTCCGTGTGTACACTTGGCTGTTTACTTAATCATTTTCATTTACCTCTGGCGACCTTTGAGTTGATGCTCCTAATGTACATAAGCATGTTTACTTTTACATAAGTTCCAAGTAGATGTTGTTACAGCATTTCAGAAGTCTAGTGAACTTGAAGGGAAATGTTTGTTTTGAATTTATTGAGTAAAAAGAAAACATTACCGAAGTAACATTTTGTTCAATTGCGTAAGATTGTTTAAGTTTTTTTTTTAACCAGGCGAGCATTTGATCCCAATCTTGATTTGATTTGATTCTAAGGAGGAGCCTATTGACTCAAACCTTAAAGAGTCCCAGGTTATATTTATCAGGGAACATATCGGCAGGCAAAGAATTTTACTCTTTTGGAGTAAGAATTATGAAAGAGTTCTTGAAGCGCTTTGTCCGAAAGCTCTTCAAAAAGTTTAGGATTTCTTTATTATTCCCTTAGTAATAAAGTCGTTTTTAGATGAGGGTTACTGATTACCAACAAACACCATGATTTGGTTGTCTCCTCACCAGTTCAAGACAATCCGATTTACCTATCTTTAATTAAATTAAGTAGGAAAATACTCAGTATGTTATGGTTTTTATTACTTCAGGTTTAATTTTTAATACATTAAAAAACATAGTAAAAATCATGTCTACAATGGAGCCTGCCCTGAGTACTGACTGCATTTCCTCGCTGTATAGCGAACTTTGAGAGAAATGCTGACCAGCGTTATGGTCACGACTCTCTTTTTTTAATTTAACTTTTAAAAGTTTGAATAATCTTTTGAAATTCTTAAATATGTTATTGATAATAATGTTCTTTATACTAAATGAAATAAATTTTTTGAAATAATTATATTTAGGTTGAGTTGACAAAGTAAGCTTTGAATAATATTCCGAATTGAATAAAGAATATTGTATCGGTTAAAATAAGAATAAATACCTAATGAAATGAGTTTATAGATCAATAAATGATTAAAATAATAATGCATACCTAATGGAATGAGTCGAATGTTGCGTAACCCTTTTTGAAATGAAATAAATGCATTTACATATTTGATAGGTTACAAATATGTGACTCGTTATTATCATCAAACAAACAGTAAAAGTATGTCCAATCAAATTTGAATATGAATTCCTTCCATTATTTGCATGACTGCATTGAAATTTGGACCGGAAAATGTTATATTAATTGAACAGTATCAAATTCGATGTAATATGCAATATTTCAGCCAAAAAATAAAGTAACATATTTTATTGGACATTGCTGGTAGAAAATAAAAAAAAAATTAAAATTAACAACCCGATATATGTCAGTTAAAAAACTGTGTTGCCATATACCAGAACTCAGATAAGCATGATGCCAAGCAGTTACCGTAACATGTACCTACTGTAGACGCTCTTTGTAACCAGATTAGTAAAATCATGTTTTTCTCAAAAATACATGATCAACCCGGGACTTGAACCCGGGTCTTCACTTAACCGTCGCGACGCAACAGATTCAAATTGTTTATTGCTTGTCATATTACAATGGGTACAAAAGATGTTAATATAAATAAGTTACCTATACATGTGACACCCTGCAAGGGTGTGGCAAAAATAAATGTTTTAATAAAAATATAATCACAACTACAATATAAAAGATCCAAAATGTGTTCCAATTAATATCACTTTACATTAAAAGGAGAAACAGATACAACAAAATAGAAACAACGCTACGCTGCGCAACGGAAACCATAAAAATTACAAAGCAAAATGAAGTCGAACTGTTCACAACCTATTTACGTATTGAACTCCAATTGTATTTATGTCAACTTTACAACGATGTGTATCGAAAATTCTGGTACCGAGCCAAAACTGTAAAATAGAAGTGATACCTAATAAAGTGTTGGTTTTATTTTCCAAAGATGCACCTCTCCAACTTTGCAAGCTTTGTTACACTTTTTACTTTCGACTTCCTGAAGTTTTCGATGTTACGGATGTTCTTTGTGTGAAGAAGGTTAAAATCAATAAGAAAATCTATATGTATGGTTTTTTTGACAAAAAGGTTAATAAAGTAAAAGAGCAAACTTTAAATGAAATAAAACCGTTGTCAAGGTTGTTTAGGAGGTAGTTTTCAAACAGTCCCTCGATTAAACGTAGACAATTTCTTTAGAAAATTGCTAAATGTAAAAGATAGCAGTTTATGGCTCGCTCAATTTGATAAATTGGTCCTGCTATTCAGATAACTGTTGTTGCGTTACTTTATGTAGAAGATATCTTTTATGACAAAGTCATGGGCGAACAAGCAGACGGTTAATCTGATGGAAAGTGATACCGCCAACTTTTGACACGGCAATGCTCTGGATGTTTTCTTCTTCTTCTTGTTGTCGGATGTCAAAAGCACCGCCAAGCGTGGCCAAGTACTCAAATCAAATCGTCAAAATTATTTTTACTGCCGGCACTGTTGCTTAGAATAGTTTTCTACACGTCAGATACAATAGATTACTACAGTTTAGTACAGTAACATGTACTAGCGATCTTAATTCCTAAATTATCCAGTTTCGTATATATTCATACAAAGTATCTGCAGTCGCTAACGGCAATCGGTCATACTTATGTTAGACGGTGGTGATTCTAAAACATAGTGATGCACAACGATTGGTGAGATTTTTAGAAAAGAAAGATTTACTTAGATTAAAGCATAAATAAAGGCGACTTTACTTAACCTAATATAATATTATTATATTGACGACCTAGGTGGCGCAGTGGTGTAAACAGCCGACTGCTACGCTAAAGGTTCCGGGTTCGAATCCCGGCGGGGGCGGGACTTTGTGTTATTTGCAAGACGCATTGTCTCGCTTACCGGTCTTGGATGATGTATTCTTATTTATTTAGTATATACCATATCGTTGCTTAGCACCTGCGATACAAGTTCTTACGATACTTAGTGCAGGGCTGAGTCAATGTGTGTGTCGTGATGTGCTTATTTATTTATTTTTATAAGTTGAAGTTCGAAGTTCATAAAATGACAGTGTGTAGGTTATGATTAAATTGTCAGGCATTAACAGTCACGTCAAATGTATAATAATTTGACATTTAAACGTTTGACAAAAACGTTTCATGACATGCCATCGTAACCATTAACTGAACGGCGTAAACTAACTTCTAAAATAATCGACGAACAGTTAGTATGGAACTGTTAGTACCGAAGGAATAATTACGAAGTTTTGTACTGATAAACTGCAGTTTTATTCATTGCTGTTCTTTAAGTTTTCTTTATTAGTGGTAAACATGAAAATTTCCGCATAATCGTCGATAATAATTACAGTCACCCCCCAATGTGACGTATGCTTTATTTGCTTTTAGCGAGTAACGGAGAAATTGCTCAGCGCTGCTCATGAATGTTGTCATGCGTTTGACTTTATTGCCGGTTTGTTTTTTTAATGTTGATGTTTTTTTAAATTTTCGAGTTCTTGGTTTAAAATAATGTCTGTTATTTTTATGCCTATTTTTATAAATTGGGAATGAATTGCATTCTGATAAAGAGCGTAGGGATAAATATCAAAAGGAGTTAAGAAAATATCATATTATATGAATATGTAGCAAGAGACGCTGCATATGAAACTAAATCATACCATTTTTTTAATACCCTTTTACAAATCAGTCAGATTTCATCAACAGGCGAAATATTAAAAACCTGGAAACTCTTTTTCCGGTGCTTGACCAGTTCTTCAGATCCATTATTATCTATTCAGGATTCTAAAAAACTTTTAAACTTCACGAAACAAAGCTAGAACCAATTTTACCACGACAGTGATGCAAGATACGATCTCCAATACACGGTTCCCTGTCTGACCGGTTTTATTACCGGTAATAACCGGTTTTTACGGACGATAACCGATTATTTTTTCACTTGTGAAGCCGGAACTCTTTGAGCTCGTTCCTCGTGGTTATTGAACGTTGAAACGTTAGATTGCTTTATCGAAGTTTCGAGAAATGATGCTCGACTTGTAAACGATCTGTACAGGATTCAGATTTTGGAAAAATTTATTTGGGGATTTTTAAATTTTTTTGGATACTAATAAATATTTTTAACGCTGAAAAATAAAGATTGAATACATTTTGTATTGATGTTCATTCACTAAAGCAATGGGCGACAGTGACTAAGTATATTTTTACCATTAAAAATAATTAATTCTTCATTTCTTCTTTTAAATGTTTTTTTTTTGTTTCAGGTATGTGAACGATGTCTCTACTAAATATTTGGATCCTTAATGGAATCCAGTGATGTTATGCCAATTTAAAGATCACGAAGAACCGGTACGGATTTTTCGTATATTTTTAAATCTATATTTTTAATGTTAAAGTTACAATATAAGCAACATTTGTAAACATTTGCAACGCAATATTCCCGGTTTTCAGTTCGCTTGCATTAATTAAGCACACTTATTACAATTTGCATGACAGCGCTAATGCGTGAATTAATAAACATTGCGCTTTAATGCACTGACAAAGCACATAAAACTATTAAAAACCTTTCATATACAGCTTATCAAATGATCATGTTTTAAGCCAAAAACATATTTGTTTGTTAATGAAATATAACAATTATAATTTTTATTTAAACTCACCAGTGAGCTTAGAAAATGTTCTGATTTTTTAATATTTCTCAATTTCAATGTTAAGGTTGCCAACCTATTAAATAATAGACATCCTTATTCTTGTCTAAATTCATATAATTGGACTTAGCTACTGAAGTCATATTTTTGAACTTGATAATTAATGCTGTTGTAAATATCTGAAAATTTCTCGAACGAAACCAAAACAAGTCATTTTTACACAAACAAATTAGATTGTCCCATCTAAGTATAATTGAAACCCAAAACTAAAAGTCCGGATTTAAAACTGTCGATATTAAAGCTATCGACAACGCAAAAAGATAATTTCCGACCACTTTTGTTATTATTCGTCAAACACTAGTCGATAATCCCTACGACGGTATTAAACGGAAAAAATCCATTGCTGTCTTCCAAAATTAAACTCTACATCGTATTTTCCCAGTGCCGGACCGCTTCATAGAATAAAGTTCAATCCGCTCGGATTTACGCCGACATTCGATTTCAGCGCTGAATTTATATTGCGGCGGAGGGCAAGGAGTGCAGAGAAGTATTTTCAGGTCAACTTCTGATTTTTCAATAAGCTCTCCATTTAATGCTTCTTTTGTTATACTTAATCTACAATAGCCATAGTGCATTTGTAACATGAAGATAATGCATTTATTAGTGTTGGGGTTAAAATGAAAAGAGGAACAAAGAAAATGGTCGTGGTTTCCAATACGTGGTTTTCAATGATTCTTGTGCTTAGTTACTGGTTATTATAAATACTCCAATCAAACTTGATAGGCAATTGTAGCTATGGCTATGGGACTGGTACTAAATTACATTCCGGATAAAATAATCGTTAAAATTAAGTCCGATACAGCAATAAACCCGTAAAATCCCATTCTTCCATGGGGCCTGATTATTTAAACGTGAAAATTGCCGGCCATTAATCAAGATGCCGGAAATAAAACCTTATGAGATTTAAACACTGAAGAAGAAAGCCTTGTACAGCTCTCGTAAAAAATACCGACCCATTAAATCTAGCTGAGGAGCGACCAAGCGGCCGGCTTCTGTGAAAAATTGCAAAATACCCAACTTTTTTTTTTTGAACAAGAGAATGTAAACATTATTAAAATTCCCTCTTCCGCCGAGGAAAGCTTTTTCGTGGGTGACTTGAATAATCGAGTGTAGTTTTTCGCTTCTAAATGTTTGTGGTGTCTCCGTAACAATGCAGTGCAGGCATCCTTAACTGTTTTCTCTCTAAGATTACTTTTTCAGGATTTTTTAAAGATATAAAATGTTGTTTCTTAGATGAGTCTCCAGGCTGCTCTGATTTTGAGGAGAACTCATAGACCAAATTTTTTGTAACACGCTACACAGGCGTTACCTGTACAAAAAACCCTTCAAATGAATCTCTTCGCAGCTCTGTGTGTAATTCGACAGTTGACAGCTCTCTCCGTGCGAAGTTCCTATTCCAATCAAACTTTGAAAATGGTGAATAGTTTTTTTTTCCAATCTGTCAAAAATCCGAGCTGTTAACCCTAGGTTGAAGTTGAGTGACGTCGGATTAAATAGAAAATTGTTGTTTTCGACTGGTTTTTGCATAGCTACCAATTATTTTATGACGTTTTGATGAGCTTGAGACGCCTGATCTAAATTTTGATCAGATTAGATTATTTTTAACGAACCAACTAAGTGGTAAAATATGTTTCTTGTTATAAACAAAAATATAGAAAAGATTTTTATTTCTTTTTTTGCAAGCTTGCTCCACCAAAGTTCATCACTTACCGTCAAATGAGAAAAAAAAGGCTGAACAAAATTTGTGTCCGCTTCATCTCACCTACCATCGCACTATGATTCGCCTAGAACAACCTAACTGGACAAAACAACTTTAATATTTCTTAAAAATATGAATAAGGGTTGATACGAGTACGTTATTAGTTACTTAATTGATCACTGCCAATTATATTGTCATTTTATATTTGGATAGGACAAGTAACAAGACACAAAGGAACATTCTGTGCATCATATCCAAAGTGAAATAGCTCGATTTAGTTCAAAGTTGAACAACAAATGGGAGGCTTTTCGGAGGTCGGTAGACCGTTTTTTAGCGAGCAATTTAAAAGAATTTTTAGTGATTTATCATTCAATGTGTTCATGCGATCATGCGGCAGCATCAAAGTCATCGAACCATCCACCTGGACCTGGAAGGCCAGAAATAAATTTGACAAACGCTAGAGCCAAGACTAAGCGTAGAAGGCGTACGACTTGGTCAAGACTCGAAGTTCAGAAGAACTTATGGTTGCTGCTAAAGTCTCCAGTAGACTCTCCGGCAAACGAAGTGTGGCCAAATTACTAACAAGTGTTTTGAGTAAGAACGATCTAGAACACTGTAATGTAAATGATTTGTCTGAGAATGAAAGTAGTGAGAACGAATAAGTTATTCATGCATTTCTTTCGCAAAGGAATCAATTTAGATTCATTTTGCCATAGGAACTTACAATAATAAAATATTTTTTCTTTATTGTTCAGTACATTCATGACCCTTGTTCTCTTGTTCATTAATATACACAGTCAGGTTATAAGTATTGTAACACTGTAAAACTTTTCTTTTAGAATGCTGGCCATAAAAAAGTTTATTGAATTCGAATTTCGAATTGTTCATGAAAATAAAAATGTATACTTTTTAGAATTTTACTCATTTTTAAATATGGAGTGGACGCTTAAAAAAGACCGTGTTGCAGTTATTGCGTTGCATCGTTGCGGTTACGCGCCAATTAAAATTTTTGACATACTGAAAAATTTGAATATTACCAAAAGATTCGTTTATCGTACCATCAAACGATACAATGAAGTCTCTAGTGTAGATGACAGGTCAAGAAGTGGTCGCCCTCGGTCTGTTAGGACTCCAGCAGTGATAAAAGCTGTGAAGGCGCGAGTTCAAAGAAATCCCAAACGTAAGCAGAAACTGTTGGCCCTTCAGATGGGGTTGAGCAGAACCACGGTGAAAAGGGTGTTAAATGAAGACTTAGGGCTCCGGGCATATCGAAGAAAAACAGGACATCGTTTGAATGCTCGTCTAATGGACCTAAGACTGAAGAGATGCCGCGCTTTGTTGAATCGGTACGCGGGGAAAAAATATCGGGAAATTATTTTTTCGGATGAAAACATTTTTACCGTAGAAGAGAGCTACAACAAACAAAATGATAAGGTGTACGCACACAGTAGTGAAGAAGCGAGCAACCGTATTCCGCGTGTCCAACGAGGTCATTTTCCATCCTCGCTCATGGTATGGTTGGGAGTTTCTCATTGGGGCTTAACAGAGGTACATTTTTGTGAGAAAGGTGTAAAAACGAATGCAGTTGTGTATCAAAATACAGTCCTGACGAACCTTGTGGAACCTGTTTCTCATACCAAGTTCAATAACAGGCACTCGGTATTCTAACAAGATTCGGCGCCAGCTCATAGAGCGAAGAGCACACAAGACGGGCTGGCGGCGCGTGAAATCGACTTCATCCGGCACGAAGACTGGCCCTCCTCCAGTCCAGATTTGAATCCGTTAGATTACAAGATATGAAAAAACTTGGAGGAAAAGGCTCATCCCAATTTGGAGTCACTCAAGACATCCTTGATTAAGGCAGCCGCCGATATTGACATGGAGCTCGTTCGTGCTGCGATAGACGACTGGCCGCGCAGATTGAAGGCCTGTATTCAAAATCACGGAGGTCATTTTGAATAAACTTTAGTGTCTTAGGAATCTATATTTTAATTACTTCATTTTGTACACTTGTTTCAATTATTTTATATTAAACATGTGACAGAATTTATGACCTGACTGGGTATTTTAATAATATTATTTTGTATCTTTTTTTTGCTTCAGTACCTCTTATTCTTTGATGATGATTAAAGAACGCTAAATATTTAAAACAATTATATTACAATTACTCAGAACTGTTAGAAGTCAAAACACATAAAAATAATTTTGTCCAGTTAGCTTGTTTTAGACGAACCATAGTGCATCGTCGTAAAAACAAACATGTTTAACTTTAGATAAAACTTGAACTGAACTGCTTTGAAACTTCATATACGAAAATCTTCAACAACGTTTGTTGTTAAAAGTGCAAAGTTAGAACGTACAGTGTGTTCATGAAGATCAGATACAGAGGTGAGGTTCAGGTATCACATAAAACGGCATTATGAAAGTTAAAAGCCATTAGCCGTACATATGTCGGTACCAAGCCTCTTTTGGTTGTGCTAATGTACAGAGAGGAACAGTAATTTTCTCCTCGGAAAAACTTTCTACTTTTGGGCAGACTAAGGCAAATCTACCGAGTTAAAACAAGGTAAGATATAATTAACTTAGTGGAACGCTTCTTTCAAAATAATTTCATTCCGAACGATCCTGACCGCTTTCATCCAGTCAGCCTAAAGCTGCATAGTAGGTAAAAGATAACTTTAAAAGAAATGTTTTTAATTCTCTTGTTAAAATTACCAAATGTTATTTCTATGTCATTGCTATGACAATAATAAATTGAATCGGGCGCCGACAAGTCGTAAACATAACTACAAGTGGACTAATCAAATTCGTAATGTTTATTTGTTCCATTATAATATTATCGTTACTTGCTTTATTAATATGGGCGCTTACGCTTTCATGCAGTGAATAAACTTTAACCAATAGCGTGGGACATTTTAACTAGTATTGTACATAAAATAAATAAATATATTCTGTGTGTAATGGATCCAAATGGATTCACTTACTAAAGGCCTTTTGGTTTGACACGCTGCACTCAAATGAGCTTTTCTTTGATCGAAACGTTTTCGTCATAAACGATCGTTCAGCGAGAAAATTGTTGTCTTCTCACCACCATTTTCAACATTTTCAGTTTAGATTTATCTGACTGATTATGCTCAGAAGAATGCTTTCTTTCTTGCTCAGTTTGATGAGTGTAGATAACCATACCACCATACCATATTTACTTGTAATAAAACATCGAGCCGCTCAGTGGAGACCGCGTATGAGCAAACGTAGTGTTGGACGCCCCCTGCTAGATGAAGCGACGATCTGCGTAAGGTGGCTGGCAGCAACTGCATGCTCAAAGCTCAAGATCGAGAAAAGTGGCGTAACTTGGGAGACGCCTATGTCCAGTGGACTGCCGCAGGCTGACGATGATGATGATGAAGTATCTTTGAAGCAACCCTAATCACCCGAACATTGGTAATGTTCAAGTAACTCATCGATAAATTAACTAGTAGGAAATGCTTGAAAAATATTGTAGGTTATGTATACTGTAGAAATTAAAAGTAGCCGGTATGGTACGGAGCATTTACGTTACCTCAACTATGATATATTTGTGGCTTTCTAAATATACGAAGTTGCCACGTCTTTGATGCTTCACTACTTTGTAACACTTTGTTCAGAATCTTCTCAAAGGTTTTTGCTAAATGTGTGTCTTTTCGGGTTTGATTTTAAGTTTCATTTTGAGTAACAAATCCATCAACGGGTTCACTTGAAGCAGAATGCTATTAATAAAAAATAATTCCTAATAGCATGCTTGGTTTATTGAGTATTGTAAGAGTAAATTTTTTCGAGGCTTTTTAAGAGGCTCGTGTTATGATGTGAATGATGAAGATTTAAACTAACATTTCTGATGTCGTTCTCCATACAATGAAGTATCTTCGAGCGAAGAAGGTGCCGTCGGTCCTTTGCAACATATTGAAAGCCGAGGTTTGATAGCAGGTATTAGGTTTTTACGTGCAAGGTACCCACTGAACATTCAAAATCCATAGTTTACAATTACCTTAGTTTTGGACGTCGAGAAACATCTTTATTTTTACAAAAAAATGACAAACTCATTTGAAGTATCTTTGCTGTTTAGACAGTATCAAACAGAGACAAGTACCAAGTGGTATTCGATTTTAGAATGGAATAAATCAATATTTTTGATGAACGGTAAGTATCCTTGGCAGGAAGATTTTCCACCTAGTATTTTATCACCGGGTGGGATGATGTCGCGTGTCTAAATTATAAATACAATGCATCCCAAAACTATTTCAATAGGTTGTTAATGTTGGAACGTAATAACATTCATAAAACATTTGTTTTTAATTAACTTAACATGGCTATTCAAATATTTTACGTGTTATCCGTCCATAAATTTACATGTTTCCCCACTAATCTCGGCGTTATTAATTTGGGAATAATTTATTTCTAAAATTTTATACCTTTTTTCGACTTCCCCTCGTAACTCGAAGTAAAGCATTCCATGTTCATGGGTTGTTTTAATTAGTGAAAAAAATAAGCACGGAACAGCGGATTGTGTCACGTGAAAGTCAGCTTAGCTGAGTTCAAGTTAGGGAGGTTATGTTAAATCTATTTCTAGAGCGAATTAAGTGGACCTGCGGTCTTGATCTAGGATTTGCATGAATTAAAAGTATAAGTGAATAACTTGTGCTCTAATTGAACTTGAGATTTAATACGAAGGCTACAGAGTCGATTCTCGAACGCCAATTAAACAGTCTTTTCAGGATTATCTTAGGGGAGTTTTCGGAGTGGAAATTCTGATTTTGACGTCAACATTTGTGCCAAGTTTTAAATGTAGTGAGAAGATTCTGTGACCGTAGAGAAAAGTTCGTTAACTTTGGAAAGCAAAATATAGTACCAAAATTGAGAGGCAAACTTAATTAGATATTTGTGTATAATAAAGAGAAAACTATAGATAAGAGTTAACGAATAGTTATTTTATTAGCTTTTGTCATTTCATATCTTTGTTGTCTCTTCTGTAAGGTAAGGATACTGTTTTGAGCTATTTTAAGTTAAGATCATCATAATTTTTAACAAAAAAGGTAGTAATGGAACAATTGCCATTCTGTTTGACTTCTAAACTAGACTTTCAACTGAGTTGTTAAGTTTTAAACTAGTATTAACATTTACGACAATTTTCACTAATACGAATTTAATACCATTAGAAAAAACAGTTCAAGTCTGAGTGTGACTCACACATGATATGTTCCGTACTATTTTATTACGTTAAACTTTATGTAATTTTTAGATAATTTCGTAAAAAATACAAAAATTAAGTTTTTTTTTCTTGTGCCTTGTTTAGTTTTTAATTTATTTATGTTTTTAGTATTTGTTGTTGGAGCAGCAACATAAATAGACATTCTCTGAAAATTTCAAGAGTCTAGTTCTTGTAGTCTATTATGGTTTATGAGATACAGCCTGCTGACAGACGGACGGACGCCGGAGAGTGGAGGATTAGTAACAGTGTCCCGTTTTTTACTCTTTGGCTACGGAACCCCATGAAATTGCCATGTGTGCTTCTCAACTTTCTCGAACTTGTGTATTTATAGCAAAAACATTAAGAACGAGCCGAATTTCTCCCAACAAGAATTATTTCCGTGCCGGTGGCCAGCTAATTTATGTTGCCATGCTACCCACATTTAGACATTATTACTTATACTCGAACTTTTCACTGTTCTTTTTCACGAAGGCGAATGACAAGTGTATGTGTGTGTTCGTAGGTTTGTCTTAGTGTGTTCGTAGGTTTGTCTTAGTGTGTTTTAGGTCCAAAAACCCAAACTCCCTTTAAGCACAAAGTATCTTTAAGGTACAATTTGATAGTTGACGGAAAAAAAAATTACGATTAAAAAAAAATATTTGTGTGTGTGCTTTTTTTCTCGACTATCGGCCCGCAACGATAAACGGAAGGCTTATAATTCCTAGACTAAGCTCCTAAACTAATGAACCGATTTTGATGAATGATGGTGTCAATTCTTAAAAGGGTAGTCTCTAATCTGGTTCATGCAAACTTGGTTGAGATCTTACCAGAGCTTGAGTCTGAGTAGCGATAATATGTACTTTGAAGATCCTTTGAATTGCAGATTCGACTTTTCAAGTATTTTTATTATCATAAAGTCAACCAGCATGAAGTAAGGACAATTTTGCTCGCCGTAACAAGTGAGAACGAATTATTGAAGCGAACTTATTCCCGAACTTCATCGGCTATAAAAAGCACCTGTTAGCAAAGTGTTGTTCGAATGTTATCAACTTTCCTAGTTCCTGTATCGTTTTTGCTGGAAGCAGTCTGGAATATTAATTGGGGTATTAGTGTTGGCTTTAATTTATAGGCTGGATTGCGGGAAACGGAAGTTATGTTTCAAAGAAGTATGATTACTTTAGAAAGTATTGTGATACTTAGTATAGTAACAGGATCTACCAGATCTTCGTGCGATATCGTCTGGGTTGGTACCACCATCCTTTCTATTTCTGCAGTGAAGCAGTTCGCTGTTTCGATTCGAAGGGTTGGAGAGCCAGTGTAGGTACTGGTATGAGGGGTATCTTTACATCTATAAGGCAATGGAAATGCGGTGTTCTTGGCTTTCCACGATATTAGGGGCATCGCTGTGTCAATAGATGGCAGTATTACCTTCCATCAGGTGAATGCGAGAGAATTGTTCCAGTAAGAAATATTTGGGGGAGGCCTGTGTCCAGCTGTGGAAGTCTTCGGGCTGATAATGAAGGTGATAGTAGCAGAGAATCGTATGCAATACTTGTCTTTTACCTGGTATTACCAGGCATGTCGGCTTTATCCTTTCCAACAATCAGCAGGCATAGCACGCAAAAGAATGTGACATTTCTCTCGTGACTTGTTCTTCTTTCCCTGTCATAACAAAAAAAAGAAAGAGATAGTTGCTATCTCGCAGCCCTATGTTGCTCTCGCACCTCTCGCGTCTTAGTGAACTAGTCCTGCAGGTAAGATTTTGGCCAAGTGTTTGCCTACTAAACGTTATAATAGAATGAAAGTGGTGAAACTCTAGCCTATTTCGTAGCTGTCCAACAACCAAAGAACGCAACCAAATTAATTACGTTGTGGTCATGAAAACGACTAGGATTTACGGTGCCGTAATGATTTGTTCTGAGATAAGATCTTAAAAGGGAACAAACGAACGAAATTTTTAAAACGATTTCTTTAATTTATACATTTTTGATTGTCGAAGGCAAATATTCATATTAAAAAAAAATGTTTTTATTGTGATAATTCCCTACTAACCAAGGTGCCGAGTTTAGTGGTGTAAGTTCATATTTGACGCCTGCACAATCCACGCGAGGTTCGTACTCCTTTAATGGGTATACCACTTGCGAAGCTGCGTGTAATACCGACAGAGACCGAGATGGCAGACCAAATCGTCGGAATTACCCTTACACTTTTCAGCTGGTAAATTAGTTCAAGGGTTAATATGTTATGTTTATTGTAATGCAAATAGATTAAATGTGTATTCGTTTGTTGAAATAATTTTGTACGTGAACGTATATATTCATATGTATGTTAATTTACAAAAACATATTCATAAATCATCAGGAACATCTGTTCGCCTGTCTGCAGAACTGTTGGTGATATTTGGAAAGAAAATTATAAAAATTGTTTAGCAGTTAGTAAAAATAGTATCAATAACCAGTTTCACAGTTTAGTTTTATTAAGATTGTAGGCATAAGATATTTAAAGATCTACTATATTAATGTAATGTCTGATTTCAAAGGACGATAAATCCTTTAACCCGGATTTTATGGTTACATTTTTGTCTATGATCATCATTTCAAGGTTTATTCAAACTATCTCGCAAATTACTTAAACACAGCAAACCACCAACCCTCATCTCCCTAAATGTGCCATAAACCAAAATTTAGTTTATTTAGGATAAAAGAAGACTTAGGCTAACTGCACGTTTTTGACAAAAATCACTACACGCTGACTGTTACAATTATTACTATACAATACAGGCTAGCCTATATAAATTCCAAGTTTAATTAGGTAAATTAAGCTATTTGAATATTACCCAAATTTCAAATGGTGACACGACGTCACCAATACCGACTAAATATTTATTAGAAGAAATCTAAAATATAAACATATTTAAAAAATCTGTGTGTTATATATATATATGACAAAACACACGGAACAAAATTGTTCTTAGTATTCAATTATTTCATTACAATCAAAACGATGACTCTACCAAAGAGTTGCGAAGACAATACCGCCTCGTTTCCAAACGCCCTAAGAGGTTAAGGAGGAAGTTCAGTTAGCAGTAAAACCATCGTAAAAAGAAGGTAAAGTCTCGAATGTGTCGCAGACTACGCCAGCTTTAATACTGTTTCCGTATACAATAAAATATCCAAATAGTGTTCCGTGAAAATACAATTTGAGGTTAGGTTTATATCGCAGGAAACTGCAGCCGGGGTTAGGTCACGTTACGTGTCTGAATCTCGGGTGTCTTTTTTGATTTTATGCTCTGAAAATGTTTGTTTCTCTGAGATTTGCTGCTATTAGTAAAATGACGCAATAGTGCATAGTATATGGCAATGGTTTTTGATTTGTTTTTAATTTATTTCGTTAGTAAATGTAAATCAGAAAATTGTCTTTTAAATTTCGACTCTAAGTTGTTTCGATTGCTGTCTCTGTTCCTAATGAGAGGGAATATTAAATCTGTTTCTTACTATTCCGTGATTACGACACCAAAGATAGTAGTTTGTCTGAGCTCGTTGCCTTTTCTTTATTGCGCGGTTCTAAGGACACCGCAACTGATCCTGATTAACAGGAATTCCGGTACTTGTAGTGGTGGGACAGAGTGGAGTGTCAGCTGGCAGTCAACGCAACGATAAAAAAATCGCGTGTTCGTTATTAATAACTAAGTGGTCTCTTTTTAACCGACTTCGAAAATTGAGGAGGTCCTCAATGCGGTTGCATGTTGTTTTTTTTTAATGTTTATTGTTTGTTTTTTCTTTTATCTGAACTAAGTGATTAGTTCAGGACAAGATTTAAGTTTTGATCGATCGGGCCTAAGCTGATGTCGATCTTGATTATAAATAGGCTTTTGTTTTGGGATAAGCCATGCTGATTGATCGCTCTCAGCTAGTAATTATGTAGATGTAAAGGTACTATTGAACACCATACACATAAAATCACGCCGTAACTAATCCTTCGAGAGGGGTAGGCAGAAGTGTTACACACCGAATTACACATGTTTATGTGGAGGCCCAGTGTGACAGGTTGGGGATCTGTCGCCACTGTCCGGGCACAAGGAGGAACATGGCAGCCACAATGTACGGCAACACGAGACCCGAACGCTGCACCTGTCGGGTCGGGTCAGTCGGTTAACCAAGGCACGTAACAAACTTTGCTACCTCGTCCTCCACACACTATAGAACAAAATTCAGATACTTCGAAGTAGTACTTAAGCTTGTCCGATTTTTTCAGCTGGTTTCTGTAATGAAAATTTAAATAACATACATGAAAAAAACAAAAAACAATAAGACAAGAAAAACAGTCGAAAAGTTTACAACAAAATAATCCAGTACAATATTGAATGCATTTTTTAAACCGTGAATAAAGTGTAGAAAGGCAGGGCATCCGAGTGTAACGTACGGCTGTATTTTATTTTTCACTTAAGTGACAACCGCTGCTCTTTCCAAATGATTTATGTAAACTGAAATGGCCGTTCATATAAGGGCTTTCAAATTTCTTCAATCTTTAATATATCTCAAATATTTTCAACCCATAAAATTTACTTTAATATATTTGTACATTTTGCCTTCAAACTATTCGTAAAAGTTGTAATAAAAAACTGTATTCCCAAGAAACCAAACATCCCTCAACGGGAATCAATCCTGTTATCTTAAAACTTAAAGTGGCAATCAAATCAGAGAATGGAATCCACCGCTCACCTCTAAACAAGTCAGAAATTGATTATGGATCATACGACTTGAGCGCTTGAACAAGAGCTGTACATATTTCATTATACAGTCTAGCCGGAGTGTAAATATTAAGACTTAACGTACAATTCTACAGAGCTTTCTTTATAAATGTTATATACATTGTGCATTAAACTTAACTAACATCATAGTTCTTGCTAGACAGATATCCGAACGTATGTTATACTTAGGGACATATCAGTAGGTACGTTTATCCGCATAATAAAAAAAAACATTGGACCGTGTTTTAGTGATAAAACATAAAAGTTTAATTTTTAATCGCCGATTTTTAAATCCTTGCCTTCAGCTTCCTTGATAGACGCTAACAGTACTAGAGATCTGTACTTCAGACGTAGCTCATGCTTGGTTTGGTGACCTTAAAGAAATACGAGTAGATGGGAAAAAATACTTCCCTAAAAAGTCTTGGCAATCGTTTACTCACTCACAGAAGCATAGCAATAGGCCTCTTCCAAAACGCTCAAGCCACCACTCTGGTAAATAGGTATACCTCCATAGCAAGACGTGGTAACCATTTACTTAGAAAAGGCTTCCAATGTCTTCATCACTGAACCTGTAAATATTTATTAAGACCATTGTGTTCAACATTTTTAATGTATTTTAATTCCATCTTTGCTGATATTAATAATTTAATATTGAATCTTTACCTTAAGACCTTACCTATACCTTCTTTATCTATAGATTTCATTAAAGCTCAGCCAACAATTTGAATCGACAAATTAATATTGGCACAAGCCCTGGTCCGTTTTATTTAATTATTCCTTCAAATCAAAAGACAAATACACAGTTTAAATCAAAATTGTTTGATTCGAAATTAATTAATTTAATAAATCAAGACCTAAGTGATTGATGCAAATGGTTAAAGTTTGTTCAGAAATCTACAAACACATTTCAAATGTATCTACGAATAGATATATGCATACTTAAATGTTGTAAATTTCAATCCGAAAGACGTTCGTATCTAAAATTTCTGGAATTTTTATTTTATTTAAAAACCTCTACAGTCGTATAACGTATGACCTAAACCTAAACCTTAAAAAACAGTTAAATATCGTTTCGACGATAACGATTTGCAACTATACTAATATTTTTTTTTAGAATTCTAGTTTTGAAACATTAAGGCTTGTCCATATAAAATACATATTATAACCTTAAAAACCGCTCTGCTTTTGCCTTTCACTGGTAATAGGAATAAGATAAAATCAATTCACAAATCTCACCACGCGATCGTTCAAAGCATTGTCGCTCGCTTCTAAAAGGCTGGTAATATTGTTTTTTAAAAAGCTAATTATACATTAAACGAACTAAAAATAAATATCGTTACGACAAAATCGATTTCGGCCGACAACCGCCGATGCAGTCATTGGTATATGCATTTCTCTTTGCGTGCAGCACGCCACGCTACACCTTTCCAAGTTTTCAACTTAAAAGCTTTCAGTCATTACCTAAAATTTGCATCTCTAGTTTAGTGTTAAGGTAGATTTTCAATTGAATCGTAGGTGGCGTTTAAGTTTCTATGATTAACAAGAAAAGTCTTATCAAGTTACTTGTAATAGTCGCAAGTTGCAATAGAGTACTGAAGGTGAATCACCAGATATCGGAAACACATTGTTGGTTAGCAACAAGGTTTATACTCATTTGTATGTCTGGACGTTGATGTTTGTGTAGTTGAGGTTTATTTTTCACTAGCTGAACGACCCCGGATTCACTAACGTCAGCTTTGCCGGTTGTGTGATATATTCGTAATTAGTTACATTTCCGCTCTTGATTATTATTTTGACGTTATACACGAAAGCTTTTTAAAATTATTTGTAAAGAACAAAACGATTTATTGTCGAATTGCAAATCAAAGAGATATTTGGCAAGAAAGGTGTAACATCTTTACCTCTCCACGGTCGATGCATAGGCGCTGCTCTTGTCGTTCCTAACAGTAAGGTTTTTGTATCAATAGGCGTCGGTATCACTTTCCAACAGGTGAGCCGTTTGCTTGTTGTCCCATGATGTTGAGAAAGAAAAAAAGATATATATCCTTTGATTTATGCTTTGGTTGTAACGAAGTAATTTCTTTTCCTTCATCATCATTTTTATTAGAATTTAGGTCACTAATAATAAAATCTTTATCGAGAGCCGTTTGTCTAATTGAGTATAACGAAACTAGATTATTCAATAGCTATTCAGAAATCGACCTTATTTTCTTAAGTTTAAGACTGATGATCATTATTTTATTAATACTACCATCCATCGATCAAAGGCGAAAGATGTCTGCAAAATTATTAGTCAATATATCAAATCTACCAACTAGCTCCACACCCACTATGTTTTGATATTACAGTATTGAGCATCAAAAATTTGTGTCTAGGTGAAATTATGCAGATATTATTCAATACAACACAATTAGTAATAAATATTGATAATTTATTTTAACGTACAGGAAATATTTATTATGATTTTTATAAACAAAGAAATAAAATGATTTTATACTGGACAACCATCGGGCAGGCTTTAAAGTATGAACTACAGGAAATGTATTACGAATGAAAAAATAAAAGGCCAACTTAAATGTAAAAATTTGATAAACGGCTTAATGAGATTTGTAAAATAAACATTTTATTTGGCCAAAGTTCTGTCTAACTTAACCTTCGCCGTATTAATTTGAACAGAAGCAGTCCGGAGTTAATTCAAAAGGCATCTGAAACAGATAACGGAGGCTGGACAAGACGAAAGTAGAAAATTAACCAAACAACACTGCCAGAATCTTAATGACGGCGTATTAAATGGACGACTATCCAATGGGAATACAAAACAACCTATTGTGGGGTATTGTTACATACCGTCGGTATATTGAATAGTAAGAAAATTCATATAACTTCTTCTCCTTCCAATGTCCCACCGACTGAAACTATTTCAAGAATTAATTAAGTTCACCCCTAATACAGGGGGTGTTTTAAGTGGGATGTGGGTATATGTAAGTTCTAAAAATACCAAAATCAGCATTTATTTTCAAAATAGTCTAAAAAAATATTGTAAAATTTCCTTGTCAGTTGAGATTTTCGATTCTAATTATTGTTTCAAGAGATATAATTTATTAATGTTTTATATCTCATGAAAAATTATTAACACAAATGATTAAATCAAGCACTTCTATTGATCAATCACATTTTGGTTGTGGTTTTTACGGGAAGGTAATTTAATTATACATAATCTGTTTGCTACATGAAATAAGACAGCACCCTTGGTAAATGTAAAAAAGACATGCATAGATCGGTAAAAAATATATAAAATTATATATACGACTCAGGAGCAAAAGCTTCATAAACTTATCAAGTTTTACGCCTCGTTGGAGTTGCAATCGACGAGTATGAGTACAATAACCTTCTAAGTTTGTAACGCGATTCTTCAAACACCCCGTAGACGGTTCCACTCCTTAAGTGGCATTAGCATACAGATTGAAAAGTTTTCTATGAAACCATTCCATTAATACATATACCGGTTTACTTTGTTCATTCAGGTTTTTCTTATTGAGCTACTCACTCACCTTTCATACTCCAGTTTTTATGCAAGTGTATTTTCAATAGCTCAAATGCATAATTGATTTATGTTTCCAATTGAGAAAATATTGTAGGAAATAAAAAATTACCTTGAGATTCGTAACAATCTTCATATGAATACGATGACAATAGTAGTAAAAATCATATATTTAAATAAGATAAAGTTTGTAGGTAAAAAAGTTAAAATGACTTATTTAGAACAATCAAACCGATTTTATTATTGTCTTTTAAATTATTCTAGTTTTCATACTACAAATTACCTCACAAACCATTGTCAACAACTCTTGGTGCTAAATCTATAATTTCCTGAACACTCTCCAAGCGAAATGTCCCCTGCAATTTACCCAGCTTCGAACGGACTCTTGTCGCCGTAAAGTATAGGGGAGAGGGCTATTTCGATTCATTACTAAAGCGATGGGCCTCTTTCGCCCCACTCGGACCTCCGAAGGCCCTCCGAACGCCCCCGACCCCCGAGTGCCCATTCCGCGCCACTAAAACAATTAGCTCAGCCCGTTATCGTCTTCTGTAATTTTCTACACTACTCTGGAGCTTCAGTTGTTTTAAAGTAATTCGGTTTTATGTGTTCACTGTTTTTATTTATGTGGGCTATTTGACATTATTAAATTATAGGGTTTCGGTCTCTCGGTAGGCTTTTAAGGTAGTCGTTAAATAAAAGGTGAAACAATTTCAAAAACCTATCATAGATTCTTGTTTAAATTAATTTCACATTATGGAGTTCCAGAAAAAGTGCAAAAACGAAATAAAAAACGTTTAAACGCATACGGAGTTGCAAGTAACAAGAGATTAAAATAGTCGTTCCTTGAAAACTTAGTTTTTTGGCTTTTTGTTGTTCCAAATGCCCGTCCGTGATACGTACAAAACAGACCACATACGCAATAAGGTATGAAACTTTTCTGTTCTCTTAATCTCAGAATATACCACCATGACATGCCCACCGTTTCTCTATCTTATGTTCTCTCCCTACACAACTCTGCTTCATTCAACCTTCCGCCCTTAAATTTAAGGGTGATTTTCGCTCACTAGTAATTAGTTTTCTGGCTCCACCCTGGATTTGTTCAGTCTAGATTTCTAGATCCCGGTCACGTTCAAATATTATTGCTGTCAATTTTGAAATTAGTTGATAATGTGCCTGGAATTTATTACAAAGTGTATTTTTATTTCTCGCGCACCTAAAGGTTGATATGAAAAATGCATGAAGTGTTTCTTGAATCAAAAGGAGCTGATGAAATTTGTTATCGACGTTGCTTACGATAGCTATTTTTCAAATTGAATAAAGTAAACAAAGTGAAAGTTGGTTTTATAGTAAACAAGCATTTATTTAAGCGGTTTTTTGTTAATTAAGATTTTAAGTATTGGCAGAACGCCTATAGTTACTATGGTAAGAAGTATTCGTTGACTATTTACGCTTACAATACTACAAGCAAAATCAATTAATGTTATAGCCATACGTCACCCGTAACCCTTAAACCTGCAACGAGCTAACTTAAATTATAACCGGAAAATGTGCTAACGTGTTGCGATCTTTTAATCATTTATTTTTGCATGTGTGTATTTAAATAGATTTCATAGATATTATTTATATTTTTCATTTTAGTTTGAAATTGCCACAATATGGTCTCGTAGTACAAATGTCAAGAAAAAGTTGTGAGTGTAGATCTAGCCGAAGGTGAAATATGCTTCCCCAGAAAAACCTTTATACACTCGTCTTGAACTCCTTCAAATCCGTCTTTCGACCTCTGTTCACGTTAAGCTCGGGAAACAAACCCGTTGGGAGAGAGTTTCGATTCTTACCGAAGCTACTGATTGTTGCTGCTTCCTTCAAAATCTCGTTACAGTACCTACATACACTGCTACTATACTGTGGCTACAATGTTGGTAAATTTTATTTGTGCATCTTTGAAGAGAGACTTAATTATAGATATTAATCTCATGTGACGTGATGAGTTCTACCGCAACTGGCTGCTGTTGTATTTCAACGATATTCTAGTTCGTTGAGTGCTGCACAAGTTATTGCCTCGCATGGAAAATTTATAGCTACGGCGAGTCCGGGAGACTGGATGTGAGTGTGAAATATCTTTAAAGTATCCTCAACTTAAACAAACAATAGCTGTCGTGGGATATTTATGAGTATTCTTATTATTAAGTGTTGGCCTTTAATGTTTCCTCGGTGCGGGTTGAGTGGGTACAATGTTTTAGGGTACAGGTATAATAGAACATTTGTGATACAAATTTCCACTATGCTCTATTAATATTTTTTCAATATTTGCTTAAAACGAAATAGTATGTACGTGTAGCTTGTTGATGTATTTAGAATAAAAAAAATCAATAGAAGATAGATTTTTACAGTTTCATCTCTTCTCATCAGAAAAAAATACTGAAGTCTATAAATTGGTACAAATACTTTTTTTTCGATTTGAGTAGTAGCAACCATGATTGCCATAGCCGAGTTTTTTTGTCGTGATAATTAGGATTGATTTTTCTATTCTCTCGGTCCATCGCGTAAATACTTATGATAATTATGAAAATTAAAAGGGTAGAGTCATCAAAATTAATTAACGATATGTTTACAAAAATTTTACCGTACTATAAATAGCAAGAAGTTCTTTCAGACTATCCAACTACCAAAATATTGTGAAGTATTTTTTAGCGGAATCCGTCTTCATGTCCAACTAAAGCTGATCCAGGTTTACCCCCACTCGTATGCTGTCCAAACCAGATAAACTTGTAAAATATAAGAAAATATTGGACGGAAAAGCCAACTTTAATTTCCCCAGAAACACTGCTTGCGTCACCCTTAAATCCCTTGGACCTTAATTTTCTCGGGATAAAGGTGAAAGTTCTTTGTCATTAAGTAAATTTTGTCATATTAAACTAGTGTGTGCACACAAGATAACTGTCACGCATTGTCGAGTAGAAAATTCCCAACTGGACGAAGGATTTTGAACTCTCTGTAATAGGGTTTAGGCTCATCTTCGTTTTACTGTAACTTGTATTCGCTCATATTGATGAGGTCAACATTATTGTTTAATATTTTAATTAAGGGTGGAGTAGATAAAATTACTATGAACGCGCCAAAAAGTCAACCGCCATTAGACCAAAATCTGCAGGGCATTATGGCCGCTTTGCCAATATTGTATTTTAATTAATATTTTAAATTTTATTATCATCATAGGCAAACAATTAGACGGTTCACCTGATGGAAAGTAATACCGCCGCCTATTGACACGACGATGCCCTTGATGTCTGGAACACCAAGAGCACTGCCAATGCGTTGCCCATGTAGAGGTAAAGATGTTATACCTCTCGTGACGTTAATTCAACTGGCTCTCTTATCCTTCAAACCGAAACATATATGACGCACAAATCGTAAAATGGCCACTTACTGCTTTTGAACTGTCAGTCATCCATAGGTACTAAGACGTTGTCTATGACATGTCAAAAAATTCAAAAATGGAAAGCTTTAAAAAGAATTGTTTTAAGTGGGCTTCTTAGGTCCGATGGAACTGAATTTAAAACTCTTCGATTTCGATCCATGAAATTTATATTACGAATTTCGTTTACTACGCTTTAGTGACTGTGTGGACCTATTCGATCTATCAACCGATTCTTTATCGTTTGCAATTCTTAAGAATTCTGATACTTTAAGATTTTTCATAATTAAGTTGTCTGTCTCGTTCGAGAGTTCTTTTGAAGAAAATGTTCTTTTAATTAATTGTTGTTTAGCATTTAATTAAAAAGTTGGACGATACTTTTGTACGTAGGTATCTCTTTGAAAGTTTCTCGCTTTCGTGGAAAAACCCTTGTCGTGGGACTTATAAAATTAACCCTTATAAGAGACAATCCAACCCTCAGGGCATTGCCCAGTAATAAAGTAATACATCCTCTTTCTGTTGTTTAAGATTTTAATATTAAATTAAATGAATTTTGAGGAAATGTTATTTCGTGCTTTTTTACTGGGTAGGCATAGTTCGTTGTGCTGATGTTCCTATATCGATAAACTGTGGGCATATTAATATATTACATAAAACTAGTTGATGTTTCAGAAACGGCCACACATAAAGCACTCAACAAGCACAATATCGACCCTCATGCTGTACAACTTAGAACGGTACAAAGCCGTGTGTTATTAAAGAATTTTAAGCGCATTGTAACCTAGCAGAACTAGTATTATTACTTCGGTGAAATGATATTAGCTACCTTTGTAATTGCACGTTTATTCAGTGTAACTCACCCGATATGGGCGAAGTGAAGTACAAAGACAATGCACGGACTAGAATAGCAATTACGAGACAAATGTAAACGTCGTAATTAAACCTAATCTGAGGGGTTCCACTGGAAATTGAAACTGGGCGCCTGCTACGAAGCAAATTACATGTAGATTGAAATGTACATCAATATTATTTATAGAATTTGAAAAATATTATTGGAATTTTGCCTTTGTTTCATCCTGCTCACTGCCCGTCTCAAACCCGAAATATTCCGAAGTCCAAAACAAAGATTATCGATCGATTAAAAAACGACCTTGGCAAAAACCCCATGGGAAAACGTTGGAGTGATTGTGTGAAAGAAAATATTAGAAAGATGGGAAAGTTTACCAGCTGGAAGAAGATGGCCGAGCACCGTGACATCTGGAAAAAGATTATGGGGGAGTCCAAGACCCAGAAAGGGTTGTAGCGCCAACGAAAGAAGAAATAATTTTAAACTTTGAAGACCCAAGAATATTTTTTGCTACTTGTCTGTAGAAACCGTTACCGTTACATTATAAGCAAATCAGATACGTTACTAACCCTGAGATTGAAAAAATAAATTAGGCAGCTGAGCCAAGATAAGTACGAAGATAAGTATGTTTTTTTTTTTTTAAGGAAACAAATACCATTTATAAAAATCAGTTTTTCAGGTCTTGACCCAAATCAACATTAATATGCATCTCATTTATTTATAATTGTAACTTATTTAAAGTAAACACAAAGTTAATGTATTATAATAAAAAATAATATTTAACTTACGAATCGTGAAGTAAAATTTCTTAAAAAAAGATAGGTATTAATATTATTGGATAAATATTTGCCTGAAACAGGATTAGAAGCGGAGACAACACTATTCAACGTTGCTATTAAATAGTAAATGTTGGAAAAACAAATTGGAATGAAATTAAAGATAAAACTAAAACTGCCTTTCCTTCTTGAACTACAAAATGCACCCAAACATAGATACATATCGGAAGTCGTTTATGTAAATATAGTGCCGGACCTCTTGCGAATTCATGAATGCCCGATTTGCAATTGAAACAGTTGTATCTGTCAAGACCTGAAAACGTACAGCAAACAACATGCTTCGCTTATTCAATCTCGACCTAATTCCAATGTGATAAAGCTTATAACAGTTTAAATGCATTTTCCCGCTGTAAACTCGCTATACTGAAAACCATCAATTCAGCTTGTAAGGAGTAAGATGCATATATATTGCTTTATATCGCTATTCCTTTTGCTGAGCGGTTTTTTTCTTTTTTTTTCGTTTTATCAGGTGCCTCCGGTTGAGGTTTTGTGGTTCAAATGGATTTATGTTCGGGGTGGTGTCCATTTTTTTGATACCTTCCTTCTAGTGGAGTTGTCTTAAACATATGCTCGCCTAAGCCTCGTTTCTTACTTGAGTCAGGTTTTTATTTGACATACCAAAGTAGAACGAGGTTTCCTTAGAAAACGATTTATCAGCTACACTGAATTTCCGTGTAGATAATTACGTGTTGTTTTCAGTTTCTTAGTATTTTGTTACTTGTCGCAAATTCATAGTCGACTGGTTTTAAATGGAACCAAAATATGAGTGAAAGATTAAAGTATTCCAATATAACTTTAAAGGAATGGAGTGTTTGAAAATATCTATAAACATTACATAACTAGAACAAAAGTACCTTTTTCTAAACCCGCTGGATATCTTTAAGGAAACAAATTATACTTTCATACGCTACAGTTCACAAGGCTGCGGGGCCGACAGCAAATAAAGTGGAACAAGAAAGGATGCACTCGAGACGTTCCAGCATCCGAAGATCCGAACGTCGGCCGTCTCCGAATTAAACCCATTCCGAACTTCAACTCTCTCCGCCTCGAAGGGATACACCACGGGTCCCCGAAGATTGTACGGATTTTTAAAAAGCTAAGCTATTTACATACATAAATCTATCTAAGGTCGATCATAGTTCCTAGATCGAGTTTTTGGAAATGGTATGAGTTAACGTGTATTCGAAGTAGGCTATGAAAGAAAAACTAGTAGGTATCAACAAACGCGAGGTGTAGACAGCTCTCTCACTCGACAGTAAATAGGCTTTTTCTAGGCAAACATCGTCACTCACCCTCCTTAGCTGCAAACAAGATTTGAACGACTTCATTTCAAAAATAGTCGGCCAATAATTAGCGGGATAATTTCTCAATCCTTTTCTCGTATTGTTATTGTGAGTACTTGTGTTGTAATTTATCAAAGAAAAATTGCATTCTACGTGTTGTCTCAAGTGAAAGACAGCTTTTATCCATTAAAGAGATGTGATAACTGTACTCACTCGATAGACAACATATATATTTAACCGTAATTCCTAAAAAAAATGTATGAAATTATTATTTTCACACAATTTAATTATATATAAATGCGAGTTTATATAGTGCCCCCCTCGTATGCTTCAGTAAAACTTGGATAGTTCTTTTAGGTTTTACCATTGTACAGAGTTAACGGGCTTGCTTTATTATGTAAATATCATGCATTGTTGTTGAAGAATGTTCTGGTTAAGTTAATACTTCTTATCTATTCGAAAGCGGCTGTTGAGAGCCATTAATCGAGCATTTTTTTTCCTTTAACTGTTTGAGTAATGATGTATCATTGTCATGTCGATATTTAATCAATGATATAACAAGACTCTTGCTTTTAATTCTAGATTTTTTCACAAAATTCTAGCATCAAAATGTAAATATCACATCTGAAAGATTAGATCCTGTAGGGCTTCGTATAAATCAAAGTCTTGTAATATAATTACCTCAGCTTCGAAAGCTCAGAGGTCATTAAGTCACCTAAAATTCTATTTCCAACCATCAGTATCCCATGACAATAGCCAGATCTAATATTTAAAATTGAAATAGAAAACTGGAGCGTAGGAAAACAGCTCTTATGGCTCGCGTATTAAAGTTTTCAAAGGGTGTCGTGTAAAGAGAGATACTCAGCTAGTTGCAAGACCGTCCAATAAGATACAGTTTCTTTATTGGTAGTAAATGTCCCTTTGATGTCAGACACAGATGCCGCTCTAATAGGTATGTAAGAAGAATTTCTTTCGGCTTAAGGAGGTGAGTAATGAAAATCCTAAATCTTGTTTTTTGGGTAACTTTCATTTTTAAGATTGGAATCCGGGTCAGGCCTTCGAACAGGGAGACTTGTTGTAAACCCTTCTCTTTTCTACTTTGTTGTATAAATAAAGGGAAGGATTTTCATCTTGGAAATGGATAGAAAGTCTAGCAACGTAAAGACAATATAAATGCCACTAAGTATTTTTTTGCCTTACCTGAACATTCCCTTGGGCTGTAATATTTTAAATTCCGACTCAAATTCTCAATAATGTTTGTTTGGCGTTGTAACCGCGATATTCAGAGAAGATCTCTTATAAAAATACCTTTTGATATTACAAGCGGTGCACAGTTGATATAAACTAAATTTTATTTGAACACATCCGTTGATTCAAAGTCAAAGTCAAAATATTTTTATTCAAATATACTTAAAATAAGTACTTTTAAATCGTAATTTTTTTATACTACCACCGGTTCGAAACGTTATTTCTACGGAGAAGAATCCGGCAAGAAACCTCCGTAGTTGCTTTTTTCAAAATAATTAGGTACAATAAATTATTTTTTATTACAATTTCAAAATAAAATACAGTTTTCAAATTTTAAACCTAATTCAAATCAGTTTTCTAATTGTAGACCTAATATTCAAATACCAATCTTTCATATGCGTGATTTTAACGGCATGCTAATGCGACACTTATATAAATTTCTACTAGGGGGTTATTAAGGACCGTTCTTAAAGGTTTAGAGGTAATTCGGCGAAACATTGATGTTGAAATTGCCCGTTACTGGAATTTATAACGCACGTTGCGCCCTTTGGAGAATCGAATGAAGGTACTGCCATTTAGAAGTAGAGGGCGCTTTTCAAAAGAAAACACCTGAACCTCGTCAACATGAGAGGAAACTTTGGAAAATAATGCGGTAATTATATGCTTTTCTTACAATTTTTGCGTCGCTTATCTTGAATGTTAGGCATCAAAAAAATGTTCATAGAAGCAGGGTTGGTTGTATCCAGAAATATGTTTAATAGGGCTTCACTACGTCAGACCGAAACATATTTGAGCTTATCTAATCTCACTTTTGACGTTTCATTGAACATTCAGATTAGATTGATACTTGGTTTGAATTCCGGCAGGGGTTGGACAGCTGTTATTAGCAAGACGCAGTTTTTCTCCAGGGTCTTGGATGTAGTATTCTTATCTATCTTGTTTATACAATATTGTTGCTAACTGCGACATTATTCTTCAATCTTACTGTGTGGCTGAGTCAATGTGTGTGTGATGTGGTTACTATTTTTATTACTGCGGTTTGATTTGTCGGTTTTATTAAATTGCAAGTCAGAAAACTCACGCCTTCTCTACTTAGTTCCGCGTTACGTAAAACCCAAGTTATTATCTACCTTTCTGGTATTTGGGGTGATTTAGCCGCATCCACAACACAATAAGGCGGGGCGGAACTATTAACATTTGTATTATCGTTTCTCTAATGGATATCTACGCCGGGAGTTTCCAACTGATGATGTTCTAGAACATTAAGGCCAGTGTTTACTGTCTTCTACCGTTTCGCGTCTCACCCTTATTGAAAATGTTTTTGAAACTTTTCAAGGGTTTCCAAGGAATTTTTCAAACAGCAAAGTATTTTCCTAAACACACAAAGAACTGTAATTTTGTATGTGTTTTGACAACCTCAGTGGCGCAGTGGTTTAAACAGCCGACTGCTACGCTAAAGGTTCCGGGCTCAAATCCCGGCGGGGGCGGGACTTTGTGTTATGTACATGATGCATTGTTTCGCTTGCCGGTCTTGGATGTTGTTTTCTTATCTGTGTATTATATATCATATCGTTGCTTAGTGCCTCCCATACAAGATTATATCTTAGTGCAGAGCTGAGTCAATGTGTATGTCGTGATGTGGTGGTTTTTTATTTTGCTAAACAACAATTTTACAATTTGATGTTATGAAATAAAGCAAGCATAGTATACAATATATACGGCTGTCAATATATTCTATCTCGAAGCTTCTAGATAAAATGCCGCTACAACTGACAAGAACTGTGGTATTAGTTATTATAAAAATGGGTTTTATATCAGCCTGTTCTATTGAGAATGCAGCAGCAAGTACGGGCTGGGTTATTGGAAATGCTTCGGCTGTACGCACAGACTATGCATTGTCAGTCTTCAAGAAATCAGCGATATGGAAATAGTCATTTTTATATATACTTAATCAAGGACACGACTTCAAAGTAGGCATTGTGGCTTGGTATGTAAGGTTCTTTTTGCATTGTGGTCAATCCGACTTTTAAATTCTCAACCCTTCAATTGAGTTTCATTTGAATATAATTAGATAAAACAGAAGTAAATGCGTTGGTGGTACACCTATAGCTTATAGAAGATCCAAGGTTTACTTTGGATGAGGAGAAATTACAGATCACACATGTGTAGTTTTTTTGGTATTTCTTCTTACTTTAGTATTATTTTTCAAATTGCTTCCTTAATAGAGGAGTTTTGTGTTTCTATCAATTGTAGCGGTTCACTGTTGCCAGTAGACTGTGGTAGACTTATAGCACCTGTGTCTGGATATTACCTCCCGAAGCGAGTCTTTGGATTTATGACTGAGTTGTGTGTGCAATCTTTCTTATACTTTCAAATCCTGAATTTGAAATAGCATTCGAATTGAAGGATAAGTTTAACGGATATTATGAATGCAAGGAAAGAAGGATTATGTCTATATTTTTCTTTATTTTTTAACTGATATAAAGTATCTCTTGAGAATATGCGGTCTTTGGAATATGTGTTAGGATTTCTTCAAGGTTGACAAATATATAGAAATTGATAATATAGATAACGTGTATTATTATGTCTACTGTTTTTCGTCTATACGCGTTAGTATAAACACAATTTATAATTTTTACAATTGATTGTAATAAACAATTGGTTACAATTGATTGAAAATATTCTAATGATGTTTTCTAGGGTGGGCATAACGATAGACGGCTTAACTTCTATCCCTATGAATATAACTTTATCGATCGCAACGGAGAAATATCTCGAGAAAATCAGAATCTATTCTCAGGTCAGGAGAACATGGAAAAAACCGATTGACTTAGTATCCGAGTTGAAAAGGGCTTAAAGGGTGGCCCTTGAATAAAATGGAATGAAAATAAATCGCCAATAGTGTTTCTTGTATCAATTATTCAGTGGAATTGCCAGTTAAGCCGTTCTTGGAGACCTACAGCACGTCCACTGTCCGGCCGTGGATTGTACGCAATATTTTCCCTCCTTTTTAATAAAGATTTAAGTTGGCGTTGAGTGAAGATGAATGTTTTCAGCGTTGGAACCGCTCGGTCCCTTTTTACTTTAAGGAAATTTACTGCGGGTTATTTTTTTCAATCGTCGAACTTTCTCCGTGAGTTGTATCTGTTAAGTGGAACGTTTACGCCTGTGTGATGTAAGGTTGCATAGCAATACATGCTAAAGTTTTCATACAAAAAAATCAATAAAGAAACTCTCTATAAGTAAGCTAGTAATGAAAAGGCTTAATCATGATCCGGAGGTGATTTTAATGCACTATTTTCTATCATGTTTCTACAGTACTTTAGGAAAAAACAAAATCATGCGTCCCAGTAATAAAAGTCATGTCAGGAATTATGTTTTCTCTAATGTCTAGAATTATTATGTTTTACAAATTGTAAGTTGTTAAAGAAAATTATTGTATTTTTAATATTGAAAAAAGCAACTACGAAGGTTTTTTGCCGGGTTGTTCCCCGTAGAAATAGAATTCAGAACCCGTGGTAGTAAAAAATATGACGATTTGAAAGTGCTTCCTTTAAGTCTATTCGAATAAAAAACATTTTTACTTTGACTTTGAATTGACTTTATTTGACAGGCAACAAATTATCAGTATATAGGTACCTGGATTCGTCATGGATTAAAGTAACAAATGTAGCTTAATGTTGTCTTAACACCAATTATAGCTCTGCCATGCTTTACAGGGTTAACAGGCGTATGTTCGTTAAAGTTACAAATACGTTTAAGATTGCAATTATTATGCTAAACGTTTCAGAACATATTGTTTCCTAATAAACTAAAATCCATATTTATTACAAAAATGCACGTTACTGCTCAACGATAGAGTTTATATTGTGTTAAATGAATTTATATAGTAAAACTTAGTCGTTCTGAACGCAGAGCCGTAATAATGCAAAACAGTAGTAGCGGATTAATGTAAAATCTAATTTACATGTAGTACCTAATACCTTTCCCTGCCTGTTAGTCCCTTATTGGATCTCCCAGTGACAATAATCTAAATGGAAATCTACTGCTCAACATGTTTATTTATGTTGTGACAATTTGACTCTCTGTATTTTTTTATGGATTCGTATTTTAATGATGAATCAGACTTGTTTCTTTCTATACGTTCGTCTGATGACAGACCAGTTGTACAAAAAATATTTCAATTTCTTCGGTGTTTAGTATTTTATGCAGTTGGTGTTTGGCATAGTCAGAAAAAGTATTTATTATTTAAATTTAGTTATTCAATTGCATTTTTATCAAACTGTTACTGGAGTCGGTCTACTTTGTATTACATAATGTTAATTTTGTTAATAAATAATCGATATATTGTTCTGAACTAGAGGTTTCTCTTGTGTACAGTTCAAACACGTTAAATTGGTTAAATAACTTATTAGTTCCATTGAATTTACTCACGTACATAATGGCAAGGGATAGAACACAACGTATATTTGGAAGTCGCGCTTAGTAATAACACTACTATGCGTTGAAACACAATGAGTAACATCTTGAACGAGCTAGCGAACAGAGTGAATTTCTTAGAGTCAACTGGAACAATCCGGCGTTTGTATGTATGTATAAATGTTTGTCCGACGATAACTCGAGTATCGTTTATCGGATCGTCGTGAAATTTAATATTCTGAATAATGAGGAAAAAGTAATTTTTTGAATTCCAATGTGAGCCAAATCGGTCCAGGGGTTACCGAGATACGTGAAGTCGTGAGTTCACAGTTTTGAGCGAACCACTAGTAAAAAAAAGTTTAATATTGGTATGAATGAAAAAAAAATAATTATCAGTTCGTTAACAAAGTCACTTTATGGCATTTTTCAAATATTAGACGACGGTGATGATGATTGTGATGAAAATTGTTAAATGTTATCAAATTTGGGTAGACTATATATATATACCTCGAGTAAGATCATAAGAACTTTAAACGTCTTATCAATAACGAGTAATTTTTAAATGTAAATGCGTGAAAAGTAGGTGTACATAAAACTACGTAAAATATGATATACTTTATACTATACTGTACTAAACTAATGAATGCACACTTCCCCTTACAATCCAAGATTCAATATGGTCCCTTATAGGAATAGGAATGTTTGTAATAGCAGTTCTGAATAACTTTACCTACACCGCATTGTATTTCAGCTTTATGATTTCTACATATTTTCCATATGATTTTTATGTTATTAATTCTTATTTGTATTTTTGTTTCAGGTATGTTTTAGACATTGCAGATTAGTTGGGTTGGTAGGTTAATTAATTTTCACACTCAATTTTTTTTTTTTTTTTTGTGGCGCTGATTTAGAAATCGGAAATAAATAAACCAAATCACGACACACATTAACTCAGCCCTCCAGTAAATTTCGGAAGAAATTCACAGGAACTAAGCAACGATGTGGTATAAACTATATAGATAAGAATACTACATCCCAGACAGTGTGTTTTGCAAATAATACAAAGTCCCACCCAGCCGGAATTCGAACCCAAATCCTGTAGCAAAGCAGTCGGCTGTTTACACTACTACGGCATAGAGGTTGAAATAATTTGAGGCTGCTTTACTTATTCTTAGATTAGTTAAACTTTATTTTAAATGTATTTGAAAGTAGGCCTAGGTATACTATTAAAAAGGCATATGTCTTTAACTTCTGTTTAATTTTCTCTGGTAAGCCAAATCCCGAATGCAACGCCCGAATAACCGGAAAAAGACCGTAAAATCACGAGGATTTATCCTCGCTAAACGCAAAATAAAGCTAACAAAATTACCCCAACTCCATCCATTAATAAACTTCAAACTGTCAACCTCGGCCTATATTGTAGAGGCAGACGAGCCGCCAGCGGAAAATAATGGAACTACAATTTACTTAGGTTCTCCTACTTCTGTATTTGCTTGTTTATACGACAACTGGCGCCGCTGTTTTCAGTCGTGTCCTTGTCAAGGCAGTTTCGGAGACCTTATATAAATATCACCTCTGTCTGCCGCCAGGGGGCAGCACTGGACATAAATCAAAAACTTGTCAAGTGACATTGAAGTTTAACAGGTATCAGCGCTGCGATTGGCTACTGTGACTGTCATTTTTGATAAAATAGCAAAAATATATCTAGTAACGGCGTTTTGTATGTAAAGGAAAAGTTTTGTGTAAAAATGGTAAAATGTTTGTTATTCTATGTAATTTTATAGATGATCCAGAAATATACGTTTTTTGCAATGAGGTTTGGAGGGATAGTAGAAAAAACCATTAATTAAGTTAACTTTTAATATGGAATTTTTATTTTAATGGTCTTTAAATATTTCGTATTATGTTTAGTAAGTAAGGAAGACCTTAGGAATACAAATTTATTATTATTTAGTATTATACCTTCCTTTTGTAAATTATTTAAAAATTATATTGTAAATTTAGACCTCAGAAATTCGATAAAGATTATTAATGTTACTATATCAAAAAAATACTGTCAAAAATCCAAAAAATATACAAATCATGGTTACCGCGACTATGATAGCGCGTCAACTTAGTTTTCAAGTGACCATATATTTACATTTAAGTATGATCTACGACTGTTTCTCCTTCTGTTTCCCTCTCCATGTAGAATGCCAAACTTTTGAAATGTTCATATATTTTTATTCTGGCAACTTTTTGTTTTGATATGTTGCCTGAAAGTGTTTTCATGCTGTTCGCCCAATTTTTTTTTTTTTGGCATTCATTCTTAAGCTAATAAGTATTGATATTTCTTGTAAAGTGTAGTTTATATGAAACCTTATCTTAAATGTTTCATTGAATTAAAACATGATTTTTCAAATTCAAACTTAGCTTAGCCTATTTTGCAATTAATACAAACTCGTAGGCGTTATTTTCGTAGTATTGCGTAGTCATGTAGCTCGTAGTCAGTATGCGTCGGGACTACGCAATGACATACCCAGTCGATAGGTAATAGTCAGAGGTGGTAGATTATTTTTCTGTATCTTATTAGTTTTTTTTTAATAACTTCAAATATATAAAAAATATGAAAAAATTGTGTCCTTATTTTGCTCAGCCCGAGCGCTATCGATGAGCAAAACAAAACAGATTCACCGGATGGAATTGATCACTGCGTTTTTGTTTATTATATTATATAAAAACACACACACATTGTTTCAGCCCTGAGTTTAGCTTAGTAGGTATAATCGGGTATCTCAGGTACTCAGCAATAAATGGTACATGTACTATTTGTATCTTTTATACATCAATCAAATATATTAAATGGTCTTCCAATACTTAGGAAGCCATTTAAGGGTTCACACACGAATGCCAATCGCGGGATCTCTATTCCAGTCAGATGAACTCAGATGCACATCAAAGCAAACGGATAATACATGCGGTCAGCTATAGTTCTAATGAACAGTAATAATAATATAGGTATTATATACCCACATATTCATACCCACTTAAAATTTGTGTTTAACTAGTTGACCATGTGTAATTTGTGGAATGTGACCGTTTCTTTTGAATGTTCTCCCATAATTTTTACCTTTCAAACCTTCCCTGCATTAAAGCGTAAAAAGTGAAATAAGAATGATTCAAATTGGTCCAGCTGTCTTCGATACTAACGAACAGCTCTTCATTTTTAATATTTAAAAGATGGATTGCCAAGTCTCACCAGTTTTACTGAAAAAAGTTATAAGATGTCATGTAGGCTAAGCTTTTAATAGACGTCATTTTCTTTTTATTGACAGAAAAAAAATATGAGTAATATATCCAAATTTTATGACAAAAGTGGAAAAACTATTAAACCTATTTTTGGTAATCTTTTCTTTTCCTATGTTTCTTTTATCCATCTTTTTTTAATATTTTTGTGCAAATTTTGAATTTAAGTAATAATCGATACGTTTAGCTATCAAACAAGACCTCTTTCGCCTTTGTAAGACCAGTAATTAGACAGATATACCGATGTTACCATGTCTGCACGTACTTTGGCACTTTAAAAATCAAAATGGCGGACATTTAATAAAATAAAATAAAGTTGATGGTGATTTGGCGTTGAAATTGATCACACTACATGTCTTTTAAAGCTCCGACATTGATTACCAAACACACTGTATATTTAAAATATAAGTGGGTTGAGTTTAGAATACTAGTAGAATAAATCAGAACTAAAAAATCTAATAATTTCCGTGGGATGAATTAAGAATAGAAATTGGATGAGTTACGAAAAAACAATGTTTTGGATGAAGTATCAAGAGATGAGTATGAAGAAAAGAATTACCCAAAATTATATCTTGCCTCGTAGTGGCATTCAGCCCGAAGACGCGAGTTCAATAAAAGAGACGTTTGTCAGGCAACATAAACTAAACCTTATTCACAAAGTACTGGGTCGTTTTTGGCAGGGAAGAGAAGCGAGTAACCTGGAGGTAGTGGCGTTGCGATGGCGTGGCGGTGGCGTCCGATTCTTGGAAAGCGGGCACGCTTCCCTGCCAAAACGACCAGGTGCTTTGTAACTAAGGTTTTCTTTATGTTTTTTTTTACTACCCTCCTTCGCCACGCCGCTTCTATATAACTCGCGCTGAATAGATATTCTACTGTACCGCTCGCCAGCTGTCTAGTTTAGGAGTTTGACGTAGCATAGTTTGATTAATTAATGCCGGAGCAACTGACGTTGGCATTTGCTACCGGAATGCCTCTCATATCGCCCTTTGACTACTTTATCCGAAACCACAGCTACAATAACCGTATAGTTTCTGGCTTTTGTATCTAAAGTTCATTTCTTCATCATTTTTCGTTTTGTATCTATATCTAATACAGTTCACTTAAAAATTACGTCACTACGGCAAACACTTAATTTAAGAAACAGCTTTAATCTTACCAAAACTTGTTGCAATTAAAGAGTCTAATATTATTTATCATTTTCTTTCGAATATTATGTGTAGAAATATTTATTTGTTTGTGTAATGTATAAAATAGAAGCCTAAACCTATTAAAATATTTCTAACTGACTTCTAATTATTCGAATATTTAACACTATTTGAGTAATTTTGCCCTAAAGTTAAATAAAGGCCCGATACAAGTCTAGTAAGCCTTACCCTCTACAAAATAGACAATGCTGCTCTTCTATATGAACATAAAGTGATTGTAATCCGTCCGGATGTGCGCTTTAATTAAACGGATGCGCCTGTGAAAGTGGATGTGTCGTGGATGTGGATTGACGCCGCATGGCTGCAAGATGTGGCGGCAACGTCAAAGAGTATACACTGAAAGTCACTAAAATTTCAAATGAAGTGTCTCTAATACAGAAATAATAGTTTTTCTATAAATGGATTTGAAATCATATAAATAAGAAAGAAGTATAAATTTGCACCGATCCAGTCCCAAGCCAATCAAGTTATTTTAGGTTAGTATCATAATTAAGTCACCACATACACATTGACTCAGCCCTGCAGTAAGATAATAGAGTCTGGTTTCGCAGGTGCTAAGCAACGATATGATATAAACTACATAGATAAGACTACTTATCCAAGACTGGTAAGGCATAAAGCGTCTTGCTAATAAACACAAAGTTTCGCCATAGCCGGATTGAAACTCGGAACCTCTAGCGAAGCAGCCGGCTGTTTACACCTCTGCGCCACATAGGCCGACATTGATAGTTATACCTTTTGACATATTTTAATATTAATTCAATTAGTAAAGTTCAAGTAAAATAAAAATAAAAAAAAGGTTTTAAAAATTAGTTTTTTTTTGCTCTAAAACAAACGTTGAAGAGACCGTCAAGTCTAGATTTATTTATCTTTGAGCTTGTACAAGCAGTTTGAATTAAATTTCGCCACGAAATTGAATATTTAATACTAGAGGAAGCGTTTGGAGACTGTTCTCTTAATGTTGTTTACAAAGTTTTTGTTGAAAGTTCATCCAGATGTAACCCTTTTAACCCCCCCCGTAGGGGATCAAAATTAATTCTTTATTGGGCACTTAGAAGAGGGAAATACTTACGAGATGGACAAATTTAAGAGTTGGTACGCTTTTACTGCCTAACCAAATAACCGATCGATGACTATAACTTTTAAATTGTAAAAAAAAACTTAGATTCACCATAATGCACTAGCATGTTGTTGCACCTTTAGCCGCACAGTGAGATTGCGGTCCAATGCGAACCGAACAAATAAAAATCTTATGAATCATATAATTTAAAGCAGTTTTTTGTAAAAATTAAGTGCGATATTTAGTTAAGTGTGTTGAAAGGAACAATTTCTGCAGTACGATACGTGTGACCTAAGCGATGGAATATTGAACGACGTGAATAACTTCGCGTACCACCGTTCAATGATATCTTATGTCACGAGTGTCGTTTACTATTTTATATCACGTACACCCGACATAAACCCGACACTTATTTCTTTCAAAACGCAATAGCAATGTTCTGATGTGAAATGTAGAAAAATAACAATTGAATATTAAAATTGTGGTAAAAGCACATCACACGTTGCTAGGCAGTACTACTACTAATAGATCTAAAAGCTGCAATCACTGTCTGACGTTAGCTTAGGGATGTGTGTCGTGACAAGCTATAAATGATGAAATCTAGATTGAACAAATTTCAAAAACAAATACAGTGTTCATTGTACTGTTCATTCTCAATTTTTTTTAATTTAATTATTATGTTTTATTTATTTTATTTTATTTTATTTAGGGACGTCTACAGCAAGTACATTACACAAACATATAAAAATCACATATTATAAACAGAAACTGATGTACATGCCTATAACAGACGAACACAACATTTGCAAAGGTTACACACACATTATACTAAAATAAAAACAGGTCACAAAGAAAAATAACATTGGTTTAGATTAATCCATTATACAAAAGAAATTAAAAAAGAAAAAAATATATATAGGAATTGAAATCTAAAGATCCTGAACCTAATGAGAACTATTTCATTCGACTTATAAAATATTGAAAAATTTTGCGTCTGAAACTTGCCAACGAAAGAAAAAAGATATCAAGGTCTTCCACCTTTGAGTTCATGTCATTGTATACCGTACATATTCTAGTAATTGGAGAGAAATGGCCTAGATTGGTTCGTGCAGGAAAGAAACTAAATGTTCTCGTCACTGGATGTCGTTTTTAATCAATTGATTTGTATTTCACACTACATTTATATATTATACTAGCTGACCCCGCAAACGTTGTTTTGCCATTAAAATAATTTTAAAATGGCTATTAAAAAATTGGGGTTCGTGATAAAAGGGTAAAAATGTAGGGTTGTATGTATTTTTTAATACGACATAAATAAACAAAAAAATAAAGAAATTAAAAATGTCTAAAAATTAAAGAAAATTTTTAAGGGTGGACAACCCTTATCACTAAGGGGTGTGATTAGATGGTGACCGATTCTCAGACCTACTCAATATGCTCACAAAATTTCATGAGAATCGGTCAAGCCGTTTCGGAGGAGTACGCGAACGAACATTGTGACACGAGAATTTTATATATATTCAAGATAAGCAGGAAAATAGATCTTTTTATGTTTTTTTAATGTAAATTAAGGAGTATTTTAAAACTATTTAATAAACTACCGATAAATGCGGTGCAATAATACGCCGATCAGGTCACGCGTAGCTGTTAATATGACCTAAGGGCGGGGTTAAGTCCCACAGTGGTATGAAGTATCTGAATGAATAGACATTTATTCCATATTACATTTGTGTGTGTCTGTAATGTAAGTAAGCAATAATTTAATGAAATAAATTTAAAAGCACTCATTTCACATTCCCAATAGAAAATCCTTTCCAACCCTACTTACGTTGTAAAGGTTTAACTTTAAATGTATGCGGGCTTTATTAAATTCTACAAACATTTAATTAATTAAGGTTTTCTTCTACGGTGGTCTATTCTTGAGAACGTTATTTTATTCCGATTTCTGAGAGATGAGATTTTGTTAATATTCATCTGCTTTCTTGTATGTTGCGTAGGATAAATTTTATTTATATAGATTATGATTATACTTGTAACGATCATGTTGCATGTTCTTTTTTATTTGACAGCTAAATTCTGATACTCAATTGGTGTTTAATTTACCCACTTTTTTGAGAATAACCCCCTATGCGTAATCCCTTAAATGTTTCGATGGACGGACGTGACAATCCAATAATTTTAATGATAAATGTTTCCTTTGAACAATTTCTACTTTTCACAGATTAAAATACGAGTAATATTACTGACAATTATTTACATTTATTTATAACTCTCTAAGCGATAAATTTTATCGAATCCTATTTTTTTTTTGTGCATGAGATTTTTACATACTTAAATAACGATGTAATTAATTAATTAAGCGTTCATAAACAGCGTGGAAACGCAGCCAGTGCTATGGGCACACTCCATTTTACATATGATTTCCTAGTAGGTTTAAATGTTAGCAAACATAAATTCAATTTTTATCTTGTAAATAAAATAAAAGGTCTTGTCGAACAAGTTACTCTTTTTTTTTTTGTAATACACTGGAGCAAAAATTTTGATGAAACATTCATCACGGAATTTGAGGGCTTTAATGTCAAAATTCGTATATACCAAGCCTTCGGGTACTAATGCAAATCCTGCTTGCTTCTAGATTGTCATTCAGATCACCTTTCGTAAACGTTGTCGTCGAGTTTGGACGGAGAGATGGATCAGTGGGCCGTGTTGAGGCTGTGACTTGAATTGTGAGCTTCCATCGGCCATGGTTTATACCTTGCTTATTGCTACTCCACTATGTATTCACTATTCTGGTGCACTATTGAAATGCGCAAATAACTCGAGGCTTTCTTTCAGGGATAATAGTGAGGTTAAATCTGGTTATGTACTTAAATATCATTCACTTCAGATACGCATATTTACAGTACATACTTATTTCTAGTACAAATTGCTAGAAAATTTGTAAAATTATGTTTTTATGTGTTTTACGGGGTCGGTGTCAACGTCCCCAGCGACCTGCTCCATTAAAGGGGACGTTGAGAAAATTTGTTTCAACGTGCCCGGCGGAACCGGCAACGGGAGGTTTCGAAACAGATTTAGTATCATGGTCCTTGGTACTTCCTTACCTAACGTAACGTACCTTCATATCAGTATCATATACTGGCGTATGCATTTTCCATTCTTCCTTTGTGGAGAAATGTTTTTAGTTTAATAAAAGAATTTTTTGTTGTATTTGATAATCTATGAGAAAAAAATCTTTGTAATATCCATGCAATCTTTGTATATCATATCATACATTTATTTAAATTTTCAGTTCTAAGTATTAATTTATATTCTTTTTCATTTCCTCATAAGCTGAAATCACCATCATTGTTAAGCAAGAAATTAATTTTCCATTCTATTAATGTTATACATGTTTAGAGAATATGCCATCCAAATACCAGTTATAAGACTTAAAAGGGTAGAAAATTAGCGAAGTAGCTTAATTCAACTGCACAGGTTTGTCTAATGACAGTTGAAGTGTAGGGGTTGCAATGAATGATTATCCGTGCTTTAAAGGAACTTTGAGTTGTGTCCAGTGTTCATGCTCGCTTAAATGTCTGTGCTTACGGTAGCGTTGGGTGCCGGGTCGTTCACTTCCCTCTAATATGGTTGAGGAGGGCGATGGCTGAAATCCACGTTATACTCGTGATCGGGTGCTGTTTGTGTGGACTGGCTCACTTGGTCACAATATTCTATTACGATAATTTTCGATCGAAATGTTCTGTAGATTTAATTCGTTGCATCCCATATGTTTCATGCAATTAAATAAAATGTATTTAAATAATAGCCTAAGTAGACTTAAAATCATTATTATTAAAAATATTACATATTGTAATTTGCTTTATTTAAAGGCATTCATAGTAGCTTTAAATTGTATGAAATAGAAAACTTAAATGTTTCAAATTGTAATAAAAAACTATTGTAAATTTTTGAAAAAAGCTACTACGGAGGTTTCTTGCCGGCTTTTCCCCCGTAGATGGCATTCCGAACCGGTGGTAGATAAAAAAAATGACGATTTGAAAGCACTTATTTTAAGTCTATTTAAATAAAAAACATTTTGAATTTGAAATGAAAATGTGTTCTAAACCAAAAACGAGTTAAATTTGTAAATATATTTAACGCTATAGATATCTCTTTTTTCGTTCAAAATGAGATCAAAAAATATGGTCAGTAATTTAACAGATATACCTATATTATCACGGGTGCAAGTGATTAAGCACTTTAAAAATCAAAATAACCGCTGTTAAAGAAAATTTAAAGAAAATAAAAACATATAGATGGTGATTTGTCGATTATCAAACACCCTATATATGGTCGATAGTAAAGGCTTGTTGTCATCATTATATCGTTAAGGTGGAAACTTTATACACTGAATACTGCATACGTCAATAAATATTGCACTTAACTTTGTCAGAATAACCTTTGTTAGAACTGTCCCGGTTTTGTTTAACATTATCTCTCTTGTCTAGCCTAATTGTTTGGTTCCTAAATTAATTGCTAGATTCTATCCCGAAACAAACATCATGAAGAAACTAATCCGGTAAACAAAACTGAACTCTAATTGTATATGTTTAAGAGTCATTAAATGTTTCATTTTAATTTTGTTTCCCAGTGTTACTCGCAAGCTGGTGTTTAAATTTAAATAGTTGGTTAGGTTTGCATTTTGTTTCTGAATTATTAATGTTTTTGAATTTTGCCGACTGTTTGATGTTTTCTTATCACGATTTAACATAGCGGAGATTTTGTTCTGATAAATGGTTTGTGGTACAATCAATTTAATGTAGGTAATACAAGGACCAAGTCAAAATCGATGGGTCAAAACTCAGGTTAGTTGGTTAGATACCCTTGCGAGATTTTGATAAAGGTAATTTTCCGCTGGATTGATAAAGAAATTCAAAGCTCGATTTTTTGTTTACATAATACAAGCCTAATTGCTAAGTGTTTGTTATTTCCTAAAATTTTCAGTAATTATATCTTTGTCAAGGTCTGAAATGTTTGTATAAATTGACTGCGTTTTGATCAAATTTAAAGCGAGATTTTTATAAAACTCACATTCATCATAAGAACATAACACGGGATATCGCACGGTAATTTGTCAGCTAATGCTGTCGCGTCGTACTCGAATCTTTGCTTGTTCGAATCTGAACTTACTTAACTACGAAATAAGGTGACGTATGCTTTGATTAGTGTTTCAGGTGAAACAGGCATGTTGATAAGGTTGCTCAGGTCCCTCGGGATTCCGTATGCTTCATTAGACGCAATTAATTCAAACTCTGGTGAGGTAGTAATCATCTCACACTCACTTTAAATTAGGTACTCTATTTCTATAATCTCAAGGTTCGAATTTCATTAACACAACCAGATGTATCCTAGTCAGAATTATCTCACTAATTGCTAAGTTGATTGGAGTGTGTTTAAATATAGTTGTTAATGGTACTGGTATTGAATTTCAGCATCCGTAACGTAGTATTAACAATGGTGGTGATTAGAAGGTGAAATCGTTTTATAATATTCGATAAGTTCAATGGAGATCATAATAAAGTGAAGTGAAGTGAAGTGGTACTAAAGTGTATTATGGAAGAATTTTTAATAAAAACCATATCACGACACGTACATTGACTCAGCCCTGCACTAACAAATAATCTTGTATTGCACTAAGCAACGTTATGGTATATACTACATAGATAAGAATACAACATCCAAGACCGGTAAGTGAAACAATGCGTCTTGCAAATAACACAAAGACCCGCCCCTGCCGGGATTCGAACCCGGCGGGGGAAATTGTGAATAGGCTTGGATAATAATCATAAGAATTAAAAGATACAGAAGGCAGTTCTCCTGGATACGGCGTGCATTGTCAGGAGGTTACTCTCCCTGCAACCCTGACCACCGGTAGCTTGAGCACTGCCCCTCTTCCGGTGGCATAAAACGTTTGTATATTTTGTATTTGTGTTTCATTTACTTTTATGTAAACATTGCTGAAAAATAGCTTAAGAAAACAAATAAAGTGAATAATAATGACCACATCACGACACACACATTGACTCAGCCCTGCAGTAAGATTGAAGAATGTTGTGAAATGATCGTGTGATGCCTGAATGTCAAATAAATAAATAAAAATCAAGTTATTTGAAAAAAAATTGTTTTACGACGACTGTACTGTAATGAAACAACAAACTTGTCAATTTGTTTTTGATTTAGCTCAATCATTAATAAAATGACAGTAGATATCAGGCCAAAAGAAAACATCACTTCAACTAGGATAAAAGTATTTTTTCTAACCAAAATTTTTTAATTGAATCCTAATTACATACAAAAGCACTGGATTACACCGATAAATGTAATGAAAAAAGTTAATTTTGTCAAAAGTGAGGACAGGGATTAAGAATAATATTTTGATTAATTTTGAAACAAAATTAAACTGGTGACCCTTTCCGTTTTACGTTATAAACGAATATTAACTGGATTTACATTTTCAAGTACTTGTTTTCCACTGAAAAGTGTTTGAAATATTGTTTTAACGCATAAAATGTGTTATGGCTTTGTCACCTTAATAGGCTCTGCCCTTGATTTTGTAAGTGTATGAGTAAAATTTGTTTAGTATTTGAACAAAATGTTACCTATGTTCAATTGTCCACCTTGGAAGTGTAACTCTAAATTATTGGTCAAATAGTTTTAGAAATTGGGTTGACGGTTTTAAATAGCCTCATTTGTATACATTTTATAATTTTGATCTAAATAAAATGAATGACCCCTTATAGTATTTAAGGAGCTTCACAAACTACTTTTTAATTCTTCATAACTCGAAAGAACGTTTAACGTTACTTAAACGAATGCTTTTTTTAATTAAAAATAAACACTGGATGTTAAGACAGTACAATTTTGCACAAAAAAACAATACAAGGAGGTCCTACATTTTAAAGTATGAGTATTTTCAATACATTATACAGACAATACTGATGACTATAATTGAATGTGTATCTTAAATATAATCTCAAGAACAAGATATCAACGAGCAATTAATTCCGATTGCATATCAGACTTCCAACTACGCACTGGGCGAACTGTCGCCGCGGTTGGCATTCCATCGCTTCAACGCCGCGTCTTTAAATAGTTAATAGCCACTAGTGACAGCTGGGCAAAGGGCTCCTCTGTAACAATGAGCACCAAGAAGGTATAAAATGTATCTCAGCCTAAACACAGGGGACGCTTGGGGTACGGCACAACACGATGGGCTACCCGGCTGGCCCACTAGGATGTACCATCGTGTGGGCAGTGGCGTCGAATAACCATCCCATGACTATCTCCAAATAGCGAGTGTTATCGCTATGAAAGATCAGCCCGTAAGAATTCACTATTAACATAAAACAATCCATAATTCCGAACGTGAATTCCGAAGCAGACGGATTAAAAGAAGATTTCGATTTATTTATTCAAAAGTCTGTTTGAATAAAAATCTGACTTGAAGTATCGTCGTTAAATTGTCTTCGGCTTTATTAATGCGGAAATCGCTACGGTGATTCGGTCCAGTGTGGTAGTATTACGGTAAGTGATCTCAAACTGTCATTCGGGCAATATTTAATACTCGATTATCGTTTACAATAACCAGACTGAAACCCGGTCGGTATTCGATAATAAATTGAATCAACTGCGAGTAGTCTGCCAAGATCTAATTATAACCTTTTGTTTAACTGCAGATCGAATGGACATTACCAATCTTAAACACCAACAACCATTGGCGCTAGCTTGAAAGCGGATACTAACATACTTTATACGGTTTTTTAGTTTAAGATTTCCACCGTCGTTTTTCCGTAACCGTGCGTCAGCGTAGGCCGTAATAAAATTGCCCAAATGACATGACATTTATGTGGCAGCGACGTTTGATGTTTCTGCTTTTAGTTGATTGAGCGATTTAATTATTATTTATAAAATAATTGATTTAGCATTTTGATCGATTGCGTTTCAATGAAGATTATTACTTTAAGACTTATTATATGCTAAATAATAATGAATCAATTAATCAAAGTGTAGAGAAAAGCCGCCTACTATGTTACTTTAATGAGCCAACCTTCAAGCTTGCGGTTTTTGGTTTCTTGCCTTTTTACCTTCAAATTTATTACATGTTTATCTAAATAGTACAACATTGTTTCCCACAATAGGTACCTACTGCCTGCTTACAAGACTAAGTCGATTCTTGCGTCGTAAAGGCGTTAAGCGAATTTATTTCCTACAAGTTTCCGCTTAGAACGCTGAGTTAAGGAAATGAAAGTTCGAAACCAACCTAATCTTTCTCTCTCTAAACACTCACGACGACAAAGGAAACTAAAGTGCAGCGCTAATTAAATTGACTATTGACTTAAATTGCACAGTCAAGGGTAACTGGGTAAAGCTATTTTATAATAGGTAATTTAAAATGTTTGACATGCCCTGATAGAATTTAAGCTTAGGCATACCATTCTTTCCCACGAATAAAAAATATATATCAAGTATTCGTACGCCTCAAAAGTTTGATTTACTCGTACTGTGTTTTATTAACTTATATAAGATTTCTATACTTTTGTTTTTATTTAAATAAACTTAAGTAGCTGCTTTCAAATCGTAATTTTTTGGTTGACCACCGATTTGGAATGCTATCTACGGGAAAGAAGCCAGCGAGAAACCGATGACAATACACTTAATTGTAACTGTAACTGAAATGTGAAATTCATGTCACGGAACATTTTTTATTGAGTAGAGGAGAATGTCACGGGCTTAAGCTAATATTGTCCGAGAATAAGCTCAAATAACATTATTTATTTTCTCTATATGAGTGGGAGACGGTAAAAGATAACCCTATTATTCATTCATTAGGATCAGCTTCGCTATCGTTCGGTCCCATCTCGGATCGTTCCCGTAGGCCATGCCTATCTATCCCTGAATCTCATGAAATAGACAAAAATTCAATATACTTAGCTTCGAATTTTGTTTACTCCTTTTTAAATGCGACTTTCGCACCTCGATAGATAATACGTTTAAAGCTTTTAGTAGATTACAATACTGCTATGCATTGTAATATAAACTATAGTTACCAATATTGTTTATGTCAATTTTACCAAAAACTCATCTAAAAAGTTTTTCAATACATTTTTTTTTTTTTGTTACTGAAAAAATGTTATTGAACTTCTTTTGTACCTAACTCGTTTTAAGAAGAAATCTCTTCACAGTTCAATCGACTTGAAAACTTATTCATTACATAATAATAAAAGTTAAATATCACACAAAAAAAAATAAGGCGAAAACATCGGAAACTTCTTGTTATTGGGAAGATCGTTTGTTTGTTTTTTCTTCGAGTCCTGTCCATATACGGGTAGCAAGATTCTTACAATTTGTTACAATTACACTTGCGATCATTAGCTAGTCTTTTAATATTACGAAGAGAGAGCCTCACAGTTAATATCTAAAGCGGGTCCTGTCAAATTGCGTCGCATTCTATTCAAAAGCTTTCGAGTGTAAAATCATAAGATACAGAAATGTAGGCCGGTTCATTTAATAACGCCTTTGAAAGGGGTCAGTGAAGATATGCCCAATATGGCGTCGTAATTTCAATAAATGTCTATTCCGATCTGAAACACGCCATGCTCGTGCTAAAGCCCTGTACACTCTACTCCAATTCGTAAATGCGCTTGGGACCTTCATTGGAAAATGTAGGAATTATACCTCAGTTTGTATAATTAAAAGTCTCGTTGCTTTGTTTGTTTATTTAATAATGAACTTTGTTATTATTTTAAAATATAAGCGCAAGTTAGACTGAAATAAATGACATAACTACTTTTAATCGGGATGAAGTTAGCCCTTTAAAAGTTTTGTTGATGTCTTCCATTTGCTATTTATTGCACGTCCTAGTTACTTGAAGGATTAAACAGTGGAAAACGCGAGCAAATCCGTTCGCTTTTTTTGTCCCAGCGTGTACACGGCTTCGCTCGACGATATTATTAACACAGCCCGTAAAATTTTACATCCATTTTTTTTTTGTGGCGCTCTATTACGCGAACGGGAGTTCTACTTTATAGAATGACCCTTTTTACGAAACGGCTTCTAAAGAGATTCTGTTTATTTAAATAAGGCCTTTTAAATTTGTTTTTCAAATTTCACGTTTCCAGTACCTACGAAGTTGCCAAAGCACTTTTTCATTTTTAATGGACGGAAAGTTTTCGGACCGTTCGTTGAAATGTTGAACGAATAGGCTCCTTTAATCAGAATTTACCTTAAAATAACAGATTATTAGACTCTTAATTGTTTCAGTAACAGAGAGGTTTTCGAAATTCAGTGAGAGAAGACATGAAATACCTATTTCGTAATTAGTATAAAAGTTTTGTCGAAAGAAGTCCTACCGAATAATTACTTTTAATTTCAGTAAATTTATACCTGATTGAACGGATTTCCCTAAAATTAAAGACCCAATGTATTTTTCAAAACATTTTGTACCCAAATTTATATACAAATTTATCTTACCTAAAATTAAACTTACATTGAACGAATCGAAAGCAGTTTATCGCCTAATGATATCCTTGTTTGGATACGGTTCGTACAAAAATATTTTATGCGCGGCAATTCAACTTTACGCTTTAGAAAATAAGGTTACTTTTTGATTATTTTCTGTTGAAACATATATTTCAGACCTGTATTTACTTATTGGCAACGACCGATACTATTGTTTGATACTATTTGCTTCTCGCAGTTCAAACGTTGCAGTTTGCTATTCTCTCTCTGGTCCCAAAACGGATCGTTCGAATGAAACCTCGTTTAACAGAATTTAATTATCTCTCGAGTTACTGAAAACTCTTTTTCTCTTTACATAAAACCACAGCACTACACAAATGTCATAAACTCTCAACTTTAGCAATGGCCAATTTTAGTTTTACCATTTTAGATTTAAGATAGAATACGGTCAAATAAATATCTACATCACATTACGCCCATATTGCCCAGCAATGCACTAAGATATAAGGAAAGGGTATAAATAGATGGCAATACAACATCCAAGACCGGTAAGCCAAACAGTGTGCCTTGCAAATAACACAAAGCTCCGCCCCCGCCGGGATTCGATCCCGGAACCTCTAGCGTAGCTGTTTACACCACTGCGTCACCGACGTCGTCAAATTTTATACCACCGAGATGGCAAACACGGACGGGCCGACTGGCGGTAAGCAGTCACTGTAAATTATGAACGGTTACAATACAATGGACAAATTAATTTAAAAGTAAAATCTAGGACTATGAATCAAGATTACATTACAATTAAACATTATTTAAACGATAGATATTTATATACAAACTCATACACTGTTTTTGGGGTTCGTGAAATCAATTATGTCCATGTTAACGTTTTATTTTATTGTGTTTTATTCATTTTTCGAGAGTTTACAGCGTGAAATATTAAACGACAAACCATTTTGGGCATGTGTTTGGCAGTTTTCCTCTAACAAATGTTTAAATAATTAATTTTAACACAAAATATGTCTGCTTTGTAATATTAAATCATTTATAAACTGAGAACAAACACGTAAGGACAGCTTATAAGGTTGTTGATAAACAGTTTTATGTTTGGGAAGTTATAAAAACGTAATTTTAGCTCTTCAAACAATGGAAGAAAAACGATATTGTCATTAAATCGATTTTTCGTATATTAAGAAGAGTGCAGCGATGCGAAACAAAAAGGAGGAACGTGCCCAACAAGTTTTGAAACTTTGAAAGCGACTCGCGAATGTTTCTCTTTTTTCATTGGGAATTCTTTTGAAGTTTTTTTAACAGAGAAAAAGGTTCAAAAGAACCGGCCGGCTCCTACGAGATATCATTCTTAACGATAGGAAGGCATAGATTGAACGGCGAAGATATTCCACTTGTAATATTTCTTACTTTTCTGCTTAGATTTCTTTAAATTAAAAGTATGCCTGTTGTAGGTAGGGAAACTTTGTAGAGGTAAAAGAGTAAAAGATCCCCTAGGCTAACAGGGGATTTTAGGGGACATCACCTGTACGTGATAGTGTTAAGAATATTTTATGGCCTATTTTATCGATGAAAAAAAAAACTATTATTTCGTATTTATTTTAGGGTTTTATGAAAATTGCCAACAAAAAATTGAAGTTCCCAATTTAGCCCTGTGTTTTGTTTGGTCTTTCAATAGAAATGTTCATGAAATTGAACTCGTTTTTAAGCAATAGACCGTAAACGCTGCCTGACGTTAATTTATAAAATAGAAAATGTTCACATTTAAACCTCGCAAGCTTCACTATTAAACTTCTAACACCAGCATGCCGTGGTGTTATAACGGTGAGATCCATTTAGCTTTTGCACCTCTGGGCCGTTTTCATTGCTGTCCCCGCTTTGCTGGGAGGAAAGTCGGAAACCGCTTTCATACTATCTCTTCTGATTAAGTTTGTTGCGGGTCACAAGACAGTCGGTAGGGTGTCCAGGCACAGTCTGTGAGTCATTGCACGGCTGTGCTATTCGTAGATTATTCGATCAAAGGACGCCACTGTTGATCATGGTGAACAGGAGTTGCAGTGGTGGGACAGAGTGGCGAATATCTTTTTATAAATTATTACGTCGATGTTTGTTAATTTTGCGTCCAGTATCGTATCTGTTTAAACTCCGATCTTTGGATTGCATCGTCTTGCAGGAAGTGGGGGAGCTTTTTAACGCGACGTCTTCACCCCCCAAGATCTTGTTGTCAGTTTGAAACTTCACCGCCGACCGTAACTAGATACTTTACATTAACCTAGCTGATACCTGCTTTGTTAGATTTGTTATTGTCATGTTACACGGGTGTAGATATACCATCACACCGAGAGCGTTCGGCTGTGGTTGTGATTTGTATATGAACATCGTTCTAGTGTGTGTGACCTGTCTACAGAGCAAACTCGAGGCTATGCACACACTGAAACAATATGCACGTACACGCCTGACAAAACTAACAAAACCTTAGGATGAACTTTCATCGTGAAATGGAATAACCTATTAATAATTAAACGGGAAACCCAAACAACTTAAATATTACAACACAGCAAAAACATCAAATGAAAATTAAATACAAATTTCAAATGTATTAATAATAAAGCCTTTATTTACATTCCTTAAATAACAGAGTTTTGAAATACCTTTTTTTACAATATAACTATCAAGTTTTATTTTTAAATATAATTTTAATGAGTGTGTTAATTTTTTATTTATTAATAAAGGAACACCTATCCGGGTAAAGGCCTTTTCCAGTCGTTGCACTTTGTCCCTATCCCGTGCTGCAGTAGCCCAGCCTACGCCAGCGATTGCACGAATGTCGTCTACCCAGCGCTATCTTGGCCGGCCCTTTTAAAAATCCAAAGATAGATAAATTAAACTTAATTACATATTATATACAGCATAATCTAAAATTCAAAGAGCAAAGGCCAAACAAATTATGTATAAATTATAAAACAATATTATTATGATATATTATTGTTGTTTAATTAGGCTTGATTTTGTAAGCGACTTTGTGTTGATGTGTTTATTTTTATTTCTTAGACAAAATGTAGCTTTTTTATTTTTTTTATTCAAGACCAGGCAGGCATTTGACCCCAAACCCGCCTGATGTTAAGCGGCGATGAGGTCTCAGGTGGATCATGCCTGCCCAGGAGAAACCTATTCACTCTTGCCTTAAAGAGGCCCAAGTTATAATGGTCAGGGAACACATCGGCAGGCAAAGAATTCCACACCCTTGCAGTACGCATAATAAAGGAACTATCGAAGCGTTTAGTCTGAATTGTCGGAATATCTACCACAAAAGGATGCAGCTTCAGCCTACGTCTAGTATTCCGATTATAAAAGGGGGCTTAGTTTAATTCAAAAAGACCATACTGAATTATAGTGTAAGAATTTTCGAAAATTTGATTTTTAGTTTTGACAAGGTCTTCACCCGAGTTTGTCTTTGGGGGGCAGTTGGCATATGGCAAAGTATGAATTTTACTTGAAATATTATAGTTCTAGTCTTTTTATATGATTGTTATTTTTATGGTACAATCTCATGTCGAAATTCAAGGTATAAAGCTCCACAAATACTTGACTGTACCGTTTTTAATCTCTACTCCCTCTGCATCCCTATATTTTAATAGGTACCTCCTAACTTAAAAAATTTAACAATTACTTCCTACACGATGACCTCGGTTGCGCAGTGGTGTAAAGCCGATTGCTACGCTAGAGGTTCCGGGTTCGAATCCCGGCGGGGGCGGGACTTTGTGTTATTTGCAAGACGTATTGTTTCACATACCGGTCTTGGATGTTGTTCTTATCTATGTAATATATACCATATCGTTGATTAGTGCCTGCGGTACAATATTATATCTTAGTGCAGAGCTGAGTCAGTGAGTGTGTCGTGATGTGGTTATTATTACTACTACATCGAAACATACAAAATAACAAACAATATAATGTAACTATGGACAACCTGCAACCTATGTGCAAGTCTACCTGTTTGTTATGTTATCCTTTTAAAGCTATACAAATGGAGAAGGACTTGCTTTTAATTGACCACGCATCACACGTGTAATTTAAACCAAGTTAGTAAACTGATATCAATTCGTATTGATCAATGTTAAGTCGGATCCTTACTAATGTCATAAACGCGTAAGTTTATAATGATGTACGAGTATGGAAGAAAGGGTTTTTGTTTGTTGCTCTTTCACGCAATAACTACTGAATGGATTTTAATGAAACTTAACAATAATATAGCCTATACATCAGAATTAACATAGGCTATAATTTATAAAGATATTGTGTGAATAGTCCAAAATATAACGATAAATTTAAAGGAAGAAGGAACATAAATTCTGCCATCTACGAGCTACTTTGGCGTGCGCTGCAAACACTGTTAGAGTTTCGCTTTCTTAAATGGTCCTAAAAAATAGTCCGTGCATAAACATTCTTTAACAGAATTGATGGAAGACGTGTTTCGTATTTTATTACAATTTATCCCCTAACAGCGTTAAAAATGGGTAGAAAGTGGTTTTTATATAACTTCATGGAAAAAGAAGAAAACTCCTCTTACGATCATTAAAAGTGAATTTATTCAGTCATAAAACCAACAGAATGTATAAAATTTAAAAATGTAATTCTCTTTCACATCCCTGTTTATCCATGTCAATAGGTTTCGCAACGTTATTTCATTCATCAGATCATGTGTAGGTTGTCCTATTATCTGTGAGGGTGTGTCTTGTTTAAAACCTAATATCAATGTATTACCATGACACGTGTAAAAAAAGAAAAATCCATTTCTAGGGTGCAAGCTTAATTTAAATTCGAGATTATATTTGAGACTTTATTTTTCACCATCTGCCTTTGTTTTCTGAAAACAGTTGCCTGGCAACGAAACCATTGGTTTCTTAATATTATCTTTGTCTTGTCTTTCCAAAAAAAAAGTTAGTAAATCATTTTAAAGCTCACAATAATGTTAAAAAAAACGGGATTTAACTAACCGAAATTAAATATGTTGTTTCATTCCTACATATAATAAATAGAATAAAATAAAAAGTTTACAAAACAAAATCAATGTAACCCATTATTAGGAATGTACCTAACAGGTATGTTTTATTTAGTTACATATATCAGTATATATCACCATGTATTATTTAATTACATATATACTCGTAAGTATTGTGTGTTTACATCATTCGCCTGAATTAGAAGAAAGCACTTTAGATCACATACGTACATACATAACGTAAATAAACTCACTTGGCAGAGGTGCTTGCTACACACCACTTTTCGCATGTTTATTGGGTCCCAGTGTGACAGGTTGCGAATTTGTCGCGCACTATCCGGGCACATTGAGAAACATGGGAGCTACAACTCACGGTGACCCGAGACTCGAACCCTCGGACTGCCGGGTCGGGTCAATCAGTTATCCAAGGCCCGTAACAAACTGAGCTACTATCTGTTTTTTTCAATTGCACCAAATTAAGTGTACTACTACTACCACTCCTTCCCAACTTCTCCTCTTTTATTACTATCTCCCTATCACTATCCCTCGTCCTATTAAACTTTACAATTTGTTGTATAAAGCTTGTCAAGTCCCTTATTAAATGTATAAGGTCCAATAGTATAAGATTGTTATGTCCTTGTGTTGTTTAAGTGTCGTATATTATATTGCACAGATCCAGCGACTTTTGTACATTGCATTTGCATTTTATATATTGTATGTCACGTGACATTGGCAAATGGTTCGTCATAAATGTATAATCGATGCCATAAAGCAAATTGGAATTGGATTGGAAATTAGCCTGAATACCATTGCTAGAAAAAAATCTCCCAAAAATATTTCCGTCGCCGAGTTACGTCGTTGATATGTCATTTCCATACGTTTTTATTTTGTGTTGGCGTTAATGCTTGCGGAATAGTGGCATTTGTCTAAAGAGCCTGGGTAGCTTGCATCCAGCGGCACCCTGCAGTCTTTACAAGATCTCCCGGTTCAATATATCCAATCCGATTAAATTAGATGGTCTCGAACCCAACATATGAATCTAATTCAATGTGAAATTATGACGTGGTCAGGTCAGAATTTTTTAATTTTGCGTTTTACACCATAATTTGAATAGCTTTTGGTGTGAAACGATGGTGTACTTTTTTGTATTTAACATGCTGTACTAGTCTATAATATGCACTAGTATCAGAATACAGTTATGAATATTTTATGGTGTAATTTATAAACCAATTTTTTTGACTCGAGTCTCGGGTCTCGGCCGTAAGTTGTAGCTGCCATGTTTCTCATTGTGCCCGCATAGTGGCGACAGATTCGCAACCTGTCACACTGGGACTCAATATAAACATGCGAAATGCGGCGATTAACACCTATGCCAACCCCTCTCGAGGGATTACGGCGTGAGTTTATGTATGTATGTGTAATTTATAAAATGTTCAATAAATGAAATAAAATTACTGAAATTATACCAACTGGATTAGCTATCCGATATTTCATGTACAGTAGCTAAATACTTTGTTTGGAATTAATTTCGTATGTAAATACATTGGTCCCGGATTTCATTTTGACTTTGATTTTGACTTTATTAAAGTTCATATTTAGTAAATCTGATGCAGTTTTTCAAAATTAAACAATTAGTCCTAGGAATGGCTTTTAAATATTTTTAAAACAACAGCGAAAATTCAAACTATTGTTCATTTTGTATTGTATTAAGTCTGAGGAATTTTGTTTTCATTGGGACTCGTTGAATTATTCATCCAATGTGAATATTTAAAATCCAATATATTTTATAAAATAATTTCAAGTACTTTATGTTTGTATTGTACTGTTTTTAACAAGGGTTCCGTACACCGAAGGTGAAAAACGGGACCTTTTTACTGTGAAAAAAGGAAACTTAACACTAAGCCTCCGCTGTTCGTCCGTCCGTCTGTCATCGGTATGTATCTCATGAACAGCTAGACTAGAAAATAAATTTTCAGAGAATATCTGATTCTGTTGCCACTATAACAATAAATAAGAATAAAAATAAAATAAGAGCCCCTATACAAGAAATGTGTTTCTATTCATTTTTTTTTTGTTGTTTGCTGTATGAAATTATTTTAAAAATAACATATTCTTCAATCTTGTATGATGGAACCCTTCATGGGTGAGTTAAACTCTGACTTGGGCAGTTTTTTAATCCATTATTGCACCAAAACCTTGTGCAAAAGTGAGCTTATTGCGTAACAGCATTTTTATCCAGCTTCCCTTTTACGTTAAAACAAGATGCTGCGTTTACATTTCACGGGTGAATAATTTATTTTGAATAATATTATGTCTACATTTTACTTGCAATTTTTAATAAATACCCTTCGTAACGTTATCTTTTAGTTAAAAATTACATCTGCTAAATTTAGCCATCTATAATTAACCAATATATTACTGCCTAAGCAACAACATCCAAAGCTTTACCGTAGCTCGTCAAAATCCTAGCACTACGCCCACCAATGGCCTGTTAAAAATTCCAGAACCTGTCCAAAAACGTCGATAGCTTTTAAAAGGCAACAAGTTTTTTTCAGGTTATTGAAAAATAAAGAGTATCCAGATGGGTCGCTTCATGCAATCTCACATTGTAGTTGTCAGTCAGTTTAGTAAGGGACGTAACGGCCGACGCACGTCGCGTCCTGGAGCCGTATCGACCGCGTGTGTTGTGCTTGTGGGTTCCATGCTTGTGGGTGCCCCGCAAGGTGCGTATGTCCTATCTGTTAATTTAATGATCTTAGGTCGATCTCTACAGTTGACGTATCGAAGCTAATTTGACACAAAGCAAATGAAAAATAAATGTTTTAGACTATTTTTTTAGAAATGCGTTGTACTGAGAAATTTGTTATAGAAAAAGGAATTATATCTATGTAAAAAAAAAAGTTTCTCCTTTTAGCATTTAGTACGTGATTTTCCAGATAATCAGATCGCCCGGTGCGAGATTAGCTTGTTTTTATAGGGTTTCATTCCGTTCGTCGTCCGTTGCTAAGGTAAACAACCGTACAAACAACGTATCCCGACTTATTTTATTGGATTTCTTTTTAAAGGTCCGTATCAAAACATCGGAGACAATGCTCGGACGTGGACGGAATGCCGGGGGTTTTTTCAATTTGCGGAATCAATTGTTCCTCACAAACGTACTTGGTACAACAAGTCGCCTTTATTAGTGGGAACTGGTACTGAAAAAAGAAATCTTGCTTTGCTTTGTGAATCACTAGTATTCAAATTCAGAACTGATTTTTGAATGAACCACTGGTTTTTAAAAGAATGAAAACCGTTGATTCGTTTGTTCTGGTTTTGTATACTGTTAACGACATCCCTAAAGGTAATATTTTGAATTTACTTTTTCGAATGAAAATTAATAAGAATAAAATACACACTGAGATTTATTACTTTTAAAAATGGAAAACGTCTGTTCTTTGAATTCGTATAATCCCTTTGTTTGACTTTCGTATACAACGACGCGGTAACAAAAAAATGATGAATAAAAATAGGAAAAAAGGAAACAATGATTCCTTTCACGTACTCACATGATTTTAATGCGGAATATATTATTCAAGAATAACAAAAAAACCAGGAGAGTAAACAAACAGATACATTTTTAGGGTTCCGTGTAAAAAGAGAACAGGACCCTTTTATATCCGTCCATCCGTCCTTCCTTCTATTAGCAGGCATATAAATCATGAAACATAAAAGGTAGACGTTTGAAATGTTACCAAAATGTGCGTATTGCTGCATTAACTTCAAATAATAACTTAAAATAAACAATGATTGATGTTACCGTCGGTTTTTTGTTGTATTGTCAAATACTATACGACTATGCGGAACCTCACTTGCGGGAGTCAGACTCGCGCTTGACCGGTTTTTTTAAGATTGGCATCTCCAATATCCCTTTCTAGAAAATGTGATATTATTTACTATTCACACCCCCGTTATGTTTCACTTTTATAACAACGGAACAGAGTTTCGATTCGTTTTAGCTTTTTAGGTTAGTTGAAAAGTGGCTTCATTTTCGCCGGTGTATTTGGAAGTGATACAAAATTCAATACGCGTCGGGTTTTATAAGTTTCCTTTATACCGCTATTTTAGAAGGCTGATACGTATTGGAATAATTTTATAAACTAACATCATCATTACTATTGTTATCCTTACCTCTAGGTCTTATATTACAAGTTTCATTTCAATATGTGAACTACATTGTGGGCGATACATTTAAATCTCTTTTGTTTATTGCTGTACATTTAAAACGCTGTACTGTTTCGTTGTCTATAGTTCCAAGTAAAGAAAATAAATACAGAAACTATAGTAGCTATTTTTTTCATATTTAAGATTACGGCAGTCGTTAAACAGTTTTATTTATATAAAGGTTCAGATTAGCAACACAGATGAGCTCTTATTTTTGAACACTTTAAAGTTACAATATGAACTGTACTAATTTAAAATACTCATGAAAAGGGTTGTGTCTTTGATGGTGTGCACGTATGTTTTTAATTAAATATATTTAACCGAAAAGTGACACCCTCGTTTTGTTTAGAGAGAAATTTGCTCTTAATCTTGCAATCTAACTGCCGTATTTTCCATTTTTAGGGTTCCGTACACAGAGGGTGATGTTTTCTAATTATTTTGCTTGATTTCGTTTCTTTTACGAAAATATCTAAAATTATAAATTAAAAAAAATCATGATGGTGCGAAACCCATCATGTGTGACTCCGACTCACACTTGACCTTTTTCTTATTTATTTACAGGTCTATAAGTATGTAGTGAAAACTCCTAGTTTTTTAAATATATTATTGTTATTTTCGTTAATTCTCATTGAGTAACTTACCTTAAAAGTTGTATAGTAATTTATGTCAGCGATGTACCTACTTAAATAGATTGAAATGTGTTCCATTACTAAAATATAAAGAAAAAGAAAAACATATTAACACAAAAATAACATATAAACCCATTATAATATTTAGTAGTAAAGACCTATGAAAAAAATGTCGCAGTCGTATTCAAACCAAAACTAAAAAGATGACATAATTTCTTTATCATGAAAATCGTTGTAAACTCAGTAATTTTCCAGCAAACACAAGATCGGGAGACGCTAAAATACAATCTAATTAGGGATCTTAATTTGCAAAGTTTTGTTGAATGAGACAGTTTTGAGAAATAGCTCGGGACCTTACAGAAGTCTTGCTGTCTGTTAATACAATTAGGCAATATATTATATATACCGGGCTTAGTCGTCTGGACCCTAGATTTTTTAATACGATTGACGATAGTGCAGTTTCGTAGTCGTCGATTGGACTCTCGGGCGAATTAAAATACTTTTAAATATAATTTTCAGGTAAATCATGTTATATAATATTGAATCAATTGAAACGTGTTTCGGAATGTAAAAAAATATTGTAATTAGGAACAAAATAAAATTTGACCATGGTCGAATTAATACCGAACGGTACATTTCCACTTAAATATAGCTGACAGAGTTAATTTATAAGTGTATAATCTCCCAGACGTCTGCGCCAGTCTGGAAGCTGAACATTACTGTACATCTAGTTACAGGCTCTTTGAAATGTTAATCAAATCACTCCCCGCCCCAGAGTGCTTGCAAATTGACACTTTGGATCTATGGTTGTACCTATTTTGTTTGGCTAATTTGCGATAAGAAGATTCAGAGACCCGAAGATTTTTTCGTACTTTTTCCCGTGGGTAGATTTCGTATTTTTATCCCTAAGATCTCTTAATTTTTTTCGATATAAATTATCCTTCGAATTAATCAAGGTAAACTATCTGTGTGCCAAATCCCTTCAACTGTTTTTGCGTGATCGAGTAACAGACATCTTAACACCCAAACTTTCAAATTTATAATATGAGTAGGATTGTAGAATACATTATTAATTATGACTATGCCTAAACTATAAATGCAGTTTCCATGCTACGACGGCGCTTGCTACGTAGCGTCGTCGTAGTGGCCGTAGTCGTTGAATTACTACGGAAACTTTGAATCAACTACGAGATTGAGCTACGGTCTCTAATAAAAAGAGCGCGTTTTATATATTTGTCGCTTAGTTATTTCTTATTTGGTAAAGTATATTTTATTATTAAGAAATTAAAAATAAAGCATCTTAACTAAATATAACTAGACCATGTTGGTATAGAATACATTATACTATTTATCTGGAAATAATTTGGAAAACAAATCCGAAACACCTCAACAATATATTTAATCAAGTAATAATAATTTAAATCGGCCCTTACGCCTACCCTTTGCTAAGATAAATAGCCTGTACGTACAAACAGCGCGGGCGATATTTCACAACTGATACACACACGATCCGAGGCCGCTTCGTTTCCGTTCCGTAACTAACGCGAGCTTCACCACGTATCGCTTTTCCTGAAGCGATTACGCATTCAGCCTGCAACGACTTCGGCTAGTTAAGGGTGCGTACACATCGATTTTAAAGGTGCGTACATAACTAGCGAATGCAATACTAACCGTCGTTATCAAAACTTTTTTCGAGTAATTTTGTAACTTTTTGAGTAAATAGGAGGCAAGCTTGTTGTGTCCTCGCCTCGCTTTTGACTTGCTTGCAAATGTTTTAAAGCCTTAAAAAATAACGTAAGCAAGAGTACATACAAGCAACACTTCAAACTATGTACAAGGAGCGCAAAAATATTTCTTATTTCGTACGACTTTAGAACTAAGTCCAAACTGTCCTATGTCCTAATTATATGTTGTCCGTGCTAAGTTAATTAATCTAATCAAATAGAACTTCAACTTTACTTTCAACAAAAACTATTTATTAACTATAGTATTTTTTTTCGTGCTATCGCGACCTTATAAGGATTTAAAAAAGGAGTAATGTAGTAAGAATCAGGATGGTCACGTGATTATGCGATGTCTGAACCTATAAAACAAAAAAATCTATGTTTTTGGTTTCTATATTTTTGGCTGATGAAGATAATTTAAACGCTGATTCGAAAAAGTTCAAAGAAATTGTTTTTATAGTTATTTGGTTAAGGTTGAACTCCTCAGCGTTGTACTAAAGTTAAGATAACAATATAAAAAAATAATAATAATAACTGCTATTACATTGATAAGAAAAGACGATAAGTTAAACTTACATTAACACTCTGTTAAACTACAAAGTCTCAAAATTCACTACATCAAAAACAAAAGCTTTAAATGTACACAAACTCTAATGGTCAAAGTTGATGACATAAGGTCACTTAGTGCAGAGCGAATTTCAATCTTATCTCTATTAGGACAAGGTCTTTACGATGCCGCAAGTAAACAGCTCTTTGTAACACAAATCCTGCCCTACAAGACCCAAAATAAATCTCTTGAAAACTTTTTCACTTCACGACGTATTTAGGTTCGGGTACAGGTGGATTAATTTAAAAAGGTGGGTTATGTAAGGCGTATTCTAAAAAGGCCTATCTTCTTAGTCAGTGGTTTCAATATATGTTAGAAGGACCATCTCGAAGATAGATCAGAAAAACTTGTGATAAGGCATCTTTTTTTAAATGTCATTCGAAGAACAATCTGCATACATTTGCACACATTCACGCACTACAAGTACTAAATATTCAATGCGTTCATAAGAAATTTGAGATTTTTTTTTCGGGACACACCCACCACTCTGTCCCACCATTGCAACTCCTGTTTATCAGGATCAACAGTGGCGTCCTTTGATCGAATAATCAACGAATAACGCAGCTATGCAATGACGCACAGGCTGTGCCCAGAAACCCTACCGGCTGTCTTGGGACCCGCAACGAACTTTATCAGAAGATATAGGAGGTAGTAAGAAAGCGGTTTCAGACTTCCCTTCCACCAAAGCGGAATCGAAATGGCCCAGAGGCCCAAAAATCTAAAGGGGAGACAGTCAGGAGACGCCTGACCGTCTAAACACCACGGTATGCCACTAACTAACAGGGGATAAATTAGATACTAACCTAAATCTTACACCAGTAATATTGGTGACAAAACTTTTTAAAGGCACGGAAGTTTCCCTTCGTTTTCACAAGATCTAGGTAATAAATAGGACTACACGCAGATACTTGAATCGAATTCAACATGATTGACCGTTCGTCATGCCCTACAAGACTCCCACACTCAGAGACTACACTCCCACAAGATATTATGGGCAGTTTGTACAAATTCTTGATCCGATGTTGAACATTTGCAAAAAGGTGACGGAACCCAGTTAAATGAATAAAGTTTGCCCTTAAAGTTACCATGCCCGGTTAGAAATTGGGCTACGCAATGATCGATATCAAGCCTCGTTTTTTTTACCGTTCTTGCACTATAGGGAAAAATTTAAATAAATGCCGTCCTTTAGTCGAAGTATCCCATCTAGTTTGCCATTCGTCGATTAGTTTTTATGAACATTCTCGTAACTATCAAATAATCTACTCGTTTTCTTAAACCGAAGGATAGGCTATAGATATTTGAGATATTTAAAATTGTGTTACAAATCTTAATATACTTTCCGACAAACCATTAAAATACAAATTAACAATTCCTTCAAGGGAATATGTTACCCCTACAATTCCAAAACTACCACCACCTATCTAAAGCTAGTAAATTAGAAATTAATAGGAATTAAACAATGGTAAGCCGATCCTTTGGATTTTACCGTAACGAAACGATATTAGCGGTAACAGCAATTAAATAAACGATCAGTTCGACCTGCATAACCGCATTTGCGTTTACGAACCAGTCACGTATCGGGGGCTCACAAAGCGAACTTGCTGTGGATGGAACAATTAAATAAATATCCATCGCAATGATTGTGGCTTGATAAAGATTTCCAACTATTTTGATTTAAAATCGAACACTGGTTTTGATTAATATTGTGTTATTTTATTGTAACAGTTTTTTACAGGTTTTGTCTTTTCTACTTCTGCCGTGAAGCAGTTCGCTGTGTTGCGGTTTGATGGATTGGAGAGCCAGTGTAATTACCAGCACAAGAGGTATATTATATTTACCTCTCGTGCTGATACTCTTACTGGGTACTGGGTCTCTTATAACGGTGCTCTTGACTTTTCTTGCATCAAGGGCGTGTCAATAGGCGGTGGTATCACTTACCAACACGTAAGCCGTCTTGTTTGCCTGTGATGTTGTATTAAAAATGTTAAAAATGGATGCTAGTGTTGCTCTCAGAAGCGAGAACATTGCAGTATTACTTCCTATTCGAGCAGAGATTAGATCTTCAACTTAAGGTACGACGAAAAATAAGTGGTGTTTCTGTCAATGTTACCAGTTACTTAAGACCAGTATTGTGGTCGACTACGCGCGTATGTTAGTCCTAAACACGCAAATAGGCCGTTGTATTTGTTACCATCAAGCGAGCTGTATGCTTATTATTTGAAAAATCTTAAATAACTTATAAATTTTCCTATTTTAGAGGACGTGGTAGCTCTGTTTGTTACGACTCCAGGATTCGACTTTCGGGTTACCGTTTATTGTAGCTGCTATGTTCCTCATTGTGCCCGGTTAGTGGCGACAGATTCGCAACCTGTCACACTGGGACTAAACATTAACAGGCGAAATTCGGTGTTTAACACCTCTGCTCACTCCTCTCGAGGGATTATTTACGGCATGAGTTTTTTTTTACGGCATGAGTTGTTTATGTATATTTTCCTTTTTTTGGATTCAAATTCACTGTGGCTTCTGTTGCAATTCAAAACTAAAATACTATTTGGTTTATTATTTCATATGGGAACAAAATAAATCCGCAGTTCGGGCGCATGGTTTGTAATCTGAAACCGATAGCATTAGCATAGTGCTTAAATTCGTTTCGAACAGTATCAATATTGTTAAATTTTAAATAACTTTTATTAGGCACAGAAAGTGGTCAGTGGTATAATTGTTTTGCTAATTAGACATAGTTTTTCAATACAATTAGAATTGACCGTTAGCATTTTTAATTGTAGTTGTAGTGGGTGCATTTCATAGTTTTAGTACGCCATTTTTAAGGGTCTCATCGTAAATATGCAGAATGTCAGTGACAGTGCAATTCCACCGAACTAACAAAATAAAATACCGCGACAATACAAAAATTAATAAAAAAAATCAGGTGTGACAATAAGCGAATTAATTTACGATTCTTTTCTTCACTTTAATTTCGTTATTTTGCAATTTGTTTTCGTTTTCTGTATTTCCGCGGATTTATTGTATTAAATGTTGTAGATTTCTGCCCGTCAATGGATAACGGAAACAATTTTAACAAAAGAAATTTCACCATGATACAAAATTTAAAAGAATTTGGTAAAAGAATGGAATAAATCTGTTAACCTTACTTTGAACTAGCTTGAGGATATTGAACAGTATTTGTTACAAGGTTAGGTATTGTTTCGCATTGACTAACGTTACCTTCTAATCGAAGAATCAATTAAATTTAATTAAGCCATGATTAAAACAGAGCTCGCTTTCACTTAGTGTTTGTTGTTTCGACGTTTCCTTTAACTTTTAATCTGAATGCTTAATTCAATATGTAGCTTCCCTTATTTCGATCTGCAGTGAATCTTGCGAGAACATCGCTAACATGCGCTTGTCAAGTACTTTAAAATATTGAATTAGTATACATAAATGAATGTATCACGTAATAAAATTAAATTGTTATCTCCCCAACACAGATGTAATGGAGGGTCAATTTATTCCGATAGGAAAATAATGTAAACAACATTTTATGAACTTTAAAACTGTTTTTAATCGCCATTTTAGAAGCTACAGGCTTTTACTAACCCCTTTAACATAGTGTAAAAGTGTTGTAAGGGCACTATAAATGTGAACCCCAATAAATATTATACTACCAGCGTAGCAAGGAAGCGCTGTTTCAACAAAAAAAACCGACCAAGTGCGTGTCAGGCAACTCATAGAATTGGGTTCCGTGTTCACCCATAATGGCACGAGGATTTAGAAAGCGGGGTTGGTATTTATTACTTGAAATAAAATCGTGTCCAATTGATAATTGCTATGATTTTATTTTTAATATTTTACATATTTATTTATCAATTTGTTATTTTTTGTTTTTACATAACACTCTATGGGTTGACACGAGAGACCAAAATCATCACCATTTTTCGAGTAGGGCAGATTCCCAAAAAAACAAATTTTAACTCTTTGTCGACGTGGTAAATATTCATATTCATGGAAAGTTTCGTCTTTCTAGCACTAAGCGTTTGGACGGTAAGCCAAAGCCGGACGGACGAACATGACGAAACTATAAAGGTTCCGGACGTGAACTACGGAACCCTAAAAAGACAAATCCTTCTTTCAACGGGATAAATCTCAAAAGCTACGGGACAGTCCCGCCACCCTATCCCACCAATGCAACTCCTGTTGACCAGGATTAAGTGGGGGCATTCGAAACCAGCTTTTCAATGAAGTTGTCTTGGACCCGCATCGAATTTAATCAGAAAATAAGAGGCGGAATCTCCAAAAACAACAGCTCTACTGTTAGGATAATCTAAACAAAGCACCACATTATGAAACCAGTTTAACAGGGATATACGAAGTGCAAACGCAGAAGCTTATAACAAACACTTGAACTAGTATGAGCTTTAAATTATATGAACGGTATTATTATAGTTAGGTGCATATTTGTAGTTTGGAGGGCCAGAAACTCATTGCAACTTGGTCGAGGAGCCCGCATGCTAACTATTGCCTCTTGTTGTTGTAAGTTGTAAGTTCCAATAGCTAATTAACTGAAATTGTTTTAAAAGTTTAACCTCAACACTAGTTGAGCCGTTTGAAGCCTTCAAATCTTTTACACATTGATTTATTTCTTGGTACTTGTTTCATGTTAGAAATCGATCGGGAAATTTTTCTTCTGTCTGCCCTACATATTTTTTTTTACATTATCTCCGGAACAAAATTCATGTGCGTATGTTTATTTTACCTCTCCAAGTCTTTATGTTGGGTGAGGTTGTTTACATTTAGTATTTTGCTATCGGTCAATTTGTTTACTTTCCCCCGTCTCCGAATTCGTTCTCCTAAATTAAGAAAACATATATTGTTTTTGTTTCGGATACAAAATATTTGTGTTTTCAGTTACGGAGTCGACTTTATTTTTGTTTTGGTAGATTAATCGCTGTGTGAAAATTTTAACTGCTAGTTGAAAACTGATATTCCTGTTCACGTATAAAAAAAAAAAAAAAAAAACAGCCTTTAAAACGACGAGAGGACAGCGGCAAGACGTTTGTTTTTGTCTCTCTCACTTTATTGGTTTGTAGAGGTGCTTATGACCACTACAATGTAAAATGTTATTGAGAATATGAAAAACAAAAAACAACATTATTTTACTGACGCTTATGTCTTGTTTTTGTTACCTAATGTAGTTATTTAAGTTCTGTTCTTGTAAACAAACCTTACCTAGAGAAATTCCGTTAATATACGTAAGAGGTGGGATATCTGTAACAACGATCAGATCGCAAACACGGCCGGGGTAATAAATGGTGATTGAGAATATTGAGAGATGGCCTATTTGTTTGTCTGACAACTATATATATATATGATACTAATCATCTACTCATGAATTGTATTATCTGTGTAGGTTTTATTCTAGTGTCCCTACAGTTTATGAATTATACTCAAAGTAGTAAAATCTAAAATCAGTTTGACGACAACTTTTTATTTCTGCTTCTGGTGAATTAGCATGTAATTTTGTGTGACGAACTTATAAAAATCAGTTGGTACTGTAATAATTAAAAATTAAAAGATAATTTTATGAATTATTTTATTTGAAAATCAAAAACATTGTCTTGACTTTTGATGTCTCACCAATCGATACCACTTTTATTAGGTAAGGTTTATTTTTTATTGATAGATAGTGTTACTACAGTAATATTGAAGTAAGGTGTAAAGATTTTTTTTTCCTGCAATATCAGTGGTTAAAATCCGCAAAAAACTTTTAGTGGCCAATACATTATGTTTCGCTACATTTTTTGTATTAAATAGGTCTGACGCTTTTAACATGTCATCTATTTTGGGACATAATTATATATAGTACAAATATAGCACCGGCATGGATTAAGCGGGATTTCTGTCACTATTCAAATTTTGACAGGTCTAAGTTACACAAATCCGACATGATATATAGGTTACTACAACATTGGGATATAATTTGAATTTGTTACTTAGTCACTAGGAAATAATACTGAATTATTTATTAGATTTTTTATGAAACTGCCTTCCGAAACGTAAACACTTGTACTTTTGTCATAGGTCGTGGGTTTCATATCCATTTCAAATAAACACAGAATTCAAATAGGCACAAAACCAATGCTGCTTGGGTAGAGAGAGGAAAAAATTCTAGTCACATGAAATTTTGTAGGTATAAATGACAGCTATGTATATACATTTTCTTCCACTGATCTGTTTGTATAGTAGAACATAATAAGAATTTGTTGAGTTGCCATAGTAAAGATCTTTTGGTATTTTTTTCTTTTTTAGGGTTCTGTACCTACTACTGTACTAAGCTTACGCTATTTGTCCGCCCGTCCGTCTGTCAGCGGGCTGTATCTCATGAACCATAAACTAGACTCTAGAAATTGCCAGAGAATTTCTATTACTGTTGCCGCTATAACAACAAATACTAAAAACGTAAATAAATTTAAAATTAAGAGGGGCAAGAAAAGTTATTTTTTCGTAATGGTTTGCTTGTTCTTGTTTCCTATACGAAATTATCTTTGAAATACAGAGAATTTAATCTTGTACGATGGTACGAAACCATTCATGTGTAAGTCCGACTCACACTTGACCGGTCTTATATTTTTGAATTGGGCGAACCGTAGTCATATTAAAATTTTCAAGGAAGTAGGAAAACAATTGTCACAATGGTTACATTGTCCCAATTGTTTTGCACACAAACGGGACACAGAAAGTCAGTCCGGATTCAGATGTGACAGACGCGATACTAATCCGTAGATGATTAAAAGCCGAATTCCGTGTAGCGGTTAAAGGCGAATCGTGCGCGTGCGCATTATCGTATCATATACATCATGAGTACAAATCGTATATATGAGTAATCATGTATAGGAGTATGGGTAAAAGTATATATCATGAGTGAGAGCGGCGCCGGCGCATTTGGAGCATTGTGACATGACATTTCAGGACAGCTTCCATTAGCTGATTTAAAGCGATTCAACCAAGTTGCTGTTAACCCAGTCGAGTCCCGTGACAGTTCGGCGCGATTATTTACACGTGTTTAATATATTACCTGCCTGAATGGACTATTAGTATGATCGGTATTAGAAATTCAACGTAGAACGCTATGTTACACTGAATTTGGTGCAGTTCAGAATCTTGCTTTTTATTTTTCAAAATGTTATTCAATAGACCCGGTTATGTGATGCATTAGTGTAATAAGGCACTTAAATTATTTCTAAATAAATTGATGTCAATTGAATTTATTGATTTATATAGTTATAGTAATAGAATATAGATATAGCAAAAGTTGACATATTAATAATTAAATTTAATAAAATCCGCCCATATTACACTTGGCTGTATTTATTATAGCTTGAAAATTGAAAACTAAAATAAAAATTTTCACATATTTTATTCGAATTTAGTTGACTCAATCAGTGAGTCAAGAGAGAAAATCTTTGACTTCAATAATAATTTGCTAGGAAAGGGAAAAAATCTTCTGCATCTTCAGAAAGCAGAAAATCAATTACCAATTTTAAAGACTCACTCCTTAACTTTTCTACCGGGTTCCACAGATTAAGTGTATTCTAGTTTACGTCTAACAACCAAAAGTTTTAAACAGATCAAATGCAACCGTCGCGTAGTGCTGGAATACGAGACGGTATCTTCTTTCTTGCTTTCTTCCACAAATTCTAAAAGTTTTGGTAAATAAAATGGTTCCAATCCGCTTTTCTTCGAACAATGTCCCGCACCCTACTATCTATTTTTACGCATTTGGCACCAAGCAATAGACTAAATCGAGAACTATTCATCCTCTGGATAAATGGATTTTGTAAAACCGACACAGTCGTATGCTTTCGCGCGTTGTCCAAGTTTCGTAATCACATTGTAAGTTGCCGCAGTTAAAAATATATCCTCAGTCATGAGATGTAAGTTCCAATTTTGAGTAAAAGATAATGCACTGATTGGGCGGTTTCAAATAGCTTAGGAAATTAGTTAACGCGTTAGTATTGTTTTAATAACTTCGGTTAGCCTTGTACCTAATGCAAAGAAAATTTCGCACAGTATTAACTGAAGCCCATCTAGTTTTTTTTTTCAGTGTATAATTTTTGGCCTTTTCAATTCAGTCTATGGGACATCCATAGAACAAAGAGGCCGTAATTATTGAAGTTTTTGCGTCTATTGTTTAAGTATTCAGTCATTTTAATATCATCTCATGGCTTTAATTGTGGTGGACGGTGCATCGTCCATTTCTTGGTTTAATATCAAATAATTATCCATGCAATTACAACTTAGCCATCGCTTTGTGCGGTGCTCTCTGAAAAATTCATTCCAATTTAAACTTTGCAAATTTAGTTTGAAAAGCAATAACCGACGATGGTCGTGTGATAACGTTATTAATGGAATTGTCACGGCGTTTTAATTAAAAACTGTTTTAATGCAGTTTTAATTTAGATTAGCATCGTTGTTTATTTTAATACCCTTTGTTGTTCTTTGTCTTCTTTGGGTTAGATGAGAAATCGCTTGGCATTAAAGTAATGTTAAAAGTTATAGTAATTTGAACACAACTTGATCAATAATTTTAAAATTTAATTTTGCATCTATAATGCTACAAGTACCGCTGACATAAGTCCATGACGAGAAATACCTATCTACATTTATAAGCACATTATCTTATGTACGAAATACATCTTTAAATCATCAAAACGGTCTTTACTATCTATTCGTTCGTCGTTCTTGGGTCAATACGAGGAAGTTTGGAGTGTTTAAAAGTTTATCATGTACAGTAAGCAGGGATAATGTGCGTCCATCATTATTTCCACACACAAGCTTTGTGAGGATTTTTTCGCGCTTTTCGGCCCATACAAAAAGCTTGCGTGGTGAAATTTATCTTCTATTATTTATCTATTTACATATTTTACTGGTAACTACAAAAATTGATTGATTCCTTTCAAGGTCAGTGAGCGAAAAAACGCATCTTAAATATCAAAAAGATTTCTCCGCCGGGATCCTAACCCGGCACTTATTTCGATGCAGCTACAATTTTTCGATGTACCAGTATCAGCCCAGCCGTATGCTCTATTGATACGTGTTTTTCTGTTAAAAAAGAATCAAGAACTTTAGTTTCCTTTGGATCTAAAGTGGATCAATTAAAAGCGTGATGTGCAATGTTGTACCCATGAGTTATTTACTCTATACTTGCCACTCTCGTATTTTCCACCTCGTACCTTTGACCTAGTTTCCATCAGATGAATCAAATTTAAAGAAGCATCGCCAATTAGTACCTTTTTGTGCTTCTCACTTTGATCCGATGCAGTGATTACCATGAATGATGAGTGAATGAATAGACGTGGCGTGAGAAATTTATCAAGCAGTAAAATTACTTTTGTTTGGTGTTAGGGTTCTGTAGGGAAAATGTAACCCTTACAAGATCATTCGTGTGTCACTGATAATTTGCTTTAGTTCTGTTTAACCGGTTAAATTGAAATATTGCCCTCATTTAAACTGTGTAACCCTAACACAGACGTGTAAAAAAATACAGCGATTTTTTTTCTGAAATATTACCATCTTCGTCGAGGAATACAAGCAATCGATGAATTCGTTTACCTTCCCGTCACAAATATGTCCAAACATTACGGAAACAGAAGAGAAGTATCCATTCCGTTGACGATTCCTTGTTGGAGCAAGCGTTGAACAAGCATAAAAAATTCGGGCCGGTGCGTGACGTCACAGTGAAACGCGTAGTAGAGGTAAGTAAATAGAACGGGGGAAAGGCAACGTAATATTTGTCAGATAAATAAATAAAATAAATATTGCTGCCATCACTTAAATGGAATGAAATGATAAGGGAAATTTCTTGTTATCTTATAAAAGTTATTTGATATATCAATCTTTTAATGAGAAAGTAAATGTGCTTGTCCACTGGACTTGACTACTTGTGGTATTTTCTAGTGGAGTTGTGGGAGAACTATTCCATAATGCAGATTGCTCATGCAAAGCTTAGGCTGATCGGTTACAGTTCTCAGACTAAGCTATCGTACAGAATATTGAAAACACTAATACGAGACAATGCATGATCAGGAATTCTTCGGGATGACTGGTCTTGAAGGCATGTTATATCTGAAATATCACGTCTTAAATTTTGTTGGGCATCGCCTTAATAATTTGGAGTAGAATCTCTATCCCAAGACCAATTACCATCAAAAATAAGCCGTAGTATGGCGACAGTGACGTCATTTGCACGAAATAGTCCAATTTGTTGACACGTACCGCCGTATATAAAGAGAATTGATGGCAACACCGTGTTTCAATTATGATGGACTAACAACCCACTCTGACTACACCTAAATTTATAACCGGTAACAAATGAAAACGAGGATTTCTACTCGGTTTTTTTTTAATGGAAATAAAATGACAAATATTGGAATACAATATGTACATGTGTCCAATAGTCGACCTCTGTTTTTTTTTTCTTTGAGAGGACGTGGTAGCTCAGTTTGTCAAGTGTCTTGGTTAAGCGACCGACCTGTGGGTCCGAGGGCTCAAGTGTTGCCGTACGTTATAGCTGCCATGTTCCTCATTGTGCCCGGATAGTGGCGATTTCGCAACAGATTCGCAACCGGTAACACTGGGACTCAACATAAACATGTGAAATGCGGTGTGCAACAATGTCTGGCAGGGGCAAACCCTCTCGAGGGATTAATTGCGGCGTGCAATGCAGAAAACATGCAGCTCGTTTGTTAGTAAGCAGTTTCCGTTCCCTTCCGTAACCTTTCCGTAGCTTCAATCAATTGAAAAGTGTCTCGCATAACTTTGCAAAATTCTACTATTATCTTAATCACCTGGCAGAAACTAGAAAAGCAATATAATTTCATTGGAATTTAAAAATCTCATATAACAATTTCAAAAAGATGGACAGATGTTGCTTCTCATTCCATATATAGATGACAACAAAGCAATCTCCTTATAATACATCGCTTTCTTGTTTTCATTCGGGTTAGCCCGGAGTTGACCTCGCAAAGTCACAGTGTAATAAAAAGTAATAGTACGCCAAGTTGGCCGTCTAGACCGCAAATGAGTGGGAAGAGGAAAAGTGTCCCATTTTGCGCACTTGCGGGCATTACGAGCAGCTTCGGGAACTCCGCGACACAGATTTAGACGTGACATAGTGTTTCTGAGTATGAAACGTAGAGTGATTTCGTAATGTCAAAATAATAAAAAAATCTTATCAATAATACTTTGAATCGTCAAAATTTAAATAAAAAAATGAAACAAATTGAAATGAATAGAAAAATTACTAAGAAATTTTATATTAAACTGTTTTACAGACTATTTTTTTATTTTTTATTCCGTTTAATGTCGAAAAAATTCGAATGTCGTAGAAATCGAAATAATAAAAATTTGATTATATAGCCTGATGATTTAAAAATAAGAAAATTATATATATTCGATAGTATTCGAAATTTACATTTACTGTTTTATTTGAACTATGGAAACCGACCCCGTATCAACAACACACGTTTATTAGAAAAACTTTATAAAGTGCTGTGATGATATCACTTGGAAAATATATTTTCCTAGTGAATGTTTTATTTACCTGCAGTTAAACGTCGCCATCATTATTCCACCACAAATGCAAGTGATCTCAACATTAATAAAGTTAATAACGCGAAATGTCAAAATAGTATCTGAACTCGTTGAATTTAACTACTATTCGTACCTTTATAGGGAATATACATGATTTTTTATTATAATTCCATACCACATATTTACACAAATCCGTAAAATTTTCTCAAATATCTGACTTATTAACGAAGCTATAAAGTCGATGGTTAGACAGAGAGATCCAATATGTACAATGACGTCAAAGTACACAGGCACCATACAACTTCCATAGAAACGGGTGTTCTGATGAGCGAGATAAGATATATTTACTTTCAATGGTTATATGTCCCTGGTTTATCGTTTAATCCAAATTTTCACTATAATGATACTATTACCATATACTTTACGATAAATTGATTAAATAATCGAATAAAATTTAATGCATATTCCCTATTAAAATATTATTCAGTACTATCGTGTAACTTTACTATTATCAATAAGAATGAACGTTCAAATTCTAACTGTAAATTTGTGTACTTTAGTAAAACTCTTTAAATCCATTCAAATTCAATGTCAAAATGTTTTTATTGGAATGTATATAAAATAAAGACTTTCAAATTGTAATTTTTTTTACCACCGGTTCGGAATGATTTTTCTATGAATTAATAAAAACATTAACAATAGCGAAAAATAAAATGCTTCGTAAACACACAAAGGTTTTGATATATTCTGAAAGTAAGTCGGACGAAAAGCACTTCTTACGCTGTGCACATAAGTAAGATGTATGAAATGTATGAATACAATAACCATACACACAAAGACACTGTACCGTACGTTAATAAGTGGAAAGCTCAGTTAAAAAGTCATAACGCAACGCAAGATAGCTGGGCTTCCCAACTATAAAACACATCAAAACTTTATTCATTCCTGACAATTTCGTGATGGTATTTTAAAGAAAACTGTAATATTTTAATGAAAACCATTTATTTTAATTGAGGGAAACTTTTGCATTATGAATGTTGTGAGCTTATTTTTCAAGCATTCAAGGAAATTAAATTAAAAAAAAAAAGTTAATTCTATTTGTTGTTTGTTCCTTCTGTAAAACGGGACCCATTTACTAAACCCCCGCTGTCCGTCCGTCTGTCAGCTGACTGTATCTTATGAACCATAATAGCTAGAAAAAATAAAAATAAATTAAAATTTCTTCAAAAAATGTGTTTTAAGTTTTAGCTTGTTCTTGTTTTTTTTTTTGTTTTTACAAAATCATCTAAAAATAAAATAATGTTTTACCTTTTATATAAGTTTCAGAACCCATCTTGTGCGAGTCCGACTCACACTTGACCGTTTATGATACGAATATAAAAACAAGTACGTATCATGACTAGTTTTGTCTCTCTTTTTGTTTTATGGGATATCATCAGATCTTTCGTTTTTGGATTGTGAGGCCATGAATGCCTGCATAATGATAGTTGGTTTGAGAGCGTCATTTTTTTATCACCCTAGTAATAACCACAGTACCTATAGTCATTTGAACTACTTAGATATGTTTCTAAATATTTTATCTGTTGTAATTATTGTTTTTAATTCTTATCCAACGCCCTATTGCGCCTTGTTGTGTTATTTTGTATTTATTTATTTTTATTTTATTAAAAAGATCACCAACATAGTGTACACTCATTCATACAATCGAAGAACAATCACAGTATAAAAACAAGTCGAATGTCACTATAAAAAAGGTGAAGACAGCATGCAAGAAAAAAAAAAGTCAAACATTTAAAATATCAAAAACCGAGTAAAAATTTTGCCTAAAACTTAATGTCCAAACATACAAATACGTAATAAATAAAACAATATAATATTAAATAATGTAAACCAATTATTAATTTAACTCAACATAATAATTTCATAGATAAAACGAGCGAAAACTAACAAATTACTGTGTCAGGGGCAAAAGCAAACAAACATATATAATAAGATTCGTGTTAAAATTAATAAAATATATGATTTATCTTTATAAAAATACGTAGACTATTATGTTTGTAACCAGTTATCTTGGTGTTATACAAAATTTACTGATTTTTTATGAAATTAATAATGAATACTCCCAGCATAGAAGAATTTTTAGTTAAATTTTTACATCCACAGTTTAACGTAGGCAAATATGAAGTTTTATTAAATTTGCGATACCTTTCATGTTTGATAAGAGGAATAACGCTTCAGATTGAAATTAACATTTTATGTTGTAAAAAGGTGAATTTGTGTCGGTGGATGTGTGTGTGTATGTATTTAAATAAGGTGTGTGAAAGTAGTTCAAATATTTGTGATTCTTAAAACACAACACACATTTTGTCAGCCCAGCAGTAAGTATCTTAAGAACTTGTGTTACAGGAACTAAGTAACGATATGGTATAAACAACGTAGATAAGAATATTTCATCCAAGACCGATAAGCGAAACAATGCTTTTTGCAAATAACACAAAGTTTCTCCCCAGCCGCGGTTCGAACCCGTAACCTCTAGCTTAGCAGTCGGCTTATTACATGCGCCACAGAGGTCGTCAGAGGAAGCCAGAGGGATAGGTGAGAGGAGTTATTTGGAGTTACTTATTAAAAAATCACGTACGGACGGCCACACATAAAGCTACTCAAACAAGAGCAAAATCAATATTTTCGCTGTAGTACAGCTGAAGAATCGTATAAAGTCCAAACGGGTTAAGTCGATGCATAGCCGTGTGTATGTGCCTACATACAGTTTGAGTTTGAATGGTTTTGATATTTTTTTTATAAAATACTAGCGCCCCGTCCCGGCTTCGCACGGGCATTAAACATTACATTTAGATTTGTTAAATATATCACATTCATAATAATAATAATAAAATAACACACATATTCACTCCTTTTTGCGTCGAGCTCCTAAAAAAGAGTAAATTAAAAAAAAAATCTTTTATTTTTTTCACTTTATCGTAATTTAAGTAAGGGTCTCCATTTTTTTGAAAATGAAATATAGCCTATGTCACTCAGGAAAAATTTAGCTTTCCAACAGTGAAAGAATTATTCAAAACTGTTCAGTAGTTTCGGAGCCTATTCAATTCGAACAAATAAACAAAAAATCAAACCTTTCCTCTTTATAATATTGGTATAGAGACAAAAGTAAAAAACGCCTAGTTATACATTCATTCGTCATAAATCTTTACTTATCCATCTCGGAAAGCCGAGGTTATTTTTCATTCATGTGTAATTTTAATTTCACCCGGAGCGATCGGATTTTGGAGATACAGACCGTAAATTCCATTTTTATTCATCATAAACTTTTAATATCGTTCGTCTGTACACGCAGAATCACTGCGTTACGTCACGGGACCTCTCCGTTAATGTAAATGTATACAGTAAGGTTTTCATATGTCCCTACGAATGCTTCTACGTACAATAAACAGATTTGTTAACTGTACTATACAATTGTAGATTGACCGAAGTTTATGTTACGTACGTTTGTAATGAATAATTCGGTCGGTTTTTCTTAAAGCATGATTAATACTGGATTTCTTGTTTTGTTAAATATTTGGAATTGAAAAATAAAAGCGTTCTAATTAATGACATTGAAAATTAACTTCAATAATCGTAAGTGAATGTAAGATTTTTTTATAACTGTTTTTAATTTTTCATAAAATGAAATCATTTTAGTTATAAAAAAGTCGTAAAAGTTTCATAAAACATTGTTTATTTACAATGAATATATATAATACTTTATTTCCCGTACTGTACATGGTATACATTTATCGCTTTCGAAACCTCAAACGTCACCTTAGTAGACAGCCTCTTGAATTTTCCCCCGAACTAGAAAGATGAAACCATAAAATTACTTCCCCTAAACAAACAAAAGGCGACCTTGTATCTATTAGGATAAAGATTAAACTCCAATACAGGCGTGTTATTTTTTCTGAAACAATTTTATATGTATAGGATGTTGCGTAACTATATTTCGAAGCATAAGCAAGTTAATGAGATGGCGCCGCGATGGTAGGATAAAGGTTGAAACACATCTGTTGACGTTTCATCCGCCATTTTGGAATTGAAAGAAATGCTGGAATTTAATATGAGTAGCTCTGTAGGTCACATTCCCTTGAGCATTTCGTTTACTGAATTAAATGGTTTTGTATTTTGTTTTTTGATAACTTGCTGTTGTTGTTAGTTAGTTACTCGCAAGGCTAAGTGACCGAGGTTCGAAACCTGGATTTGGTGATTATTTGAGTCCGGCAACTTGTTTGATTATAATCGACCAAAGAAATATTCCGTAGGTTTAACTAAATGCAGTAAGATACTCTTCAGTTTAATTTGAGATATTTCCAAGTGAAATAAATTGTAGATTTCTGCGGATTTTTTTAAATCTTTAGTTAATACTCTTTCCTCTTGATTTATTTATTTAACTAAGCGAATTCCTGTATGATATGAATTAGTAATGTAAACATGTTTAATTTTCGTCAAAGCAAATGTTTAATCACTTGAATGTCTTTATTTATACATAAGGTTATTAGTATTCATGTCGTTCTCCTAGCGATTGCCTCTAAGCGATAGTAAATTGATGAATTATGTACCAATCACATTAAATATGACATATACACTTTAATTTTACCTCTTGTCTTTTAGTTAAGATTCGTTTTCACTACTATTTTTACACTATTTATAAGTTAGTCAAACTATTGCAACAGCTTACATATCGTTGACCATGCATACTTACGTATATAGACATACATTCGGTTACCGGTCTTGGGTGTAGTATTCTTATCTATGTAGTTTATACCATATCGTTGCTTAGCACCTGCGATAGATGATTCGACAATCTTAGTGCAGGGCCGAGTCAATGTGTCGTGATGCGGTGGTTATTATAATCTGAGTTAGGTTCATTGAAAAATGGCAGGAATTTGTGCTTGTTCTCCAGCCATAATTTAGCTTTCTACGTAAAAGCTAAAAGACCAGTCAGACTCATGCACCACTCCGAATACTGTTGACTGCAACAAGGACCCTGAAACAAACGAATACAACCTTTATTTCCGTTGAATAAGCAAAACTCAAAAACCACCACAAATGTTTCATGCAAGGAAATTGTGACCGACAAATGTACACTTGTACAGTTTTCAAAAAAAAAATGTTTTATTAAGGAAATTTTAGTAGGTACACAATAGTTTTTTGAATACCGAGGCGAGAGGAAATTAATTGAAAATCAAACGGCTCATACACAAATGAAAAATAACTTTTACTTTAATTAATGTAAATTTAATATTCTTTATTAAAATTTATTCTGCAGCGGCCAGCTTGTTTTCTGAAATAGTTTTTTCCTGTCTCTTCCACTCATCTCTGTTCCAAACTCCTTCTTTTATCCTTTTAGTAGATTATTTTTAGGGTTCCGTTACGGACGAAACGGGATCCTATTACTAATTCGCCGTCCATCCATCCGTCCGTCTGTCAGTGGATTGTGCAAGAATAGCTAGACTCTTGAATTTTTCAGAAAATGTAAATTTCCGTTGCCCTCTAAAATAAATGAGGGCTCAAATAAAAGAAACGTTATTTTTTCGTAATTCTTTGCTTGTTCTTATTTACGAAATCATCTAAAAAGTACTTAATGTTTAATCTCATAAGATGCTACGGAATCTATCATGTGCGAGACCGACTCGCACTTGACTGGTCTTTATTTCAACATAAAGGAAAAACCAGCAGACGGTTCACCTGGTGGAAAGTGAACACCGCTGCCTATACACGACGATGCCCTTCATGTTTTATAACTCTATTAGCGTTCCGCCCCGGCTTCGCACGGAAATTATGCATGTATTACATACATATAAACCTTCCTCTTGAATTACTCTATCTATTTAAAACAAACTGCATTAAGATCGTATGCGTAGTTTTAAAGATCCAAGCATACATAGGGAAAAACAGAAAGAAGAGGTTTTTATATTACGTAGTGATGAAAAGCACCGCCATTGCGTTGGCCATACAAAGGTAAAAGATGATTCCCCTCGTCTTAATTTCAATTTGACACAGAATCACTACAATTCACTCAAGAAATAAAGTGACGGTTATTAATTTCTTCAACAATCCAGTGATGTTCCCCTTCTTCTTACTTCCACGAAATACAGCTACATGATATATTATAAATTGAATATATATAAATGTATATATATATATGTATATAGACTGTGTGTGTATAGTAGGATTCAATTTATTTTTATCTTCCATAACTTTTTGGCTCCCATAACAACTCCCAAACAATGTATTTAAATAATTATGTATTTGTTTTCATAAAATGTCTCTAAAACATTTTCAGCACGATCAGATTCTCACTACAATCAATGGATGTTAATTCTTCATTTCAAAGTATAATCGCGTGTGTAGAATTAAGAAGAAAAAACAACTGCTTTTGCTGTCCGTACAGACACAACGACAAGCCACTTCCGGTACTAGAAATGACATTAGGTATGTACATGTCTCGGTTAGAAATAAACTTGTCTGTGACGAATGACAGCTTCAGCTATTGCAGTGCAGTATTTGTGAATACAAATTATTATAATACGAAGCTTTTCTAAGAAATTTCCAGTACTAGTTTACCTCGCGAATTCGTGCCGTGTGACCGTTCATTTGGGATTCCCCTATGTTTTATTTGTTTATAAAACATCCTTGATTTGAAGGGAACAAAGTTAAAAAAGATTCATTCAAATCTGTCAAGCCGTTTTCGAGTTTAAGCGAAACTCACGCACCGTTATTCAATTTTATATATCCGATGTTATAACATCGCCCTTCTTTGACATTTTAAGCATTATTAAAAACCCGAATCGCAAAGATTAGTAAAGAAACCATGGACGTTGGATTACGTTATTTTTTTTATCTACGAATGAAATCGTTTCCAAGACTTCCCTAAATGACACCATAAGATAACTTTGAAAAATGCTTCTATAATCGCCCCTTGGATCGAATCGTACTGAGTAACGACTTATCCCTTTCGCCGTAATGTCCAATAAATTATACGTTATTTATCGATCGTTATGTACATTTACGCTCTAAAATAAATAACGCACCAAATTCAATTTGGCACTGTATAAAAAAGCAATAAATATTAATGTCGCAATTACGCCCTTCGGGTCTCCCCCGGTGTAGTTATTCGGTCCCTTTTCTGAGGGATCGTTTCGTATATGTCCATATTTTGAGGTTATCCACGTCAGGTTTTACCCGGAGTAGGAGGCTGTCGGTCGTGATGGCATGGACTTCCGTGGGAAGATAGATACGCGATGGATGAATTATAAATATGAATGAGCAATAAGAAAGTTAAAGATATCTGTTTATTGGTGCGGTCACAGTTTAACTATGAACAAGCTTATTGGTCACTAACAGTTTCCTGTTGACTCATTCTACTAAAACATTATCATTAAGACGTTCATGTAGAATTGATAAGCTAGGTATATTATTTAAATAATAACATGTGCAATTTCGTCTCAAAAATCGATACTTCATTGAAGTGATCTTCAAAGAAAACTAAATTAATTTGTATTCAATTCCAAAACAATACTTCACGTATCAATTCCATTCTGTAATTTTCTCATATAACCAGTTTGTATGTTTATGTAAAAATGTGTTTTCAGTACATTGACATAAGAGTTAAGATTGAATAAAATATTTGTCCGTGATCGGATTTAAGATAATATAGCAACAGGTATTGTTGGCCTCCAGCCAGAACTCGACATCTCTCTGATAAGCGCAAGTATTTATTTCAGGTAAAGCTTAGCGAGTTTTTTCGCTCAGTCTCGCGCTATTACTGCAGTTACAATACTGTAGCCGCTATCGTTTGGGATTTAATATTAATATGATCTTCCAACAGGATAAATATAAAAATACAATCTTTAGTACAAATTTGTATAGTTATCTATTTTATCTGACGTGTAGAAAAGTTACCTGTGCGCCTACCATGAGTTTTACCTTTCGATTATTTATTGCGACTGCAGTTAAAAATTTGTACAAATCTTTGCAACGCGCCTCAAACGGATTGATGGAATAATTATGATTGATAAAACAAAATCCCTTTTTAAGGGTCTGTAGTATGTTAGTAATACAGGGACGAGCGCTGTGATCTGAGATAAAGGTTTTATTATCTAGTTTAGATACAGAGGGCACTTACTGTATTAGATATTTAAATCATAATTATTTAGTTTTATAACAATAATAATAATAACAAAATCACGACACACACATTGACTCAGCCCTGCAGTAAGTATCGTCAGAACTTGTGTCACAGGAACTAAACAATGATACGGTACATACTACATGAAAAGAATACAACATCCAAGACCGGTAAGCGAAACAATGCGTCTTGCAAATAACACAAAGCCCAACCCCCGCCGGGATTCGAACCCGGAACCTTTAGCGTAGCAGTCGGCTGTTTACACCACTGCGCCACCGAGGTCGTCGAGGTCGAGGAGTTTTATGATCTGTAATTGTAATTTGTTTTCAATAATTACGCGTTTTTTATGAATATTCCTATATTCGTATTAGTCACAAAATCAAATGAATTTTTTTGCTGAATGCCATGATGACCCTGTCCTAAAACATTGGGTTGAGGTTGTCGCTACAATTAAGTCTTAGGTCACTTTATTTGTTCTAAATAGCTAGTATTTGTATAATTTTTATACTATTGTTATATGTATAATATTATAAGTTTTTCCTATTGTTTATCTACTTACCGCATATCGATTGTACTTTCCTTTGTCGTCCAAAGCAAAAAATAGAATTATAATTAAATCATACTAATATGATGCTAACTGATTGTTTTTACAATTACAGTTGATAATTACTTCTTTCTCTGTTAGGTTTCTTGCCGGTCTCTTCCCCTTTCTTCCACAATACAATATCCCGGCATTTGACTTTTCCGCAGTCCCATAGTACGTAAAAAACGGAAGATGTCTATTTCAGTTGCCGCTGTAACCGATAGTAAAACAAAAAGAAATTAAAAGGGGATTTTTTTTACTAAATCATCAAAAAATTATATACCCTATGTTTAATCTCATAAAATGCTACGGAACCCAACGGTGCGATTTCGAATCACACATGACCGGTATTTTTAATGTCACTCCGGCTAATAAACCCGACGAGTATTTAACAACGATAGACAGTAATAACTGGTGTTATACTAAGAAGCGTTCTGATACGCATCAGTTATCATAGGAATTAGGTTAGTTCCTGTTTAAGCTGTCATAGCTGCAAACGCTAATACTGACATGCTTAACTTGGCTTCCGAAGCTTCTAGACAACTGCAAACATATCATCTATTTAAATTATCTGTTTTTTTACGATTCTGTTAATCGGAAAGAAAACAACCGGTCAAGTGTGAGTTGGAGTCGATATGGTGGTTCCGTACCACCTTTTGAGATTAAACATTATATAATTTTTAGACTAATTCATAAAAGAAACTAGACCAAACCAAAAAGTTGAAAATGTCTCGTCTCTTGTATGGGAGCCACTTTTAAATTCGTTATGTTTTTAGTATTTGTTGTTGTAGCGGTAACTGAAATAGACATTCTCTGAAAATTTTAAGTTTCTAGCTGCTGTGATTCTTGAGATACAGCCCGCTGAAAGACGGACGGACAGTGAAGTCTTAGTAATAGGCTCCCGTTTTACCCTTTGGGTACGGAACCCTAAAAAATACTGCCAAAAATCAGTCGGATTCCCATATCTTAGTTAGTCAGTTGTGTACCATCTAATAAGAGCAAGCGAAGAGTTTAAAAAAAAGTATCTTTTACGAGGGGTACGCTTTAATTTTTCATTTATTTATGTTTGTTATAGAACGGCAAAAGAAATTCACATTTCCATAAAATAACAATTTTTGCTCACGAGATAGTGCCCGCTGACGGAATTTGATCGGCCAGGTTTAGCAACCAAGGAACCCTTAGAAGATCACTTCATTGGATAAAAATTTTCTTCACATCGCATTAATAAAAATGAAACAGTTACAAAAACGTTAGGCGTTTAGCTTTTTATATTGGCATTTAACTTGAATTACTTCTGTAACGTGATCGGGCAAATTTGATCTCTTTGGTTCTTTGATCTTGTGTTTTATGTAAATATCAATGTTTTATAAATTAAGGTACCTTTGATATACCTTATATACTTTATTTTCTGTGTGTTAGGATACTGGTCTATGAGATACATCGAAAAAAAAGTATGTAAAGCCAGATTCAATAAATATTTGATTAACAACTAAAAAAAATAGATTAGCGTAATTTAAAAGTGTTAGAATCATCATGGTGTCTCAACTCTGACCAGACTAAAGATTCCCAAGGAGCTGGCATTCGACCAACGGCCAATATTGTCGTCTAGTAATGTTGGCAGACAGCTTTGGGCGTTACCAATAGAGGTTGGCGTGGGTGTCTTTTGTTCTACCAACGCGCTATTGGCTATGATATTGATGGTAGATTGTTTTAGTTCACGAGAGCTAAAGAAACGTTATTGTCATCGTGCGTTTGAGTGTCTAGAAGATTTGTCAAAGATACGCCTCGATCGCGTTTGCGTTTACAAAATGTTGTATGAAAAAAAAGTTTATGATACACCCGCTAAAGAGCTTTTTTGTGACTAGAAACTGCTTGTTTTGTTTATCTTTGCTTGCAAATGTAAGAATTGAACTCGCGTCATACAGCATCAAGGTATTTTTATGACGTCATGGTAAACGAGCAAACGGTTCACCTGATGGAAAGTTGTAACGCCGCCTATTGACACGACGACGCCCCTGATATCTCGGAACAGCAAGAGCACCGCCAATAGGTTGCTCATCTAGAGGTGAGAAATTATACCTCTCGTGCCGGTTATAACAGTGGCTCTCCGAAACTAAAAAACAGCTCGGGAACTGCTTCACGGCAGAAATAAAAATGATTGTTGTACGAATAATATAAATCAGCTCAAAAAGTTAATCGTTTCAAATGAGCGATTTAGAAGACATCGTGATTTTTACCGGTTTGCTACATTTACAGTATCAATTAACTGCTTAACCGATCTAATGGTAGTTGGCAATTTAATTTCATTTTGAAAAATTGCTTTCTGAAAAGAAAAAAATACTTTAATTGCGGCGTGCAAAGCTTTAGATACGTTTATGTAGGAATAATTTTAATAAATAATTGTTTACTTTAAAAATAATAAGATTTAAAAATATCAAAGTTGTACTCACAATACTTGTAATTTCTGGAAAAACTAGACGCACTAGGGGGAATGGAAGGTCAGGGGGAAAAAGGGGAGTTAGTTAAAAGTTGAGTGTAAAAAAGATGGCGGTTGATAGCGGTGTTACGTTGAATGTGTATAAAAGTTGTTTCGTGATTTTTTTACCATTTTTTTTCTCTTTCCAATCCGATATAATAACATTTTTAATACTGAACTTTTTTCCGAGAAATATAATTTATTTTGTCCATACATTTCCGAATGCGATTGTTGCTTTTCATACGCCTTTTCTTGATGATACGTCACTTATAGTTTTCATGGGGCGTGAAGTTTGGCAAGCGAGGCAAACGTTTGTTAATGTATCTGCCAATGATACACGTACCGCCGCAATTTAATTAGTACATCTCATTGTCGTCGCACATGATAACTGTCATCACGCTGTTATTGTTTATTTACGGTTTTAAATATGTGTGTGTATGTAATAATAAATGTCATGATATTTATTTGACGGCCTCTGCGACGGGCAGTGGTGTAAACAGCCGACGCTAGAGGTTTCGGGTTCGATTCCCAGCTGGGGAGGAACTATTAGTTAGTTCTAAGACGCTTATGGTTTCGCTTATCGGTCTTGGATGTAGTATTCTTATGTGTGTATTTTATAACATATCGTTGCTGGGCACCAGCGACACAAGTACCTTCAGTGTTATTGCAGGAATGAGTCAATGTGTGTGTCGTGATTATTGAACGTTGACTCAAATTGTCTAAGTTGAATTTTGGTTTGGTATTGTAAGAACATAAAATTCATTTCATAAAATTTTATCAAAATATTGTTAATTAGTAATTCCTAGTAGTAGTAGTTAATTAGTTTTCAAAGTAGTGTTAATATCTGATTTTTTAGTTTATTTTGAATTTGAATTCCGTGTCTTTGCTTGCTCATAATGTTTGCAAAGGCTAAACCATTGAACCGATTTTAATGATGTTTGCAATACGTATGCGTTATTAGTGGACGTTATTTATTCTCGGTACTGTTAATGAGCTGGGAGCCCATTCAAATGTTGTCTTCATACAAATCGATTTGCTCTAAATGATCATTTATTTTACAATCAAAGCACCTGTCTTTAATAAATTTCTTTTTTTGTTACAGTTAATTAAAACTGAAACATTGTTTCTTTCTTGCAAAGATTTTTCGATAAGAAAACGTAAGTTTTATAACAATAGTGCACCTTTTTGGGTATTTTTCTTTGTGTGAACAAATTAAATGTCTCATCGGCGAAAAAAAATTGACGCCGGCCGGATTATTAGTGTCGAATATTACCTCCTAGACATTTTTGAAAATCTTTACTTCTTAAAAATATTAGGATGGATTTATTTCCTTTTACTTAATTACTTCTGATGAGCTTTGGATGAGATAAAATATAGCAACGAGACAAACAGGTAGTCCATTGTTTTATGTCTTTATTCTTAGTCGAGGTATTTATTCTTTCAGACAAGGGTTCCGTCGTTGGGTTTGCCAGGATTTAAAAGCTAGTTATTTTTATAAACCTGGGTTAGCGTGAGTCGCCCAAATGGAAGGGAGGTTTCTTTCTGTTTCTTTGTTTCAATTATTTTTATAGTCTTCACAATGTATGTTGTTTAAAAGTAACTTACCAGGTTGAAGTAATAGTATTAGAAAATGGAAATTAACTGTCATCGAGTTTTACGCGTTATATTCCATCATTTTAAAACTGAAGTTAATAGTTTATTTAGCTCATTTAATGATTTTTCGGTACGGTATTTTTAGGTATGAGCGGCACCAAAAGCTACCTAAAAAGCTAAATGCTAAGCGTCTATGTTTCTTGGAGCGTCCCTGATTTGTGCGGTACCGTGTCTGTACCGCGCTTACCGTACCAATCAAGAACGATTCATAGAAACATAGCGCTTATCCTTTAGAAGTTTAGGTGGCTTTTGGTACCGCACACAGCAAGAACCACACGGCCACACCTGTAACTAGATTACTTGTAGATTGTTTAAATTATACTATTATTTAGAATGTAAGTTACAAAACGTTAGATTTGACGTTCAATAGTATTTGTAGTATAATACGTAGTGATCAACGGCAAGGATCTCTAAACCGTCACGTACCGACGCTTTTACCTCAGACCGCGACAAAAAATCTAAAGGCCACATAATTTATTAGGCCGTTTTTATTGTTTTCCCTCTTTAATCTTGTCGTCCTACGATGTAGAGACACGAGGAAATTAACGAAAAAATGCACGAGATCTCCATTCCGTACGCACTCGTTCTCATTTCTAGGCCACTCACGTGATTCTAACCCACGAAGACGGTTTGTCTAAAGTTGTCGTTGGTTTCGTGAGTCGTGTTCATGCATATTGTTTTAGTATGCGTAACCACGAGCTCAACACAGACGACTCGCACACTAGTGACACAACAGTGAGTGTGCATGTACACGACCACAGCCGAACGGCCTTCGTGACATGGAACGATCGTACTTTGATTCTAATATATTAGAGACAGCTGCCCTGATTGTTTGAATGACCCGTTTCGTAAACAATCTACGGATATAAAAGATAGGTTGTCAACTTTATTACTTCGGAACTAAATGCTTCTAAAGAACATGTACTGACTAATTCTTCTTTATCAGTTTTATGTCATATTATTGTGTATTTTAGACAGCTTTTTAGAATATTTTACTAGCAATTTTAAACAACCAAGTAGCCACAATTTCATCTGACTACAAGTGATGCGGTTGGAGTTCAAACATCGTTACCTAGAAAATGGATAATTACCCTAAAACGTCTTTCTTTTTTCTTTTGGTTGGTATCATTTAAATTTTACTTTTTACTGTAGTATTAACATGGATTAATGATTGATCTCCGCTGCCCGCGACTACCAATCATTAATCTATGAGTATTAACATTCTTAGAGCTTGTGTCAGCATGTCTTTAAAATTAAAAATAACAAAAAAAATGTTTATTTGCAAGCTAATTCCTGAAACTATAAGATTACAGTGAAACTATATACCGTTTCTATTAATCAGGTGTCACTTTCGTTTGGGAAATACTCCAAAAACCTTTACCTTTAGCCGAAACATTTAAAAAAATAAAATTTCCTACGTATATTTTTTTTGACGAGCTTGGTGGCGCAGTGGTGTAAACAGCCGAACGCTACGCTAGAGGCTATGGATTCGAATCCCGGCAGGGTCGGAACTTTGTGTTATTTCAAGATGCGTTCTTCGTTTCTGGTCTTATATGTAGTACTATTATCTATGTAGAATATATACCATATCGTTGCATAGCGCCTGCGAAACAAGATTAAATCTTAGTGTAGGACTGAGTCAACGTGTGTGTCGTGATGTGGCTATTATTACGAGGTAACCTATAGAGACCAGGGATAAGCGAAGGCTTATTCTTTATTAATTTATGTCTTGAAGATAATATTTTGCTCGGGTCTAGATATACCAATCTATTAAATACATTCCTGAGGATTGAAGAATATATTACCAACACAATCGTTAGGCAACTAATATTAATTGTTCCATAATAATTCAACCGTAACTAGTCTTTACTAATGACATGATATATATGTTACAATTAATTTGTGTAGTATAGTTGCTATAGTTTTTGTTATAGTTAGTTTTATTCGATTAGTTAAGGATAGAGATGTATAGGGGACAGCTGCGCCTGACCTGATTTAAATTCACAATACTATTATACTGTACGGTATATATATGTATTACGGTATCGTAGTCGAAATGCTTTCATTAATTCTCCTTTATAGTTTTTCTTAATTTAGATAATGGGTAGTGTAAAATTGAAGAAAAAAAATGGGCGTACCAATTTTTACCAATTTGAAATCGATACCAATACATGAACAAAAAGCATACAAACTTCTTTATTTTTTAATATCAGTTATATTTTATAACTCATGAAAACTGTTGTTGAAAACAAATTTCCCGTTATTTTCAAAGAACTTCTCTTTCATTATATGGAACATTAAAGTAACAAAGTTTAACACGGAGAATAGTACAAAAAAAAACACACAGCTCAAGTTGAAAGTTTCAGAGGCGAGAGAAGTATGAGTGCGGCTCCGGTTTTATAGGATTTAATACTCCCGGTTAGAAAAGAAAGTAAGGAGAAGCTATAAAAGGTATAATATCGTTTCTTAATAACAAAGGTCGCTGTACTGAATATCAGCACTCTTATCCAATTTCACCGAGTGACGTTAAATTTTATAGAGATTCTTCAATTTATCGCCTTGCTATGGCTTCTTATAACCCTGTTATTGGTAAACTATAGCGCCCGTGACTATGTCCATCAATTTTAAGTAAACAAAATTGATTAAAAAGAATAATTTTCCCGCTGGAGGGGTTTTGTTAGAGATGAGCAATGTTCCGTCTTGTTTTTTCATGGTTTTTTATATGATAGGGGGCGAACGAGCTGACAGATCACCTGATGGAAAGTGAATACTGCCGCCCATGGACATTTGAAACAAAGAGGAGCTACAAAATGCGTTGCCGGCCTTTAAAAAAATATGCGGTTAATAATAACAATAATCGTAATAATGTGCGGGTATTGCGGTTTTATTTAAGAAAAAATATATTTTTAATTCATAAAGCTATAATAACGGTCATTATTTTAAAATAATGAACACATTTTATCTAATTAAGATTAAAATCTAACTAAGATTGCATCTAACTAAGATTAAAATCAAAATAATATCTCAGAGTTTTTTGAACTTAACGTCTCTTTCATCAACAGCTGTAATTATATTGTAATCGACCTAAATTAGTTAAAAAAATTATTTCTAAACTGTCTGTCAGTAAGTACGACCAACGGACGGTAAATCTTCTTTTTTAAATTAAAGTGTTACTGTAGAACGTTCTAGACGGATCTAGGCTAGTTGGTTATGCGTGGGAGCAGTAGTTTTATGTCACAGGGTTTAATACGATAATTTCCTTTGTAATACAATAAAAAAATTAAGCAATATAGTGTAAAGTATAATATTTAAAAAAATACTATGTAGTGTAAAGTATAATTTACGTATTTACGTGTAGTAGGACGCGGTAGCCCAGTTTGTGACGTACCTTGGTTAACCGACCAGACAGGTCAAGGGTTCGAGTATTGGGTTGCCGTACATTGTAGCTGCCATGTTCCTCATTGTGACCGGATAGTGGCGACAGATACGCAACCTGTCACACTGGGACTCAACACAAACTTGCGAAATGCAGTGTTAAACACCTCTACCTACCCCTCTCGAGGGATCAGTTACGGCGTGATTTTATGTTTTATAATTTAACTGTGAACTGGATTTGTTTTAAGTAGAAGTAAAACTTTAATTTTAAAATAAACGACAAATATAACAAAAGTTGTTCCAGCTGTCTAATTAATTCGGGTAAAAACTTCATTGAGACAATTATTTCATTAAACCAACTGCTAGTCTATAAAATAAATACACAATTAAAAAACTAAATTACCATCCATGACAGAATGGTCATGTATTAAAGCTTCTAAGATGTACTCTTGTATTATCCTAAATAAAATCTAAAAATGTATATATTTTTTTGTCTCGTACGACACGCACACGTGTTCCAACGAATGTCAAAAAGTGATAATTGTAATTGCTTTTTTCGTCTACAGAAAATGTATTGGAATAATGCCAAGGCATGCCAATAATCTGACACAGTGCCAATTCAAAGTTAATTCTTTTGTATTCTCGGAACCTTCTTAAAGTTAATGCTCAGTTAGAATCAAATTTATTATCACCGCCATTGTGTTAATTACTTTTATCTTTTAATAGGAAGCGGATAAAGTATGGAGGAGGATTTATGGATAAATTAAAGGTTTATTTCGGGGATAGCGGGGAATTGTTATATTGAAGCATCTGGAAATTTGAAAAAGATTTTTAGCTGTATTTTAAAGAGATGTCGAAAAATAGACGACTAAAAATAGGTTTTGTCGTCGGATTAGATGTTTTACGATAATGCTACAAAATGTGCAAAAAACATTCAAATAAAAATGAAGGTCTATTTTTAATTGACGATGGAGTTTGATTAGGTACAGCAACTATCCATAAACAATTTCGAACTGACATTTTTTATACTAGCAAATAGTTTGTATACTCTCTGGTATTAATGGAGAAATACTGAAAGATTTTTACGAATAGTCCAATAGATACATATTAGAATTGTAATTAATTAGTAAATGGAAATAAATCCAAAGGTACCGTAAAGGTTTGATATCTTAATTATCTCCCACCTTAAACTTGAAAACGCTGGCCGACGACAATATTTTAGTTGAACAAGCACTTAAAACTTTGCCAAGATATTTACGCTCGGATCCGAACGCGACCTCATTTGTTCTCGTCGACAATTGATGCTTATAAATTACTAACTACTACGTCACCAGGTTTTTATTTTAATTAATACCGTTATGTCATAGTTTTTTTTACTTCTGCTAATGACATTTAAGATTTTATAAAGAAATATGAAGAGTTGTCTCGTTGAACGATGTTCCTATTTTTATGAGAAGCGTAAAATATCTGTGGTTTACACTGAAGAAACTTACTACTCTCAATACCATCAGAGATTCTAAAACAGGAGAAGTCTAATCATTAGATAGGATTAGGGCACCTAAAATAAATAATATTATGTATAGATTTAAAATTTATAAATAACTATTTATTCATAATCAAAAGAAAGTAGCTCCTGTGCAAGTACGTTATATATTTGCCGTTGGAAGGTGAGTGAAGTATGTATTTCCTTTGTAAGTTATTTGGCTCTATGAATAGCAATCTCGAAAGTAGGAGCGCACGTGATATGAAATATAATAAACCCAGTTCATAGATATATGGACAGATAGACACTTATACTATGGCATACCTATCTGCAGCTAGGAATTGAATTGAAAGAAAATTCATTCTCTTTATTTCGTGAAAAAGTGTTTTGTTCTCGTCTTAATTAAGATAATTGTTAGTTTTAATTAGCAGAACAAGTGGCACGACTCGATTTTGCTAGGTAGGAATTTTATTTATAAGGCGCAGTTCTCAGAGCCTACTGTAACAATCCGGCGTTTGTCTGTTTGTATAAATGTTTGTTCGACGATAACTAGAGTACCGTTGATGTGATCGTCGTGAAATTTGCTGGACGGATTTAAAAAAAAAATAATATGAGAAAAATCGGTCAAACGGTTGCCGAGAAACAGAGGTCGCGAGTTCTCAGTTCGAAGCGAACCTTAAGTTTTAAATATAGCCGATTATTAACGTAACAAAATTTACTGGTTTATTCGTAGTTAAATTTTATAAATAAAGCTTCAAACAATTTTCTTTATTTTATTTTTATTTTCTAGAACTAGGTGTAATTAGGTCGTTTTAGATCCAGCAATACCCTAAGAGTAAGTCACAGAGAAGAATTTACATTATTTAAGCTGTATATATGTTGCAAATTGTATTTATCTATTTCTACATAAATTTAAGGCCCTTTTCACATCAAAGAAGACATCCCCTTCAATCAGAACGATCCATCGAAATCTCCTCAGATGGCTCGTAATAAAAAATTATGTCTGAATAATACAAACAAAATCAAATCCACCTGCGAAGTGCAAAAGCGACAAATGCCAACAAAATCCACGGTAATACTTGAAAGGGAGGCTCGACAATGAAGCCTTAATGCAAACAACGACGAGGCAGAAATGCTTTAACCTAGTGTTGTGCTGATCACTCAACTTGTACATTTACCCGAAAATTTATGTACGGGAAAATATACCCTAGATATTTTTAGAAGAAATAACTATCAAGATATAAATAATTTTAGTGAAAATATACTATACTGAAGATAAATGAAAATAAATATAATAAATAATTTTACTGAAATATTTTATATGTGTAATGGGCAAGTAACTGTATCGTTCATAATACTCATCTGGGATGCAACCAATCCTCAAAGAACTTATGGCTCTGCCCATCCCATTAAGGATTACAGATTCCAACACATGTACAGGTATAAATGTACCTGAACAGGTCAAGGGTTTGAAAAGATCACATGACTATTACCGTAACGATACAGAATTAACTTAGCAACTTATTATTCATGTCAACTATTGAGAGCCACTTTCTTGGTTTATATTTAATCTTTATAATAATATGTAACATGTATAATAATAATGAAAAAAAAAAAAAAAACAAGAATCGGAATATCAGTTTTGGTCTTGATAGAGATGACACAGTGCTTGTAAACCCGGTTTAACACAGAATCTTAAAAATAAATCTTACTAATTTAATATTTTTGTGTTTTTCTAGGTTAACAGATATTTTGGGTAATGATCATGTACGACACTGTGTTTCTGAATAAAGTTTTTTTATTTTCCTGATATTTTTGGTTAACTCACAACACTAGCGTGCTTGTCGATTGCAGAACTGAGGGGCAAATACCGTCGGTTCGGTAAAACAATGGCGTATGTCGCTTGGATTCCGAAAGGGGGATCTCGTAGATTATCCAGAGCTAGGCTCGCAGGAGATCGACTTGCTATACGTTTTAATTTTATGTAGTACGATTTAATATAAAATATTAGGTCAGTCCTTTAACGATTTAAGGGTTAGGTAATCTTTTTAATAATGTTTTTAAATTGTTTTGGAAATGTTTACGTAATTCGAGCAAGTTACTCCGAGCAAGTTACTTTTTTGAACGATGCATTCAAAATACTTCGAGCAAGTTACTTTTTTGAACGATGCATTCAAAAACGAATGTTTGAAATAATAAGATGAGTTTGTATAACAGCACTCGGTTTGTTTATTATGTTTGTTTTGGAAATGTTTACGTAATTCGAGCAAGTTACTTCGAGCAAGTTACTTTTTTGAACGATGCATTCAAAATACTTCGAGCAAGTTACTCTTTTGAACGATGCATTCAAAAACGAATGTTTGAAATAATAAGATGAGTTTGTATAACAGCACTCGGTTTGTTTATTATGTTTGTTTTGGAAATGTTTACGTAATTCGAGCAAGTTACTTCGAGCAAGTTACTTTTTTGAACGATGCATTCAAAATACTTCGAGCAAGTTACTTTTTTGAACGATGCATTCAAAAACGAATGTTTGAAATAATAAGATGAGTTTGTATAACAGCACTCGGTTTGTTTATTATGTTTGTTTTGGAAATGTTTACGTAATTCGAGCAAGTTACTTCGAGCAAGTTACTTTTTTGAACGATGCATTCAAAATACTTCGAGCAAGTTACTTTTTTGAACGATGCATTCAAAAACGAATGTTTGAAATAATAAGATGAGTTTGTATAACAGCACTCGGTTTGTTTATTATGTTTGTTTTGGAAATGTTTACGTAATTCGAGCAAGTTACTTCGAGCAAGTTACTTTTTTGAACGATGCATTCAAAATACTTCGAGCAAGTTACTTTTTTGAACGATGCATTCAAAAACGAATGTTTGAAATAATAAGATGAGTTTGTATAACAGCACTCGGTTTGTTTATTATGTTTGTTTTGGAAATGTTTACGTAATTCGAGCAAGTTACTTCGAGCAAGTTACTTTTTTGAACGATGCATTCAAAATACTTCGAGCAAGTTACTTTTTTGAACGATGCATTCAAAAACGAATGTTTGAAATAATAAGATGAGTTTGTATAACAGCACTCGGTTTGTTTATTATGTTTGTTTTGGAAATGTTTACGTAATTCGAGCAAGTTACTTCGAGCAAGTTACTTTTTTGAACGATGCATTCAAAATACTTCGAGCAAGTTACTTTTTTGAACGATGCATTCAAAATACTTCGAGCAAGTTACTTTTTTGAACGATGCATTCAAAAACGAATGTTTGAAATAATAAGATGAGTTTGTATAACAGCACTCGGTTTGTTTATTATGTTTGTTTTGGAAATGTTTACGTAATAAAGTTTGAGCATAATCGATATCTGAGAATCTCGCGGTGTAATAATAATGTACTAACAGTTACCTATGTACGAGCTGTATACAAGATGAGTTTTGATATAAACTTAACACGCGTCTGGCTAGATGTCGGCATAGCTTAGTTGATCTGCAGAGTGGTTTTATTTATTTTTTTGCTATCTGATTTTAATGTATGGATGTTTTCAATAAAAGTGTCGACAAAAATCTGCCATGCCATTGGAATGTGATATGAAAATTTATATCTAATTAATTATAATATATCTATAAAATTTTAGTTACACTATTGGATGATTAACTATTATAAGTTTTTATTTAGTAACATTTTTATCATTAAAACGGTCGGTTTACAAATGTCACGAGTAGAAGGTACAATCCTGATTGGATTTGGAGATTTCTAAAAGAGTTCATTACTATGTTATTACTCTAATTTTTTAACGGTTTCTAATACAAGTAACTTAAGGAAAAATTTAACGACATCAAACATCAAAGAAAATACAATAGATATTAAAATTGATGTGAAATAGATTCTGAGTAAGCTTGTCTTATAATTACATACAACTACACTTCAAACTATACACAACCTGTGCAATAGTAATCTGAACGGTAGTAAGTCCAAATAATCTAGATTGATACGTAGACACCTATTCATCTTATTCATCCTCATGGGCAAAAAAACAAATAGTGAAGTATGACGCCGATGCGCTACATGTCAGATCGCCAAAAGCACCACGAATGCGTTGCCCATGTAGAGGTAAAGATGTTATAGGTACTCTCGTGCTGTTTGTTCCCACTGTAAAATTGAACCGTTGCTTAGTATGTGTTATCGACGTAGGAACCAATCCAGAGCATTAACGCCTGGGCATATGAATATGATTTATACATACGTCTTATATGTATATAGCGTTCTCAATACGTTAATAGTAGAGAAAACGATGAAATGCCCACTGTATTCCGCTGGAATCTTGTCAAATTATCGTCAACAGAGACTAAAAAGTACACATAATGTATGGTATTAGACAGAATGGAGATACGAGTTCAATGTCTTGATGTGGCGTCAGTTTGACGTCATCAAAATGGCCGCTAGGCGCAGTACCAATTGACAGGGCTTATAGCTTAGAATGTAATTATACATTAATAATGAAATAAAAACGATTTATTGCCATACAATGACATTCTACCCACGTCCGCGTGCACGATGGCAATCTTTCTATATTTATACCTTTTCTTTGTAGAAGGAGCGCAATCTTAAACGTTCACTTACTTAGTAGAAAAAGTACAATTTACAGCGACTTATATTGTTTATAAAGTAACATAATGCAACTCTCATACTCCGCTAGCGAATCGTTTGTGCAATCAGGGCGAAAATGAAAATGTTAAAAACACGTCAGAAAATTTCACTTCACTAAAAAGTCGGCAGAAATTTTAATAAAATGAATATGAAAAAGTCCATGATGAGTAAGCTTCCGCTGCGTTATTGTTTCTCTTTACCCATAGTTGTTGAATTGATTACCTATCACGTATCGTAATAAGTATTCAATACTCAGCATTTCAGTTGCAGACATGTTCAGTTTTGAGCTGTTGGAAATTTTAGAACGATACATTTTTGTAAATATTTATCGGAGAGATACGCAGGGCGTCGAGTACCCTTGAACGGGTAGGGTTGGCTCAGACGAGAAAGCGCCTTTGATGCCATTCAATGTAATGAGCAAAAAATAACTGCAACAAAACTTTACACGCTACATATTTGAAGCTGTCTGCTTAAATGCAACTTCGGTTTATTTTAGACGCTTTCATCATATTTCTTTTGAATATATTAAATCTTTTAGTATGGGCTAATTATATTGTTTAATTATGTATGTACAAAGGTCAAATTAATGTTTTTGTTTTAGTAAGAGATCATCAATGTGACTCGTAACTGGAAAAGACTAAATAAAAACTAAATACCGATAGAAGAATGATTGAAATCACATTAGAAGATGAAGATTTTGAAAACTTTCCAAAATTGACGAATGTATCGGTGACCACGTAAAAACCTAGATATAGTCGAAAATAGAACCTCGAACTTTGAAGTCGGTAAAACACTTATCCTCTTTGAATATTAAAAAAAAAAACCTGATGTCCCAAACTTCTTGGAGAAATCATATAAATAAATCAAAGTTGTAATAAAACTTTATTGTAATGTATGTTAGTTAAGATATTGTTGTTTGTCTGTTTCTTATCTTTTCAGTTTTCATTTTATTCGTTCATAAATATATTCGTTTAAATTACATTCGAACTGTATAATATTACAGTTACCAATTTATCGATAACATCAAACTTTTACTTCAAACTTATAACATCTCGTATGATAAAGTTGACATTTACGACGCAAATACTCGATAAAATTTTAAGACTTTAATATGATTTTGGACAACCCTAGTTATTATGAATGAAACGTGAACGGTTTCAACTGGCGTCGTAAACATCGATATTAACTTGGAAATGCGCTAACTCAACACTATTTATTTATATGGGAACCCTTATGAAGAAACACACCTTTAAAATACAGTAACAATAATTATTAATTATTAAAATACACTACTAGGGTTTTCGATTACGAAATAAGCCTATCTTACTGGTACCTTATGTTTTTCTCGGAAATTCTAATGGCGTTTGCATAAAATTTTTACTTTGATAGAATCAAGAAAGCTGATTGGCTGATGTCACTGACGTCCTCGTTCACGATTGGCTGTTTTGTTTCTTGCGTTCGTTTCGTACGATAAAAATCATCAAATTAATTTGAATAGAGTTTCAGGGTTGACATATGTACAGACTATCACTACGACTGTGAACAGACGGCTGCATGTAAAGCTTCCCATAACCAAAAGAACATGAAAAAATGAAAAAATATTTATTTACACCAAAACATGTTACATAAACAGCAGTATGTCTTTTGGTCCCCTCACTAGGCATGCCTGTATCGAGGGAACCTGTTACCAGGTTTAACAATATTATTCAAACATTCTTTTCGGCAAACCAGTGCAATATTAATCCTTTTTTATTGTAAAATAAACATTATTTCTATAAAATATAATCTTTATTTTGTAATTAACCCAAATTGGAACGGTTAAACGGTTTAACCTTAACATTCTTTATTTAACGGAATTTTATCAGAAAAATGCCTTGAATACAGAGGAACGGCTTTCTGATATACCTTCCGTAAAAACGTTTTCACCCTTATTTAAAAAAGCCCTTATTAAGTGAGTATTAAAGTCGAAAATGAGATAAGAGATGCAAATAAATGGCCAAGCAAGTGTCCGATGTGACAGAAAGTAATATTTATTGTGGTTTGATAGCAAAATGTTTACCGTTTCTTTTTCAGTAGGAACAGACGGCCACACGTAAAGCTTCGCTTCACAAGCAATATCAATCCTTATGCTGTACAACTTAAGAACGGAACGAAGTCCGAACAGGTTAGGTTGATCCATGGCCGTGTGTACACAAAATACATTATCAACTTCAACAAATACGTTTTCAACTTCATTAGCTTTTTTTCTGTGGAACTTTTGAATTAAGACTCTTTTTTTAACATAAGCTTTTGCAGAAATAAATTGGAAATAATCATGCTCTGCACAAGTTATTGAATTTTAAGGTTTAACTATTCTTAAATGTGTTTAATTGTTAACTTTGGATCCCTTTAAAATGACATAATCACCTCCTGATTCAAACAGCGAAGTTTAAAAAACACTAAATACGTTCTAAACGAAATATTGAAATAAAAACGTGAAAAAAATATCTCCTTTCATACAGTCTGGGATATAAGAAACGCTTGAAAAAATGCTCGTTAACTAGGAGCGGTGAGGCGTGGGTGTGTAATGACCCTAAGAGCTCCGTGCGAGCAAATATTGCAGGATTTGTACCAACTACGTGGAGATTTATGTATTTATCCTGACTGATATTATAAACGAGAAAGTTTTTAAGGATGTATGGGTGAATGGATGTTTGTTACTCATTCACGCAAACACTACTTAATATATTTTAATGACACTTAACGATAGTATAGCTTATACATCTGTATAACGAAAAAGGTCATCAAGATAATTAAAAATCCTATTTGAACCATTTTCGACTTCTTCGCGGACGAAATCGCTGGCAAAAGCTAGTTACTTTATAAAAGCGGAGCGATTTTACAAAATTCCTCCTTTTTTTGTTGTAGTCGAATAATTTTGTGCCAGGTGTTCCGCAGGGTTATATTTTTAAAGAAACGTGGTATATAATTAATATATGGTCTGCCTGATATAGCAGTGTCCTAACTGTTTGCAAAGTAAAAGGAGTTATGTACTTGTTGCCGACCGACAACCCTTCAAACACTCAACTAGCGCGTAGCTCTAACTGTCTCTTTCCATGAAAAACTCAAAGTAAACATTCTAAGAAAATATTACAGTTAATATGAGTTTCTGTTGATTTTATCGTGTTTTTATTAACTTTAAGCAGTACATTGTATATGATAAAATATTGTATTTAAAGAATACATGGTAGCTCAGTCAGGCGATAGATACGTGGAGGTCGCGGTTGCTCAGTTTGTTACGTGTCTTGGATAACCGAAAGATCAGACCAGACAGGTCGAGGGTTCGAGTCTCGGGTTGCCATAAATTATAGCTGCCATGCTTCTCAATGTGCCCGGATTGCGGCGACGGATTCGCAACCTGTCACACTGGGACTCAACATAAACATGCGAAAAGCGGTGTGTAGCAGGCACCTTTGCTAACCCCTCTCGAGAGACTACGGCGTAAGTTTATGTATGTATGTTGTATGTAAATAACTAAATAATTAAACTGAAATCACGCTTATGTCTAAATTTCGTAAAAAATCCTATACATTCCCTAACAGCTGAGCCAGTGATGCCTAGTTAGATAGCCGTGTTTTAACTCTGGCAATACCCCCTCCTAAAACACTAGGCATGCCCGTAACACTCAACTTTGACAATATCGTAGTTTTTGCTCCTCGTCCCTCGTGTTATGAATGTAATATCATTCCAAGGGAAACCGTCCACTGCTGTTAAGAAGCTTGGCGATATTTTTCTCGAAGCAAAAAATTGTTCGATCCAAATTATATAAAATAGCTTCGAGTTGTAGATTTTAAGTTATCCAAGAAAGCTGACTTGAGAGGAAATCTTGTTTTACGTGTCAGTCAAAAGCTTAAAAACTCGGTCTGTAGTATTTTTAGTAATACAAATTATTATTATTTTCAGGGGTTAAGTGTGAGTGGCTAGTTTTCGTATTTAATTATTTTTGTTGATGTCTATAGTTAAATCTCCTCAGACATAGAAATACATAGCTGCATTAATACAGGATAAAATTTTCATAACATTAATGATTCTTATGAAGTGATTCTTTCTAAAGTTTTATGATTGAAAACGCATTTAATAATATGAATAACCGTGCACGTGACGAAAACAAAAGAAAATATTCTAATTCATGTAACATAAACTTAAACTCACGCCTTAATTAATTCCTCGAGAGGGGTAAGCAGAGGTGTTGGACACCACACTTCGCATGTTTATGATGAGTTCTAGTGTGACAGGTTGCAAATCTGTCGCCACTACCCGGGCACATTGAGAAACATGGCAGCTACAACTTACGGCAACCTGAGACTGGAACCCTCGACCTGTTGGGTCGGGTCGGTTTTTTAATTAAGAAACTGAGCTACCACGTCCTATAATAATATATTTAAATCTCTCTTGTTCTATTTTAAATGCAAATATCAGTAACAAGATATATTATCGCAATGAAAACAAATCTCGTTCGCGATCGTGGACTACAATCCTAGTTTAAGGGCAAAGTCGTACGGGTATGGGGGATTATTTTTATGGCGCAGGGCCTTCAGCGTAAACCCCGACATGGTGAGACACTTTATAGAAATGTCATACAAAACCCAGGCCTAAGTCCCTTCTCTTCATATAGGCGTACCCCATATATGTAGTTAGGTTTTCAGGAAGTTTGCAAAGGCATATCGTAAAAGGGTCGTCGGGTTATGTGAATGAAACGTTCTGTTTTAGATGTCGATTTAATGGCAATTGTACTTAAGTACTAGTACAGTATTAGTTTGGTATTTTTTTGTTTTTTAGGATTAAAAAAAGATATGTCGCCTTTGTTGGCTCTGTTATTACCTGTTACATTGTTTGTAGTGGCAGAAGAAAAATATATATGTATAAACAGCGTTATATTGGTGATTTTAAGGTGATTTATCTCATTCGCGACACAACTCTAGCCAGATGGTCCCTTGAAGAGGGATCTGTCGTTTCAATCGTCTAAATTCTTATTGCATTACCGTATATTTGTTTGTTTAAAAACAAGTAGCCAAGTGTGAATCGATTATCGTACAAGATTAAACAAAATGTACTTTTTAGATGATTTCATGAGAAAAACAAGAATCACTTTTCTTGTCTAGAAGCCACCTTATATTTTTAATTTCTGTATGTTTTTAGTATTTGTTGTTATAGCGGCAATAGACACAGACATTCTAGTGTTCGATTGAAAGTAGCTATTATGGTTCATAAGATTCAAGTGTTCGATTAAGAGTAGCTATTCTGGTTCATTAGATACATCCAGCTGACAGACGAACGGACGGATCGACGGACAGACAGCGGAGGCGTAGTAATAGGGGCCTGTTTGCACCCTTTGGGTACGGAACCCTAAAAAGAGCGACGAATCAATACAATCTCAATAGAATGGTTCGCTAACTCTATGTGTACGAACGAACTATTAGATTATTCAAGAGAAATCCGACTTGGCTTCTAGCAACCTTCAGTATAAAATTCCTTCTGGAGAACTTTAATAACAAGCAGCATTCGAAAGGAATAACTTTAACTCTTAACAATAACTCTGGAACGTTCTGGAAATTTTCCACAGCAAATTTTTAACCGGCCTAGCATGCTAAATGATTGCGACACAGCCCGCCCTATAGGAATGCTTTTGTCCTAGTCATTCTATGCCGCTGTGCTAGAGATAGAGAGAGGGATTTATATTTGAGCGAATAATTTATTTCAATTGAGCTACGTATGGTTTACAGGTGGTAAATCTACGTGCAAGGTCGTCTGGGTTGGTACTACCCTCCTTTCAATTTCCGCCGTGAAACAGTTCGCTGTGCTTCTGTTAAAAGGATTAGAGAGCCAGTGTAATTATCGTCACGAGAGATATAACACCTTTACCTCTACATGAGCATTAGACCTAATGGGCGGTGCTCTTGGCTTTCTAGACTTCAAGGGCACTGTCGTGTCAATAGGCGGTGGCATCACTTTCCATCAGGTGAACTGTCTGCTTGTTTGCCCATGATTTTGTATAAATACGAGTAAATAGAATGTGTTTCTTAGAAAGAATGGTTTGCCGAAATAACCCTTTGAACATATTCTGTGGTGTTCTATTTTAACATAAATAGTTGTGCAGTTCGTTAGTAACAGTTTTTTTTAATGATATTAATTACAGTGATCTGTTTCAAGGATGAATCAGAAGAAGAAACACGTTTACCTACTGGATATAAAGAAACACAAATTTAATTGATGTATTCAAGTAAAACACAACTCTAGTATGAGTTATACGTTTGGATAACACACAAACGTTGTTTTTGTTATAATTAAAATGTATAGTCAGTTTTTGGAAACGGTTGATGTTGAAATTTACTTGCCCATTCTTTAAAACAGACCAAAATACCGAGTACAAATTATTTCATTACCCTAATTTTGTGAAATATAGCAAGGACCGAACTATCTTGAACCGTAGTACGTTGCTTTATAAACCGCGTCAGAGTTCTTCGTAGTTTGGTCAGTATAGTCACAGCCTCGTAGTCTTTGCTAAAAGGTGTTGCCTATATATAAAATTATAATCCGAGGGATTTAAAGCTCAGATTTTGTCCTTTATTGCAGGTTAATGCTCGTTAATTCTTTGTTAAATATTCGGCTAACAGAACCGGGTTTTTGCCAGCTGCTTTTTAAAAGGAGCTTACGCTGTAAATGCCGAGGTTTTTTTGTTCACTACAATTAAAATAAACGCACGGGGCTTTGAGAAGCGTTAAAAATTACTGCGGCGTTTTCTCTGCCTCTTACATGTATAAATTAATTAATTTTTTATTCTATTTTATTTTAAATGGTCAGTTTAAATCTAAATCACAATTCCCGAATGGTAATAATTACTAATTTTATAAGAAGAAAAATAATTGAAAACGGTCCGGTTTTAATTTAAATATTACTCGTATCCGTAAATAAACTGGTTCAGATAAAAATATTTCACCAAAACGCATATACCAAGTAACGCAGCGTTTTTAAACCGCAATCTTTTGCAATGAAACAAATAACAAAGACTTATGGTAAAATTATCATAAGAGGTTAAATAAATGCCCGCGAATATAACGCCAATAGGTATCGCAATGAAAGTCCAATTTTTCAACTTTTTAGGCTTCAACGAAAAAAAGGTTTATTCAAGAACGATAATTGCACTGGTTGTTTTAAATAGAGAGGGTAACACAGTAGAATATCTTTAAGTTTACAATCTCGAGATCTTAATCTTTGCAATAAAAATAAAAAATATGTACAGGCGATAGATACATGGAGGTCGTGGTAGCTCAGTTTGTTACGTGACATGTATAACCGACCGACCCGACCCAACAGGTCGAGGGTTCGTGTCTCGGGTTGCCGTAAGTTGTAGCTGCTATATTTCTCAATGTTCCCGGATAGTGGCGATAGATTCGCAACCTGTCACACTGGGACTCAACATAAACATGCTAAAAGCAGTGTGCAGCAAGTCCCCTCCCGAGAGACTACGGCGTGAGTTTATGTATGTATGATAGATCACATCAAGGAATTACAGATTTACATTGATTTTTTTTTCTTAAACCATACATATAGTGCTTAGTTACTATTGACCATCAGGCTACCCTTCAACCATCAGGTGACCTTCAGTCTTCTTAAGAAAAACAAAAATAACTACATCTGAATTAGTATTTTTCTTCTATACACGTATGTAGTCACGTTTTTCATTCATAACATACATAAACACACATACACTCACGCCGTAGTCCCTCGAGAGGGGTTCGCAGAAGTGCTTCATACACACCACTTTTCGCATGTTTATATTGAGTCCCAGTGTGACAGATTGTGAATCTGTCGCCACTATCCGGGCACATTGAGAAACCTGGCAGTTAGTACGCATTTAATAATATGATTTACCTTGATTATTCTGATTCATATAACATAAAATCAAGCCTTAATTAATCCCTCGGGGAGGGTAAGCAGAGGTGTTTAACAACACATTTCGCATGTTTTAGATGAGTTCCAGTGTGATAGATTACGAATGTGTCACCAATATATCAAATTAAAATGAGGAACAAGGCAGCTACAACTTCAGGCAACCCGAGCCTCGAACTCTCGACCTGTCGGTCGGTGAACCAAGGCACGTAACAAATTGAGCTATCACGATAGGACGATTCGTCGCGTATTCACGTTTTATAACGAATAAATTGTATCGATTCGAGACAAAAACTGAAAATTACTCCAACAGTACATATTATACGATTATAAAAGTCAGTCCTGAAACTTGAATATTCTACGTACGTACAAAAGTTTAGCTATAAGCGTCTTCACTTTTCGTCTTCACTTCCAAGGGGATGATCATCTCGAGGGCCTCGCGTTTCCTTCCTCACCTGTTAATATGGGACAAAAAATAAACATTTCACAAAACATTTTGCCGCTGCCTTCATAAATGAGGCGGAGATAACAAGCTCCGGGAACGAATGAATAAAATATGTATGGTCAGAAGAATTAAAAGAAAACCCTAAGGGTGCTTACATACCTCCTGAAAAGCTACACTAGAGTTTGACTTCAAAAGGAAATAGAAACACGCAGGCGAGGATTAAGGATTAAGCTCATGCGAAGCCGACGATAAAAGTCGTACCCTGCATTTGACAAATCTGAACAAAACCATTCTAGCTTGGTTTTTAACAAGGCTTCAATATGCCTTTTGTTATCGCTTCCTAGATTTCCAATAGTCTCATCTACATTAAATTATATCTAAATACCGAGCTATCACGTTAGTAATCAACAGTTGAAATATAATAATATCGTGCAGTATCCAAGAAGATATCTCTGAAATCTCAAAGCTCTATTTGTATAGTGAGTCGGTTTGTTCCTGGTCGCAATTCAATTACTTTATATGCGGGCGCAAATGCATATATGGATTTTACATATGTACCTAAAACATAAAGGGAGAATAGCATTTGTGTTGGACGAGTTGCGTACCATGAATAACACTTTGCTCTTTGTTCCTACCTACTTGTAAAGGTAATAAAGTAAGACTGATAATTGCTAAATATTTGAGTACCGAACTAATAAACGACTGCTCATCTCGTTTTGATCACCCATATGATTCTTAAGAAGAAAAGAGAAAGAAAAATGATTTAATTACAATTTGTTAATACACAAGCCTGTATCGTGAGCAAAGCATTTGTCACAGTAGATAAGAGAAGCTGTTTTATCAAATACCTGGCAGTGGACACAGACCCAGACTTTGGCCACACATGTCGTACTCGAGCCATGCCGTATTAACGCACCGGTCGTAACCGTAAAACATTTACGTTAGGGGGCGTGACGGACGCCAGACAACTCGTAAATCGACCGCTCGATACTTTTCACTGTAATCTCACTCCAAATGTTCTCTGAAACAACATTTTTTAACTTCCAAAACAACTATGAGTGAATAGACAACAAATTGTCAACTATATTTTTTCCATTAACTTCCATTAGTTTTACTTCCGTTGACTTGACTCATTTTGTTTTTCTTAAAAGCTGAGCATTGTATGTTTTTTTTTTTGCTTCGTAGGTATTTTGGATTTATTTTACGTTAAAACTTTTAAATACAGAATTTCACGTTTTACTGCTAAAATGTAGAAGTACAAAAAGGAATTAATTCAGTTTAAAAATTCAGTTTAAAATTAAATAACGTCTGAATGTACGTGACTGGTAAACAACAAAAGCAAGTCAAATATGTTTTTTTTTGTTTCAAATTCTTTTTTTTTATAAATAAAACTTTTTGATATAAAAAGAACAACTTTTACAAACGCGTGTGTAACTTACTTCCCCCGGCGATTGTAGTGACTCTGTGGCCGCTTTGTGACGTGCGACAATTCGTTCATTAGAAGTTAGAAACAGACGAATTAAAAAAAATGGAACGCTCCCAGATAACCGACCTTTTTACAGAAAAAAGGGGAACTCCAATTTTTTTTAATTTTAGAACAGAATTTTTGAGATTTTTCATTTTAGCTTAGATGTAAGGATTTTTAAATAGGTTTTTTTTTTAACCTCTAATTTAATGTCTTTTCTTCAAATTTCTAGGAGTGCCCCTATTTGCCTACTTAATGGATATGTTTTAAAAAATACTAAAAAGCTTCATGATTTAAAGTTCGTAACGTTCGTTAAGCTGATGAGTAGAGTTTCTTGTTTGTACAAGTTTCCATAGATTATGTAGACATTTATATAGCTAAGCCGCATCTATTACATATGGAGTATTTGGTAAATGATTCTCCATTACAATGTGTTATTGTTTGCTTTGTTGTTGTTATATTCTGGTAGTTTCTTTGATTGGATGAGGGGAAATAACAGTGAATTGATATTTTCGGTACAATAATATTTATTGTATTGTCTCGGCACAAATACGATTCCGCTCGTAATCAGGACCGGGATACGTAAAAAGTGGAAAAGGGAAGGTCATTGGGATGAGTTTTTTCGGCCAGTTTTTTGATGTCTATATTATTTATATATATGTTGTATAAATAATGTTCCGTATCGGAAATTGCTTTGTTGGGAGAGTTCAATAGTTTCTAGCAATTAACATGTTTCATGATAAATATAACGCCTTATTTGACGAAAGGAGTTCCTACCATAGCCAAAATATTTTCGTAGCTTTGGATTTGATAAACTCGGCCTGATGGAAAAGTAAAATGGAACCCTACCGAGCTGTCGAGGCGACTTAAAATTTTACGCTTATAAACTTATTTCGAACTCAATTTAAAAAGAAATAGCCACTCGCAGGGAATTATTAAATAAGTTCTAAAAGCACACCCGAATAACTCGTAAAGCAAACTTCACTTTAACTTCAAAGTCAAAGTCTGCATACGACTGCAAAAGCAGAGTCATCAGCTTTCATTTATCCAGTTTGTTTTATCAGCGACGACTATTTCACGACGTATTTACAATATTTCTAAAGAAACTCCCCTGAAATCTTCGAGTGAGTTGGCATCCCCGCTGAAGTTGGAATTTAAACGTAACACTGTTAGAGTTAAGGTTTATTTTGTCTTGGGAGGAGGAAGTTTTGAAGTCGTTTCGGTTGCTTGTTGGAAGTTGAAGACGGAGTAAGGGTTCGGTTATAGCGGAATGTTTTCGTAACGACCATTTATTGTGCCAGCGTATTTTTTTCAGTTTATTTCTATGCAACCAAGAGCCAAAGTAGCATACGGCTAGCTCGATGCTGATATTCGAAGCTTGTATTGTATTTCTGGAGTGACGTTTCGTATTATCCTTTTTCGCGACTTCACTGCAGGGAAATTTAAAGATTGGACAGGATTTGACTTCGGTCGTCATCTCGTAGAAAATAGTGGAGAAATCTTTCATTTGGAATACGATCGATCTGTATAGAACAAAAAACATATCTTTTTCAAACCTGATTTTCTCCTTTTCCAGATTGTGTTTTTTTAGATTAGTGTACAAAGTATTCGAGGACATACCTCGCAAAATATATAATTACTTATAGCCACATTCAAATCACCAATTTCCCTTTCCATTTCAAATTTAAATTTTACCCAGTTTTCTCGGTAAATTAGTCGGTAGTTTTTTAAATGTTTTTTGTTTTCGTTTAAATCAGATGCATCATGTTCATGGACCAACCCTTACCACTTAACTGTAAGAAGGCAAAATCGGGAAATTATCGCAAAGTTTATTACCCCATTAAATTGGGCAATTTGACGTCACATCTTTTCGTAACAGGAAGGAGATTCTGGGGAGTTTTGGTGTTGTCATCTTCGAAAAAATATTCTATGGCATTTTCATTCAATAGTTTCGTTGGTTAGAAAATATTCCTTTCTGTAAATATCGGTGGGTTGGCATTGGTACCTGCCACTCAGTTGATTAAAAATTATTGATTGAAATTACAGTAATGGCATGAATTTGATTAAGAATTTAGCGGTAGGTATCTGCTATTTGATGAGGCCACATAGATTATTTGACGACCTCTGTGGCGCAGTGGTGTAAACAGTCGATTGCTACGCTAGAGTTTCTGGGTTTGAATACCGCCAGAGCGGAACTTTTTATTTGGAATGTTATTTGAAAGACGCTTTGTTTCGCTTACCGCTTGGATTTAATATTCTTATATGTGCAGTATACACCATATCCCTGCCTAGTTCCTGTGACACAAGTTCTTACGATAAAATGAAGTACCGTGAGCAATGCTGCACTGAAAGTATATATTAATGTATATACGTTTGTTTGATCAATAGATGCAGGTTTGTACTAGCGATAGATTCCGCTGGATCGTGGCTGGCTTTGTTGGTTTCCAGTTATTTGTTGCTATGGTAACCATGCTGGATTTTGTCTTAGTACTTAGTATGGGATTTTGTTTCAGTTATAAATAAATACTATATACTTTCGTTATTTGAATACAAAACAGAAAGCAAATTTATTAGTTTTAGAACATGTCAGGTCTGGATAGAATTTACAAGTTATTCAATTTTGCACTTGAAACCGTTCTTGCTGTAAGTGTCTTCAAGAAACAGGAAAGAAATTTGAAGGAAATATGTTCTAATTATATAAATTTTGCATGCCTCATAGACGAAATATTGTTAATACTATATTTTCAAACTGATGAACACATATCTGCAACTAAAGTATTTTAAATTTTATAAAGTTGAGGAACAGTTTCAAGACATGACGTAATATTTTTCGACATTCAACCTCAATTTCGTTTTAAAACGTTGTAAAATAATTGATTCGAAAATTCTAGTAATTTTTGTTGACTCATCAGCCCAAATATGCTAAATAAATGATCAAGCCCGAGGGACAAGGTGTTCGTCTCTCTAATATATAATAACTAAGAAAAAAGTAAGACTGAGCCATGTTGACCGCCTATGTCGCTGTCATACTGTACTAACACTGGGTCGTTTTGAAAAAAAAACACTTTTTCCAAACCAAACTGTATTGAAAGAACATGGACGACCTCGGTGGCGCAGTGGTGTAAACAGCCGCCTGCTACGCTAGAGGTCCCGGGTACGAATCCCAACGGAGCGGGACGTTGTGTTGTTAGCAAGACGCATTGTTTCGCTTACCGGTCTTAGATGTTGTATTCTTATCTATGTAGTATATACCGTATCGTTGCTTAGTTCCTGTGACACAAGTTCTTACGATACTTACTGCAGGGCTGAGTCAATGTGTGTGCCGTGATATTATTATGAACATGACTCGAGTGCGATTAAATATAATTTAATACATTTTTATTTTTTGTTCGCGTTACCATTTTGTCCTGTCGATTTTAAAATCCATGGTTCCTGTAACAGGTACGGAGCTGAAGGAATATCAGTAACAATTTGTTGGTACCCGCTCAAAATCACTTGTAGAATTCCTCTGTGGGGACATTTGTACATGCCTCTAACTTGCCTCTCTCCCGATACCTAACCTATAAACGTTATAGGAAATTGCCAGCGAGCAATTTATTTTAATCCCCAATAAAATTGCGTTTTAATTTTATCACAAGGGCAATTTGGACGGGGGCAGAGGAAATGAAATATATCGCACAAGCTGTTATGGGACTGCTATCGGATTTTTAATCAAATTGGAAAAGCAGAGGTTTTTTGTAAACATGTCGGGCTTGTAGAATTTTTGCTTGCATCAAAATACTTGACTTTTAACGGTTTATTGAATTCCAGGGGTCAAATCGAGGATGCGGTATTTTTTTTTGTTTTGGAAAACTCATGTTTAAACATCTTGAGACAAAAGCCATTTTTTCCAAGCGTGTACGCCAACAAAAACGAAAAATATATTGAAATGACATTTACTTGCTCTCGAGTCATGTTAATGTAATTGATATAACAACACATTTCTGCGTGTCTGTTAGTGTTAACGCTTTCGGAAAATAGTATTTCTATACCCCTGATATAACCAAAATTACTAGTCTTTCCAATTTAACCCTACGAAACCCTAAAAATGATTGACCTCAATATAACACTAGCATACTTAACTTAATAAAGCCAATATATTGACCAGCCCAAAACACTTACAGCCGTGCCCTAATCTTTTAAGCACTCGAAACCGGACCGTTTCTGTGCCGTAACTTTTTTTATGTTATGTCCGAAAACCACTTAATCCACAGGCCTCCTCACTGGGATGCCAATGACCATAAATTCACACACCGATACACCTACAAATAGTCGACTATTTTCTGTCATCCATTCTTTTATGGCGCATCATTCGTAAAGGCTCCACAGATATCAGTTTATTTAAGGAGTGTCGCTATTATTTCTGGTACTTTACGGGGAAATGGTGACGGAATAAGGATATAGTTCGTTTGTTGACTAGCTGTTGCTCACTATTTCGTTCGTCTTCATATTTTTGTTCATAGAAAAATGTAGCCTACAGACTTAAAAATAGAAATGGTCCATTTTATATATATTGGTTTTAAAATGTTTGAGTAGTTTCAAACATTTAGCTTCATTGTATAAATTTACAGCTATATAAAATTTGTAAAACTAAACTTTATTTGTACAAATATTTTGTAGGAGTTTCATTAATTTCATTACCTGCCATGCTTTGTGATTTGTACAAATATTTTGTAGGAGTTTCATTAATTTCATTACCTGCCATGCTTTGAAATTTTACTTTTATTCATTTTAAATCACTATATAAGAGCTAAGTTTCTCAAAGCCTTTCTATATCAAACAAAGAAAAATGTATTTTCAATGCTGGAAACCTTGTAAAACAAGTTATGCAAAGAACAAAATAGTCCGGGATAAAGCAGTAAACGAAGTACTGGGAGATGGATTATTCAGAACTCGAATTAAATACCTTCAAAGAGAAAAGAAAACAACAAAGACCGCGTTTGTACATCAACAAATAAAAATCTGCTTGTATTTGAAGTAAGGAAAATGATGATCATATTTATAAAGCAGTTTATTGTTTTTTATTTTAGAGAAAAACTCTTTCGATAACATGGTTAATAAAGGATTTCTTTTAATATAACATAAAAGCAAAGGAAAACCTCGAATTATTAATATTCTTTTACTTAAATAAATTTTTAATTGATTTTTTTACCGTATTAAATTTTTTAATTAATTTATATTTCACGAGTGCGGTTGAACGATTTACAATATTTTATAGATTTCTTTAATAAAAGCAATAGTTTAGGTACACACACACACAAGCAACTATTCAACCGAGTTATGTGTCTTATTCATACTGTTCTCATTTTACTACGGCACGGATTCCAATTAGATTCCATTAGCCCTCTGTTACTGTTTTTTATTTTTAGAGTTCCGTACCCAAGGGATAAAAAACAGGACCCTATCGCTTAGCCTCCGCTGTCTGTTCGTCCATCCGTCCGTCCGTCTGTCAGCGGGTTGTATCTCATGAACCGTAATAGATTCATGAAAGACAATGGCTTTTTCTGTTGCAGCTATAACAACAAATACATTAAAAAATTGTTATTGCTTCTTTCACGAAATTATCTAAAAAGTAAATAATGTTTAATCTTATACGGAACCCAACATGCTTGAGTCCGAGCCACCCTTGGCTGGTTTTTTTTTGGCAAAATTCCACCAACTTGTTGACTCTAGTCAAACGTTTCAGAATTCGATCCAACTCCTGTTAGAAGATCGGTTTTTATAATGCTTACTAAGTAGACCGTGTAGTAGATATTTTGAACGTGATGGACTACATTTAATGTTTATTTTCGGTTCTGTAGCCAAAGGATGCCAAAGGAATCCTATTACTAAGCCTTCGCTGTCCGTCCGTTCGTCTCTCTGTCTCTCAGCTGTCTGTATCTCATCAACCGTTATAAGTAGACAGTTGCAATTTTCACAGAATGTGTATTTTTGTCGCCGATATAATTACATTTTTTTTTGTTGTAAAGGGTATGTGATTTCTGTACGTTTCTAACCACGCAAATTTTTTATTCTCTTCACAAAATTTTACCTATATATGTATCCATTTGTACCCCCTAAAAATCTATTCTAAATGTTAGTTACATTCATATTGTTGATATTGTTTTAAATCGGATTTGTAGGTTCGGAGATTATCTCCCGCAAACAAACATACTTCACATCTTTAAAATAGAAAAGAGCAGGAAATTGTACATACCGAATTTTCCTTTGTCCCGAACCTAAATTATTTAATACACATTAATTGAAATTATTTGGAGAATGGAAGAAAAATTCTAGACTTTATTCGTCTTCTGGGAAATCAACTGGCTAAGTAAATTTCTAAATTCGAGTTATATATTTTCATATAAACAGTAGGTGTTGTTGGAATTTTCAATCTTCCGACACTACTAATTAGGGTTGAATTCAGCTTATTGGCTTTGGTTAGTTCAATATTCGCTGTGTTTATGAACAGTAGGTGAGGATATAGTCTCAAATAATTTCATTAAATAAAAAGTTGTGACATAATTATTACGCATAAATGTCAATAATAAGAATAAGAAGAGACAGGTTGCGATAAATAATGTTTTTGCACTTAATAAAGACTCAGTTAAATGCTGGAATTTTTCGAGTTGAGTTTTTATGTTTTATTTCGCACGGTGTTTTAATTAAAATGTTACGGAATTTATTTATTTACACTCTACCCATATTTTAATTTAATTCTTTTTTAAATAATAAATCTATGCCTGAAAAAAATAACTGTGACGTATGAATGTTACACCTGCTGCATTTATTTGCGAAATAATTGTTCAAAATTTCAAACAGTATCAGAGTGAAATGTGTGAAACAGTATCTGAGAAAAATGCTCGAAACATTAAAAACCTACTCTTCGCTCGATTCCCTTGGCGTTCTAAGATATCAAGGACATCGTCGTAAGGTGACGGTGATCACTTTCCATCAGGCGAACCAACCGCTTGTTTGCCCTTGACGTTGAATTACTACTACTACTATTTGTTTAGAAGTTAGGTTGAATACTTCATTTTATACAAGAAAATTATAAATTTTTCATCAAGACCACTTCCGCTAATGTCATAAATTATACAACGCATCAAATGGAACGCCAATCATGAAAAATACATTAAATTACATTAATAACAATACGGTTTGAAGAAAACCGTCACTTAGGTACCATACATCATGCATTCATTGTGATCTCTATTTTATTAGTTTTTTTTTCCTATTCGTTCCCTGGCAACGTTCCATCCGTCGAACACCACATGTGGCTGAGTAGTTTTTATAACCTAGACTATGTAAAAAGTTTGGGCGAGGTTCGAACGTCATTTCGGACTTTGATCGGTTGAGCATTAAAATTAAAAAGTTTTTAAATCGCTCTGTGGAATTCCGTAATGGATTTCAGATTTATATACCCGACGCCTGTTCGAGGAATTTGAAATGTTTCAGCGGAATTGTTAGCGGTCCTGATTTCTTTGAGTGTTTTTTTTTTTCGTATTTTACATGTAGGTTTTAGATTTCAAAATTTATTTGCGCTTTGCAAAGAAACCAACCGGTCAAGTGTGAGTCGGAATCGCATGTGATGGTACAGTCTCGTAAAAGAAACAAGGAAGGGAAAGAAATCGAAAAAATGACGCTCCTTGTATAAGAGACCCACTTAATTTATCATTTCTTTGTGTGTTTAGTATTTGTTTTATATAGTATTTGTTTAAAAGAAAAATACATTCTCTAAAAAAATTATGAGTCTATCTCATATGGTTTATGAGATACAGACAGATGGACGGACAGTGGATGCTTAGTAATGGGGTCCCCTTTTCACCCCTTAGATACGGAACCCTAAAAAGCATGCATCCTAGAAGTTTGTATGTTAGGAATACAAAGGTGTTTAAAGCGGATTCAAAATATAACGAAGCTACAATCAACAAAGGTCACCTTCTCTTTAAATTAATTAACGAGATTCATAAAAATAAAAGTGAGAATTTATATCGTTAAAATTAGTAAAAACGACCCAGGAATAATTAAAAAAAAAGTGCTTCCCTGGGATCTTGTAAAAGGCCCCAGTATTTAAATGTTGTTAAGTATGTTCTGTGTTGTGTAGAAATGTTCCGTACATATTTAAAGCGAATCTATTAGATAGGTAAGACCACTTCTTTTTAAGTCAATATTTAATTATGCAAAGTATTTTAGTTTTTCCTCTTTCTAAATAAGGTTTTTAAATGATTTATTTGTAAGCTATTTTCAATACGATAAACTGAATTTCAATTATACACACTAACATATATTCAATATAACACACTTATATCATCCATAAATGATAGAAACCTCATATAAATTTGTTCTTAAAAATTTATCAAATTAAATGTGTCCACGCCAATCAAGATGCAAGGGCCGTTTTTACCTAACCCTACGGAACCCTGCAGCGGTGAATAAACACGTGGAGTTCCGCATACAAATGTACATTTCGTCGCCGATGCCAGGTGAAGCTGAAAGTATATTATCCGTGATCTGAATAAAAAAATCCCCTCCAGGCCATTCTCGACTTTAAAGCCCTTGATTTTTACCTTATAATTTTTAAAGTATATTTTACCTGTAACTTTGCATAGTAGTGGGTATTAATAATATTTTTTCCATCAATAAAACGTTCACAACAGTTAATTTTACACTAATATGGTTGTAAGTAAGTTAGTTTAATGAGCGAATTCTTAATGTGATACAATATTGTTCGATGGATGTTTACTGCGTTAGTCAATGCAAAAAAAGCCTGTGATATTTTATATGATTTGTTTATAGAGTAAAAATATCTTATGAACAATACGATTTTGTTCCAAGATTAAAATGTAATCCATCAATATTTTTTAATTACAATGACAATTCCATAAACAAAAACCTTAAGAAAGCCGTTCCCGAAGCAATACTCACCTTTAAATTAATAACAAACCTCTGCTTTTATAATTCAAGAAATATAATTATTAGATTTTTTTAAATTATATTCCACAATATGCACAGAAAAGATAAGAAATTAGATCAAATAATCATGTCACCGTACAGAGCTAATCGTAGCCGCTACGGAAGCTACGCCGTAGTATGTTTAACGGCTTACTACGACACTTAAATCAAGTATTTAAGTTATACTTACTGCACTCAATAACTTATTTCAAATAAATATAAAATAATATTCTTTGGTGAGAGAACTCAGAACTGTGGGAACAGCTAAACCGATTTGAGAGTATTTTAGTATTCTATTTGGTATTAACGGAAAGAACGACAACGTTCAAGATAAGGTTCACAGTTCCTGAAAAAATATCATGTGACATTGAATTTTCTTTTCTATTGTTTCACTAATTAACTTCAACGAGACAATAATTAGGGTAAAATTCCATTTTGCAAGTGATACATATTTTTGTTAATTTTAAATTCACAAAATCAATTTTTAATGCATTAGTTCATAGTTGCCTGTAAAAAATATGCTGCAAATTCCTGTGATTAAATATTTTATTTTGAACAACTGTTTTTTAAAACAAATATCTACTTCAATTTTGAAGTGGATCTTGGAATAAATAGGTTCCTATAGTTCCATGGATGTTTGTTTTATATATACGACGAAACAACATCGAATGCATTGTTTGTTAGAAATAAAAAATATGTTCTCGTACAAGCCTGTATATTCATAGGATTCGTGACTATTGCTGTGTATACACATTTTGTAAATTTAAGGCCGTTTCCTGACTTGTCATTGCGGTATCGGTGCGGATTCGGTATTTTTTGTATACGCGGTACCAAAAGCTAATTAAAAAGCTAAAGGCTAACCGCCTGTATTTCAAATTCAAATTCTTTACTGGTAAGGTTTTTGTAGGTGCAAAAGTTCTTAATCTAATTAGTTATTAGTTCCAAAAAAAAAAAACCTGCCACTGAGGGCGTACAAAATTATTAATTTAATTTCTATGAAACATTCCAAAGTTTTTCATTGGTACGGTAAGCGCATCGAAGATTCGGTACTACACAAATCATAAAAAGTCAATAACAAACTCAATAATCAATAGCCTATATAAATAATAGCTAAGCTCAATAATAGTCAATAGCTAAGCAGCTATAATTCTATGAAGCATTCCTGATTGGTACGGTAAGCGCGGTACAGAGCGTCTACTCCGAAACGACAAAAACGAACTACGGCCGAATGTTTGTGCATTTCCTACTACGAAAGTCTTTTTCGGTCGGGTAAGTCTGACTCGTTTGTTTGTTTATTTAATAAGAAGTGTTTAGTAATAAGAAGTGTTTGTTTATTTTATGTTCGGTCGGTTTATTGGTCGGCCCGAAGTTTCGGTGGCGGTATTTCAGAGTAGGGCCCCAGTTTCAGTACTGGACAGATCAGGAACGCTCCAAAGAAGTATAGACGCTTAGCCTTTAGATTTTAAGGTACGTTTTGGTACCGTTTTTTTCAAAATAAGAATACCGATTCCGCACCGACATATTTTGTATAGAGTACTCCAATTTATATTAAATACTATACAAATCAAAAAACACATTTTAACTAAACCGTGCTCTAAAAATATGTGCCAGACCAGATAGCAAAACAGTGTGGTTTGCAAATAACAGAAAATTTCGCCTCCATCAAAATTCGAACCCTTAACCTGCAGGGAGCTGATACACCTCTGCGCCGCAGAGCCAATCCATGTAAACTGTGTAATAATACCTAATTCTAATCATTTTGCATGCCTTATAGACGAAATGTTGTTGATACTATATTTTTTACCCAGCATAAAGATATTTGCAAATGAAGTAATTTGAATGTGTTCAAATAAGTATGAGACTGTCACGTTTATTAACCGACACCAAAAAAGAAGGAGATGTTTATGTTTTGTACAAACGTATTCAAAGTAGACATCAAACGGACGTCCTTAGCTTCCTTACGTAAATAAACACAGCCATGCCTACAAATCTACTAACGTCCGACATCAATCTCTCAAAATACAAGCGCCCTTCACTCTCAGGTTAATACCGAACCGCCATCGTCATCGTGCTGGACGATTTACCCTGCTACCGGACACGATCGATCGTTCGATTTTCAAATCGAAAAGTTATTTTAAATAGTTTTATTGGCATATTTGTTTATGTACCTTTTTCACTGATCCTTTTATTACGTGATTTCACTGGTCTTTTTCAAATCGAACACGCCAATGATTAGACCATGTGCACGGCCTAACAACTCAAGTGAGTGATGGAAAAGTTTCCAACTTTGCATTGAAATAAAAAAAAAACTAGTTCTCTTCCAAAGACGAGGTCAACATGTAAAGCGATTAACACATCACCTTAAGCCCTGGTCATTGGTGTCGAATAATCGCGTAATGGCATCAACAGATGGCGATGACATCTATTTTCATACAACGCCCATCGACATGGAAAATTCTTAGGCATGACGTTTATGATAAACGAGGATGTATAAAGGTTTAACAAGATATTAATACGATTCTGATACTTGGATCGGCTCCAATAGAATGAAACGTAACATCCATCATTCGATTCTGTAATAAAAGTTTGGACGCCTGTGACTCGTGTAGTGTTCTTTAAATTCAAATTATTTTGTGAAGAGTTTTCTTAGTAGGTTTCTTAGTAGTGTAGTAAATTATATAATAATTAATGAAAAAAATACATTTATACTGAATTCAAACGGTCAATTCATTATGAAAATTAATGTAGATTGTTCGCTTCAAAGGATATAGATATAATTCAAAGGTCCACCCTTGACTAGTCACGTTCATGTTTATCAGGCGTTACATTATGGTCACAAAGGTTATATTATCGTCGCCGATTGTTACTTTGTGGTCATCAATCAATGTCTACCTTGATGTCGTTTAGTTTTTCGGTACGTCAGGTAACATAGATTACTTCAATGATTTTGTATGAGCATTCTTATTTCCTCATCAATCCGTCCTGCTTTATAAAGATTCATTCATATTGACTGCCGTCGCAAGCGACAATCGAACGTAAAACTCATGTTAGGCACACAGATCGAGTCTTTTCAGCTGTGAGAGTATAATAATATCTCTACATTATGGTAACTATTTAACACTTGTCACAAAGTGCGGACATTATGGTCACCTAGTTTAAATCATGGTCACCATCCAAAGCAGTGTAATTGCATTGGAGTTGCGGGTGACAGCATTGCCGTCAATCGCTGCGTTCAGTTCCCAAGTTGTCGCAAACTATGTCCAGAGTAAACTATACCGGTCAATACTTGTTCAAATTCCGAGTAAAGTTTCTTCAATGTTTTTTTTTTGTGACCAATGCGGCAAATGAGCTTACGACTGAATCGTTATTTGTAAGGTGATATATAATGTTGAGTTTTATAGTGGTAGCGGTGACGAAAATTTTAATTTCCTTAAATATATTTTTTTTTTCACTTACCTTTCGGTCCTTCGGCTTATGAAAATATGGTGAAAATATAGTTTTTTTTTTTAATTAACCGTAAAATTGGCCCTTGGAAGTGTTTAAGCCGTAACGTAAGTTTATATAATTTCAGCGCAAATTCACTTTAAACTTCACTTCAACTATCAATAATTAATCTTTCCAGGAACATTACAATCCAGAATTAAGACATTAAGACAGTAAGATTTTTTGCGACGCTTCATTGGAGAAAAATACCAAGGTTCCGATTCCCTTATTGCGGAACCCTGAAAAGCTTAACGAGAAGTAATATAACCTTTGATATAATAAATCAAACGTTATTGAATTATAAGCCTAAGGATTAGTTGTGCAAAATGTTTCATCGACTTATATTAAACCAATATTCCAATACATTTGTTCCGGGCTAACGCCGAATTGTGTTCTTACTGTAATTAATTCCCGCAATTAGAGATGAATAGATATTTAACGATAAATTGATTAACTTATAAAGATCTATGTATTGTTAAAAAAATCAGATTGAATTAATCATAAGACAGCTTTATTGGGAAGGATTTTCGTATAGGCAGATTTATTATTTGTGTAATGGACTCACTGTTAAAGTCAAAGTCAAAATATTTTTTATTCAAATAGACTTAAAATAAGTATTTTTAAATGATCATCTTTTTATACTACCACCGGTTCGAAACGCTATTTCTACGGGGAATAATCCGGTAAGAAACCTCCGTAGTTGCTTTTTTCAAAATAATTAGGTACAATAAATTAATTTCTATTAGAATTTGTAAATAACGATATATTTTTAATATATAGTTTATTTTTGTATGTAGGTATCGAATTATTGAGATTTCTTTAGTTTGCCTCTTTTAGGGCACAGTACTCAAAGGGTGAAAACGGGACTCTATTACTAAGCCTGCGCTCCGCTGTCCGTCCGTATGTCAGTTGAGTCTCTTTAACCATAATAGCTAGAAACTCGAAATTTTCAAAGAAAATCTATTTCTGTTGCCGCTTTAACAACAAATACTTAAAAATAACAGGGTTCTCCCATACAGGAAACATGATTTTCTAAAAAGTGTATGCTTGATCTTATTTATTTTTCGAAAATATTCAAAAAGTATGTACTTTTTATCTTGTAAGATGGTACGGAACCCTTAATGTATGAGTCCGACTCACACTTGACCATTTTTTTAAATTGTTTAATTTACCACGTTTATAACAGTGTATTTAATTATAATTTAATTTATTCTTTCATATGTGGATGTTGTTGGCGCTGCAGTCAATAAGAATGATAAAATATATTATGTATAGTGCATGTAAAACTGCTGATCCTTTATTAAATACGAGTAAATATATCTAAAGGCGAAAGGTATGCACTGCCGATACCGTGGCCACACGCAAAGAACGTTTCCTTTGTAAACTCACGTCCCATTTGAATACTTTTGCTCTCATTCCACACCTTTAGAGTTTCCAGAACTTGGAATGCTTGAATTTGACCCCGAAAACTTCAAATCATTTATACCTATATATAACTCTTGATAGTTTTTTCTAAATTGCAAAAAAAAATCGGTTTTTTTTTTTCAAATACGACGACTAGTTTTTTCTATAATTTCTTTCGGGTTACTGAACTCTGGACCAGCGGCGACAGAATATACAATCCGCCGCATTGTGCCGCGGTCTACTCGATTTGAGTAGGAGGTATTCTATAATTAGTGAGGACATGTGCCATCCCATCTCGCGATGTCCGTTCGGCTATGGCTTTGTTTAGACTTACTCTAGTGTGCGTTATCTGTTTACGAGCGAACTCGAGGTTAAGCACACAGAAGCAGTGTGCACGCACACGGCTGACGTAACTAACTACCACATCAGACTACTACTATGTCACGGAGAATGTCACCTCCTGGTTCGAGGACTGACCCTGCTGAATGCGTTTCTGACATCGGTACCGTAGTGCGATGTGTTCGCATGGCGATGGACAAATGTACATCTCGAGTGTATGAGATATTGTGAGGCGATTGATATTAGGCCCTCAAGTATACGTGTTTAGAGTTCATTACAATTATAACTTTAAATGTATTAGATTTAAGTATCATAGTGTTTTAGGTTTATTATCTGTTAAACTGTGATATTGTTGTAATAAATAAAATAAATAAATCAGTGGAACGGTCGTCGTGAGATAGAATGACCAACGTTACAGCAAGAATAGCCGGTTCAAACAGATCCAGCACGCTTGATGTGAGCCGCAGAACTGGAGCCTACCACCAAATGAGCCATAAAATCCTCTCGGCCAGACATCTTAATGATTAATACTATAAATACTTTTTGTTCGCAGCCCACCCACTCGAAACGTAAGCGATTGTTTCGCTCTTTGAATCACTCGCGTATGGTTTTCGGGTACCGTCCGCAAAAAATGTTGAGCGAGAAAATTCTATGACTAAGTCACAGTTTTATATCTGCCTGGTGTTTTTTTGTTGTCACAAATATTTTGCTAATAATAATATTGAAATATGTATTTCAAGTCTATCAAAGAAACACTAAAAATCAAATTTACGAAACTACAAAGGAAATGAGGTTAAGGGTTATGATTTTTTTCCTAATGGTCCAAATAGAAAAATATAATTATTCAACAGAACCCAAATATAAACATTTTGTGCCTTATAAGATATGTTTTAGACTATTTTTTATCCACTAAATGTTTTTGTCTCATCCCTGAAAATCAGTTTCACATTTCAAAGAGTAAGTTTTGCAGACAAAAAAAAATATTACGAGGCATTTATATTTTGTTTATGTGCAAAGTACCATATAAATTTAATGAAAAACCGCAGTTTGAAAACTGCGCAAACACTGCAAATTCGTTTACTATTTTTCTTTTAAAACTAAAAAATAAATAAAACATTTCCGCATATGCAGTCTTAAGCGTCGGGAAATTTTAAAAGCAAGTTTTTAAAACTCTCGTCTCGGAGGAAACTAGAAATCCTACCATTACCGACTAAAAGGCGAGACGTATGAGTTTTTCCCGTTCCCAAAGTACGATATAAGCCGATAAAATACGCTCCGGAGTACGCAACAGGTATAAGTAAGCTACCTATCGCGGAGCGGTCGCGCATTGAAAACCGCACGAGTTCAACTGCAAACTAATACGACTACAGGACTTATGCAATGCAAATCCTACGTGGAACGGAACGTGTCGGGGATTCTCAATTTTGAATGTGTAAAATTTAAGCGACGTTTTTTAAAATTCGAATCCGCTGCCATCGTTAGCAACTATTGTTGATATATTGTGTAATGATGCGTATACAATTTATTTCGACAAACTAAAATGATTGAAAGAATATATTTTTTAAACGGCATCCTTTGTAAATCTGCTCACCGCTGAACATGTTCGAAGGAAGCAATGCCTTGTCCACAAAAAAAAAACAAACATAAACAATCAAAGTTCGTTCGACCGTGATGTAAAACCTATTTAAGGATCATCAAGCAACTTCTTAGTTTAGCGGTTTGGCTTTTTGTTCCTTTTGGGAAAAGAAATGTTTATTTGCAGTATCTTTAGTGAATCGTTTTTTATTCGAAGTACAAATAAATAAAAAATAGACCAGAACATCTTGGCATCCTAACTTTCATATTGACTGCTTATTCACAGGTTGAATGGATTTTTTAACATTTTAATGTTGTCACTGAAATTTAATTTAAATTATTTCTTACGCCATTAGGTACCAAATCCTTGTTTTAAAAAGTGTTATGTTCATAAGTTTATTGCAATAAATTACTAAAACCTAATGTAAATTCACAATATAACTGTGGTTTTGCTCTTAAATTAGTAGTTATAGTAAATTTTTCTCATATTTTCTTTGCATTCTTACCTAATATTTATTGACTGATATAGCTATGCAGCTGAATGAAGCATGACGTCAAACTATACACCGAATATGATTAATGGATTTTTAAAAAGTTTTTTTCGTCACTACGTCAGCATGGAACGTTGCCAATGCTAGTGTAGTCCATTTGCTTGTTATTTCCACGAAGAAATCTCAAACAAGCGATTCTAAACCTTATCGTTGATGAATTTAAAACTGTTACGACTACATTTTAAGGTGGACGCGTTTTTTTCCACAATAATAGACGGCAATCACGCAAAGGAAGTATGGCCGAAATTATTTCAGCAAAAGTGCTAAAGTAATAAATTGCGGTGGATGGATGAGACGGTTTTCAAATGTTTTGTAAAGTAACCGCTCTGTCGGGAATGGACAGTAGAAAATGCTGTCGTTTTTTTTTTAAATTACAGGTGAATGTTAAAAGAAATAGAATAGGTATTCTTGTTGAGGTATCGGGATTTTCAAGTCCATAGAATTCATATATTATGTGAAATGGGAACGATAGTCAAATAATTCGAGACAGTAAAACGTGTTTTTTTTTGCATTGCCAAAATATGGTCTGCTCGATAGTGAGTAGTGACTGTAACTGCGGAGCATTTTAAACATCAGAGATAAATATATATATACAACGTCGGACAAACAATCAAACTATTCACCTGATGGAAAGTCATAGCGCCGCCTATTGACACGACGATGCCCCTGATGTCATGGAATACCAAGAGCAATGCCTATGCCTTGCCCATGTAGAGGTAAAGATACTTATACTTTCGCATGCCAATACCAACATCTTCCTTTTTTCTTGGAGTGATCAAATAATGAAATCTCTTTACGATTATGGAACATGTTATCTATTTACGATTTGCTGGCTTTAGACGCTATTTGGTAGATAATTTCTTCAAGATATTAAATGGCCCAGTAAGCTAATTAAATTAAAACATCAAAAAAAGGTCGAACTCAAAACGTTCCCTGTTTCAATTCAACAGATACAACGATTTAAAATGTAGGCAAAAAACACAGAAGCAAGACGTTTATTATAAATTTGATTATTTTTTTATTGTTTATTGGCAATACAAGTAGTTATGTTAATTAACTGACACACAATCAAACTGGCGGACGATCGAATGGAAGGTTAGCCTTAATAATTGGGTACCGTCTGAACACGTCTCTAGTATCACTGGTTTGTATCTTTCATGAAACGTTGTATAAAGTATCAATATTAGGTACACACGGATGATATAATTAAATATTTGCCAATCCTTTTTGCCCTATACAATATTACTTTCATGTTTGTTTTTTTTTTCTATAACCCCATTAGGCCCGTAATAAACGACGTGTCATTTCACTTCCCTCACTCTCTTGGAGTGGTCGCGTAATGATATCTCTTTCTAACATATTATGTTTACGATTTGATCGCGACAGCTACACTTCCCTGGGGTGAGATTTCACGTGCGTTTTTCCAATTTTACACGGATACCACACATTTTTTTCATTGATGAACGAGCCCTTATTGCTATCAGAATAAAGTTCATTTTCGAATGGGAAGCCGTTGTTTGTTCCGCTTCAACGCCAAAGGGAAAATTTGATTTGGTATTAGATTTTACTGGTTTACATGTTTTAACAGTTTCTTTGTTTATGTTGAATTACTGTTTCCATACTCAAGACTTGTATTCTTAATTATTTTTTTTGTTTTACTGAAACCGGTTCTGGTTATCTCATAATTATTATGTTATTGAAACGAAACTCTTTTGAATGTTATATTTTATTATTGATAACTTTAAATAAATGAATTGAAATTTTATTTTTTATGAAAAACCTGGGAATACATTTGCAGATGGAGTTGCATTAATTAGACAAATACGTTGTTATCAACCGCAACCTTTAAGTACATTATGAAAACAAAATCCCTATCATCAGCCAGACTGAAAGCTTATTCATCAGTTTATTAAAGCAAAATAAATAGAAACATGTAAAGTAAATCATACTCGACCGTTTATTACGTGAAATCTGTCATTCACTGCCGCCTACGCCTTATTAATATTTATGTGCTTACTTACGTCTTTGGCGATGTACTCGTAATTTCAGGGCTTTGTTGGGGTCAGCTGGAACGGCGGGCTCCATTGAAATTTCTCTAGTTTAATATAAAGCTTATTTGCGAACTTTAACTCGGTTCAATTCTAAACCGTTAAGCCTTTGACAGATCGAGCGTTAGGTTTGTGTATGGAAAATGTATTGTTTGAGAAAGGGAAATATTTTTAGTACTCAAAATGCACATGACTGCATGTTTATTAAAAGTAATCGATGGCTTGTAATAGTGACATCAGTAAACCTTACTTTCTGAAGTCGGTAAAGAAATAAGATAAAATACAGGACAGAAGGAAATACAGACGATACAACACAAAGTGAAAGGAAAGGTTCAGGTGTTAAGTTTTAATTGAAGTTAGTTTGCTGCGAGAACTTCTTTAATTACTTCTAAAGGATCAATTGTGAAATAACTAGGAGTTTATGAGTTGTTAGAGATATCCAGATGAAGCTTTTCACACTTACGTTTTAAAGTTTTAAATTGAATTTGATTTATGAGAAGCGTTTGATAGTTAGTAGCTAACTCGACACCAATCCTACCCAAATACTCGTATACCTACTTCTTTGAGCATACTCCTACTTCATTTATTTTTAGCAGCACCATCACTCATTTGACAATACATTCCTACATGTGATTTTAATATATTTGTATTTCGTAGGCGTTAACGATTTGCTTTAAATGGCACTTGTCTAAGGCCTGGTCTTCCAATATTCTTCGATTCGTCTGCAACTGTGCGTTGCCAGATCTGTTTGAGACAGCCACGCTTTCGTTTTCCTGGAGGATGCCAACCTTGCGTTTTCCTTCAGGATGCCACACCAATCCAATCAAGAGCTTGCGTAGAAATAGAATCAGAGCTCCTTCGAAGGGTGCGGTGTCTTAATCCAAAGAAAACCTGAGAAAATTGACAAAAAAGTTTTTCAGCTTATTATTTTTCAAAATATTGTTAAATATTGCAACAAAAAAATTGAAGTTAAAATTTTAAAAATAATTTAAATTTAAATTTTCTTGTTTTTCATTTAAATGTACTCAACGGATCCTCCTTTGGTACGGTCCTATTTTCAAAGTTCAATGAAAGGTTCAATAGCTGTAATATGTAATTTCCAATTTGTTTCATCCAACCACATTTTGCGTTATCCAATTAGTTTACATTCGAAATTAATAATCACGTAGCGGTTTTATTGAACTTCAAATTCTCGACAATGTCAAGCCTCGGCCCACGTCAGACCGCGATTGTTCTTGACACAATCAATTGGTTTTCTTGACACAATCAATTGGTTTTCTAATGTATTTGGATATTAGTATAAATTGAAGTGAATTAAATAAATGCTTTTGTAAAATAACAATGAGTAATTGAAGTTTTTTCTTTTAAAGCAATGAATTACTTAAGTCACTATTTTAAGTAAGTATTTTTAGGATTCAATATTTCACTGCATAGCTAAAAGAAAATTGTAATTTGTTCATAGTAAATTGCTGGGAAATCCAATGTCTTGTTCGTACAACAAGTGGTCAGAATTTTTTGAAAGATAATTCTACTAGTCATAATAGAAACGTTTATCAGAAAACTAAATAAAATTAATTGAAATTGTTTTATTTAGCATACAAATAAAATGTATAATTAATGTTTTTAAAAGCTGCGACGACCTGAGTGACCCGATTTAGCGCCACAAATCAATGCGATTTATCATTTTCTAGGAATTAAGAACAAATATGTGTATTAATCGCGTTTCTTTTTCGTGATGACGAATAAAATTTCATTCTTTCTTTGTGTTTATGATTCAGTTATTAGCACGTCACCAAAATTATGTTTTGAAATATATAAAACGTTTACAATGTATCTTTAAATGTATTAAAATTATAATAACTTCTTAATTATAAATAATTGCAGAGGTTAAATGCAATTACGGCGATATAATGAGTTCATGTTTGAAATCTGAGTGTAATGGTGAATAAAGAAATAATTTGTGTGATGTGAATTATTTTTCCCTACGGGGATATCATCTTATATTTATAATGATTATCACGACGCAGACATTGACTTTGCCCTGCTCAAAGATCTAATCTTGTGTCGTAGGTACTAAGCAACGGCATGGCATGGCATGTACTACGTAGATAAGAATACAACAGCCAAGACGCCAACACAAAGTTCCGCCTCCGCCGGATTCGAACTCAAAACCTCTAGCGTAGCAGCCAACTGTTACACCAATGCGCCACGTATGCTGTCAAATGAATGTTTTTGGTGATGATTTTGAAAGGCAATGCAAAGGCGAGAACTGCGTTATAATCAATTATTTTAATCAAAATTGCGATATAGGCAAGCATTTGACCCATTTGAAAGGAGATGTTAAGAATTTATTAATCCATAGCTTGTATTTTATACCATTTAGGTGGCAAATAAGCGTACGGTCTGCCTTATGTTAAGCAATGCTAAGCAAAGCTATGGACGCTTGCGATACCGCTAGTGTATCACACATTTTTATTCTCTACAAATTTAAGCGACAGAAAGTAAAATGTTAAGCAAAGTAAATTTAACTCTTAGGAAAGAAGAATTACTTTGAAGAAAATTGCTATCTAACTTCGTTAGTTAAAGTCTTGGAATAGGAAGCCTTAAATAGGTTTCCTAGAATTTCATTGAAAAAAAAATTCAAACTTACGAAGGCCGAAATAAATTATGTAACAGGCTGTATTTTGTGATTTTGCTTTCAAAATTTCGCCCCTATATGAAGTAAAGGTTGGCAAAAAAGAGTATGGCGTGGTGAAAGGTGGCACCACATATTTCTTAGCTGGCAATACCATGTTTCGTGTCAGCAAGTCAGCAATGTCATTAGCTGACCATTGCTCAGTGTTGCCAGAAATTCACTATCAGCTTGCAGTGCCCTCGTTTTATTTTAAAAAAATTGCCAAGATGTATATAATTTAATGTATGAGCAAAATTGTATTGTTTTTCGTCAGTCAGATTCGAGCTGTATTTCAATGGTTTCTGATAAAATATCAGATTCTACGTTCCCTTACAACGTAATTCATGCCATAAATATTTATGTAAATACAACGCAAAGTAAATAATATAGAGATAGAAAGCCTCTTCGTTGAGTTGGTTCGGAAAAGGACATATCTAGTTTTTTTTTTTTTTTTTCGTGTAGCATTTATAAATAATTATTATTAGGTACTCTCAGGATATTATAAGTAAAATTATTCCATCGGAATAGTATTAATATGATTCTTTTCAGAATTTGTTAAATTATATTCAGCTCGGGTATTTTTTGCACGTGAAACTACCATTTATACCTCGTGAAGACTGGTTTTGTATTAAAAGAAAAAGCATTCATATTACTTTTTTTCTTGTTCCAGGTCAGTGTTTAAGAAAATTCGCTTCAACGAGCCAAGGCATATGAAAATAAATTGTGGTAATATGAAACATGGATTTATAGTTAAAATGGATACATGTACACAATTTGTTAAGCAGTATGATGTGACTAGTTTTAGTGTATTAGCTTTTAAGACATACGTATATTGGTTGAAGGACGTACTAGCTCAGTTTTTCATGCCCGACCAGACCCGACCGGTCGAAAGATGGAGTCTCGGGTTGCCGTAAGGTGTGGCTGCCATTTTGTCGTTGCCAATGTTCTTATTGTGCCCGGATAGTGGCGACAAATTGTCACAGTGGGACTCAACATAAACATACAAAATGCGCTGTTTAAAACCTATGCCAACCCCTTTCGAGGGATTACGGCGTGAGTTTTCGTTGTAAAGAATACAAGTTTTAGTTTTCTGAAACCTTTTGTCTATGTAGTTTATAACATATCGTTGCTTAGCATCTGCGACACAAGATTCTTTAATCTTACTGTAGGGCTGAGTCAATGTGTGTGCGTGTCGTGACGTGGTTATTAGTATTGTGAAAGCCCTGGTTGTAACTAGGTAATTAAAATAACACAGACAACATTATCAGTCTCATAGTTTAATTTCTGCGTATAAAATTGATCGGGTTATGAAATTGTATTGAATGAATAAAACACACAGTATCAGTTTTCAGATTTGCCAAAGTGTAGAATGAAAATGAAAAAAACTCAAATGCGATACTGTATTGATATCAGATTGATTATAGCTTTTAAATTGAGACAATATCGTATTCGAAAAATGAACCACGACTATAGTAGGAGTTCATTTCGTACTTTCGATTGAGTCAAAATATGTAATGTTCGTCAAATTAAAGCTAAAGTTCCAGATAATTTTATAAATCTAAATCTTTATATTAAAGTACAAACATTAATAATAAGTGAACAAAGTATTTATAAAAGGTAATTAATCCCATCTTTATCAAACGTAAATTTATCTTTATGCCAAATTTTATATTAAATATCATAAATCATTTTTGTAAAGCCAGTAAGCCGTGAGGTTCAGAAGTGTTTCGTGTAGCGTATTAAATAATTTCATACGAGAACTTTATCTCGTAGGAATAAGGTTGAATTTAGATTAGCGTATCCTTATACACATATTATATACATCGTGTTGTTTACGTGTTCCGACCTTTCTATATTTTTCAGTGATTTCAGCATAATCATTAACAAGGACCCTTTGGTCCTTTGTATATATTTTTGCTTACATATTTAAGGGATGAGAGTAATTACAATATTTCACGTAACATCCCATATGCGGATATAATTAATGAATTTCGAAAAATCCTGTGTAGCGCCCCGGTAAAGAATATAATTATGGACTAATTGAGTAGGGCATATGTTGATTAGTATTTATTTTTAACATTTAATTGGAGCCTTTTCAAATCTTATAAGGTCAAAACACATAAAAAACTTACTTTGTAGTGGCATTATAATAGTTTAGTTTTTATTTTATTTTCTGATTTATTATTGATAATTTACCAATATTTATAATAAAAATCTGCATGTCTAATGAGAAAGGCAAAACGTGAGCACTATGTATTTATATTTGAAATGAAATGTATATACCATGTTATTGAGCAAATAAATGATTGATTAAAAATATAGCCTAAACTAAGATTTGAATTCGCAACAGGAGACTTTGTAGATAGGGCCCTACACTTGTAACAAGAAAAGTTTTCGTACATAAACTATAAATAAAGCATTTTTATTTATTCAAAAGGTTAGGTTAATGTAGGTGTATTTTAATTAAGGAGTTGCAATTATTCCAAAAAATTTGTATAAGATCCTTTTTTTTAATATTTCAACAAAACCCCACAATGCGTTACAAATAACAAGGATTGACAAAACATTCGATAAAAGCAATTTACGGGCTTGCGATTTAAAATTACGATGTATAAATTAATTAACTTTAAGTTTAAAATTTGTTTGAGGACGTGGTAGATCAGTTTGTTAGTGCCTTGGTTAGCCGACCGACCCGACCCGACAGGTCGAGGGTTCGAGTCTTGGGTTACCGTAAGTTGTAGCTTCCATGTTTCTCATTGTGCCCGGATAGTGGCGACAAACTCGCAACCTGTCACACTGGGACTTAACATAAACATGCGAAATGCGGTGTGTAACACCTCAACCTACCCCTCTCGAGGGATTCATTACGGTGTGAGTTTTGTATGTGTATGTATGTAAAATTTGTTATTGGAAATAATCGTGCTAAAACAGTTTTAAGGCTTGACTATTTAAAATCAGACACTGATATCAATCACAATAATGGACAACTCCAAAGTCTGCAAAAGTAATTTATCATAATTTATTCGCTCATGTTCCTTTTTCCAACTGAATCCTTTACTTAAGATAATGAAATTTTAATAACTCACTGTTAATCACCGTTCGGTTCTTCGTTTAAATTTTGTTGTTTCTTGTTTTTATTAAATCCATAACACATACATTTTAGTAGTAATTTTCGATGTTATTCTTTCGTTTTCAAAAATTGCCTTTTACAGTTTTTAAAAATATAATACTAAGTAAAAGTGCTAAAAGATATACAACTAGCTTTAGCCCACGACTTCGTCCGTGTAGAAGTCAAAAATGGTTCCTAAAGGATATTTTTATTTTATTTTTTTGATTCATGACCAGGCAGGTATTTGACCCCAAACCCGCCTGATGTTAAGCGGCGATGAGGTCTAAGGTGGATCATGCCTGCCTAGGAGAAACCCATTCACTCTTGCCTTAAAGAGGCCCAAGTTATATTGGTCAGGGAACACATCGGCAGGCAAAGAATTCCACACCCTTGCAGTACGCATTATGAAGGAGCTATCGAAGCGTTTAGTCCGGATGGTCGGAATATCTATCACAAAAGGATGCAACTTCAGCCTACGTCTTGTATTCCGATTATAAAAGGGGACCGGTGGAATTAAATTGTGCAATTCCTGCGCGCACTCTCCGAAATGTATCCTATAAAATATCGATAGACACACAACTTCGCGGCGGTGGCTGAGGTCATGAAAGTTAGCAATATCATCGTCAATCCCTATGATTCTTCGGGCTCGCTTTTCAACAGAGTCTAAAGATTTTAGCTGATACTTTGCTGAACCATCCCAAAGGTGAAAGCAATATTCCAAACAAGGCCGAATTTGCGCCTTATACAGGACAAGCCGTTGTTTGGGCGTGAAGTATCGCCTAACCCGGGATAGAACACCAAGCTTTTAGCCGCCGTTTTGGCTATAGACTCGATCTAGGAGCCGAAATTCATGTTCGACGATATTTCCAGGGGAAAAAGTTGCATATGATTAGTTATCGGTATTGATACACCCCGGAAAGTCGGAGTCAGCTGGAAGGGACTCCGTTTGACGGAAAAAAACACACGCCTGTGTTTTGGATGCATTATATCCAACAAGATTGGCTTCACCCCAGTCCGAAACTGCCTGAAGTGCCAGATTCAAGCTCTCGACAAGACTGAGTTTCATTCCGACTGGCCCGAGAACTGAAGAAGTATCTGTCCGTAACAGTAGTTACTTTACATTATTTGTTAGTTAATGGACAACTCACACAATATTTTATCAATTATATTGCCTATGTGTTATTCCTATGTATAAGCTATATTATTGTAAAATTTCATTTAAATCTATTTAGTAGTTTTTGCATGAAAGAGTAACAAATATCTATTCATCCATACATCCTCACAAACTTTCGCGTTTATAATATTAGTAAGAAGTTTCGATTACCTACAATGTACAGATAGTAAAAAAAATAGTTTTACCAACCTACATGTAACGTCAGAAATAGATCAAATAAACTATATGATATCTCTTTGATATGACAAGATTTTTTATGTTACGACGACTTTTAATGCGCTCCCGGACATAAACGTCACAAATGACGACGAACTCCTGTCACTGGGCGACTGTACAGCTGTCAAAATAATGTTTAATGTCAAAATTATTTGACATGTGTTCTTTTAGAAATAGCGTATTGTTATGTGAATTGCGTGCGCTGATTTTTTATAGACAATTAGGGCGAATAATTGGAAAAAAACATTTACATATTTTTATTCACGACCAGGCAGGCATTTGACCCCAAACCCGCCTGATGTTAAGCGGCGATGAGGTCTAAGGTGGATCTGCCTGCCTAGGAGAAACCTATTCACTCTTGCCTTAAGTAAAGTTAATTTGACAAGTTTTTTTTTCAATACATGATGTTCATATTCAGTTAGACATAAAACTTTACAGCCCAATATGTCACTCAAAGTATAATAGGGTGTAAGTAAAAATTTATAATAAATATAAATTTTATTAAATACTAACAGCCCGCTCCGGCTTAGGTTATCTATTTATTTATTTTTATAGGTATTTATTATTCTATGTATTTTAACTGTCTATTGCCTATGTTCATCAGGGACAATGTAGGACTCTAATTGTGACAGAATCTTTCAAACCGGTCCAGTAGTTACATAGCTTTTTCAATTCAAACAAATAATTAAATGTTTTCTCTTTATAATATTACTTATATGTAAGGCAACAGTTTACTTGTGCTATACATATTTCCCTGTCTAACATCAAACAATGCACGTGATCTTTGATGTAGTACCTACATTATAAATAGTAAACACGGATGTACTCGTAAAACATAGTTCCCATCACTATAGTTTTTATTATTTTAATATCTTGATCTCGTATCGCGTTATTGTTTCATAGTTTTTTTTTATCATAACTATAATTATAAAGAAGGCCGTTTTCGATTGTACTCGTACAATTGTAATTGTAATAATCAATGTTAAACCTTGTAAGTTATGCTTAAGGAAGAGTTATCATAACCTTGGTTTTGTCTGAATCATCAATACAATTAATTTTGCGTTCATTGCATTTTATAAGATGTTTATTTAATAGTTTCTGGCTTATACCCGTGACTTTGTCAGTGTAGAAAAATACATTTCCAAGACTTAATGCAACATATCTCTCTCAGTATGTCTAACATGAGTTCGTATAGTTTTCCTACACGTCAGATAACATAGATTACTACTGTGATTTTGTATGAGCAATCTTAATTTCACGTCAATCCGTTAGAGGCGCTTTACATAGATTCATACAGATTTGTAACTGCAGTCGCAAGCGGCTATCGAAGGTAAAACTCATTGTAGGCACACAGGTTACATGTAAGACATATGACGCCAAGTCAACTTGTGTGGGTATTACGCACACAGAAGTCTGAAACCGCTTTCTTACTACCTCCTATTTCTTCTGATTAAGTTCGTTCGTTGTCCCAAGACAGCCGGTAGGGTGTCCGGCACAGCCTGTGCGTCATTGCACAAATGAATTATTCGATCAAAGGAAGCCACTGTTGATCCTTGTGAACAGGAGTTGCAGTGGTGGGACAGAGTGGCGGGTGTGCCCCGAAATAAACAAGCCTTCAAAAAATGAACTGTCGTATAGTAAGCAATTGTTGTTTAACAGGTTAATAATCAATGGATAAAGATACATATCTTGATGCCGTATTTTATCGAAATATGCCTTTATTACTTAAATGGTAACAGGCAGGCGCAGTTAGTTTCACATTTTTTTAAATAGTTGTTTTTTACAAAGCGAGGTTACGCCATTTTATGCTTACCATCATCCGTGCTTAGTTTTGACTACGCCATCGTTCGTGCCTTTTTTTGCCTGTAAAGGTTTACTTAAATAAACCAACTCGAATGTTATTTAGTTTTTACTTTATCGAATGTAAAATGTAACTGAAATGTCAGACACGAAATTTAAAAAACAAGTTTTAATGAAGAAGGCTTTCTATAAAAATCAAAATTATGTAGAGGATAAAGATTTATGGAAGTAATTTTACTTACCTGCACAGGTTTATCTTATAGACAGTTGAAAATGAACTTACTATTTACACTATTTTCACTATTTATAAATATTTTTCGATCGCATATTTCATAAGTAAAATTCATTGCATCATTTGTAATTCATGTAATTTAGTATTTTTATTTCATGATATAGACTTGGTCATCGACTTAAATATTATATAAAGTTTGGTTTATATAACTTAAAGTTATAGAAAAATTAGGTTTACAATTAGAGAACTGTATTTTATTTACAAATTGTTGTAATTATTTTGAAAAAAGCAACTACGGAGGTTTCTTGCCGGATTCTTCCCCGTAGAAATAGCGTTTCGAACCGGTGGTAGTATAAAAAGATGACGATTTAAAAGTACTTATTTTAAGTCTATTTGAATAAAAAATATTTTGTCTTTTTGACTTTGACGAACCATTTTTGACGAGTGTAGTTTCATTTATATTTCACTATGAGTTTATTAGAAAAGATTAAAACAACCTGCAATTTTTCCTTAATTAAAGCAGAAAACAGAGGCGAGAGAACTCCTTTGATAGTGAATTTTTTTTTCATTGAAAAACATAAAATTCTAATCAAGCCAAGTATTTTCACTTTGTGTTGAAAATTTAGTCGTTAAAAACCTCTCATGTCATAATTATACGAAAGTAGAAAATTCCTCGCTCGACGGAAAAAAAGTCCTTTAAATTATACCCAAGAACAGCGGTTTTGGTCTGTACAAAACATTTGTGTTTATAAATATATGTAAACTATCTATCTATTTATTAATATATAATTTATTATCGTTATACATATTATATTATTCATATTAAGTGCAGTGTAAAGTAAATAATAAGCTTTCCTGACACATGTACCTGTTGCAAAAAATGGGAGGAGCCGCTGACTCTTGAGATACAGGCATTTTAGCCTAGTTTGAGTGTCAGAGACTTCATAGAAATATGTAATTATGTTTATGTCAATATTTTTTATAATTTTATTCATTAAAAAATGTTTGTGTAATTCCTTTGCAATCTGCTGACCTTTACGCATTTGTATCGTCATGTGAGATAATATTTACACTTTTACTAGTGACAAAAGCTTACTTTAGTCTTGCTGGGAAGGTTCAATAGATAAACTATGTTTTAGTCAATACCTTGAAATGACGAGCACTTATTTTTTTAATGATCTTTTAATTGCACCGCCTTCGCTCGCTGTTCTCGAAACGGGAACATTCTGCTTCCGGTCCGTCACAGGCACTGGCAACATTACCATAATGCCACCATTAATATCTGTCAGTGTTGCCAACTTCGTGCATAGTTGTACAGAATGTTCTATTTTCAGCAACACACGTTACGCTGACTGTGTTACGTTATTTGATTTGTTTAATTATGGAAACGTTTTCACGGATGTATTACGTTACGTTGGAACTTGTTTTGTTTAAAGTTGGACGAGTGTGTTATGATTGTATAAAGTTAGGAGGTTTTATTTGTATGAACTTGTAAATTTACTTGAATTCGTAAACAGTTATTAAATTTCAGTGCTTCTCTTCTTTGCTATTGTACTGCTGTTGGCATTTGAATTCAGTATGTATATTAATTTAAAATCGTGGATGTCGAGAAGTTATACTGACATGACTAGTCATATGAAGTGTATGCATTTATTTTTTATTTTTAAAGATGTGGGCCGAGCCGATGCATGCTTAGTTTAATAGTAAAAAAAATAACCACATTCCAATACAACCATTGATTTTGCCTTGCACTAATATAAAATCAGACACAATGCATCTTGGAAATAACCCCGCCGGGATCCGAACTGGGAATCTGCCTGCCTGCTTGTTTGAAATATCCATTTACTCTCGCCTTGAATGGATCACATAATAATTATATTAAATTCCATGTAACAACACAAATTGTTATGGTTTATAGTTGTAAATATAATTATTTCTAGCTGAAATTAGTTAAATAGCATAACTACTCTTGTTAGCGCTACTTGAATGAAAACAATCACGATGGAATCATTTCAATACAATTGCCAGCAAGAACACGATTTTTAACGATCGCCCATTAAAATGATGGGATCTCGCGATATTATCTCGAGTTCGCGTCAAAAGTGATTAAATATTCATCAAGTAATCCTTGAGTCGCCATAATTAATGGAATAGAATGAACATCGCAACTGACAATACACAACCTTGACCTCTCGAGCTTGACTTTATTATAAACAAAGGAAAAATAAGTAAAAACACAGTATTTTTTTCTAAATGTAGGTATTTACACACAGCCATGCATCATTCTACCATGTTTTAGCTTTGCACCGTTCTTAAGTCGTACAGTCAGCATGTAGATTGAAATTGCATTCGTTCTGTTTAACTTTATTTGTAGCCGTCTGTATTTAGATACTCGATCAATATTTCAGTATTGAAAGTATTGTTTGTTGTCAGCTAAATAATGTGCATCAACGTGGATTGACAGTGAATTAAGTAAGAATATAATGTCAATGTCATATCATACAAGTCAAATAAACTAAGATAAAAACTACCGCATGCAAGTGTGCAAAGGAGTGGAATTCTTTGCCTGCTGAAGCCTTCCCTGATCGGTATAACCTGGGGCTCTTTAAGGCAACAGTGAATAGGCTTGTTTGGTCGTGTTCAATGTTCGTCAGTATCAGATTCCATCAGGTGAACAGTTTGCTGATTTGCCCGTGAGGTTGTATAAAATGTTTTTTTATGTGATTTTGAAATAAATTTTAATTGTACTTATGATTGACACGTACGTGGTAAATAAATGTAAATGAGGTTATCTAAAGTAGGTATATTAGGAAATATTTTGACATAATGGTTAATATATCTATTTTTAATAGGTTTGTAACTGTCAACTGATTTAAGTGAACCAACGTTACCGTCACATCATTAAAAAACAATTATAAACCGAGATAAATATCAATCATTTAATTTTACCTAATTAACTTTAATAATATATTTTTTAATAATGCATCTGATATAATTTGTACGTACGTATGTATAATTTAAATAATATTCAATATATTTCATAGATGTCGAGTACAGAACTGTATAATAATCAAACTTTTTTTTTTCTTCTATTTAACTTAAGTTTCCGTTTTAATTTGCCTTGGGAAAGACAATACTATTACAGCTTCCAATGAGGGAGCTTAGGGAACTGCTGCTGCTGCTGTACTGCTTGTTGTTATAAAAATACTGATTGTCTATCCAAGCATTCAGTTAATTACTATTGAAGAGGTTTTTTTTTAATTATAGGTTGGTCAAACATAGGGCTTTCAATATTTTATGGAATTGTTTGCATTTAAAACGTTTTATACTTACACTCAGGCTTACAAACATGAGAATTTTAACCCATATTTAATTACAATAACCATATCACGATACACACATTAACCCAGCCCTACACTAAGGTGTTAAGCAACGATACGGTATGGTAGCAACGAAACTACATAGATAAAAATACTACATCCAAGACCGGTAAGCGAAACTATGCGTCTTGCGAATATCATAAAATTCCGACCCGCCGGAATTCGAACCCGGAACGTCTAGCGTAGCAGCCAGCTATTTACACCACTGCGCCACAGAGGCCGTCAGATGTACATTTACATCAATTATCTTTCTATTTATATCTATCAATAGTTTTAAAATCGTTCACCATGTCGTAAATCCAGTTAAGAAAGGCTCTTTCGAAATTCAACCCCTAAGAGGTAAAAAGGGATGAAAGTTTTTACGGAGATTGCTCGAGCAAAACTCTTATGCATCAGATGCATAGTAGGTACTAGTTACCTTAGATTATTTATTATTTGATTTTAACTATCACCGATTGATACATTATATACTGTCGATTATTGCGCTAGAAATAAGAATTTTGTAAGGAATTTATCATTTTTCACTTTCTAAATAATTGTCGATCTTTTGTAACGATTAGTGACGGATTTTATTTATATGTATTTTTCTTCGCTTAAATTACTTTCACATACCTGCTTGGCTGATGAATTGGCTGCACATATTTGACAAATATGTATCCAAATGTTATGTACACAAAATAAATAATTGATTTTTATTTTGAATACTTCCATACCTGTAACAAGTGAGATCTGAATAAGAAAATCTACTTGTCTTATATTTTTCTTTAATCCAATTCAAGTTGCGGTCTTCATCCTAATAAATATTTAAAAACCAATGCTGTATCATTTTGCTGCTTTATAAATCTTCGGTAGTCAAACATTTGTTGTAATAAACTGCATAGGAGATAATTTATTCATTCCACCCATTGTGTACAACAAACAATCTTGCTTATAAGATACCTAATACACCACAGCTGAGCTAGATATCTGGAATACGGCCAAGATAGTGTAAAAAACTTATAAATCTGTCTTTACCCTTATTAACATAGCCATAAGGTCGACCATTAAAATTAAATTACAGTATTGATAGTAAATTTAGAATTTACCACCGCTCTACTACGCGATTTTTATTTATTACTTTTCTTTTTTCATTTTTTTTTATTATTTACAAGTTTTTGTTCGTAGAACAAATTAGAATATTTTTTTTGAGACAATAATTTGATTTTGAACGGAATTTTCTAATATTTAAAACAAAAATACATAATGCATTAATTAAATTGGGAATATTTTAGTAACAAGTTTAAATCAAAAGTTGGACTTATCATTAACATTTTCTTTAGCAAATTCATAACGTTAAAGCTTGTTTAAATGCTTACACAAAGGTTCGTGTAAACATTGGAACACCTTGCAAGAAGAAAAGTGTATTTTGAAATGTTACGTCAATTTACAAACAAAAGATATGAACTGATGCCTTTTGTCCACACTGCCATAATGTAAAATACTTATTCATTCCCAGCTTTGTAATAACGCGCCCCTTTCCTGAAAACGGCTTTCCCCCCGAGGTAGGTACAACCACGTGTGTTATCGTCGTCTCTCTCCCGCAAACAATAAATAGACTACCCTCGTCCTTGTCTCGCGTCACCGATCAGCGCACGCATTGCAGGTGAATTTCTTCAGTCTACGTCTAGCCGCCGTGTGCGACGGACGTGTCACTAGAAACTTGGTTTCCCGCGAAAATTTACGTACGAATTTATTCATAGGTTATCATTTTTCCCCGACCGGAGACAAAACGTTTTTCTTGTAACTCTCGTAAACGGTATGCTGATTTGTGACATTTATTGACGAATTTATATGATCATAGTGTTTGCAAAAAAAAAGCTTTTAGTGGTTGACGTTCTGGTCCTTTGCCGAGGGTTGGTTACGGATTGTGGTCGTGTTCCCTCTGATTTTTACTGAGTGAGTACATTTTTCACGTTTCCTCTCGATCGGATCATTTATATAGCTGAAAGTATTCAATATCTTTTCGCCAGTTTTGGAGTACACTTAACCTAAGCAGAAATGTAAACATTTAAGTCAGACGATAGCTAAAAACGATTTCACTTGTAATATTAATATCCTTAAATTTAAAACTATTAAAAAAACAATCGTAAGGATCTTAAGAAAATTCACAGTTCGTGTATAATATGTAGTCGGTCGAATTAAGCTTAACGATCAAAAAGGCATCCTTCCTAATGAATATCTGAACAAATTACATGTTAACCGTTCCCTTAGGGATACAATTTATCATTGTCACTCTCCTAACTCCTTCTCGTATAATGCCCTGTTTATATTGTAAGAACAAATTTTCATAATGTCTTCTCGACTCTCCATTGAAATGTAAAATGATAATTTCATTAAATTATTTTCAATGTTGTAGTAAAAATAATAGATCTTAATTATCATAACCGATGTCATCTTTGATATTAATAAACCTTGTAGCTAAAATTCCATATTTAAAAGATGAATTGGAATGATACAATTATATTACTTAGTATTGATACATAATAAGAAAAAAATAATATTGAATAGCTTATTAATTTATAAGAATAAACAAACAATAAGTGTCCTAAAAGTAAGCACTTTGTATGTAGTGCCAATTAAAAAAGATCACATAAAAATCGTGAAAATTAAACGACATGGTACATTATTACATGTCCACATTTATGAAATAATCTTTAACTGTGAAGAAACAAATGGTAACGAGTAATATTAATAGTACAAGGAAACGTAATCCTTTACAAATCGTACTAATGCATCACTATTAGATTGTCTATTCGAAATGTGGACTGCGAAGCTACGTTCTATTTTGAAACCCCGATGCCGCGACAGATTGTTGGCGCTGTAACTTCCCGGTATATTTTATTTATATAAAAAAGTTGTTCTTTCTCTGAAAACCGAATCCCATTGTCTCCGCATCGTCTCAAGTTTATCCAGCCAGCCGGTTGCCAAGCGGCCGAATTTTCTTTTAAAGATTAATAGGTTTCACGTACAGCTGCTTCGGTGTTCAATTTAAATTGTTATTTCAACAGAAATGTGTCGCGTCTCTCGCGTGATGGCGGCGTGATTCTAGACTGAATCTTCTTTTGTCATGAATTTTTTCTCCTCGAGTATTATACGTAGAAATAAGAATACGTAGAAATAAGATGCAATTCTTGTTTATTATAGTATGTATAGGTTGATTATTTTTTATTCGATTTAAAAGCGTTTTTAAAATGTTTTACTGTACTGCCGAAACCTGCTTTATTATTAGTTACCGTCCGACCTGTCTCTTTTATTTTCTTGATGTAATCCAAACATGTCATCATTTTCAATAGTCATGTTTGATAACATTTCGTTTGAAATTAAACATGAAACGGATGTGTGTTTAGTGAAGTTTTTGTTATTTGAAGTTCCATTGTAGGTTTTGAACATTTCCATAAATCATAATAACTGTAGCAGAATTTCAAGCTATTTAGTTGAGCCATTCAGCGGAGTTACTCTTAACTCGCTTGAGATTCAAATTCCAAGACTGATCTATATGATTCCATTTCTATGTTTATTCTATAATCTGAACACACGGTAATAATATACTCAATCTTCTCTGAAATATATTGAAAACTGTCTTTCGGAATTAAAGAATTAATACTTCTCGTTTTGCTTTAAAGTTCGCTTTTGTAAAATAATATTTTTGACCAAAAATGGTCCATCTTTTCTTTAGTCCAGTTAGTTGTTTCAGATTGCTTTTCTTTCTCTTTCTGTTTCTGAAGTGACACTGATCCTCCTTTTCATCCTTTTCTCCCTTTTGATTCTCTTTGTCCACAGATTGACTCTTATCCTTATGTGATAGTATTACATGATGAGTTACGTGAAATTCTTTCTTCTGAATTCTTCCTTTCCATCTTTGCTATCGTATGTTACAAAAGGAAATGTTAATATGCACTGCTTATCATGGCCTGCGACGTATTCTAATACCTCTGGATTCAAGGCAGCTATGCTAACACAGTAGCAAAAAACACAGGACGGTAGATCTAGGCATCGTTACACGAACTAAACCATAAGTCTCTCGTAACCAATTTAAAGTTCACATAATTAACAAATACCTTATTAACCCTACTGAAATCTCTTCGATTTAATTCCATTCAGTAATTCCTGGAATTCCGAATACTTCCTCTCCTACTTTAGCTCTTGGAGTTTTTCTTTAGTCTGGAATACCTTCTAGCGCATTTCCGTTCGGTAATTAGTTCTATAACCACACGCTACCAGCCACTGTTAATACCTATAGTTGCCTTTGAGCCGCTTTCAATCCTCTGGCGATATTAAAATTTGTGATGAACTAATTTAGTCCCTATATAGCGTCGGTTAAGGATCCTCGTGTTCTCAAAACAAATTCTGTGGCATTAATAAATTTCTCTTTGGCAGGACACCTGCTTTTTAATTTCTACACTTTCTTTCAGTGAAAGTGCTACTCCATTTTAAAGGTTATCAAACGGCTAACGCTGCATTTAGATATGTTTTAAGGCTAAATTTTTTTAAAAAATCATTGAACTTTTTTTTTAAAATGTCTCCGATAATATTCAACGTAGTGATGAAATACAAAAATATTGAAGAATAGAAACTGTACAATTTCATTATTGTTTCTAATCATAACAAAGTTTCACAAGTAATAACTAATTTTAAACTTTACTTAACTAATGATATTAACCCTTTTACGTTACTACTCTAAATCCAGATGATATTCAAAATCAAAAGTGAATAATAGGAGATTTTTACAAAAACGTTTGCAAGGCAAGAAGATTGGTATGTAAACATCAATTTAAGAAGATCTTTGTTCAAGCCGTCTAAGTTTTTCTCGAGCGAAATTTCTGCAGTCGTCAGCGGGCGATGGTTGAATTTATTTGCTCGGCACTGCAAGGCTAAAAGGATTACTATCCACTTTCTCTAATTAACGTGTAAATAAACGTTTACGTTCTCATTAAAGAACAGTAGCAGGTGTTGCGATATCGGCTGCAGTGCTAATAATAATATATTTAAAGGTTATTCCTTCGGTCTTATCGTGCAAGGTGATTCCTATGCGGGCAGCTACATTTTTACCTAGAGTTGCTTTAAGGACTTAATACTTTTTATTAGTTCTTTCTTAGTTTTATCTCCTACTGTCTATTGGTAACATTCTAATTACTTAGCTTGGATGAATCGAAATAAAAAAACCCAATATTCCGAATACCATGACCAGAGTTTTAATATGTCCAAGGTTAGAATAGAAGCAGAGCAGTTCCGATTACGAGGTTCAGTTAAATCAATCGGCTCGACAGACATTATGGTGTACATATTATCAGCTTCTATTAAGGGTTTAGGACATCACTAGTCAGATTTAGACAAAGCCCCTGACCACGCCTGTCCGTCTGTTGGCGATTCAATCAGATACGATTCAACGGATTCCGGATCGATCTTCCCTAACATATCGAGAGGTTCGCAGAATAGTCCCATTTCCATTCAAATAATTTTAATGGTAAATTTCGCAGAAGTTTCTGGCTACAGAATTTACGCTCAAAACTACCACAATAATTCTTGATGTTTTGTAAAAATATCGTTTAGTGAATGTTGATATAGTATAAAACCCAAGATGGAATAAAAAATAAAATGTGAATTGTATTTGAATGCGAGTCACTTAAATATGTAGGCAGACTTTTGATTTTGAATTTTGATGTAGCTCACTTTATTGACCTTCATTCGATCAATGGATTAGTTTAGATATCAATACAGTTTTCTAATTACTATTTTGTTTAGTGGGTATCATTAAAATCTTTGGGTTGATTGAATATAGAATTATACTCGTCAACGTACAGGTAGAATTTTTTTTTTTTTTTTTTTTGTCAGAATTTCTTTTTTACGCAGAAATCAATGCACTTATATCAAATCTGTAGAAACATTACAGAGCAATGGTTTTTATATCCGTCAATGCGGCAGAGGCTTCAACAATTTCCCATCGAAAATGTTAATAATAGTAAACATCATTAATTTTAAACCACACAGATTAAGTTGAATCGGCCATATGCGGTTACAGTTCGTAATAAACTTTAATGACTCAATTCGATTTAATAAAGCCTTTTAATTTTCCTACGCGCCATATTGTAAGTAGTTGTTACGTGCTGGCTCCTGTTATTTATGCAAATATTTAAGGGTGCATATTTATGTCTGTCATTGCGTGCTCAAAGATTATCCAGGTCATACTGTGGTTAATGTATTGGTTTAATGGTAGGGAGGGGGCCTTGATTTTTTTAAAGAAAATAATGATGTACCGCGTAATGAATGTGTTTTGTCTTTTTAATTGCGTCGTTAAAAAAGGTGAATACGATGATTTTCAAACAATCGTTTTGGGATATGTTGCAACTAGATTTGTGAGATATTGAACACTTTTGTATTGCATGTCTGGAGATTTTCTCACGATTTTATACACTCACTTTCTTGTTTGTTTGTTTGTTTGTCGTTCCGGTTGGATTTTTGCAGCTCAATTTTGAGGCACTTCCCGTTAAGCTAGCAAGCTGAAATTTTCAGGGTAGCTTCAAACCCGATGACAATGCAATTTACAACTATAAAATCGGCTGGACCGATTTTGATAAAATTTGTATGGAATGACTTGAGGCAGAAAAAAATAAAAAATAGATTTAAAAAACCTAAAAATCCACGTTTTTAAATGTCCTAAAAATAAGAAAATAACCCTACTGGGCTGAAAGAGGGGCCACTCAAAACGTTTAAAAAAATCTATTAATTTTTCGTTTCGTGTTTGGTAATTGATTTATTAATTGACCAAAAGACATGCTAGGTAACGAAATAATTTAATCAAGGTATCTAAAAACTTCACCTGTTTTAAATCTTGTGTAATCTATGTATGCAATAGTGACATTTTTAGTGTCGCAACCAAACATGATCACATACTTATATGCGAGATATTTTAAAGCATACCATATGCTGACGTTTTTTACCTCACTGCATTAATCAGTGGGTGAACCTCGTTCGTCAAATATGTGGATTTTTTTTTCGTACCTAATCCAATGATGTTATGTAAAAACATTAGAATTTTCAAAAAGTACTAAATGTTTTCCCTTGGATGGTATAAACCAAAAAAAAGGTTAGTATTGCTAAATATGAACCCAGTCTAGCTTCATATTCCGTTAGGGGCGCTAGTGTGTCGTTCGCTGCTCAAGAACAAACCGGTAAAGATAATGTCTTTGCTTTTGTTTTTTTCACGTCCGTCGCCAATACCATAGCCCTAGGTGACGTTGCCTTCGTAAGTGTGCTCCTTTTCCCACGCAACCTCCTGCATTAGTTATCGCAATGCGACTTATGCGACGAATGAGGTGGCGATGGCGCTCGCACGGCTCGATCGCAACGTCGCTCTTTGGCGTATCATAGATAATGACGTCATAGTTTTGAAATGTCACTTTTTTGTTGACAATCCTGAAAAATAACACTTTTAAGTAGACTCACTAGGAGCTATAATTAAGTGATCAAAAACATCAACAAATTTGAGCCCTTTACAAAAAAGTTCAGATTTTGACTGGAAACAGTAGGTAGTTGATTTTTCACTCATGTAAGTGGTACTACTTTTGCTTATTGACTTTTAAGTTACATTATAAATTCTTCATACAGTCGGCGAAAGATACAAAAAGAAGAATCTTTCAAAGTCGTACCTCGCTATCAAATCTCAACTCTAAATAGATCTACGCTACAAAACTGATTATAAGTTCAATAATTTAATTTTCTCCATCTCGAGACTCGGAGCTAAAATTGTAAAATTCCCTCCACTCTTGACCTTTAGTGTAAATTCTATTTTCTAGAACTGTAAAATTACTGCAAGTAACTAAACTGAAATAAATCCTTTTCTCTCCGTAAATTCTGACTTTTACTAGTTAAAACGATAATTACGACGCCATCTTTTTCCCTGACTCTTCTTTGAATAAAATTGACACGGCCTGTCAAAAAGATGCAGAAAGATAGTGAAAAACATATATATCAAAAAGTCCAGTTGAACTAAATAGACATTTTATACGTAATTTTATTTTTATTTGTAAAACACAAGAGGTAACAATTATTACAAAAACAAATATTAAAATATAGTTAACATTGCAATCTAGACTGAGACCCAGAATGAATTTTCGGGATTAAATTCAATTAGGTATAATTGTATAAAGAATTGTTGTATATTCTTTTAGTAATCATATGATAATTCCAAAACTATAATTAGGTATTCCAGTAAAAATGGAGTTATGCTTCTAACACTGCAACATCTTCGCGTGTCATTTGTTGTTAAGCAGCCAACTCTCCGATTTATGTAAGTACTGTTAAATAGAATAGGAAAAATACTGGAAAAACTACCCTTACTTGAAAAACTACGTACAGGCTGTCGGAAAAAGGTTTGGAATCTTTGTAATTGTTTAAGTTATATTAAATTAATGTTAACATGTTATTGTAGGTATGCACGAGTTATAATTATTTTATTGAAGCGATATATGGAATTTGAAATAGTAAAAGCTGTTAAAAAGTCTCAAAATAGGGTTTTACATTTGGATTTTAGATGAAATTCTAATGTGAAATTAACGCGACTGACAATTTATTATTACTTCTAGAAATTTTCGTCACAAGGACTTAAACTGGGATTTTGCAAAGGTTTTTGCATCATAGAACATATTTACAAAAAAACTTGTTCTAAAACAGAAATGTTTTTTAAAATAATTATTACAAAAAATATATTGATTTGATAAATTGCATATTGAAACATTGGTATTGGTATTTTTGGAATTTCACAGAAATCGTTCGCCTTGCTTTGTTCTATCAAGAACAATGTAATTAAATCGTGTTCAACTGATACAATATAGTTAAAGATTACGATTCTACAAAATTAAATGTGTCCGCCTGAAATACTCGGCAGTTATGTTGTCAAACAAGTTGCATAATGTGTAAGCCGCTGCATCAGCTTACTACTAGAAGGGCCAAACCGAATCCCATATATATTGTGCTGGACTATTTTTGTGTTTCTCTTTTTAGAATTGACAGACAGACGCGTGCGTCGCCGCCGGTTTCGTAAAATATAGGTTTTTGTTAGCGGGATTTCGTTTTAAAATTGAGTTTTTAGTCCAGTTGCATTGTTTCTAATTTCGCGGAATTCCAGCCGGTTTCAATTTACGTAGCGCGGTTTTGGTTTGGTTTCGTTTCTGTTTATGTTTTATTAACTAAAAAGCTTTGTGTTAGTTTTTTTTTTTCTATTACTTTATTACTCGTCACGAATTCGAGTACCTATCGTTGTTTTAAAAATTTTTTCTATTACTTTATTACTCGTCACGAATTCGAGTACCTATCGTTGTTTTAAATTTTTTTTCTATTACTTTATTACTCGTCACGAATTCGAGTACCTATCGTTGTTTTAAAATTTTTTTCTATTACTTTATTACTCGTCACGAATTCGAGTACCTATCGTTGTTTTAAAATTTTTTTCTATTACTTTATTACTCGTCACGAATTCGAGTACCTATCGTTGTTTTAAAATTTTTTTCTATTACTTTATTACTCGTCACGAATTCGAGTACCTATCGTTGTTTTAAAATTTTTTTCTATTACTTTATTACTCGTCACGAATTCGAGTACCTATCGTTGTTTTAAAATTTTTTTCTATTACTTTATTACTCGTCACGAATTCGAGTACCTATCGTTGTTTTAAAATTTTTTTCTATTACTTTATTACTCGTCACGAATTCGAGTACCTATCGTTGTTTTAAATTTTTTTTCTATTACTTTATTACTCGTCACGAATTCGAGTACCTATCGTTGTTTTAAAAATTTTTTCTATTACTTTATTACTCGTCACGAATTCGAGTACCTATCGTTGTTTTAAAATTTTTCATCCCCGATATGAAAAGTAATATCGATAGTTTTTTATTAATGTACTTATAACATTGTTCTAAATTCAACAAACTTTCGCTAGTTTTCCGATCCTGGCTTACCCCGGAGAGAAAAGTAAATTCCTGAGTTATTTCTGAATATGAAAATCGTTTGTTTATTGGTCTAGAAAAATAAATAAAACTATTCGCAAGGAGTTTTGTTCCCTAGTCTACCTCTACGGTGTAATTAGCCCGTTTGCCACACATATCCAGCGGCAGTTACCTCTAAGGGGAGGGCATCCCTCGACATTGTAGTACATTTGGGTCAGTGGTGCAGTGAAATGATGACACGGCCTTATTGTTCAGCTCGCCCTTTTCACCAAGTGACGTCATCGTGTCGTGACGCACTACGTTCGAAATTTTTCTGACGCCATGTTTTTTTTCTGCGAGGCCAGTACTTTGTTCGAATTTTGAGATTTTCGGCGTTCTTTTACTGAAAGTATAATGCAGATGCTCTTTCGTTTTTAAAGTTCCGCGTTCAAAGAGCGAACTTTTTTCGTTATGCCTGACAGGGTTTGATGGTCTTTGGAAGATCTTGATTTAAAATTAATTGACAAATAGTAATGTTATACAAACAATAATTACATTAAACAGATGTTTGACATTCATTTGCTTTTTAGTTTTCGGTTGCAGAAATCAAATAAACGTGTCGATTCCAATCTCTTATTGATTCTTTCTAATTATCGATCAAGTTACTCGTATATATTAAATGATACACTTTTGGCCATTTTAATGTATTTATACATTTTTTTAATAATTCCGTCAAGTTTTTGTTTGAAATACAATTATTATGTACTAATAAATGACCAGTCAGAAGTAGAGTCCTTTTGTAGGGCATAAATCAAACATAACAAAGCCAGCTAGTTAATAGAGCCTAATTCAAATAGTAATGAACAAGCGTTTCCGTTGTTCACCCATTATTTACCGAATAAAATATACTTTAACACTGTACATACTGACTTACAACTCCACATAAATCATTTTTTTAACAATAGCCTAAGGAGACCTTAGCTTTTGACCTGTCTCGGAATCACGTAATCGTTAATGACCACTCTATGCGTATTCGTGTAAAGTCGATATTCGAATGACGTATTGCTGTGTTTCGTATGGTACATTAAAAGGATATTTCGATCACGCCATCCGACTATTAGTTGACTTATATTATCATAGATTAGGTTAGCTGGAGCGTTGTTTTTATGAAGGTAATTTTAAACAATGTATAGCGAAATGACATCTTCATAGTTCCCATAAAATTTCGCCCCTGTATTTACTCTTACAAAGTAAATTGCTACATCAGTATTTACTTTAATCTACTATAAATTTCTGCTATATAATTTTGGATATCTTAAGCAAATAAACTTCCTGAAGATGCAGAGTCTTGATGGCATGAGTTTTTAAATAGTTTACGATTAACTATTTCATGTCATGTCACAGTTCACAAAGACTGTACAATACACGGCTAAAGTTATGATCAGAGGTGGATACGCACATTGTTATAGTGCGTATTTTTGTTACTGAACGGACTCGAGGTTGCGAATACTGAAACAATGTGCATGTCTGACGATACTAACAACTGTCTTGGTGTAAACAGCCGACAGCTACGCTAGAGGTTCCGTGTTCGAATCCCGACGGTGGCGGAATTTTGTGTTATTTCCAAGACACATTGTTTCACTTACCGGTCTTGATTGGAGTATTCTTATCTATGCAATTTATACCATATCGTTGCTTAGTTCCTGCGACACAAGTTCATACGATACTTACTGCAGAGCTGAGTCAATTTGTGTGTCTTGATATGGTTTATTTATTTCTTTGTATCTTACTCATACTGTCTTCTTAAAAGTACCTATCTCTTCTTTTACATGGTCTTATTCTTAATTAGGTACTGTTTAACCCAAAACTCCCCAAGGAAATGTCAAAAACATAAACTTACTCGCAGGAACACACGATGTTTCCAGTTTTCCACTCAAGCTGCAACGACACTAGCGAAAGAGAAACTCTAGGCCGATAAAAAATAGTTTTCAATTAATCCCGCTGTAACCAGTGGCGCCAGTTCACCTTGTTAATTGCGTTTCGGTGTATTAGTAATGACTTAATGTCTAGCTCATATCTGCAGTGTTTTGATGCGATGAAGATTATCTCAGTACAATCGACCCGAGTCTGTAATCGATTGATCTTTATTGATCTACGAATGATGCGCCGGCGCCGATCGGAGATGTAGCCGGTTTCAATCCTATTTCTGTTTTCCTTCAGATCTTTTTAAAAATAATCTTATAAATAACTTTAATTTAATTTACATATCGCAGGCAACTTAGCTTGATTCACCTTTCAATTAGCCTAGACTTTTGACTAAATGACGCCGATCAATAGCGGGCTGAATTATATTTAAAAAATCTATTTTATTGATCGCGATAAAAGATGCGCATAAATTCTATTCGTATGCTAATTAAAATCAAAGTTCAATGACACGTATTCGTTTTGAATATATTGGTTTTTTTTTTCGTTGTATTTATTATTTTAATTGAGGTTTTGTCAGTTGATAAGTTATTTAATTTATTAGCAGTTGCAATATTATTGAGTGATTTTCGTTAGTTCTTGTACCTACATTACTAGCTTTGTGCCGAAAAAATAATTTGTCAACCCGGATCGTGTCCTATATCCAAAATATTGGTGAAAAGAATGATCAAAACAGAATGATTTTTGAAATTTACCTCCTAACTAACCTCTGTATACTGACCTCTTTGAAATATTAGTTACGTTTAAAATGATTTTCAGCGGTTTCCATGGACCGTTTAGATGGCTACTGAAATACCGCTTAGAAATGTTATCAGCGTTTTAAATCGAGATCAGACTTCGAGCGCTCAAGTGCCGAATCAACCGTTTTACGATTTGTACGAAAATAGATGCGCCGCGCGCATGCACCATGCCTTTATCTCTAATAAAATATATTTCTATGAAAAATAACTCAGGAAATCATAATGGATTCGCTGTATCAGTCGGTAAACTTTGAACCTGCTTATATTTGAAATGTCCAAGGTTGTATGTAAGTACGTTTGTTACTCAATCACGCGAAAACGATTCAACGGAGTCGGATGGAATTTGGCATTTAAATATTACGAACATGGATTGATACATAAGACAATTTTTATTCTGAAAAATATTCGATTTAGGTATGTATCAATCATTAATAAAAATATATATATAATTTAATAAAACTGCTAATGGCGATGTTTCATTACTCCCTGGATCAAATTCAGTCAACCCTAAAGAAGTCGCGGGCTGAGGTTAGTCAAGTATAGTAGTTTGAAAATACTTTAATCAAGGAGACGTAATATATTCGCAGTATCAATCGGCAAACTTTGATGTCAGTAGTGTTTTTTTGTATGTTTTATTGTATTGATAAGTTTAATAATCTTTAAGGATAAGGAACTGCAGGATTATCTTTACTAATTACTGATAATCTGATTACAAGTTGCATTTATTCGAAGCGTGTGCTCAAAACGCCTACAACCTGTTTTTTTTTTAATTATACGAGTGCTTTATGTCAAATAGAAAGATTTAATATAAATCTTTCTAAATCACTAGGTTGGCACATATTGCAACATTCGACAAATCGATTCTCTCTGTTGTGTTACTGGCATGCTTATTTGTATTTGATAAACTTTGTCAGCTTGTTTAAAATCATAAAAAGAAATTATTATCAAACATAAATTAATTAAATGAAATGAAATATGTAGAAAAACTATAAAATTAAATTGTATGCTCTAGTAGTTTCAGACATTAGACAATAAAATAATATATAATAAAAATATACAAGATTATCTTCAAAACATTGTACAGAAGCCTATAAATATAAACCTATCGTATTCGTAACCCACATTCTGCCAATGTCAGAGGCAGTTACGATACGTTACGCAAAGGTGCGCCCGCGCCGCCTCGGGCACGTACCTCCCCTCTCCAACCTTTTCTCCCCCCACTCGACCTTGAAATAACGGCATCACTTTCGCCGTAACACGAGTACTAAAGCCACTAGAACTGACACTATTCAAACAGTTATAACATGATACTTTAATCGTCATCATCAGAACTAGTCTGCTCAACATAAGCCTCCCCCCAGTATTTCCAATCGAAACGATCCTAGGCCACAAGCATCCAGCTACTCCATGCAGCCCTCACACACATAGTTTGTATGTGTGTGAGGGCTTAACTCAAATTACAACTTTTTTTATTAATTCACAACTTTTACGTATTATTTTATCCTGACTTTAAATAGACACGAACCGGGAATAGAAACAGATCAAAGGAACAGTAAACCTGCCACATGAACTAAAACCGATAGCTGGAAACACATCACAGTGCCCCACTGAACTCTCCCAATAAAGTTGCACATACATCAACTATGACTTAACGTCGACGGTTGTTCCATTAGATTTATGGCAATGGCGGCGGGCGATGTAAATCAAGTCGACTCGCCTGGCGACCGGCGAGTAACTCGCGCGTGGCAACGAGGCACGGGGTCAAGTGAAATGTGTCAAACGTTTACCGCACTCACTTGATGACATTGTTTCTTTATTCCCGTCACATGTTTAAGCAAATCCGATTTCCTTGTATTACAAATGAAAACAAAGGGAAAATTTTAAAAGGAGAAGACTGTTTCTGATTTTAAAAATAGGAAATATTAATTTTCATCTACAATTCGAACCGATTCTAATATATGAGTGAATCGATGATAAAAAAAAGTTACGTCAGAATAGGCTTTTGTGTTTAATTGCGTAGTTAATGATATGGGAAGTCGTGAAATCTTCATAAAGACTACAATCCGCGTATTATGTCGCTGACCAACTATTAGCGTCAACTATAGATTATAATCCACGCTACTGTAAGCAAGGTCATTTGAGTATCTTCTCTTTACTTCAAAAGCATTTTTATTGTTTAAAAGTTATGTAACGTAATGAGATACTGAATTTAATGTTTTTTGGTATAAATCGAAAACATTTATAATTTTTATAGCAGCAAAGCATGATTAGGCTCGTCAATATTTTCCATTCACTTCAAGGTCATCGGTCGTTCGGTCAATGTTAATAGCTTTTGACATATGTTCCTAATACACAGGCAACTGTATAACTAAGTGAACATATAACCTTTTTAACCTACAAGTACGGAACCCTACAACACACAGAAAAAATAATAAATTTAATATCCGTACCGTAACTCAAGGTGAGCCGTAAAAGTTCCCGAATGACTTCATCCGTACCGGGACGGTACCTGTCCTCGCCTGAATCCGTCCCAATCTATATCCCAACTCCGTCCTCAAGCATTAGGCACTACAATGTAACTCAAGCAAGACTTACACTGTCCATATTAGGCACCTGGCGTACTTTGATTTCTTTCTATCATGTCTCGTTCACATTTACCAGTTACTCGCCTGAGAATCTTGTTTGACATTCAATAATACTAGCATAGATGGTTTTCGTATTTATACTTGAAGAAAAAAGCGATCCGTCTGATTGCGAGCAGCTTTCTTAAATAAATGTGAATTAAAGTATAAAACTACCTCATCCTCTCAGAAATTAATAATCAATTGCTTTATTTACAATTTATTTATTTATAATTTGTTTTTTTTAATCTTTACCCTCACACATTTACATCACCATCATAAATAGTCAAAAGGCATCAATATTGTAAATTATTTCAATACAGTATAATAAAGTTGCCAATCGACTTGAAGATTGATCAATTGACGTGCAAGTAAAACGCATTGGGTCACGCATCGCATGACACTGCTATTGAAACATCCGATTGTTAGCAAACTGTTTCATACTACAAAATAATTCCGAGAACACTTGTAATTTTCACACTTTAACTGGCATGCCTTTTTTAACTGGCATGCTTTCTCTGACTGGCACGAGCATCTGAAACTTTCGGCGTACATACGTATTTGGCGGGATGCCTCCGCCTGTAGTAACTAATGAAGGCATTTTATTTTCCTTTGGAAAAATTATAATGAACGCTGTTATTCATAGGAAATATTTTAATAACTTAAATGTACTTGACTTTATTAAAGAACAAACCGGTGTTGAGACATTTGTTAATGCAGATTTGCTTTAACTCGTTCGTTCAGAATTTTGTCATGTAGGTATATCAATAGCAAGCGAGTGCCGCAATGAATAACCAATTATATGATATCGCAAGAAAAAGTATTGAATAATTTAGCAATAAGGTATTATTTAACGTGAATTTTTAATGTGCGTTAAAGTCGATACATTCAAACGAGGCTTAAAAACCAATAGTAAACATATTGTACAATGACAAACGTTCAAAATAAAAACCTTATCAATAAGTTATTTCTAGTAATTGAATATTCATTGTACGTATCCATATGGGAAAATGTCGTGCCACAGTAAAACTTGCACCTGCTTAAAAGGAATCAAATGAAAATAAAAGTAAAGACATTTATCTGTGACTTTGATAAAAGTATGGATAAATGAAAAAATATATTCACACACATAGAACACGGTGAGGCAAACGCTGCAGGTAAAACCTTGCGAAACCTGTTTTTCGTGCTAGCAACATCGCATCGACTCGAAAATATCGTTTGCGATATGTCGAAGCGTGATTTACACAGCGATTAGTAACTATTGAATTTAATACTTGAATGCCAGTTAAGTTATTTTTTTTTTGTCTTTTAAGAATGTTTTTTACTAAGAATATAATATAATAACTAAGAATGTTTTTTTTTACCTTTAAATAATGTCTTTGTCAACTATTGTTTTGTGTAAAGTCATGTGTTAATGGAAAAAATAATATTAATTTCAAGTTTACCATCTAAATATATATTTCACAAAATACTATCTGTCGTATTAAAGGTGTAAAATATACGTAACTCGTATTAATACCATTTAACAATTCTATTTGTTGCATTACCATCGTATATAAGTCAATTTATTCATGTTGAAAGATGATATATCGAAAAATTTCGTTTGTAAAAACTAGTTGACCGTTCAGTTCTAGCTACACTTACTACTGTACTTAACATGTGTAAATAAGTCTTTAATGGGCGCTAAGTGAAAATGACTCGACTTTTGATGGAATTATTGATGGCCAATAGATTCGCACATTGTTGTTAAATATTTGATGACATACAACATTTTTTTGTATGTTTCTTTGATTGTTTTTAATGATCATCGAATTTGATATTCATAAAATAATATGTGTGTGTGTGTTACAAAGTGTTACGTATGTAATTATCTGTTAATGTGTTATATTATAACCTTATAATAACATTTTTTAGAATATACAAAATAAGTTAATTTTGAAGTCCTTGAAATGATTAACGGCGATGTGTCAAAATGGAGTGATAAGGTGCTACAATTGTAATTTGCTTGATATAAATGTATTCATAGTAGCTTTAAATTGTATGAAATAGTTAGAAAACCTAAATGTACAAAAAACTACTACTATTGTACATTTTTGAAAAAAGCAACTACGGAGGTTTCCCGCCGGCTTCTTCCCCGTAGCATTCCGAACCGGTGGTGGATAAAAAAAGACGATTTGAAAGCACTTATTTTAATTCTATTTAGGTAAATAAAAAACATTTTGAATTTGAATAGTGTGTGAATATCGAGTTTCATAAATCGTATCACAAAAGAAACATGAAACAGGATAAATTTAAAAATTGTTTTATTACATGATCAATGACAAACTCCCGTGAAAACACGTTTACGAGTTATGTTCCCGATGTATGTGAAAAACTTGTTCAATAAGTACATATCGTAAAACGTGGACTTTAGTACTTACTGCTTATTCTTTATTTAACTTCAAACGATTTCTGAGAAATAATAGTCACCGTACATAAATTTAATGTTTCAACCGTCTTTAATAACTTATGAATAACTTTTTTTTTAAATTGTGAATAGTTTTTGTAGTGTCTTACCTCCGATACTATGAAGAACAATTTCAAGAATGGCTATTATTGACATTCAGAAGAATGGACATTCATCCCCTAAGTGAAATGAGGGGTATATATGTATTAAATCTTATATACCAAAGCCATTGTGGGTCAGACGGAAAAAAAAATCAGAATTTATTGCTATGTAAATCTATAAGAATCGTCGTAAGATTTCATTAAAGTAGATGAAATTTGTAGTAAGAATATCAGTGATTTAAAAATTCCGAAGTCTTGGAAGACCTGACAAAGCCTAATCGAGCGTGAAATTATAAATCAGGGAAAGTTGACAATTTAATGATCAATCTACCCTTAAGCCGGCTCACTGCGTCATTCTTTCTTTAAAACTACTTAACTTACCAGGTATAAACTAATAACGTGTAAATATACCAATAGTGTACCAACAACATGCGAGATTATCTGTGATTGATGCACGCACACAAATACAAAATGACATGCGATTGATTAATGGTTTGTAAAAATAACAGTAATACGTAATTAAATCAATGTTCATCGCGATCAGACATACATGTCGTGTAATTAACATTATAATTAGAATCGAGTGCGGTTATCTGTTTGTTACCTTTAGATGTACTGATATTGATGAAATTGTATAGGAAAAAAAGACGGTAAAATGGTCACAGGATTGAAAAATATTGTGCAAATGAAAACTACTAAAACAAAAATGAAAACTAAACTACATTATGGAAATTATTGGAATGCCTCTTTGGTGCGGTAGTGGAAACAGCCGACTGCTACGCTAGAGGTTCCGGTTGCGAACCCGGCTGGGGCGGATCTTTATGTTATTTACAAGACGTATTGTTTCGCTTAGCGGTCTTGGATGTAGTATTCTAATATATGTAGTTTATACCATATCTTTGCTAAACACCTGCGACACGAGATTCTTCAATCTCACTGTAGGGTTGAGTCAATGTCTGTGTCGTAATGTAGTTATTATTAATTTATCACATTTTACACAGTAATTGAAGATTTTAAATAATGACTTACCAATTTTTCTTTTTTTAATGCCTCAAGCTAAATCTTTTACACAAACTCGTAGGTTACTCACGACACACGATGCGCCTCATTTGTAAAACTCCAGTCAACCTGTTTGATCTATCAATAATTCTTTTTTTCTCTTTCGCAGGTAAGTCTGGAATGTCCTAGACTGGACTCGCCCTGCCAGTTACAAGCACCACCGTATTTGGATTAAGAAACGTAATTAAGTATGCCTATCTTTCTTATCGTGTGTATCTTCATACTTTCATGGAGTTATAGAGGTTTGAAACTTTTTCGTAGGAAAAATATTATTTCTATAGATACAACGTGATTTCGGTTCTTTGTTTGCATTTCTAAAAGTTTCAAAAAATTTTTTGAAAATTTTGATAAAAAATTGGTTTTACGAAACAAATTATATTTAAAGTCCTAAGGTTGTTGAATATATAATACTCATATGCTGATTGTAAGGTAGGTAACGAAAATGTTGGTGTTTTATATTTTACAAAGTGTAAATGTGATGAACACGATCTTCATCAATTTATTAGCGATGTTTAAGTACGCAGGCCATCTCGTCGCTGACCATCAGATGAGAGTGTGCTCGTCGTGAATTCAAAAACTATAATTTTCACCAAGTTGAATCCGCAAAATACATGAAGCAATATCGGCTTTAATACAAAAGGATTCGACTTCTAAATTATAGTAATAAATCAAATTAGATCTGAATGATATAGAGTCAATATAATTTACGTAATTAATGATGCTGTAAGCTGGATACAGACTATGATTAAACGCTTGTTTTTGCTAAAGTATGGAATGAAATTAATTAAATCATTAGTGAGTTCGTATCAATCAACTAATTACTGACATTTGTATTTACAATACTATGTTTAATTAGCTACAAATTTTGGTTAAATCTTTGATGATATTTTGTGTTTTTTAAAAGAAATAATATCAAGGAATTGATTTAATTTATACAATTAACTTTTATAAATTTATGCGCCTTCAAATCTGTTAATTCAAGTACCTACCTTACTTATTTTTTATTCGTTTATTACTCAGCTTTGAAATCAACTTAAAAGTCCATTCTGATATCATAATTAATGCAATCAGTTTTTTTGTTATGACCAAAGTTTTTTGACCTAAAGCGCTCAAAAAAAAAAATGTAAAACCGGTTCATCAAAAAATACCTTTATAATGCGCAGTACACACTAAACTTTTTTTTTGAAATATGGTTTTTTATTTCAACTCGCTTGCGTCAACTTGTTTTTAATATTTTTTTACATCTCGCATTTAAAAAGCAATTAGCAGTCATTAAGAATAAGAATAACGTTGATAGCGAAGTTGTTGCGTAACCTTTGGTTAGAGTTTTACTGTAATTTTACATAGAATACCGGTAATTGCTATGGGTGTGATTTTAACATAAATGACGCGTCCTTGTCGATTTCGCAAATGTGGTTAGTTCAAAACCGCAAGTTTATTTGCAATGTGATGAATATTTTAAGGGGGGAGCCTGATTTAGAAGCTTCAAAAAATCGATTTTTTTTTTTTTGCATAAATGTCTTCCTAAACTATCTAAGAATGTGTCCTCAAAATTTCAGACGGAAATTCGCAATATTTTCGGAGTTATAGAAGAAAGAGTCGGCAAGCGTCGAGCAGGTATATACGAGCGGCCGGATCGCTCGGAGCGCGCGCGCTCCGCCCCTCGATCTATTGTTCGTGTTATGATCCAAACAGAATAACGGTCCTTCGAGGGACTGTTGACTGTTCGCAGAAGGTCATTGTAGAGCTATGTAGGGATAAAAGTATGTATTATAACGGTATATGTGACCTGGCAGCGTCGGTTCGAGCAAAGCTACATTTAGCATTTGGGTTCAGTTTCGATTTGTCTTTCGGCACGTGAACGTCTTCAAATCATGCAGAGCTATCCAAAAGTGAGCAAATCTTCAAGTGAACGCAGTGGAAAGCCACGGAAACGTAAATTCCACGGCAATCAGTTTCATAATGGCGGCTTTTAAACATCCACCACGTCTAATTGACGAACATGTCGAGCAGCACATTCGTCCTGTGTACGAGGACTTATCCAAGGACGAGCTGCTTACGAGGTGTTTGGGTGGACACACACAAAATGCGAACGAGTCGTTCAATTCCACTGTGTGGTGCATGACACCTAAACACCTTCACTCAGGCATTAAAATCATCGAAATTGCTGCTTACATCGCTGGAGGAATGTTCAACGAAGGCTACAGTGCAGCATTGAAAACCATGCAGTTGATGGATTTAAAAATTGGACAGCAATGTAACAATTTCGCCAAGAGAGCCGACGAGGAGCGCGTCACCCGACAAAACAGGCGCGATTCATTGTGTAGTAAAGAGGCCAGAACAGCCCGCAGACTCGAACAACAGGGCACAAACCAGGTTTTTGAAGAGTGTGAAGGTTTACTTTATGGACCAGGAATCGCTGATTAGCATAATAACGCGGTAAGTTTAAGAAAATTACGATTTTTCATATACGAAAACTTTGACGCACGTTTTCTCGAGTTTTCATTTTTACGATTTTTCCTAATTGGCGGGAAAGATAGGGAAAAAACTAAACGTCCTATCGAAATAAAACAAAATGCATTTTATTCGGGATGAAATTCTCTTCTAGTTGAACCTAAAAAACCTTGAAAAAGTTAAGATTAACATATTTTTTAAACAATCTAAAGTCAATTTTTTTTTTTTTTTTAATGAACTTTTTTTTCAATTCACTAAAAATTATTGAAATTTGAACGTTTTCATCAATTTTCTTGGTTTAACTAGAAGCTATACTATTCAGGAATAAAAATATTTTTGGGTTTTTTGTTTCAGATGAAAATTGCGACCTGCATCATTCCCGCCGCACAACAAAAGCGCTCGCGAGACGCCTCGGCGAAATTCTTGTCCCGGGCATAATATTGCTTAAATCTTCATGAAAAAATTTGAGAAGACTGTTGAAATATACAACAATAAAACCTGAAAGTTTCATTCCAATCGTATATTTTTTTCCTTCCCAAAAAAATCCTTCAAAAAATCGATTTTTCGAAGCTTCTAAATCAGGCTCCCCCCTTAAAACTGTGTTCAGTTCTTTGGAAATATTGTTTTTCCTTTGAACCTTTAATTGACAGATTGTTTTTTTTTGGTTCGTAAAACATACGCTTCGCAGTTGTGATCACAGCGATCGTTGGCCAAAAAAATTGATTACTTACGACTCAAATTTTTAAATGAAGTCTAAACAAAGATTATCAATATTACTTACCTGTTAACCGGCATAAGTGCTCGCCTCGTGCTTTGCATTTTTTTGCCATCGCGACCTTGAGGAATCAATTACGGAATTACCGGTACGTTACCATATTTAACCGGTATTTTTTTTTTTCTCCGTTCAACCTCCCTCATTACCTTAACTACAAATTACTGGCAGACTAAACGAAGTTCACTCGGTAATTACATAGTCCAGCTCATAATTGAAATGGATTACTTTTGGTATTTACATTTTCGTTATAAAAACCCTTGTCTGTTTTCCTTGAACTTCTCTACGTGATGCTGTCTGTCGATCCTGCTTTTTACAGCTGTCGTAATGGTTATTTATTTCTTTCAGTTTTTTTTTTTTTCTATAATTGATTTAACAGACTCGATAGAAAAACGAAATCAATTCAGATTTATTAAAAATATTTTTGCTTGTCTATTATTAAATGTTTCCGTTGTAAAAAAAAATCTTAAAGAATGTATACTTTACTTATTCCAAAGGAAATCGAACCTGTGACCTTTAACATTTTACAAGTGCTCCATCCGAGTTCCCAATTCCGAACTGTTTAATATACGTCCCGGACTGATGCTGATCAATCTTCGGCTTTTATTACGCTGTCACAACCTATATGATTGATTCCGCGAATCGTTAAACAATTTATTGGATGAAAACCATATTATTCATAAAACGATTGGCTAGATTTAACACTAACTATTACTGCAAGGATGCCGCGCTTTTTAGGATTATGTTACATTTTTTAATTATTTTGGTTTTCCTTTTCAATACTATTCATTCGTGTCATTAAAACATGGAAATTATTTTTCTACAATATAACATTCAAAATAAAATTTTCATTTTCAAATAAATCATTAATGAAAATAATTTTAATAAGTGTATATAATTTTAATACAATTTTAAGGAGTTAAGGAAATAATGTCGAACATTATCATAGTGGATAAAATTCTATTGTGGGATATTAAATTGCGAATTTAGCGTTTTTTTTTGTTAACAGTACCCCTAGTATCTACTAACCCCAACTAAATGAGATCTCGTTTCTCTTCAGACCCTTTTAAATAGAAATCATTTTTTTGCTGTCTGACATTTTGACCTGACCGATAATTTTAAAAAAAAAAAAAAGCCGACGCCATTTTACAAATTGTTCAATATCCTTTATCCTTATTACCTTTAAATCGAATCATTTTTAAATCTTATCGAATCGGGTGATAAACAAATTTTACACCTTTAGTTCTGAAATTAAAATGACCACGTATGCAAATATTTGTATTTAAAATTATCTTCATCCAAAAAGTACCAAAACAAACCATTAATTTAATCATTTGAAAATCCTCTGCAGTTAAGAAGCAAGGTGACCTGCGGCTATAAAATATAATTAAAGGTCATATTTAAGTGGCATGCAGGAGAAAAAAATGGGTCTTTTGTCTCTTAATACTATAGCAGTTAAGTTCTATTTTGAGGAACGATTTAGTTTGTGTCCGTTGTTATTTAAACTGTGTCTGGATTCTGGATCCTTATACGTAATTATTTCATGTTACAGTTTAACATAACCTATTATGACTTAACTAACGGCTTCTATACACATTGGCTTAAGTGCAACCAACATCTCAACTCCACTGGCCTTGTGGCTTGTGATCGACATCCTGTAATTACTCTGATTTTTTGGGTAATGTGGCTTTAAAACGTTTGCATACTTGTCCAAATGAGATATAAAGGAGATACTTTTTTTGTTTTGAATAATGTTTACAGTAATATAACATTAAAAAAATCAATTATATATTTTTTCCCTAACATATGGCCGAAAATTTAAGTCGTTCAAAGTTAAATTTGTCCCCAAAAAATCTAAAGTACAAAAAAGTCTAAAATCTTTTTCGACACTTGGTTTCGCTTTTTGTAGTCACAAAATAGCCATTTACTAGCCTCTCCTAGGCTCGTTGGGCCAAGGTGTAGGAGTGATGTAAGTGGATCACATATTACACGACTTAATTTCATAGATCGAGTTAATCGAACGCTCGGTAGTAATCAGAGACTCGATGTAAAAATGCGGTTTAAAACGATTATTACTTTTAATCGAAATTGTTAATGCACCAGACCACTCCGCCGTCGATATAGCTTGTTAAAAAATATGAAAATTACGTACGAGTAGGAAAGTTTTTTTTTCTCGATTTAAGCTATCAAAGTTTTTTTATGTACCGAAAAAAAAGATTGTCAATAACGTAGGTTTTTACTCAAGCGGGTATAGTGGATGCAGTCTGTCTGTCTCCTCATTTCTACTATCACTTGTGTTTAAATGTTCTAACAGTTCAAAGTAAAACCGCGAACATTGAATAATATCATTATGCTTTATACAAGAAATATTCCCCTGATTTGGTATTTTAACGAAATTAAATTCTCAGCTTAAATTTTCTTTGACGACATTTCCTAATTTTCCAGGCAAGAATTCAGTACTGAAACCTTGTTTAAATATTTCAGGGAAACGTTTAATTTATGTTGATGTACCAACACACATTTTCACCAACATTAAAAGGGGATGTTATGACGAATTAACATATATTAGTGCTGTAAGTATTCTTTTATTATGTACATGTGAAGAGGACTTGGTAGCTCAGTTTGTTACGTGCCTCGGTTAACTGAACGACCCCACCCGACAGGCCGAGGGTTCGAGTCTAGGGTCGCCGTAAATTTTAGCTGCTACGTTCCTCAATGTGCCTATAGATGGATAGTGGCGATTAAGTCAAACGGGGTTCTACGGGGAATCCGGCAAGAAACCTCCGATAGATTCGCAACCTGTCACAATGGGACTCAACATTAACATGCGAGATGTGGTGTTTACCACCTCTGCCTACCCCTCTCGAGGGGTTAATTACGGCGTTAGTTTAGGTGTTTATGTATTATGGAACTGTAAACTCTAGAACAAAGCCTTCTTGCGTATAAACCACATGTGAGATCCAAGCTAAATGTTTAGGATTTTGTAAAACATAAAAAATATCGAACAGACATTAAAACCTTAAGGAGTTTTGCACGTTGGGTGTCAACGGGACCCTACTACTAAGCCTATCCGTCTGCCTGTCAGTCAGCGGGCTGTTTTACCGTTATCGGTTGTGCAATTTTCAGTAAATCGTTTTTAGTGTCTCTAAAAATCAAGTTTAAAAAATTTAATTGATTTTAAAATAAATGGGCCATCTTCCATATCGTTGCTTGCTGGTTTCGTCAACTAAGGTCTACATCGGCTTTGTACTGTGAAAGCCTCGTATGAAAGTTCAATAATTTTTTTCAAAGAAAGCAAAAAATGCATCATATTCCTTTATCTAAGAAGACTAATGAAATGATTCATTCTTTTTATTAATCGTATGTTCATCGAGGTCTGAACTATAAATTTCTGTTCAGCATAGACTTCTGTTACAAAGTTTTATACTAAAAACCTATTACTGTGTACTGGCCATATTTTTTTTTTGTATTTAATAGGTTTTCAAAGTACGTTATCGATATGGAAAAATTACTACAACCTAAAAATTAACATGAAAAAAATCTAATCCTTGCCATAAATACTGCAATCCTATGAACAAGAAAAAAAAATGGGCGAATTTTTTTTTGGACTGCGTATAAAAATGTCGAATTAAACAATCTAATAATCTAATAAGATTCTATCTTGCAAGTGCAAGGCTGTCAATGTGTGTTTTGTAATGTGGATTTCATTTATTTAACACTGTCTCTTTCTAGACGTAAACTAGTACTGCAACTGGGATGGGAAATGATTATTTTTTATTTTCTATCTCACACGCTCGCACGAATGTAATACGGACGGGCGAATGCAGAATGTTTCATACTTAATTAATTGCAAAAACATGTAAATAACCATAGTTATTAATGGAACAGGCGCATCCTGTGTATCGTTAAATAAAATATTGAAAAAAAAAACAACAACAACAACATTGCCGAGACGCTGTTGTAAAATGATGCGGTTTCGGTTTTTTTTTTTCGGTTAAGATGTTTGCTTATTGGTTTCTAATTGATTTTCCATTGGGTTTTAATAAATTAATGTGCACGAAAATAATGATTCTGCCCAGTTTTCTTCCTATTTGTTTTTTTTTAAATATTTATTACATGAAATCTGTTTAATTGTTGTATTTTATTGTTTATTTACAAATGGCTTGGATCGCTTTATTTATTTAGGTTCCAACAAAGGAAATAAACTTTGAAAGATTATGTAGAAATATTTTTCACAAGATATAAAACGAAATTTATTCATTCGGTGTGTAAACCTGACATTTATTTTCTTAACAGCCGTGGAAACAACTTAAATACGTGAGTTCATATTAATGCAACAAAAAACCGATAGGTACCTACTTATATAACTAGTGAATTATACCATGGAATTGGTAATGGATCTTGATCAAAGGTCATATATCTTTTATTTATATTCATTACCTTATTATATAGTGGGTAAGGTTCAAATTCGATTTAAGAAACAATCTCGACGGAAATATGAACATCTGAAGAGGAGTGTTGAATAAAATTGGTCTATCGGTCAATTTAAAAGGACTCTGAATACTATGTAACGCGATTGGGATTGAAAAATATCAATTTAGTACTCAGATTTGTAATCTTGCATACTACTTCTAATGTAAACAACAAATTGTAATTTTTAATCGAGTACAAAGGAGATATTTTTCGTCAGTTTGAATCACATTTCAAACCAGAAGTCTTTATTTCTCTGAGGTACGGTTTAAATGATAAATAAATTTATTTTATATTAAACTCTTTTGATTTTTGAAGGTCGCTTACCTATTTTTCTTAGCCCCTTTTTCTTTATGAATTTTTGTCTTTTCTCGATTCCAATTCAAAATCAACTCCGTTACCTCAACCGACATCTAAGCGTCATCTCTGACAATGAATCGCCTTGAACACATTGTTATTTACTATTGAGGTCATAAGATTAGAGATCAATTGTAGTCCTCATATCGTGATATAAGGACTACAATTGACTACAGTGATATGAAAAACTTTAAGATTTATTATAGTAGTGCTATATTGTATCGCATTGTTCATTTTGTTTTTGCCCACGTCACGGAACGATGATTTGAACACAAATTAATAAGCTTCTATGGTAAAAAGTATGTTTGTTCAACTTAACCGATTTTGATGGAGTTATTAATGGAAAAGTAGTCAGCCATGTTATGTCAAATCCGATAGTGCGTAAGACCAAAAATTTACACAAAAACTGTGGTACATTTTATGGTCACTCGAAAAAATTATATAAGCAATTTTTTTCTAAGTACATAAATACATCTATGACTATTTTAATAGGCACATCGTAAACTGAGAAACGTTGAGTCGTAATAAAAATAAAAAATGGTTGGTATTCAAGTACACTACACAGCAATAATCTAAACACTTGATATGCTTGGTTTTGATTTGTGTGTGTTATTTTTATTAATATATCAACCATCAATATTGCTAATTGATACCATTTAGACATAATAATCTTATCCAATATATATAATACTAGAAGCTCACCAAGCGATTTTCGTACGAATTTTCATATATATATTCAAGTATATCTAAGTAAACTAGGTTGCTATCAAATTCCACTTTAATAGATCAAGGAGTATATACGTTAAATATAGAAAATAATATGAAAAGCAATTGTCATTGACTTTGTTCATGTATGTACCTTCTTGTATGGCATAACAACAGTATATCTGTGCCAATAACACAGTAAGCGCATATACACACTAGCGGTTGATCTGCGGGACAGTCAGCCGCGAGGTTCAACCGCTCTGACATCCTAATATGCAACCGCCTCTGATTGTACGCACAACCGCCTAAAAATGTCAACCGCTAGTGCGTATAGGCGCTAATTGTTTTGACATTGAAGAGTTTCGGCTAAAAGAAGCATGTAATTTAAGAAAATGTCCCTCAAATTCGAGGTTTTATATTTAGCTCTACCAATGGAATTATATTAGCGTCGCTTCACGTCCATAGATCTATAAACCATATGTTTTATTTTTGTTATCGTTTAGGGAATGGTATAAATTAATTAATATTTACTGTAAATACGATACGATAACTAACAACTACAGATGATGTTTACCTGTAATTGCAATTATAGGAAAATTATTATATTTAATTGCGCATCTTTTGCATGTGTGAGGGAAACGTGACGTCATTGAATGTACAAAATGGCGGGTTGCCCGTTTAATTATTAATAAAAATAAGAAAAAAGGAATTAGAAAAGTATCTTATAAATGTATCCTTTTTGTTGAGAAAAATAAATAAATTCCCATGTGGTAGGTAAAGTACATGGTATTTTATTGCTCAACCTAAAAAAAAATGATATCAAATCTCATTTTAAAACGCTATCTGATTTCGCGTAATAAACTAATACTAAGGATCATGCATTTATCGGTATAAATAATCCACATAAAACGACATTTTTTTATCAAAGCGCCTTAAGTAAGGCACCGGTCATTAAATTTACGACTCGATACAAATGTAAAGGTGATTTCAAACAGGCGAGTTATATCGCTCTAGTTATGCCCTTGAAAATCGATAACAATTTTACGGTTATGGTCGTGTTGTATGTTTACGGTTTTCCCGTACGCTTTCTAAGGAGTGTATTCTTATTTTGAAAATATTGAATGTTTATGCCAATAACTAAGCTAGCGGCAAGTATGGTAAGCTTGAAACTACAAACTTGCTCCAACAATCTCAACCTCTAAACATGCCAATACTTATAAAGCTTAGTAAACCTCTACTTCCATTAACACTTCTTGGTCGTTCTTCTTTTTTACCTACAATGAATCGAAGTTTTGTTTTTTTGGGTTTTGATGATAAAATAATGGTTTCAGTTTACGATATAAAAATTGCATCTGGGTTTTCATTAGGATTTCTGGAAGTTTCCTTTTCATACAATATTGTTTTTTTTTTAATTGTGGTTTAAAAAAATAACGTGACAGAGTGGTCGTTTTCAGTAGAGACCACAATTTGGTTTACCACTCTGTCACGGAATTTTGAAAAACCAATGTATAAAAGCTGGTTGGAGATAGTGAAAGATTACTTATATAACATTAATAGATAAAAAATATGGAGGTTAATTAGAACTTTATAAAACCGTTAATATCAATGATCTAATGAGATGCCATGATAAGACGAAGGACAGGTGATTGTCGGTAAAGAAGATCGACCCTTCTGCGTTCTATTTGGCTGTCGGTAAAATATCGATTATTTCCAGACGAAGGCGTCAGTTAGTATTTAAATGAGAATGATAGATAAACGTTTGCATTTTTAATTATTTGCAAATTTGAATCCAAATACGTTTGCCGGATGTATCTAGATTCAAATATTATGCGGTCATATGTTTTCTGAGTTCTTTTTAGTTATCAAAACACGTAAAAACTGAAATCTCAAATGTATTATGTTCCAAAATTATCATCTTACCTTTCGATAAATAACGCTCGGTTTAAGAATAGCATCCTCTCCTTTGATATTGGAAATAAGGAAAAATATTTTAGTGCTTGTTTTGTTGCCGGTACTGATGTCACCTTTACCGCTTTTATTTTCGCAGCTCCGCATAAAAAGTGATTCAATTTTTTTTTTTTTACAAAATGATACATCGCCTTTTATAGAGGTACCTGAAGTTTAAAAAAAACTGATGTAAGTAATCATTTATTTTGGTTACTTGAGTACTTATTTTGAGTCCATTTTAATAAAAAATTATTTGATTTGATTTGGTTCTTTGTTTTTAGATCATTTTAACATGAAATAAAATTTCATAAATGTGAAATTTTAAACTGCTTTTATCCGGTTGCTTAAGATACCTAAGGAGCTTAAGTTAATTGAAACAATAATCTAAATAAAGTAATAGTGTAATCTAACCTAAATTATATATCTAACAATACTAACATAATTCCAAGTCAACTACCTTTACTAACCCAACACTTACCACTATGAATTCAAATGTCCGAAATAAAGATTTATTATTATTATTATTCTCTTTATTTATTTTAATTCATAGTTTAGGTTTTTACAATATTTCTATAAAAGTAAAATAAAACACAGATACAAAATATAAAACACTATAAAACCTAACCGCGCACTAGAGTGCCGCCGGCAGCGGGGCAATGCTCAAGTTACCGGTGGTTAGGGCTGCAGAGAGAGGAACCTCCGGACAATGCGCGCCGTGTCTAGGAGTACTGCCTTCTGTATCTTATTTTTATTAGGCAGTTAAATAGTTTCATTTGGTGTAGATATTGTAATGAGTATTAAAAATCCAGCCGGGTACTAATTATACTACGAAAGAGAAAAACTCAAGCTGACTAATTACATTATGCATGAGGGAGGTGCAGTGTCAAAACGCTCGGATTCCAAGTTTTATCTCACTTCAGAATTATAATTTTAAATGTATTTAACGTTTTTAGAAGAACTTTGTCACTGCGCTGTACAAACGGCCATGGATCATGCTAACCTGTTTGCACTACGTACCGTTCTTTGGTTGTACAGCATGAGGATTGATAATGCAATTGCAGCTTTATTGGTGGTCGTCTATACATGTTTTGTTGGATATAAACATAATTCATCTTGTTACATTAGTCACATTGTCACCAATATTACTGGTGTAAGATTTAGGTTGGTATCTAATTTATACCCTGTTAGTTAGTGGCATACCGTGGTGTTTAGACGGTCAGGCGTCTCCTGACTGTCTCCCCTTTGATTTTTGGGCCTCTGGGCCATTTCAATTGCTGTCTCCGCTTTGCTGGGAGGGAAGTCTGAAACCGCTTTCTTACTGCCCCCTATTTCTTCTGATTAAGTTCCTTGCGGGTCCCAAGAGAGCCGGTAGGGTGTCCGGGCACAGCCTGTGCATCACTGCACAGCTGCATTATTCGTTGATTATTCGATCAAAGGACGCCACTGTTGATCCTGATAAACAGGAGTTGCAGTGGTGGGACAGAGTGGTGGGTGTGCCCCGAATTGTTACATAAGTCAATTTAATATTACTGTTGATATCTGTTAAAATCTTTGAATATTACAGACAAGAAAAAATCAATAGAAAACTGTGAATTGGATTTTACAGTTATTTATTTGAAAATTTGATAATAATATTTCATGTTTTTAAAAAGAAAATTTTCATATTTTTTTACTTTTTAACTTCTTTCAAAGTGACTAAACCCTATATTTTGCTCATATACTTTTTATATTTGATGAAATCAAATCACACATAATGACAAAATAGTTCTAATTAATTGTTTTTAAAACAAAACCATATCAAAAACTTGCTTTATTCTTCATTTCGCCAATGTAACCGCTGTGTATAATACATGTATGCCTATGCAAGCGGAACTTCGGATGTGGAGATTTTTCAGTGTTCAAAACCTTGATTAAGATAAATCTAGATCAGAAAAGTTTGGCCGGTATGTTTTAGCTCCTGTCAATCATTGTAGACCTTGATTTAATCAGATCGAAAATGTTGCGTAGGTGCAGATTCCTGGGTATGCTGTGAAACACTAACATTCACTTCCTTTGAATGAATGAGTCTGACTTGAATGATTTAATAGATGATAACATTGAGTTTCTTAGCGGGAACGGGACATAGGGGTTAAAATTGTCTTATCTTATTGTCTTTTTTAGTATTTTAGCAGAAATTAATGTGTAAAATGTAATGTAATGTAAAAAAAAATACCAGTGAGTATCTGTAGTCTTTACAAGTGTGGAGAACGTGAAATACGCCGATTTGGCTGCCCTATTCGTCATCTCCCTAATAACTCAATAAAGCCTGCAGTAACAGTACTAGCATGTTACTGTGGGCACATTTATCATTTGCTCATTTCTCATCATCTCATCCCTCATCATAACAAATGCCGATGCAAAAACAAAATAATGATAACATTTTATTTTCGACATGGGAGGTATATCTTGTCTTACGCCGGTTGGTAAACGTGCATGGTTCACGCTGCGATCTGCGATATTCGCTTTGATTTAAATGTTAATTTATCTGTTTATGTTCAAAGTAGGTAAATATAAGAATCAATACAAATCAAGATATCCATTAAATACTTAAAGAAAACAACAAAGTAAAAAATATAAAACAACAAGGGAATAAAAATTACGAAATTCAATCGTATTTCCGATTTTCTTTGAGGATATCACGAGAAAAGTTACGCTGCAGACTGAGTTATCTTGGAAACTTTTATTCTTTAATAAAAAATTACAATACAAGAGGTTATCTCCTCTTTCTAATGCGTTTCTATTCATTTATTTTATATTATCCATTAATATAGAAAAAATACCTACGTTAGAACCAAGATGAACGAATTAATTTTCATTATCGTTCAGTTTAATTTTTTCGGATTTTTATTATAATTCTTTAGGCTTTTGTGGCTAGAAAACGTAGCGTTGGACAACTCACACGAGATGTCCCCTAATATGTTAATATGTTTTTGACCAGTCATCGTGTCAAGACAAAAGAATTTGCCGTCAAACCAGCTGATATTATCTTAGGATAGAATTTAATTATACATCAACAAAACGGTGAAACTGTTGCACTGACAAAGTTAAAACAAACACTCATTAATAATCCTTAATATATTTTAAAATATAAGTTCCAGCGATCAGTCAACGGCAAACGAAACAAAAGATATTAGGGGTGCGTTCGGAATAGCGAAATATTAATGGTAACCGCCACCAGGTGGCACTCTCAGAACTTTAGCGAAACAATTACACGTCCTACCTACCTAGCTGACAGCCCTCTTTCTATAATGATACAAGTTTTCGGGGATTTCCGACGGTTCCAAAACTAATTTAGTTTGTGAAATGATTTGTGGTCGCGATTTTCAGAATCGTGTTCGAAATGAAATAAAAAATGAAAAAAAATAAAAACGAGAACTGAAGATTTTACAATGGAGATTAATGGTAGGTAGGTACGTAGGAAAATGTGTTATTAATTATATTGTCACATTCGTTCTATCATATCCTTTATTTATTCGCATTTTTAGAACCGACATAAACAAACAAGGCATATTTTCTGAGACCAAAATTAACAATTGACTTTCATAGTACGATGAGTAACATTATCAAACATTTCCGAATTTTGTAGCAATTTATTTTTGTCTTCAACCAAGTCTTTCCTATTTAAACCGAAAAAGGGTACATTACGATTATAACAGCATTAATAAAACGTAAGGGGGAACGCACGTGTCGGCTGTCGGTGCTCGCAAGCGAATATCAATCAGAATTTGTCAAGGGTTTCTCGCTTCGTCACTCGCTCTCTTGACGGACGTCGGCATTATACGCAAGTCACTGTCAGTCAGACGACGTCATTCGATCCGGGCTGTATCCTACTGAGAGCGAGGGTATTGTAACTATAAGGTATTAACTCATCTTTGTTCCAGCTGATTTTGTAACATCGCAATCCATCGGGTCTTTACAAATTAAATTTACAAAACTGTTGTACAAATCGGTTGTTGGTTTCGGAGATTAGCATCTTAAAGACGGTATAACGTGGTTTTAAATAAAATTCTCTAAAAAAATTAAGGCCGTGTAAATTTTTGTTTAACTTAACGGTTGCGCTTTATAGTCGTTAAAGTCCGCGAAAAATGTTATGAAAACATCTGAGAATATTTTCTCTTGTATCGGACTTCAACCTTTATTTCTGCTCATCTCTTAACCAAATTCAATCAGCTTTACGATCAATGTGTGCGATAGAGATACCAGATATCAACTTTATACAAGCTTTTCATTCTAACAAAACCGAAATACAATAGACGATTTTGTATATAGTGAATACGCTACTGAGCAGAAAACGATGATTCATGTATCGTAAGAGATTGGATGGAAGATAAGTGTATGTTGATATCCTATTAAAGTTGATTTGAAACTTATTGTTTGTTGATGGATGCTTGAATAAAAAATTCTTGCGACACCGCTTCCAGCATCACGTTAAAATATATAATAGATTTTTTAAATCCACCAATGAGATCCAACGTCTCTGTTTAGACTTTATACGTAACAAGCTTTTCACTTTATATTTTTATAATGTAAATTGGATTTTGTCTTTTACATAAAATCCATGTGATTTTTCTTAAGTTTTTAGCTTTTCGCCTTAAACATCGGACATTCACTGAATTGTGGATTTTACACAATGCAGTGGATGCACATATTGCTGACGAATATAATGTTGCTGCGACATGTAACCGGACGCTCTGAATAATAAATTATTTTTACGTTAAAATAGAATTTAATATCGTATTTACGTACAAGAAGAGTTCGAGAAATTTTACTGCATAGATGAATGATTGGTCTCCGCTGGATCATTAATCTATTGTTTTTATGTTAAAAATGTTTACATTATCAACGGATCGTCCTTATGTAATATTTATTCAATAAACAAATCCGTGCTTTTTCCTTTCAGTTTCCTATTTTATTTATTTATGTCAAATCCGTTAAAAGCTGGAGTGTTCGCCTACGTTGCCAATCGTTTACTGAAAAAAAAAGATCCAAGCGAAAATGTACCTTATTCTTTGTTCTAGTAAATACTTTTTTTCTCTAATGAAGTTAGTAAAAAAGGTGAAGTGAAAAAACATACAAGAAATAAACTTATTACATGCACTTTTTACATGAGTGGATGCTCTTCAAATAAATTTCAAAGAATTTTTATTTATAGCATTTTTTTTTTTTGAAAAAATATCTGCAATATGTGTAATGTATGTATTGCTAATTATAGGGATGTAATGTGTAAGTGTAAGAATTGTCCTTTTCTTCTGGAACTCAATATTATCTCTTTTATAGAGGTAGTAAACTATGAATGCCCTCTATAGTTGCCACTTGCCCTTGTTCCGATGTAGAGCACTCCTTAAATAACTATTTTAATTGTGAATAGTTTTCAACTATACGGCCATTTTAATTCGACGCGTAGAAAAATTTAATGCCAAAGTTCTTTCGCTAGGGTTGTTACCGATGAAGAATTGCAAATATAAATCATGAGCTAGTTCTAATAAACATAAGTCTTCACTGTCTATTGAGTAGATACATTAATGCCTTATTATCGTGGTAATGAACAACGTCACTGGCTAACTTGAACAGTCTTGTAGTCTAGCCTATGAATTAGTGCAATTTTGTTATAATTGAATGTATCTATTTCAAGTTGCGTGCCGGGAACATTATTTATGATGGCGATGCTGCTAAGCTTCTTTCCCAGCCGCATATATTGAATCCGAATGCAATATCCATCGGCGTTAAAAGGCACCTGCGCAAAGCTACATCAAAAACTTTATATTTTTAACGACTTCAAAACCGGTAGGCCGTCTTATTTATAAATTATAAAAGGGGCGGCTAAAGCACCTGTGGAGTTGAAAATTGTAATGCAAACTTGGTAGTGATGACCCTAAAAATAGGCGGAGAACGGGACGGAGGCAAGCTTTCGGGTAACGCGTTCCCTTTCTTTCGAGAAGAAGTTTAAGGGTTTTCGCGTACAGTATTTTAACGAGACATCTCGGTATTTAAGTTTAGCGCGTTATAATGAGTGAATCAATTCAAGAATCCTTTGTTTTTTTATTTCTTTTGTTTGTTGTTAAACTTGTTCGCCAACTGATCTTCGGGATGAATAATTGATGAGGTATTTTTTTCGTCGCCTGAAACTGTTATATCTGGTGTTTAAAAGGATTCAATTTATATTCAATCGAGTAACAAATATTTTAGCTTCGAGTAAAGTAAATAAATCTAATTAATAATGAAATTCCACTCAGTTCATTACAGCAACTGTCGATGCACATATTGTAATGTGCACTTTAAAGCTGATTTATTAAACATTCATTTTAAACGAGTAAATAAGAATTCTATGTACTAAGGATTTCCACAGACACCTGATCCTGTGCAGCTGTTGTTATGATATTATTATTTCATGTAAAAAAAACCTAATAGAACAATTAGGTTAATACAAATTCTTATATCATTAGAGCTTACAAAAACTACTATTACCATCATCTGTTCGTCTATCGTTATGAAATTGGTTAAGTGTGAGTCGGATACGGACATGATGGGTTCCGTATCATCTTCTAGGAATAAAATTAATAATTTTTCTAGTTTATTTCGTAAAAGAAGCAAGAACAAGCAAAAATTGTTTCTTTTATGGGAGCCCCTATTGATTTTTAATTTTAGTATTTGTTGCCATAGCGACTGTAGAAATCGACATTCTCTGAAAATTTCAAAAGTCTAGTCTATTTCGGTTGATGAGATACAGATATACAGCGGAGGCTTAGTAATTCGGGTTCTTAGTTTTTCGGGTCGCCGATAGGTACGGAACCCAAAAAAAGTGTAAATAAAAAAAAGGTCCATACGTACGTGATAATACCACAGATCATTAACAATCAGAGTGTAACAATGGACACGTACTTAAACGATATATATACTTTTATTTAGGCGTGCTACCCGTGTACAAGATATTAGGGTTACTACCACTGTAATTTCCGAGAAATAAACGATAGCGCGTGAGAGAATAAACGGAACTAATTGGTGTGGCCGCGATGTTTTTGTATTTACTTTTAGCAGCAGAAAGGTGGAAATCTTGAAATTCGACGTATGTTTGAGTTTTGAATTTAGTGTTTTACTGTATATTATTCAAATAAATTAACATTAAAATGATCTTAGTATAGTTTCAATGATAGAATTAAAAAAAACATTATTATGTTAAAGACAGTAGTGCTATTGGGAACAACAGTCCATTAGTTCCCCATAATATATAACTTTAGTCGATTTTAGCCTACCAGTCGCAATCCGGTATTTATTGACGATATTTAATTTTTTACTGGAAACAGAACGTCGACAACCCTAGTGAAAAATTCTAATGAGATTGTATTTATACAGATGAAGCTGAAAAAAAAGTAGCTAGAATTCAACTCGTAGTTGAAATTATATCTATTTATAGCAGAACTAAAAATAAATGAAATGTCAAGAATTATGCAAATTATCCTTCATTTGTAACTAACCCGTTTAAATTTTATATTGCGCAAACGTTTTTAATTACTCGGTGCATTACAAGCTTTTTCTGGATTATTTTTATTTAACTAGGCAGAACAATATAATGATATCAAAATTTTTTAAATACAATTTGTCATTTAAAAAAAGAAATTGCTTACTAAGTGCTACATGCAAATGTGAACAGCTCTAGTATGAGAAATTGTTGAAATGTTTTTAAGGTACGTTCAGGATTCTTTGCTTTGAAACGTAAGATTCTAAAAGCAGCATGATTCTGTTTAACGTTGAAATACTGCATTTCTTAGCGATCTCTAATTACCTAGTCCAGGGCTGGGCAACCGTTAATTCTTTTACATCCATTATTTATTTATTTATATTTATTGTAAGTTTTTGTTAGACGTTATAAAATGCAAGTAGATATTTTTAAGGATATCTAAATATTAATAACGATATCTATAAATGTTGTGGATAAGTTTATTGTTCAGTTGCAGTTTTTGTTTGTCTTCAAACTGAGATATTACCCAGTTTGAGCGAGAAAAAAAACCTTTTTCTATGATGCATAATATTAATTTAAAAAACTGTTGCCGACCCCTGCTTAGTCCACCACCCATGCTGTGTCAAGGCAAATCGCAGATGGACTTTTATAAAATATCAAGCAATACCAGCAGCTGCTTCCAAGCTGTATATTGTGATAAATTGCACAAGGTACATTCATTTGAAACGTCCTATACAATTAATTTATTGGATTTTCATAGAGACAAACTCCATTGAATGCATTTTTCCTTTCCATTTACGAATTGTTTGTTAAGTTTAATTGCGTTCTATAATTATTCAAATTCATTATATATTTCTGATAAAATTAATATTTGCATTGTACTATATACCTACCTATATTTTTAAATATATAAATGCCACAAATGGGAGGACGTGGTAGCTCAGTTTGTAACGTGCCTTGGATAACCGACCGACCCGAGGTCGTGGGTTCGAGTCTCGGGTTGCCGTAAGTTTTAGCTGCCGTGTTTTTCAATGTGCCCGGATAGTGGCGACAGATTTGTAACCTGTCACACTGGGACTCAGCATAAACATGCGAAAAGCGGTGTGTAGCAAGCACCTCTGCCGACACCTCTCGAGGGACTACGGCGTGAGTTAATGTTATGTTTGTGTTTTTAAAAAGGCCAGACAATTCTGCAGCCCAATCGTTGTCAACAGTTTTCATAGTGTAAAGAAACATTTTAAAACAGGCATGTTACGAGCATATAAATTCTATAGTCTTATTTAATTTAAGACAACGGTCCCTCGTCTGTGAAGTCTGAAACCGCTTTCTTACTACCTCCTATTTCTTCTGATTAAGTTCGTCGCGGGTCCCAAGGCAGGCGGTAGGGTGTCCGGGCACAGTCTGTGCGTCATTGCACAGCTGCATTATAAGTTGATTATTCGATCAAAGGACGCCACTGTTGATCCTGGTGAACAGGAGTTGCAGTGGTGGGACAGAGTGGCGGGTGTGCCCCGAACGGTCCCTCGTTCCAGACAAAATTTATGTCGATTTAAAAATGCTAATAGCTTTTTTGAATGTTCTTGTACAGAAATAGATCAAAATCAAATTAGTTCCCGATAAGATCAGAATACATCGAAAACCCATCACTGGTTGTTGAACAAAAAATTAACAACATTCAATAATAAACTTTATCGTTATATCAGTTTAAAGTCGATTCCTTCTTGAAACGGAAAATGTATCATTAGATGGCATAATTATATGTTTAATTCCTCGCCATTATCGTTATTGTTAGTGGCAAAAAATATATCAAACTTGATATATCCGGGAGCGAATAAAAAAAACGTGATTTGCAATGCATTAAGTAGGTATTCGTTAAAGATGATTCAGTTTAAGGCGGCTTAGGGCGGGTACACACGTCAGTTACGAAAAGTACCTCGACATAAATTCAACTCGGGAAATGAAAAAGCTACGATTAAAACTTTAGTCCTGCAGAGAAGTTATATTAAATGTGAATAATAACAAAACATTATTTCAGCGAAAACGAACAAAAGAATTATATTGTGTAAGTGTGTTTGTAGTATTTTAAAATGAAAGAGAGGTTTTCTCGAAGTTTTTATCACTGTAATAGAAGTATAAAAGATATCACACAAATGTATTTGAAATAATAATTATTTTCTATAGTGATATTCCCTATTTATCCTCTGAATTGTTTATTCGTTCCATTAATTAATAATAGTTGTAATGATTTTTTAATTCGCACTTACAATAATAGGGAATATATATGATTTTTATTATTCATTTTATAATTCGATACTACATATTTACACAAATCCATTAGATTTTCTCAAATATCTGACTTATTAACTAAGTTATAAAGCTTCAAAGTCGTTGGTTAGACAGAGAGATCCGATATGTACAATGACGTCAAAGTACACGGGCGCCATACAACTTCCATAAAAAGATATATATTACTTTTAAGGGTTATATTTTAAAAATATGTTAAGACGGATTGATAAGGGTTAGAAAAGCACAGTATTATATATTGTTTTTTGCACAGTTTTAAGTTAAATTTCCATTGTTGTGTTTTTTTGTGTATACCAATACCATTTGACGTTTATTAGTTTCATTAAATAGTGGAAACTTTATTGATGTATGTATTAATTATTGTAGTGTTATTTTTATGGGTTAAACAATTGTATGTTTAAAATAAAACAATATGTTTCATATTCAAAAGCGATTTATTTTTAAATCCGCTGCACCGAATAACGTATTAATTAGAATTCTCTCCGCCAATGCGGTATCGGTTTCCATGAAATGTAATTATCTTCATGTCAGAGGATGTAATATCAGCTGGGATATTTCAGTTTCAGGAATCCTTTTTAAATCGAATGTTTGAAGTAAATTTTACGGTGCGTATTTATGAAGTTAATGGAAATTAATTATAAAAAATCAATACATCAACGTAGATTGAAATTAGTACGGTTCTTGATTCGTTGTTACAGCATAAGGATACTAGCTGACAGCTACGCTAGAGGTTCCAGGTTCGAATCCCGGCGGGGGCGGGACTTTGTGTTATTTGCAAGACGCTTTGTTTCGCTTACCGGTCTTGGATGTTGTATTCTTATTTATACCATATCGTTGCTTAGCATCTGCGATACAAGTTCTTACGATACTTAGTGCAGGGCTGAGTCAATGTGTGTGTCGTGATGTGGTTTATTTATTTTAAGGATTAAATTCACACTTGTGTACTTTGACGGTGGCGGTTAATACAGTTGGCCACTTATAAATCTTCACATACCGAATGCAATGTCAAAATTTGTGCTGGACAACTTAAGAACGGTGCAAAGTCCAAATAGGCCAGGTTAATGCATGGCCGTGTGAACAACGCCCTTAGTAGGGTTCTGACTCATTCGTGTAAGAACGCAACGTAATTATATTCGGCTGCAGTCATGTGTATATTTAAAGGCGAAGATACTATAGAAATACGGAACAAATAATAATATTTTTTACGTCTACCTACACCAGCGTCGATCCGAGCTTAGTTAATGTTTATTTATAGGTTAATTACGGGGAAAAAATAAATTAAAATGATGACATCGTTATCATGTATAGTAAAACATTGAAACACGACTCTATAGATACTTACTGTTATAAAAAGTTAAGTAAAATAGAGACTCAATATCGTATTTAAGGAAACATTAGTCATTGTTGTTATAAAATATAGTTTAACGTGAGCAAGTATGCTTTAAAATTTTTTATTAACTAATAGATTCTTGGTGCAAGTAACTATATGACCTTCATAATGTTTGGCACTGAAGTCTTCAAACCCTTGCAATGTCCAAGGTATCACGACCCTGATGAATGCGTTTCAAACATCGGTACTGTAGTGCGATGTGTTTGCATGGCGATGGACGAATGTACATGTCGAGTGTATGAGATATTGTGAGGCGATTGATATTAGGCCCTCAAGCATTTGTGTTTAGAGGTAATTACAATTATATTAAATGTGTTAGATTTAAATATCATAGTGTTTGGTTTATTATCTGTTAAACTTTTTTAATAAATTAATTTAATTAATTAAGATTTTTAATAAATACATAAATTACACAACAGTCGTGTATCCATGGAATATGTTAAAGAATTAATCATTGTTAACTAATTTGCTTGCGTTCATTTGTAAGATAAAAGATTTTATTTTCCTGTCCAGCGGACCTAAACAGGCCGTTTAAAGATTTTTTGAAAGTTTCCTTTTAGGCTTCCGTACTCAACGGGTGAAAACCGTGTCCCGATAACTAAGCCTCCGTCTGTGTATGTGATGTCCGTCCATCCGTCTGCTAGCAAACTGTATCTCATGAACCAAAACAGCTAGAAACTTGAAATTTTCGTGTATTATCTTTTTCTGTTGCCGCTATAACAAAATAAAGAGGGGTCTCATACAATACAGAAACGTGATTTTTTTTCTTTCGTTTATTTATTTCATGATTATACAAAAAAAAATACATTTTTTTTTATCTTGTACGAGGACCTAGGGAATCTTTCATGTGCAAGCCCGACTCACTCTTGGTCGGATTTTTTATTTGACGTAAGAGGCCAATTTAAAATTATTTTTTAATTTGACGAATTGCTAAGAACTTTAAGAACCATTTTACGAATATCGATAAAAAATTGTCAAATAGGCGAATTGCAAATGTTGCTCGACATAATAAGCAAAAAATAATCAGATTCGGCTCAAAGCGATGTTTTTAACCTATGGTAAAGATTGTTTTAGTGTTAATAAATTACTGTCCCATGTACCTCTACTGATACCTTCCCACTAAAGTATCAATCGATACTGCTGGATGCATGATAATCATTTTAAATTATAAGAGCTACAAGTAAATGGAAATAGCAAAGTCGTGATGCAATTATAGAATACAATATTTTAACCGATAAATAAATATTTTCAGCTTCAAATCGTCTTTTACAACTCACGATTGCCATCAATTCCATTACGAATATAACACAACTATTTATTTTAATTATAGATACGAATTGCAACGGAACTGCTTAGTGTCTCTTTTGATCAGGTTCAAAGTTTAATCCTTATTTTATTGAATATTTGTTCCATGATCTACCATTATTTGAGATTGCTAATAGGCTGTTTATTTTTTTAATTTTTCATTCGTAAAGTTCGATTCGGATCGTATTCGTCACGAGTGTCGTATCGTCAACTATAAAATATGTTACCATGGTCCAATGGTTCACCTTGACACGGGTTAGTATGAGGATGTAAGACGCTCCTCGTATATTATATACTTAATATATATTTACATAGGATATGTCGTCATTGCATTACGTAAATACACGACCGAACCGGCCATGTATTACATTATATATCTTGATTTCAACATCCCGCTATTAGCTTTGATTGTTATGTTTTTGCAGACACGGTCTTCCGTTTTGGGTTTTTTTTCCTCAACATTAAATGATAATGGTGTGTTAATTGGCTTATGGTGGTAATTAAAATTAATTAATAGTAAGGGAAATGGAAAAAAATTACTTTCAAAGATATAAACTTAAGTAAGTAATTTTTTATGAAGCGATGTTTCTCCGGCCAAATGTCGTTTTCGGCCACTTCTTTATTCGTCCTTTTCCAAATTCCTAAACGTCCACTTTTTAACAAGCCGTTTTCAAATTCCTCATTCGTCTGCTCCCCAATAAGTCTATTCCTTTTTTGACAACTGCACGTTTAATTTGATTATAAAACTAAAATTAATTCGTCGGTGGTGGGTGATTTAGTCTTTTAATTACATTTGTTAGCGTCGTGTGAACGTCAGTCGAATATACACAATCAACGAGTCGTCCCATGTGTATTAATATTAAATGAACAGCAAGGCTGGCGCAGACGAGACACAATTACTTTCGCAATTTTTTATTACGTCTTTTCAATAAGCGATAGTAGATTACTGAAAATATAAGATAAAATTATTATATTAGTATTTATTAAAGTAATATATGATCTATGTATGAAACTTAAAGAACATTAGATTTACAATCAAAATTTATATTTATAATCTTTGTTAAATGATTTTCAATCAACAACATGGATAAAAAAGAATTTGAAGTGGAAATTACGCAAAAAAAAAAGATTTAACCCTAAAGCATTTTTATAAAGTGTACAGTCTGATGACGAAGTCAAAGTCAAAATGATTTTTTATTCAGATAGAATTAAAATAAAAAAATTCATGTCATTTTTTTACTACCACCGGTTCGGAATGCTATTTCTACGGGAAAGCATCCGGAGCAAAAAACCTCCGTAGTTGCTTTTTTCAATATTCAAATACAATATTTTCTACAACTAACAATTTATATATCTGAACCTAAAAAAGTAACATTTCGTCGCTTCGCATTCAGCTTGCGGTAGCCTTAAACCGAATCAACATAAATTGTTATCTCTCATTGGTGAACCGGCAAAATTAAAATTGGATTCTCGTTAACATTGCAATATGCTAATTCGTGGCTGTTTAAATGCACACAGCTTTATAGCTGGTCTCAATTGGGTGCAGTGTGACTGTGTGTGTTTTATTTTTAACTCTGGTGACGTAAGGTTCAGTACGTATGCGTTTTGTTTCTTACAAGTCTATAGTTTTTTGTATCAAGTCGAAAGCCTCTTTCTGCTGTCCGACTGAAAGACTGTCCGTTTGACACTGTTTGCGAGAAATTAAGCTTTTATTAAATATCTCATTTTATTTATTTTCTTTTATTTTAATAATATAACATAAACTTACGCTGTATTCCCTCGAGAGGGGTTCGCATGTTTATGTTGAGTCCCAGTGTGACAGGTTGTGAATTAGTCGCTTCATTCCGGGCACGATGAGGAACATGGTAGCTACAGCCTACGGCAACCCGAGACTCGTAACCTTTCGGGTCGGGTCGGTCGGTTATCCAAGGCACGTGCCAATCTGAGCTACACCTCATACTCCTCCTTGTCCTCCTTAGCTCTTTTTTTAATTTTCGTATGATTTAGGCATTATTCTGATGAGTTAAAATACAGATCAAATCTCCCTAAACCTTCTTAATTAAGTTATAATAATGATATATGGTATAGTGTTTTTATATAAAGCTATATCTTTTACGTCTCAAATCGATAATATTTTGTCTGTTATTTTTATATATTTGTAACCTACATAATATAAACACAACATTATAAAAACACTTTTAAGTAGGTAATTTTATAACACGTAGATTAGTTATCAAAAATAATTTATTATGAATAAAAAAAATTTGATTGTAGTTAAGCACTCATTGTAAAAGACTGATAGCGAATATTGAACTATTTTTTACGAAAATATCTGAATACATTTTAATTTCAACCTTATAGCCTACAAGCGTATAGGTGAAACCGAAAAAACGTAAATAGAGTAATGTTTAATCGTGTGTAAATATCTGTTAGAAATTTTGTATAACATTAAAATATAGTTCTTATAAACGGTCCGTGTAATAAAATTGGATTGTGTATTTTTAATGGGTTACTAAAATATTCTTTTGATGTTTGAAATTACAAAAAAAAATATCAGAAAACGTATTTCATAATATAATAATAAGCAAATCACGACACACAAATTGACTCAGCCCTACAGTAAGATTGAATGATCTTGTATCGCGGGTGCTAAGCAACGATATGGTATAAATTTCATAGATAAGAATAAGAATACTACACCCAAAACCGGTGAGCTAGACAATGAGTCTTGCAAGTAACACAGAGTTTGGCCCCGGCCGGGATTCTAACCCCGAACCTCTAGCGTAGCAGTGGGTTGTTTAAACCACTGCGCCACAGAGGCGCGTACAGTCAGCATAATACCGTGGCTAGTTTTGATACATTATTTATGTATGATTATAAAAATGTGATTAACTATATTCACAGGCGCTAAAATCTTAGTCAATTCATAAAAACGGTCAAGAGACATAATGGGTTCCGTACTATCTGATCAAATTAAAGACTATGAACTTTTAAGATAATTTCGTAAATAAACATGAAGAAGCAAAAATTACGAAAAATCACGTTTCTTGTATGGGAGCCCGATTAAATTATTATTTGTTTATATTTTTAGTATTTGTTGTTAAAGCGGCAACAGAAATAAACATTCTCTGTAAATTTAAAGAGTCTAGCTTATGGTTCATGAGGTACAGCCCGCTGACAGACCGACGGACGGCGGAGTCTTAGTAATACGGTCCCGATTTTTATGTCTATTTAGTACTGAAATCTTTTATTTATACGTAATGTTGGAGATTGAAGTCGAAGCTGATGTACACCGGTGACGTCTCCAGCCCTACCACCGTCGGACGTGCATAAATACGATCGCTAAGGGCCACCAGGGATGGGTTTAACCCCGTTGGGGCTACAAGTTTTGAGGCCTTAAGGCTTGTAGACCCAGCGTCATGCCCGGTTTTGAAAGCATCAACGCAAGGAAGCGAAGCGAAGCTACGCTGCACCTCGTTCCTTTGCGGGGAAGCACCCGCCGCGCGGTTAGTTCGGTTACGCTGCGAAAGCCAATAGGGCCGCAGTTAGGGTCAAAAAACAAAAAACTAATCACCAGGTATAGATTTTGCTTCGAGACATCGTGCGGACCGGACGTCCTGCCCGCACACTATATACCTACGCCTACCTACTTTCTTTGTTCTCTGTTGATTCTCTTTGAATTGATAATTACCTAATAAAATTCGCATCGTTTGCATGATTTTTTAAGATTAAACCTCTTCTGATTCCTAACAGTAGTATTAATGGAAATATGTATTGCTATTTACATATCAGTGAATCAATTATATGAATTTGTATGTATTTAAACAGCAGTCCAAAATCGTAAAGGCTCGCAGGAAATAACAGTTAAATTATACGCCAATTAACTAAAATATCCGATTGGAAACCACAGGTGCCACATACATATTTGTATTACCAATTCTAACCGCACACGAGCAATATAAATCAAAGTGCAAATCTATTTTTTCTCTTTTTCCCAATGAAGCCTGTTTCGGTTCCGACCATTATTTTAATTCGATGTTTGGACCCCTTCGAAGCTGCTAACGTTTCAAAATCAAAAGGTAAATTTATGAGCTTTCAAAACTAATATTGGTATTCGATTTACAAGCTAAAAAATATTTTATGTTAATATAGTTTAGCAATTTTAATAATGTAGAAGATTTTTTTTTTAGTACTGTTGTGTGTCCTTTCTGACTTTTTTTTTTCTTTCGCATTTGGCCATTAGAATTGGTTTTACAGCAAAGTACAAAGATACAAAGTTATTTTGTCAAATTAATTGTATGAATGTTTTTGTTTTGATGTAGTGCCTTTGTTTTTAATACTGAAAGAGTTTAGGGTGCTTACTATAACCTTTTAAGAACCATCCCATTCCCAGGCAGTTTTTAAATCACCCGGCTTCTGAATGGTTTAAAAGTATACTACCTGAGACTAAAAAATGAATGACATGGTGAATGGAAGAGTGAGACAAAGCGATACAAAAATATTTGCGTGAATGGTTATTGACGTCATCGTAAAACTGCCAGGACGCGAGCCCGGCGATAATAAAGGCTCATGGTACGAAAAGTTCATGCAGTTTAATTTTTGCCCGACTATGAGATGTTATAGTAAGCACCCTACAGATACAATAATATTTGATTACACTTAACAGTATTGGGATTTCTGAATAGGTTTTTTTTTGTAAATTGATATAAATATATCTTATTTAACTGGAACTGGTTATTTAAATCCGATGACAAATACTCGACAAAAATCGTCTATTTAGGAACTTCTCAATCATTTGTAATTACGTAAAATATTATAAAAAATAAAGATTTGAACTCTTTTATCGTAAATTCGTCTATAAATTATTTTTTGTTCTTACTGTTTGTGTATAAGCTTCAAAATCTCTTTGTCGCAAACTCAAAACGTTTTCGTCGCAGGGACATCAGAATATGACAAAGTCGAACTTAAAACTTTTCGTTATAAAAGTCGGCAGTTGATTTATATCGGTATACCTACAAAAGACCCTGCAAAAGGTATCCGATTGTGTTTTTATTCTGTTTCTTTTTAACTTTGAAGTGACTTTGAGGTCACAATGTTACTTTGCCAAACATTTTTATCTCCTGACTTCTGTATTCGTGTCTATAAAATATATTTTTCCCTAGGTTTTTTGTTTCTCGAGACCTGACGTTCCCTGTTTTCCCCCATATAAGGTATAATTTCAAGAATATCAGCTCAAAGTCAACATTTTCAATTAAAACAAGTATCATTTTTAAAAGTTAACGATGATTTTGAGTTTGCGAAGCATTATGCGTTAAATGGAAGCATTTCAAACAAACTTGAGTTTAAAACCTTTTTAATGTGTATACATAAATTAGGTAGACATATTGATAAAGTTAATTTTAATTGTGCGACACAAATAAAATAAACAGTTTGCAACGCCTATTCGTGTTTTTAATCAATACTCATCTAACAATACCGAACAGGTCTCGAAATATGGACATCAAATTGAGAATGTTCAGTTCAATTTGCATATCGATGTCAAATGTTTCGATTCCCGCGGCCATTGCAGCTCATTTGATTTCCAACAATGAAGGATCCATTCTAGAGTTGCGCTCCACCGATTAATTACAATATCGATTTTCTCTTTACTACTGTTCCTCTGCATTACACTCCCTGGCAAATTTAATTTAAAACGGACCCGCGGCTCATCCATGAAAAGATTTAAAAAAAATCTATTTTACATTTACAATGAGTTCCTATTAGTATCGTTCAAGCCACAATCATTCAATTTACATTTTTAGTTTTACAGTTAAATGAAATGAATCAACTTACCTAACCACTTTTAAAATTATTTTTCTCGAACAATCTACATTTGAATTAAGGTTTCAGACATGTTGATGAATCTTTAAAAGCGAGTTTACGAAATGGATTTAAAATTTAATTCGACTTCGCAATTCGGAGCAGACTTGGGAGGACAAAGGCAAGCTGCTACACTATGTCTCGTTAGGTTTTGATATAAATTAACTACTATTTCAAACAAGTCTCGACATTCTCAACAATAAACTAAATCATCTTTACACGTTGTTAAACTCAACGTCTGTCTGTATGTCTGTAATTTAGTGCTCGAAACACGAGATAGCGGTTAATGTTTTCAAGGGTAAGCTGCTAGAGCAGGTTACAAGGTACAGTTATTAGCTTTTCTATTCCCTTACAAATATAAATATGTGGATAAAATTATGATAAAAGTAAATTCAGTCTGAAAAATACTGGTAATAGAAAATATAAAAAAATAATAGCATAACTGAACATCGCTAAAAGCACATCACTAGCCAACAAAACCTATGTGGGCTAGGTTATGACGTCCTGACCAATGACCGAGACGGTCCCATTGTGTTTTTAATTCTCCCTCAATCGATTCCTGGACTGTGACCGTTATAATCGATTTTTGTCAAGCCCTTTTTTTGTCCTTTTCAAAGCGTGTAACGAGCCATTGTCGGTTTCGTGAATTCATTAGCCTCTCATTATAATAAGCCGGGCTCAAAGCTCCAGTTTTCATTGTTAGTGACTTCGCGAAGAAAATGTGTAGTTCAAGGCGACCTATCTCACTTGTTAGCGAAGTTTTACTAACTTCGTACTTGTCATATCAGTTGGTTTTGCGGTGATAGTTGGAAATACAATATTGTACTCGTAGCTATTTATTCTAGTAAAACTTACAACGTATGTTGAGTCATACACTAACTAGTGAAATCGTGACTCGATAGATTTATTGACTTGAAGTGTCAATACAAATTATAAATGTTTAAATATGTTATTCAGTAAATATGGAAAAAATACTTCACAAAACTTTCTGAGCGGTTTTGATTGAATTGAGTGATTTCCCGTAAGATTCATGTACAAATTTAATTATAAATTTACCTATAAAAATCATACGAAAGCTTGCCTACTTTTCAACGAGCGTTCAAGGTATTCTTTTTCAAATCGATTTTTTATCATATCTGAAATGAATAAAACAAAGAAATCAAAATTTTCCAACAAAGACCATAACTCAAAAGAGTTGGTATTTATTTTATATTTATATATCATAATAAGCATTTCTCCTCAGCATTTCATCTCTTACCTTTATCCATTAATTCCTAATATCGCTAACTCCCTACCGGATTGATCATATACGTTCAAATATTTACCTGCCGATCACCAGAAAAGATCCATTCTCCTGCAAGGTAGTCAAATGAAGTGAGGCGTCGTAATAAATGTTTGCGTCCGGATTGAGTGGATCCAAAGGCGATCTGGTCCGAAGAACGGAATATCTTTCATTGTTGTTCGACTATTTGCGGGGATGCTGTACAAATAAGTACTTAGGTAATCTAATTTCGGAAACTCTCGCTTCACTTCATGCGGAGGATAAAGAAGGCGGATTTTAACAGGTTTTTCCGCAAAACCCATTATTTGAATAGGACTGTGTATTTAAGGTGAAATCGCTTTTCAAAAGGTTTATTCCTCGAAGCATTTCGGACAAATAAATTTTCTCGACGGTCCTGGTATTTAAGTGGATCCATTATTGTTTCAAAATGCGTAAATTTATTTAATTGTCAGCCTGGAAAACGGAGACCCGGTCTTAGAATCCAGTAATAGCTTGAAAAATACATTAATCAAAGTTAACACTTCATTACAATCGTCTAATTTGAGTTTTCTGGATCTAGTTCAAGTATATCCAGCGTCTGCCATTTGTCTGTCCATCCGTCTGTTACCTTGCCATCACTCTAGTTTGACAAAGAATCCTACGCATTCTAAATGTTAATCACGAAATAATATGGTGCTGAAACATTTTAATCTTTACCGGTGTTTGAATAAGGTTCAAATGTTTGGTCGCAGGTAATTTTAGTGAAGTCACCAACACAAGTGTTGTTTCAAATTGTTTTTGATGTAAATATTTTGATTTTGCTATTGTATTATCTCGGAAATTTAACGCGTTTTTGCTCGTTTTGCTCATTTCGCTTTAGACTGTACTATTTCAAGAACATGCATTGTAACCGAAAGACAATCCATCTTCGTGACGGAAGTTTCGAAATGTCAGTTATTTTTAATTTAAATCGTTTGAAGTTAACTCTAACTAGAAAACAAATTAAGGCTAGCTACACACAATAGGTAGCAGTGTGTATCAGCTTACCTTGTTGGCATTTGATGTTGTAATTGTATAAATTTAAAAATTCTGATTATATTTTATATTGTCCATACATTTCCCATACATGTGTTATATGCTATTGCGCTGCAATTAGTTTTGCAGCAATTCAAACGACGAGTCACGTCTAAAGTTACTACCTCCACCTAATGACATTAAGCCTATTAATGTCATAGAAAATGAAAGTGACTACGCTGATATGACAAAAAGGTAACAAGTTGCGGCGCTGTGATTGGTCGATTGGAGTAATCGCGTGACATCGCCGCCGCTTGATTGATTAACGTCTTGTGTGGCGCGTTCCTAAACATCATTCCTCCCGTCAACTTTTATTAAGGAACGTTCATAAACTGCGTTCCACCCATGCAAAAGATAATTAAAGTAATACAATCTCCGGTTAAATTTGGACGTCAATTTCGTTTAAATCTGAAACTTTGTTAATTAGAGAGATAATTTCACGCGGGCTTCGTCATTGAATTGACGTTCATTTGAGGATAGTATCTCAGTGTTTTCTTTCAGGTTTCCGCTCCAGTAAAGAGTTCTTTGATCTATTCGAGGGTTTCGTTGCATCGATGTGGTTTGGCATTGACATGTGACAGCCTTTGAAGTGGGGTCCCGTTATAATTATTTTTAAATCAATTTCATGCCAATTTTAATTGAATCTTCGACAAGTTTTTTATTTTTGGCGTGCTGTTAGTGTTGACATGTCTTTATCAATTTCCCACTTTATAAGCAAAATTTACCATATACAATCTTTAAAGAGCGAATAGAACAAAACCTAAGCTTTTTACCGTTGACTGCGGAGACTATGTTTTTGAAATGTAAATATTTTTTTAAATCATTGATGGAACATGGCTTTTTTATTTAATCTCGAACTTTGTCTCGACCAGTGCGCATACAATTAGTTTTATCTTCGATTGCCGCTTGTTACAATTTTACAAATTTGTATGAATCATAGCAAAGCTCCTCTAAAGGATTGATGAGGAATTAAGATTGCTCATACAAAATCACCGTAGTCATTTATGCTGTCTGTCGTGTCGGAAAAATATACCAACTTATGGTAGAAACACGAATAATAATGAACACGCAACTATAATTAAAAACAGACATACACACACACACACACACATACACGCACACAGTCAAATATTAATGAAACGATGAGACCCTGAACTATAATTACAGAATATGGAATGGAGCTCGATCCGCAATGAATCCACTTTCTCCCACAATAAGCGGCATTTCCATGATTTATAGAAGCAGACACGGAGATACAAAAATTGTTGCGGCAATAAAGGAATTATTTCAGAGGCGTCCGTCTCTCGCTTCGAGGTATTATTGTCAAAGGGATGAGAAATGACTTTCCCTTCCCGATCCCTTGGAATCTCGTCTCAGTGAAAATGTGGTTGGCCGACATATTTTAATAGTTCCATTATTCCCCTTGGTTTATTGCTGACGATGTATTTTTTTTTTTGCCCTGTTTTATCCGTATTGAACGAAATATGACAACATAGTGTTACAGATATCTTATCTTCACCACAGTTTTCTTAATAAAAATGAAAAGAATTATGAAAATAATTGACAAACGTTTAATTCTGATTTTTGACTTAATCTCCTCTTTTCTTTTGTCCGCAGGTATTGTGCTAAGTGGTTATAACTACTAATGTCAGTGTGTGGTTGGATAAGTGAGTGTGTGCGTTGATGTAGTGTCAGTATATCCTATCGAGCTGGCGTGGTACGGAGGCGGCGGGGGGGCGATGCAGGCGGGAGGGGGGTGGTTCGTGCCCTGGACCATGGGCACCATGGGCATGCAGAAGTTCGCGGTGGCGTTACCCATGGGGGGCGTAGTGCCCCTCGTGCCCCCGCTCCTGGCCGCCTTGCCCCCGCAGCCCCCGCCGCTCAGGCTTATTGCCCCGCCCCCGCTACCGCATCAAGCGCAGCACGGCAGAAAGGTATAGATATTTTTTATGGTAGAGGGAAAGCAAAAAATTGACACTCAAATAGCTTCACGAAACAAGTGCATCCTTATACAGTACAACTTATGAACGGTACAAAGTCCAAATAGGTTACTATGGTTAATTACTGGGTTATAGTTATAAACAAGCAGTTCGTTATACGTTTACAATTCCATTGAAAATGTTTATTATTTGATGAGCATTGTTACCGCTTTATAACAGCGAACATAAATTTTTTCCTTTCTATAAGTAACGATTCCCTGTACTGATGCCCTTAGTTGTAGGTAAGTAATTCATGAACATTTATTACGGCAAATCGAGATACTATCGCGATCTTATTAATCGAAACTGAAATGAACATGTTACCTCTTTTGACTAATGGGCGACTCTTGTTTGAGAGTGGTGTTTAAGTTATAAATCATTTGGTAATTGCTATGACGGCCTGACTGTCGGTCGTTTACTGAATAACCCACTAATCTGGTACGGAATTACCCCCGGGGCGTTAAATTTCTCAAGTTCTCTCGATAAATAGCGAATACTCCAGTACCAGTTGATATGAAATATTGTTTTAACAGACTTGTAAATTTTTATCGCTCGCACACTGCGTGTGCCAAGGGACGATTCTTCATGTTATCTACCAGCATCGTCGCGAAAAGATGGATTCTATGAACGAATTCATGCGTTATCGTGATGTTATTACGTTGCATCAAATATTATATTGTTTTGAAAATGCTTCTTACTTCGTATTTGTTTGTTTAGGCAATTTGGAGTTTTGGATATTGTGAAAAACAAATTACAACTATGAAGTTATAGGCTATAGTAATCGCTTAACAATAAGGGGACCTTACGCTTGGTAGCCAAATAACTAACTACAGCTCTCTGTATTCCTCGCTAACTGTCCCTAAATAATCTGTAGAAGATTTCAGAATGCGGACCAAGTTAGTAGTGCGCGTTATGGCTCCATCCCACGGCGCGTTTTTCTGCGGACCAGTCCGGGCCGTAGGATATCCATAAATTTTGAAGAGGCTCCTCTGCGCTGTGTGTGTGGGCTTTCCTGCGTCCGGTAAGCAGAATCACGCACTGTAGGAGGCAAGAAGATACCAAGCAACGTGCAACTATGCGAATCTATCGAATTTGTCACCTAAGAAGTACGAATCTATCCGATACAGGTCGAGGTCACGTCCTTACCATCTAATGTCAATCGCTTTTCACAAAGAATTCCATCAACTCCATTATTTTTATCGGTCCGAGAGTAATCAACTTCAAAGGACTCCGTGGTTGTAATTAAATAAAAGTAGGTATTTAAAACGTTTTTAACTTTCCAATTACCAGCGAGAACACTGGTTCGAAAAGAGACGTGATTTTTCTACCTTTTCACTCGATCCGTTGGATTTTATGCCTTACTGTTGAAGTAATAAGAGTCGTAATGGCTGTCGTAATGAACGTCGGCGTCAAGGATTCGTATAAAAATAACGAGATATCCTATTAATCGGAGTAAAATCAAACAAACACGATCTCGAATTAATTTTACTGGAACTCGATGCTCATTTGCAGTAAAAGCCGAACATTGAACAATGGTGCTGAATAACAAATGTAAACTTTATACAATTTACCATTATGAACTATGGTATTTGTTTGTTACCTCATTTGAAATCTGAATTTTGTTTGAAAATGTTTGCGTTAATATTTTCAAGCACTTTCAGATTATATCTTTTTTGTGGCTTAATAAAAAATGCAAATGCCAACATTATCCGTTAATAGGTAGGTAATTTATGGTTTTTACTTTTCAAAGAGTTGAAAGAAATCTTTATATGAAGGGTTTGATTTTTCGCAAATGCTATTGAAAAAAAAACTAATTATATTGTACGCTTATTTAGCGATCGTAGCATGTTCGTGGACGTTCATGGGCATACATTTAAAACCAAAGAGGCGCCTCTCTGCCCTCTCACCACCATATCACCCCTACGCTTCATTAATATAAATACAAACCTCACCGCTACGTAATTGGGATCAAATTACACTGCCATTAAACCGTTCGATTTGTTAACATACGTCGAAATATCTTTCTTCATTAATAATTTGTACTCGTGTTATTAAGAGGTAGTGTTTGTAGGGGTTTATATGTAAACATCTGTATTTTATTTAAATAACCAATACTTAAGGCTCTTTTAATTAAGGAGTCTGGTTTCAGCCGTCTTCGGTGCTGAAGACGATTTTTGGTACTGTTAACGGACCATCGTTTTTTTTTTCATTAAAAAAACGCGCGGAGCCGCGACGTTTTCAACGTTGAGTGTTAAATAAAAGCAAACGTCTTCTTTTTTACAACATGACAGACAAACAAGCAGACGGTTCAACTGATGGAAAGTGATACCGCCAATACACGATGATGCCCTTGATGTCTGGAATGCCAACACCACCGCCAATGCGTTGCCCATGTTCAGGTAAAGATGTTTTTCATCTAGTACCGGTAATTACACTGCCTCTCCAATCCTTCGAACCGAAACACAGCGAACGGTTTACGTTGTAAATAAATTGAAAGGAGGGTGGTACCAACCTAGACGAGCTCCCACATAATCACATCTAGGTCTAAATCGAAAGAGCTGTTAGGGTTGTTTTTCACATCGTAAGGTATATTTTACCTCGAAAAATAAACAAGTTCAACGCGAAAGAAGTGTCAAGTAAGAGTCTAAGATCTTTAATCAGAAATGTTCGGTCTCGTCTTCACCGCATCTCGGTGCCATATTGCTTCATTGATTTTTATTATCAAATAATGCAAGTAATAATAGGTGAGTTGACATTTAAATACAAGTTTTTAATGGTTTACTATTAAGCTACTGGTGTGTCTTTACTTTTTATTGATTCTGGTTATACCTGTTGATAATCTGGATGTTTTAAGTACTGAAAGCTTTGACTGCATGATACAGCAGTTTTAATAATACCTTTTTACTTGCTAAAGATGTTTGTGGTCATCTTTCGAACGCTTCTGTCACGCTATTAATCAAAATTAATGTGATGTCAAATAGTTTTATAAATTGACTAGCTTTTTAAATTAATTTCATGTATATTGCTTTTGGTTAGAGCGAAATAAAAAGTACAGGTCATTTCTCTTTATTTTCTAACTTCAGGATCAAATAAAAAGATGGCTCACCTGATGGAAATTGACACCGCCGCCTAATGAGAGGACGATGCCCTTGATGTCTGGAACGCCAAGAGCACCGCTCACTCATGCGTTGCAGATGATGAGTTGAAGTAGTATACCTCTAGTGCCGGTAATTACTCTGGCTCTCCAGTCGTTTGAACCGAAACACACCGAACTGCGTCACGGCAGAAATAGAAAGGACCAACCCAGACGATTTCGCTAGTAGTATAAACAATTATTAGAAAAAGTAATTCAACAAAAAGAAAAATATATTTTTTTTAATTAATCCTACGACACTTCCTGTAAAATAAGAACCGTTAACGTTCGATAGTAACATACAATTTTAAAATTAGACTCTACTACTTGGGCTGTAAGGTTTTTTTTGGAAGTAAACATTAAAAAGCAAAGTTAATCTCTGCTTTACAAAGCTGAATCGATACAGATCACGGGTGGCGTTGAGAGCTCGCGGTACTTTGGAACCAATTTCCGTTTCCCTTTGGCATTGTAATGTTCTGCGCCATCTATCGGTGAATAGCAAGAGATTTATTATTGTATGACGCCGACAAAGCTTCGTAAATAGGTACCCGATAAGAAAAGCCACGAATCGTACAAGAAGACGTGGCCCATATTGACTCGCATTTACGAAGTGTTTAAATAAACACAATTTGTGTATGTTAAGTTTTTCCGACAGTTCGAAATAATTTTTAATTTTGGACTAATTGTCAACTTTCTACAATCATTTTAAAATAAAATTTTGGCCAAAATTTTCTAAATTTCATTTTTAAATTTATTTTAAACAAAAGCTAGTCCTTAACAGATTAGTTTAATAATATACCTACTCGTATACATATAAATAAATACAGTGAAAGAAATGCAGTACAATTTTCTAGTTCAATAAACACTAAGTTGACTCCCGTATCGCTGAAAATGTACAATTTCAAGTGACAGGCGTTTCAATTGCAAATATAGGTGGAACAGGGGGGGTGTTTTATATGTTTGAAAACTTTAAAATACGTTTTACAAACAATACCTACAATAGGCACAAATAGTAGTAGGATTTGCAGGCTTGCAACGCCAGAGCTATCACGCAAGCGCTCTTGAAAAAGATCTCACTGCTTTAAACCATTTTAATGTAAGTAGTTTTTTTTACTTTCTTTATAAGCTTCTTCTTAAGTCGAGGTCTTATCGAATTATCAGTCTACCCTAGTCCGGTGTCGGTCCAAGCAGGTTTGCTTCAATTTAAATAATTAATATCGTTAAACACTTTGAAACTTAGTTTTCTCCGCGTCCGATCAATTAATCGTACACTAACCTGTTTTACTAGAGCTTATTCACGGTGCTATCTTATAAATTTTCTAATAAAGCCGACCTTTTTTTTAATTTTTATACTACTAATTTGGCAAACTAGCTTATGGCCCTCTCGGTGGTAAGCAGCCAACGTAGCCAATAGAACATGCAGTACGCATTCAATAAATGTCGATTTTATTGCTCTGTAGTTGTTTAAAGGGTGAAATTGACATTCCTTTTATATAATAATATAATGTTAGCTAAATCTGAGATGTGCTTTTAATAGATGGCTAACGCGTTTGAAGCATTCTCAATCAATATTTTACCGTTAGAGAGAGACATGCTGAATCTAACTCCCTAGAACGGTTGCGTATTATAAAGATCTTGTATCGACACATGCCAAGAAAACGCGTCGCCTGATGAGGGTAACTGGAATCCAGAGAACGATAAAAAACGACGCCCCCATTGTGTTCAAGACCAACAGAAACCCACAATCTTAAAAACGCCAAATGGCAGCATGCAACTTTCTCGAGTTTTCAAGTTCTTTGACAATATTCGTCAAAGGTCGGATATAATCGAATCAAGGTGGAGTTTCAAATACAAATTGGAATCGAACTGGACTTAAATTAAACCAATTTTAACTTCAAAAGGGTTGTCATCCATATTTAATTTCGCTAAGTGAAAACTTCGGAGTTTCGTTGTCGGACAGTTTGACAGAAAGGAAAAAACCGAAGCTCCGAAACCCGATAACTCCCTTACAAGTTTCGCCCGGCGTTATTGTATGACTTGGAAATTTTAATACTGACAAGAAATAAGCTCGAAAATTTAAGGCAATATCACAATCCGTGATTGAAAACTTCATCGGAGGTTTCTGTTATTGAATTACAACTGTTACATTCCGTAAAACCAATACCGTTCATTGTTTACTTTGAGACTTTGGAAGCCTTCGATTCGAATTCGCTTCAATTGTACGTGTAGACTTTTAAAATATTCATTGAAAACAATTACTGTCATGACACATGTTGATCGATTTGTCAATTGTATTATTGATCGTGTGAATTGATAGTTTTTATCGATTCTTGTCGGAATGAGAATCGAGACATGATCGAATTCAAATAAATATAGTTAAATAAAGTAAAATAAGTTAGTCTGTAATGGAAATTAATTAATTTGACATAATTTTTTTATTTAGATCCAGCCACCTTTTTGTATTCAACCCTTAGGATTTGGTCTAACTGGGAAAAATTAAGCTACAAAGAAACTTTTTTTTTTCCTTGTTGTGGCTGCAAGGCCATCCAGTCATTTCTGGTTTAATTGGACTCGGATACAGAGATTGCATCTAATCAACAGAAGCGTTCAAACAGAATAAGCAAAAATGTTCTACTTTAGATTCATCGGACGACAGTCTTTGGGAGGAACTGAACAAAAACAAGTATTTGTTCCCCCAAAATATGTTAGCAAGTAATTCAATTCAATTCAAATCATTTATTTGCTAAATGTAGGTCCTTATAGATCCTATTATAATATAATGTTTCACTACATTTTGCTATATAATTAAGCGTGCAAATATTATTAATAAATTACAATTAAATATTTAAATAATTATATTTATATGTGAGCAAATCATTAATATTAGTACTGTTACGTTGCGTTATAAATTATAAAGCTTTGTCATCGAAGAATTCCCTTAAAGAGTAGTATGCCTTGTCAATGTCAATTTTGCTATGTTAATGTTATTCATGTCATAATTTTTTTTTAAATTTAATTATAAATTTTAATTGCAGTCACATTTAAACATTCTTAAGCATTGATGTATTACTGGTTGTAGTGATTATTCTACGTGCGTTTCTTCTACTTTTAAGGTTTTCGGGGAATAGATTTTTACAAGTAACAAGGTCATTGGCAAATAATGTGTTATTTTTTAATCAATAGAGCAAGCAATCGTATATTGCATTCGCAATTTAATTTAGAATTAGGCGAACACACAAATTAACCCGATCATAAACGAAGCTAAGTAGTGTTACTGGAAATCTCATTAAATAATACATTAATTTATAACAAATTCAGCACAGTGGGTCATATACTTATTATAATCATATGTACTTTTGATTATATAATATATTCGTTTGTAGGTTATTTTGTAGCGTAGCGATAGTTTTTAACCAAGCATTTGGTCAAAATCAAACCTAAGCGACAATTTGGCCTAAGATGCTGCAAAATTGCATAGAAAATTATTATTTACCCTAGACAAAAAGAAGTCCATGCTTAACTCCACTGCACATGATAATATTTTCGTAAATTTTGCTTAGATATCTCATGTCCTCAGTGTATACTAAAAATGGCTTATTTATTTCTATTGCCTTTTCTTGTATTTTATTTTCTGTTAGTGCTATTTTCAGATAAAACGGCCGCTTGAAGCAAATCTAGAAGATTACATTTTTATTCGTCGACAACTTCTCTCACATTTTTTCTCTGATAATTCAATTCACAAGCAGTGAATGGCCTTTACGATTTCTCATCAATATGTATCTTTAAATTCAGATTCAGTTAAAGCAAAAAGGCCTTTTAAGCCCGCTGGATTTGTGTTATTTATTTATTGAGGATCATCAACGTTATATACAATAAGACATAGAGCAGTACGAGATTTTTAAATGAAATTAATTGTTGGTACTAGGTAATGGTAATAGCCAACCGCGGCATGCAATTAAATAATGAAAAATATATATAGTTACATATGAAAAGGTGTAACAGCTCGCATGCGTAAGTATACCAACAATCCTCTGCTATTTCGTCGACGTTTCTCGTACCGGGCAGAGATTGAATGTTAGTCTAAAATAATGTTGTCTTTGTTAAGGGAAGACGAACAATGGGAACGTACATTCACTGTTTGTTCACAAAGCATAGTTTTGGGGAACAAGCACGTATTAAAGCCTGCGTTCGACCATCGTTCGTAACCAACTGGAAGTGAACTGTATGGACGACTGAAAAAAAAAAAAACAGTATCGGCAGTTATTTTTTTGACATGATTACAATCTATTAAACATTTGCTTCCCATGATAGGCCCCCAGATTTGTCTAACTCGCAAACGCCGGTCGTAATTTAGAAATTTTAGCAGTCAAATGTGTCGTTTCGTACGTGGAATTGACGTTTGAAAACTGAAATTTCAATTTCGCGATCGGTTTCGAGTTCCATAATCAGGACCAGGGATTCCGGTATACTGTCAGTAATAGCAAGTGTCAGTTGTTTTGTTATTAAATAATTCTATGATACATATTTAACTAGTAACATGATTTCAGTGACTAAGTCTTAATCAAACCTTTCTATTTTGAAGTCATAGATTTTCTGTTAGGTATATACCGAAATTAATAACACAAAAGACACATAGGTACACACAAGAAAATTGATAGAAGTCTATAAAATAACAATAAGAGTGAAAACACTTGATACAAATAAAATATTCAGACGCTAATTTTTATTATTTAAAACGCCAACATTTCTCTTCCTGACTGTACCTCCAGTAACCTATTCGGATCCTGTGCCACGTCTAAAATATCTGAAGCATATTTCGGCTTCTCTTTGTATCCGGTTGGAATTCGCAGCTATAGGTATATAACCACATGCTTCCATTGCCTACGTTCGTTTGCGGCATCGTCACAGTTTAGCATTGTTGCTTTTTTCGGTGAGCGATGTTAATGTGGATTCAACTTTGCTTTAGGGTACCGTTACATGAGGATACTAAAATTGCCTGCAAAACCTCGAAATAATAATAATTTATGGGATTTGTTTCGTCAGTTTAAAAAAATAGAATTTAAGTTAACAAAGTTTGCGCTAAGCAATGTTATACATACAAATATAGATAAATACAATTCTTCGTCAGAAATTACACAAACTACCTCATGATTTGACTAGGTTATGGTTTCAGCATGACATGTCTTTTAAGTGTGTAGGTAATTATAAAACTTAAAAGATCAATCACATAAATGAGTATAAAGGTTTAAATATTAAAGTTAGAGAGCGCCTTTGTAACCTATTGATAATAATGTTTCCAGATACCAAAAACTAATCAATTACAAAAACATTAATTAGGATGTCTTTAAAACAGGACATAGCTAACGCATAAATAAATTGTAGGCAAATAATAATAGTAGATAAATGTTCCTCATGATATAATTTTATAGGACCCAATCATGTTATCTCGTTACAATAGTAGAGTGGTGTGCAAAAGCCCTAATCCCTACGGAGATCGAATTCGAGTTTGTTCTTGCTTCGTGGAATATTTTTTTCGGCTTTTTTCGTTTCTTTTGTTTTTTTCTCGATATGTTCTTCGTGTATTTTTGTTGGTTTTTAATTTGCATCGTTTTTGGGCATGTTATTCCATTGTAAGCGGACATTTTTTTTTTGCTCGCGAAGGTTATTTTGATTAACGTTTTTTTTACGTGGACCTATTCGGGAATTAATATCTTTACTATGCACAAACTCAAAGTCATGGTTCATTACAAAAAAAAGTAAAGAATATACCTACAAATTATTAAAGCTTGTTACCTCTAATTACATACTTATTACAGATTATAAGCAAAATCTTTGAAGTAAAGTTTTGTAAAACAAAAACCTCGAAAATTTTTTTTTGGATTCGTACTGAATTACGCGTTTCAAGTTTACAATACAATAGATTTTTAAGTGTCTCGTAAGGTTTTACCTCAGATTTTAGATTCACAAAAAAAAAAAAACAGCCGACCGATACCACAAACCAAAGAGTTTTAGGTTTTATTGCTCATAACTCTCAATTCCGTGAAAACGTAAAACTGATTTCTCTATGTTTAGTTGAGTTATCGCCTTTTGTTATTTATCGAGGTGGCATCACCGCAACTCACGTGTTTCTCACTCGACCCGCACGGGAAGGGAAGGGGTACAGAATAAAATTACCATTAATTTCGAAAAAGGTCAAGCGTTCCATTTTACTGTAGGTAGGTACATATGTGTGTAAAAAGAATATTCGCCATAATTTACTACTCCGACTAGTAGTAGTACAGTATTATATTTTTTAGTTTTAAAAATTACCGCACTTAGCGATGTGAATTGGCGTCCAATTAGCTTCACGCGTAAAATTTGTTGAGGCTCCGTTCTTAAGAGAAATAACTCATGAAATTATAAGTAATATACATTTTTAACTCGCTCGTGCATTGTACTGAGAACAGAAATAACTGATTACATACGATATTTTTTATCTAATTATATGCTGTCTGCCTTACTATATGCGAGCTGTCAGTCTACCAAATGTCATTATTGACAGCTGAGGTGTCCCTGTCAAAACGTTATGTTAATGGCGACAATTTAAACGCTCAGTTTGTCTTGATTTCATACTTGCATGGATTAAATTATTGGGTTAACTTTTAAAGATTATTTATGATCTGTATTTCCATAATGTACTGTGAAAACCTAGTTGTGCTTTCAATAAAATTATACAGAAGAAACAAAAAAATTGTCTGATACCTATTACTTTATTTAATGAGACTAATGAAATACTTGTTTACATAGTTTTATTGATTATATGTATATCGAAGTTGAAACTGTAAACTTCAAATTCTTATATCGAAAAACCTATTACAGGCGCTGGCCAAAATTTTTTGCATTTACGAGGTTCAATATGCCAGCAATTCATGCTTAAAATTAAGCAATTTGTTATTGTTTTCTGTTGTCATAATCATCATTTGTATTATTACCAACTAAAAAAAAAATAAGGAAATGAGAGATCGTGTTCCTCTTTTCCCTACCTAAGAGGATGAACTGTAAAGTATTTAATAGCTAAAAAAAATAATAAAATGTTTAGTAATAGACTAACAAGGTGCTTAGTTTTTTTAATACGTCTATTAATGATACGCATCCGTTTTATTTATAAGTTTCCAGCTTTAAAGGCCCCTGGCAACCTCTATTAGCACATAAACTAACTACTTGACCCAATCCGGCTTTGCATGACAAATGAATTGAAATACGAGTAGCTTTCAAACCGTGAACACATTTTTATTTTTCAAGTTTTACAATTCGTTAATGTTTCAATTTAAATGTGTTTTTATTGATTCATTTATCTGGTAATGTTCGAGCTATCGAGTATCTTAGAATTCAAATCGAGAACCAAGCGACTTTACTCACTATCACTTACAATGATGCCCCTCATATCCGAAAAGTACATTGTTTGTGAGTATCGGAGGGCAACTGCGAGTTCACAGGAATCACTCGTGTTTAATATCATATTGTTCCTTAAATGGCTCGAGTTGTACCTCGTAAAATGTTCCTGGTATGGCTCCAGGGAAAAACTTTTGCGAGTTTTCTTAGGAGAGGTTTTTTCCCCTATGTAAAAATAGCCCTTGGTAAAGCAATATAAAACCTGCTTAGGAATATATAAAGGATGTGAAGGGTTTTCGTCTAAATCTATCATTTAAAACACATACACACTAATCCCTGCATAATTCTCACGCTTTTTCCACATCCATCCATCTCTTCACACTCGCACGACGGTAACGGGTACACTTGGCCTAGCCTTTCCTCAGAACAAAGTTATTGCTTGTAAAAACATTGATAAATAAGGTTAACTCCTACTTTTTCGCGCCTTTTCGGTCCATACAAAGGAAAAGTTAAAAAAAGTAACCTAAAAATGCTAAGAATTTCTTGTAAGTAGCGTTTAATCCATACAGAGTGCTTAGAAAGCGACAATAGCTGCAACAGTAGCAGTAACATGGATGCTTGTGTTAGTGGCAGCAGCCTCACTGAACTTTTATGGAATTCGTTAAAAATTTTCACAATTTCATAGTCTTTCGGGTTAACGAACCATTTTTTCCCAAAACACATTATTTCCACTGAAGTAAGGAAAACTAAAATCATGCTAGTGAGTCACTTTACAAAGTGCAAATAATATTTGGGCAGCTGTATGCTGTATATTTACTAGTGATGCACCAAACTTTTAAGGTCGTAGGTCAAAATCGCTTTTTAAATACGCTTTCTCAACAGCTTACGACTTACACCACGGTCTCCAGACACCAGAACGACCTCCTTTCCATTTCGGACCACACAAATCATACGTTTTGATTCTGTTGCGCTCTTTAATGACCGCTTATCTTTTTTTTTCCTTCGCCAAGTAAAGTATGGCGATAAAAGCTCATTTAAAACTTATTGTAAGGAACTCAGGACCCGGCGGAGAATGCGATGTTTTCTTATAAAGTGAATAATAATTATTGATTCACGGCTCGAATGTGCTTATTAAACAATCTTGAATGATATGCTTTTATATGAAGTGGCCAAGTACCTTATTTACGTATCAGACAAGCCTTAATTTAGAATCGAACCTGTAACACTACTTACCTTAGTTTTAGTCTTAATATAGAAAAATTCATACTGTAAACATGCGAAATGCGGTGTGTGACACCTCTGCCAACGTCTTCGAGGGATTGCGGCGTGTGTTTATGTTTATGTCTTATGTCTTACACTTATTCTACAAAAAAAAGATGGCGCTGATCGGATGCTACTTCAGCAAAAATCAGAACACCAAACCAACAAACTTCTTCATTTACGATAGAAATAGTATTATCCTAATTTTATTTAGCTATTTGGTAATCATGACGATTGTGCAACAACTAATCACAACAAAATAGTTTTACTGCGCAAGAGTTTATTTATGTGATTGTCAGTTGACAAAGGATAGCTAAAACAGTTCAGTAGTTTGTCTGACCTATCAGCTTGGAGGTGTGCCAGACGAATTCGATCGCCTCGCATTCCCTGGAAGACTTCATTTAATCACAATTATTCACAAATATTAATACAGGCACAGTTTTTTTCTATGTTTGAATATAGAACATTAGTGTTTTATTGTTTTTCTAAAATTGGATATGGTTTGTTCTAGACTAGGCTAAGACTAGCTTAATATTTTATTTATTCAAATCTTCATTATAGCGTATGTATTTTTAGTTGAAGTTGTTTGTTTTAACAATAATAATTAAACTATCTCAAATAAAACGCCAGGCTTTGAATACAATATAAAGGTAAAATAGTTTAAAAAAAAATCTATAGTCTAAAGTGAATGACAACCATTTCATACTTGGAAGTTTATATGACACCTACCCATATAACTGGTAAATAAACAGATCATAAAATCAAACAATCGAGAGTTAAATTAATTGCGCGTGATACATAAATTATTTTGACAGCCCTAGAATTTGTTATACGCAACCGAGACAATCGTTGCTGACGTACTCACTCTTTAGCTAATGTGGGTAAGTTGGAACGAGATGCATAGCGGTCATCGAAATCAGGGCTGTACAAATTTACATTAAACCCGTTTACGTCTAGACATCTTCGTCTCGTGGACATTCGACGCGGGTTATTAAATAAAATAATTTATTGAGGGAAATTCAAATGTTAATTGAAGGAATTTCATCTTCTATGAAACTTTAACGTCTTAATAAAAATTTGTAGCTGAATATTAAGGATTTCGAGTGAAATTGCAAGTGATAGTTGCAGAGTTACGTCTACGTAAATTTCCTACATTACATGTTCAGTTGTATATTAGTGAAGCCGTTAAAACTCAATTAGCCATTGGCAAATTCCGATGGCACTTCTTGTCTGGCACATAACCAAATTTATTTGATAGAAAGAGACAAAACAATTAGATAGATCTACTTATTTGTTTGTTTTTTTTTTCAATGCGAAAGGTTTTAACTTGGAAGATAGGGTTTCAATTTAAATTCCAGCAAGGTGAAAAAGCTCGTTAAAGAACACCTTAGGACAGCTTTTTCCTGATGTTGGGTCACGCACGATATGTCCGGACAGGTCGATCTTCAGAGTGGGCACAATGCAAACAGGCCCCCAGGGATTTAGTTTACGAAAACTTTTTTCTATCAAGTATAGAAAGATAAAAAGCAAAAAATTCTAAGACTATCTTCTTAGTAATTTTGGAACAACTGACGTAAAATTAGTCAAAGTAAAAAAGTCAGTTAGATTTCCTTTTTTTTTTAAATTATAAAACTACTTGTTCTGTGTACTTCCTACACCCTATATCTCGGGAACTCCGTGACAGATTGGGTTCATGTACAAGCTTAAGACTTATCTTTGCCTAATTAATCCGCCTACTAAATTTAACGATGATCCGATCAACGATACTCGAGTTATCGTCGGACAAACATTTATACATGCATGCAAACGCCGGATTGTTTCAGTAAACTCTGAAAACTTCTCTCGCTTCGTTCAATTTTATTTTTGCCAAAAATGTAAATTTTTGACACCGAACCTATATATACCAACCTTAATAAAAATTCGACAGATCAAGTAATTTATGCTTTTTGTACGAGTATAATAATGTAAATAACATTAGGTAGTTTTATAATGAACATATGGATGAGAATCTCCGCCCAGCCAAGTGCTTGCCAAGCCAAGTTCATAAATTCAAGAAACACTTTCCAAGGCCGTTAAGACTTTTATAGCGCCTTGTAAGTTGTAAAGTCGAGAATGTCCAAAGTCCAAATTACCAAAGTCAATGCCTGGATTGCTTCTTTGGTGCCTAATGAGTCTGTAACACGGGCTTAAGTGGTGGAGCATTTCATAAGGTTTAGCGTTTAGCAGATGAAAACGATTTGTTTGACTTCGCTTAAACGCTAAGCTCCAAATTAAAGAATTTTATTTAATGGTTTTGATGATTGTAAGCAACAAACGCTAATTTTTATCAGTCTAAATAATACAACCCTCAAATTCCCCATACCATTAAAACAAGCATTATCGATCTTAACTTCACAAAAAAAAGTCCTTAAGTGAGAAAAGCCGTCAAAACTTTGTATATTATTTAATACCCAATTCGGCTAAACATAAATCTATTGACCTTTTATAATAAAATTTATTGATCGGTAAACTCATCCCGCGGGATTTCTTTAGAGCGGGACCGGCTTACTAAAGACCCATGTTACCTACCTATACTTACCTAATATATCAACGAACTTTTACGATGCCTCTGACTTGTACCAAACAAAATTAGCCCATATCTTCACATAAAGGGTACGTAGTCACGCAATTTCGTATGTCGCGATGTCTTTGAACTTGTCCCGTTTGGGGCAATTATTTGTTTTTTACATTTACACAGAAACACCCATGATATTTAAACAAGATGGAATTATAGTAATTTTCTCACTGATGTCATATATTTTTGCGATGGAGCGAGAAGCAGATACGTTGAATTTTTTTTTTACGTTGATTCTCTTATTACTTTATAATTTGTCTCGTCGAATTTGAAATGTTTAAGCGAGTAAGAAATTACATACAAAATGAGTTTTAGAATAGCATTTTCTGAACAATGTACATAATAATTTGATTTTTTTTTGCCTCTCAATCTAACAATGTACCTATACATAAAATCCATAGTTTTTGTCTGATTACCTCATGTAACGAAGTTTATTTAGGTGACGTATGTTTTACTCGACTACGGCGAAGACGAAAGGAAGGGTGCTACAGTAGGTGCGACCACCTTGACCATTTTTGTACCTATGCATTTCTGGATTTCTATCAGAATTATTTATCTTGTTCCTCTCTTCTTAAACCCCCTTTTTTGACGTAATCAGGTTATAGTTTTTCATATTTTTTTTGACAGAACGAAGGTATTCTTTATATAAATATCTTCGTATAAACTTCTCTATCCCCGGACTTGTAAAACAATTTTTTCTCTACAAAACCTTATTAAACGTTGAATCGTATGAATTGTTAATTATTAACTTTTAATTAAAATTCTTTAGAACCTTGTGTATGTAAGTAGACCGGTTAATTTCTTATAGTTACCAAATATGGATTCCAAACTGGTACCGCGGTAATGGTCGGGCATTGAGCTCAATAACTAGATAAACACGAACGAAACCGGGTCAAGATCATACTATACACGATTCATATTGTAATTACATTAAATGCATATGATTAAAAAAATATCGTATACGACAATCCGAATGGTAGAAATGAATTACAATAATGTTTTTGACTCCTAATTGATGGTTGGGCTAAGTATGGTTATCAGTGCTTGATTATTTGGGAATATTATTTGGGAATTATACATTTTTAATACTTACAAATATCATTACTATAATCAAAGTTTCCACTATTTAATAAAAGTAAAAAACTTTAATTGGCATTGGTTATTTTTATTTTATTAAAATAATTAACACTGAAAGCTTAACTCAAAACTGTGCATGAAACAAAATATAATGCTATACTCTTCTAACCCGCATCTATCAGTCTTGTCATATTTTCAAAAGAAGTTATCTAGAATGTTAACTAGATCATGGATTGTTGTTCTGTGCCTTCTATGCCAATGGCTTTCTATTTGTATGGACGCTAGTATAATTGGTGCAAAATATATGGAAATGACATTGACAGTGATATAACTCGAGCGCGAGTATACATCATTTTAGTACATTTTGGATGTCTGAATTTGTATTTGTATGGCTGATCTGAATGTTAACCTTCATAATTGATCTATAATCTTTATTTAGGCTGAAGTTTCGCACCAATATCCGGTGAATCGTTAAAAATATTGATTTTAAAATCGATACTCTTTTTGCTGTAAATTTGAAAACACTTCCGACCGGGAAGTAACGAAAGTATTGCCCGAGCAGCGGAGGGAATGAAAAATTTAAGAGGCATTCGGAAACTTATAAATCTTCGGTGGGGACAGACGCGGAATTCCTAATTCCGACCCCCATCGCACCCACTGGGTCACATAACGTCCGCTTTATTGTCCCCTGCAGTACGGCAGAGGAATTGCTAATCTCGGAACAAAAAGAAAATGGGACGGGCATGATGGCGGGATCAGTCCTCCGCGGCCCGGAAGGGGATTTTGACGGAAAATCAACAAGGATTGTCATCCCATTTGAATGGGTTTGTTTTGAAAAGCTAAAAGGTTTAATTTTAAAGTCAAAGGTTCTGATGGTTCTAGGGCAAACTTTTCGGATTTTAAAGAAATACAGTTACAAGAAAGTGTTTAAATTAATTGTCATAGTTTAGTTCTTTTGTTTCTGATGTTTTGAGAAATATGAAAAGACGCTCTGGATTACAATACTAGTTAGGCATAGAAAGAATATGTAACTTCTGATATATGTAGTAAGGTGTGTTTTAATTTATTCATTGCTAATGATATGCAGTTACAGTAATTTTTAAGCTTGTATAACTAAACTTATTAGTAAAATGATGCCAACCTCTTTAATACCAAACTCAAGAAAGGTTCTAGTCTTTTAGTCGGTTTCTTCATTCCTCCTATTTTTTCTGATTAAATTCCTTTCCAAGAAAACCGGTCGTACGAATGTCCGAGCACGTAGCCTGTGCTTCATTGCACAGCTGCATCTCAAAGGCCACCTAATCCTGGTTGATCCTGGTTACAGTGGTGAGCCTGAGTGGCGATTGTTCCCCGAAAGCCTTCTAGCAGCTTTGTTATCTTTTTTTCAATTACCCTGTTTCCTTTTAAACTAAATCGCTATGGAAAGCTATAGAAGAAGGCGTACAGATTTATTGAATCCCAACAACGTAAATTTGTACGCCCTCTACCAGTGCTGTCTTTAAAGGACGTGTAACTTTTAAAGGACGGACTTTTTTTGACGACCTCGGTGGCGCAGTGGTGTAAACAACCGACTGCTACGCTTGAGGTTCCGGGTTCGAATCCCAGCGGGGGCGGGATGTTTTGTTATTTGCAAGACGCATTGTTTCGCTTACCGTTCTTGGATGTCGTGTTCTTATCTATGTAGTTTATACCATATCGTTGCTTAGTTCCTGTGACACAAGTTCTCACGATACTTACTGCGGGGCTGAGTCGATGTGTGTGGTTATTATTATTATTAAAAGGAAAAGGATAATACAAACATGACTCAATGTTGCTTGCCCTTTGTTAGTTTTACTTCTGAATAAACTCTGAACCAACAACTCTTTAACTTTATGCATAACTACGTTCCACTGAGCAAAACAATTCTAACAAATTAAAGGTTATCAAACGCTTGAAACTTTCGGTGAAACACGATGAATTTGAATTACAATTTTAGTCAGCAGTAAACGTATTACTCATAAAGTTTTTCCTCAAAACCGTTAATTTCGAAAATTATACGGAAATTTTCAAAGCTATTTATCATTAAGTCCGGTCGGGTAAAGTATTACCTACTAATGGACTAAATACTCAATCAAAATTTCACATTTGAAATCATAACACGGACATATCTTAAATGTATGATGCGTGTACAGTCGCCAAGTAAAACGTTATCATTAATTAATTCTTAATTTACCGATCTGTTTGTTTGTATATTTATTTTAATAGTGGTAATAAAAATATTAAATATAATACCAAAAAGATAAAAAAAAAACAAAAAAATATGACATTTAAAAAGACAATTATTACTTATCTCCTTTAAACTGCTTTTATAGTGTGAAAGATTTTCTGAATACACCAAGCTTTACGTAATAAAACTAAAATTGCTAGATTTATACATAAATATGTCAATTAAAATAAAAAAAAATTGTACTTGCTATTTGCACGTCAAGACAATATTTGACAAAACCTGTAAAGATGATGTTGAATGTGATGAATGATTTATTATAAATTAAAGAGATTCATTTGTCAAGCATCAAAGCATTTTAGTTAGTATCTGGACAGGATAATGAATGAGTAATAGTCAATAACTGTAGATAAATTCATATTTTTTGGGGATTTTTCGCACCAGGTTAGTGATGTCGACAAGAACAAATAAAAAAAATACACGCAAAAACAAACATTTTCCCTCATGAAAGTACAACAGTCAGCTCGGATAAAACTTTAAATAGATTCGAAGCTAATTGAACGGAAGCTCAGCTATTTTTATCTACTAACAAATAAATACATCTGTCGGTGGTTGTGAACGACCTCGCATCGCCTCATATATTTATTTACTTATCTTGTTTATTTTTCTGTATATAATGTCGCTCAAACATGTTAACTGATTTTTATTTACCTATTAAATGTAATCGGTTTCTTGTTAGGAATAAGTCAAAATATTATCATTTTAAAAAGTTAAAAACGGGCCCAGTTGATCAATTTTGAACATACCTAAGAGCAGTTCGGAGTGCGAGAACAGTTTGTGAGGGATCAGTTAACTTAAAACCTATTCTTACACGTAATATTGCTATCGTACGAGTAGTTACTTAGAGTAGTTAGATTTATGTATATATTTAAATCGTTTGGTATTATTTTAAGGATTGCTCGTTCAAAGCATACTACGTCAAACATTTCAAGAGTTTATAGCTAAAAAGGTTTTAGCTAAAAAATGTGTGATTTAATATGTTACCTACATGTTGTTCGTCCTATCAGTAACACATTTTTCTTTACAGCGTTTTTTTTTCAGAGTTTCATTGGATCATTTGGAATATTTCTCGTTGTAACAAATGCAATACGCAGTAACATTCAAACATAACGTTATATACGCTAGCAGTATTGTATGTTAAGGGCTTCAACTCTGACCTTTATAACTCCCGCTAGTTACATGCATCTAAATCCTATTTACACACGGATGTTTTTTCGACGTTTTTAAGCGTTATTTTGACGCTTGAAAATAGAACTCACTCATATACTACCCATAAAAATTCTGCTAATCAAAGTCATATTTAATTGGCATTTTTATCATGTTTCTCACGGCGCAATGTGACAAAATATAGTATTTCAGTATCAGCAAATACAGCCAAAAATATTTGTAACTGAGCGGTTTTTTAACGCTCGTGAGTACGAAAGCTAAAGGTCAGACAGACATTATTCAATTTTCAATTTGGTTTTGTTTATAAATTGGATTTATTTTCCAAATAATGCCCAAGTAGAAGAGAACAAGAAATTTGATCTTTTCGAGTGAATTTGCAAAGTCTACCAGTGTTATTGTATATTTATGTATTTAAAGTAAGTCTATTCTAATAAATAAATACGAGTATAGAAATGAAATGTGAATTGAAATGAACAGCTTATAAGATTGAGTTGCGATAAACAAATAGAGTGTCTTTGAACAATTTTATTATAACTTTTTACAAATATTATTTTATTTTGTTTGAAGAATTATGCGGCAAGAATAAAGACTATTAATAAATATTTTTCTACAAAGGATTTAAATTCAGGAAAAGTTTCTGCTTTCTTTAAAACTATAAGGTCGTATCTAATCACATTGTCTGTAGATCTAAAATTGCTTCCATCTGCATATTAAATCGTTTACATATAAAAACCGTACATTTTCCCCAAAGTTGATTTTCCAAAATCGGCGTGCTGAAAATAAAACCTAAAACCCAATCGAACTTTCTGTCTTTTTTACGAAACTACTCGTATCTACCTGGTAGTAGGCGAGTGACTTTTTCTATTATTATTTTTGGCTAGCCTGCCAACCGTTCTGACCGCCTAACGTACAGTGACAATAAAACAGACCGAAATGGAATTTATTTGTTTACAATAAGGGTTTTGGCAAGTCGCTCCCATTGTTGATCTCCCGCAGCCGTTGCCCCTGGCGACTGAGCTGGATTCATCGGACTTGTTGATTTGAGGCATGTACCCACTATGCAGATGAGATCAGACTGTGCTTGAGTGTTGATACGAGATAGATCGATGCTGTTGACCCTTTTGCTCTTGTGGATGATTAATTTTAATGATTTCGATTCCCGTATTCTGATAGTTTTCGAGTCAGTTTTATCGAATGTTTTGCTGCTATATGAAATCAAAATGTAATAGTAATTTTCAGATTACTAGTCAAACTATAGTTAATGTTTTAAAAATAATCAAACAAAGCCCTGATAGGATCCTTATTTTTTTTCTTTCTATGCACCAGACGCAGTTTTAAATTCAATCGTAATTTTCATGTTATGAACTAAATTATTATTAAAATAAATCAAACAAAGTCGTGACAATCTATCTCACTTAATTGTTTTCATTAAATATGATCTAGAAACCGTTTTACATTTCATTGACCACAAACTACAAATAGAGTTTCTTAAAATGATCGAACCGTTCATGTTATTACTTTATGTGAATGAAATTATTTATTTAACTTAACACTTTTCCCTACTAGTTCCAGATCCTTTATATTATTATTTCTAATACCACTGTTTAATAAAACGCACCCGTCAAGCAATATAAAAGACAGAAACAAATGAAACACTATATGTTACCGTTAAATAATTTTCAGTTCTACCAACATTAAAATTTACTCCCGGGGAACAATTTACAAACTTATATTGCCAACATTAATAAATGAACAACGTTCTCACCCTGGGGGAGGCTGGGTGCATTCGATATGAACATAACACAAAAGGTGCCAGAGGGAAAAACACCCTGTTGATCATACAACTTCGTAAGCAATTAGGACTAATTTTGTATGCACACAGCTAAGATTAAAAGCCTGTAAAATATTTAATAGCTCAAGTAATGAAGACACAAAAAGTGTTCTGTGTGTAATTTTGTCTAACATTGTTTTTTGGTGTTTATTTTTGTGTTTAATAAGTATTTAAGTTTATATTGTATGTCCCCGCTTTTTTATTTGAAGAGAAAAAAGTTTACTGGTTAAAAAATCTCACTGAGACATACACGTATACAGATATTCACTGACAATACTCGTAAATATATTGTAAATAGTACATACCGTCGCTCTAGAAGCTTTTCAAATAAAGAACGACTCAGCTGAGCATTGATCGCTTGATGAATACGCCATGTGACATAGTTGCCATATAAGAAAGGTTTTACTTAAAACGTCTTATTAAACGAATGTCAGTCTCGAGAGACCTTCTGTAACGAGCCTGGTTGCAAACAATACAAGTAAATAGGAAGGATGTAATAAACAAGAAACGCACGAACTATAGGCACATAAAGTGTGTCGGATAATCTGTACATCATCAGGTGGGTCCATAACGTGGGAATGCGGATGAAGTTCAATGCTATTTAATGTTATAAAACCTTACAAAGTACAAAGTTTTAGGCGATCTGTCATTAACCTGCAGTTTCTATGACACTCGCTACAAAAGTGTGTAATAAAACAGCTGCCTGTTCACTCACTGTGCCTCACTCTAGTTCAGAAAGCAGCGCTTCCGTCTCAAATATTAGTTGCGAAACCAATGTGGCGTCAAATATATTCTTCGTTTATCGGTTTGCTTTAATTGACTGTCTAATAAGTTGTTTTATTTTGTCATAAAAAGATGCGGTGGCTTAGTTTGAACCTAGGAAAATTACAGTAATTTGTCCGAGAGATACTTTTTTTAATAGTCCATTATCTGTTAGGTTTCTGATTGTACCAAATCAAAAATACACTATTTAAATTGAAATAAATACTTGCAACACCACGACCTACCGATCGATCATGAACTAAAGACTACAAGTTTTACCTTTATAAATATGTACTGGAACATGATTAATTGTATATTTATTTATTCTTACTACACTGAATTATTTCTAAATCGTCTTATATGCAAACTTATTAAATACACACGCAACTAGCTAAAAACAATGTTTCTGCATAAAAACGTCATTAATCTGATCAAAAATACATTAAATTTTGATTTTTCAGTAATGATTCATTATCGAAGTTGACTTCGTCGTATATTTTTTAACATGAAAATAAATATCTCAGCATCCTTTTCGCATTCCTAAATGGACTCTACGACATTACGAATAAGGTTTAATTTTGATGAATATAAAAAGTTAAGGCTGTCGATCGATGCGGAGGGTGGTTTAAGGAGCCTACGTAACTTCACTTAATTAAATATATTTTCCGCTTCACTGACTCACAATTGTTTGACATTTTTCGAAAATTGCTTAGAAGATTTTTAAATTTTAAATTTCACTTAAAAATGGACCATTAAAACTTTCCGTTCAAAATAATTCGAACTGAAAGAAATTGAATTACGACTTGACAAAGATAAGATTGTTTTTTATGGTTTATAAAAGTTTTTTTCTGTCTCGGTTAGTTTAAAAAGATGGCTGAGTACTTTATTAAATTATTTCATTTTTTGTAACAACGAATGAGGCAAACAACATACAATTCATTTGGACAGTACGGTGTAGTTTAGCATACAAATTTATTTACGATTCTTTGTCTAAAGTTGTCAAATAACCGTACCTATTTCTCACAGTTAAAACGAGAATATTGCGCAGTTAAAACTTTGAAAATTTATTAATGCAATGTAAATATAATCTAATATTTACCTACTATCCCTAAGTTGTGAGCCCAAACTACCATAATCATTATTAATTGAAGCAAACACTTGCATAAACGAGATTCAAGTCAAACATGTAACTCCTCTTTGGCCTCGCTGCATTCACGTAAAGGGTCTTATGTACATACAAATAAAACATACATATGTAGTGAAAGCAAACACTTGCAATGGGCTTAAATCTCGTTCTTTCACTGGAATTGTACGTAGCTGTCTTCGTAGTAGCTACGGGCGCTACACTATTGATCGTAGTCACTCCGTAGTCGCTGTAGGTCTTCGTACTACGATTATGTTCAAATTATTATAGTTATTGCTTGTATTTGTTATGTTCAATTTGTTTTTGTTTTAACTTGAGACGTAGAAAGAGGTATTCTTTTATTAGATTTGGCAGTTATTTAGTTTAATTAATTTATGTTTTTTATATTTAAAAACCTTTTTTTAATTAGGATTTCCATGTTTGTTGTAGTAATGGTCATAATATTCGTTTGCTCTGGCTTATATAACGATTAAAAGAACTGAGTTAATATAATAGTAAAATAGTTTTTTTGTTTCTAAACAGTATGTACCAAGTGACAAAACAAAGTAATTACTCAGTTTAATTATTAATAAAAATAATAAACTGATTTTACTACCAACTTTTCGAATCAACTTTTTATTTGAAAGCAAATTAAAATTTAAGTTTAGAAATATTAAATTTTTGCGCCATCTAAATAAAATGGGCATGTCTTCGTTCGTAAAAAAAACGAGATTAATTAATCAAAAAGATAAATGTACGGGTGTGTAGGGAACGTGAGTGGTGTTGTGTAAACGTTGCTAAACCGGGCAACCCATGTGTCCCGCACAGTACACGATCAATCATCCGGACTGCCTGCCGGGGACAAATTAAAACATATCACCGGTTTTAAGGTCAGACAGTGTACAGTATACAATTTAAATTACTTACATCTATTGACATCTATGTTGTTATAAATATGTAGTGGTTCGATTTATAAATCTATATTAAAAAGAGGTAAATTGTGGGAGTTTGCTTGTAGGTGGGTTGGTCGAAACTATTCATGTGATTTCAAAAGTTCTTTCACAAATATTTAGACTTTTAGTTTGGCTACAGGCTTCATTTTATTTATATTTTATATTATGCTTATTATTTATCAGACTGTCAGCCTTTTTTTTTTTTCATCAGTCTGACTCTCTTAGCTCTTGTCTCTCCCTATCAATAAGTCAGTCAAACATTTATTTGCCAGAATACACAAAAATATGTTTTAAATAAAAAAAGTTTTGTCTTTATGTCTATAATGCATTATTGGTTCAATTGGTGGTATCCCAAGAATACTAATTTAAAAATTTCCTCACATACTAACCGAAGAATCGTGTTTGCTTAATACTTGGTTAATTATGTAATAACTAGGTGACAAACTATCCGTGTGCCAAATTCCATCCAAATCCCTTCAACAAACCACCAACATAATCTACCATATTAGTAGCATATCAACCTAAGCAAATCTCTAATATGCACGTAATGCAGTTTGTCCTATGAATATGTTCATAAATATGAGTATGTATGCATATGTATACGCGTGACGAGTAAATTTGCTGACATGTCGGGCCGTCCATCCGTCCGTGTGATCGATGGCGTGCAATCACTCATGTACGGTCATTACTTGAAGTTACGTTTGCGGAAAATAAACAAACAGATTCCGTTCGGATAGGTGAAAAATGTTAGCTGGAATGATATCAAGTTTTATGCAAACCAAAAAAAATATAGTCACTTTCGTTACATTACCGAAATAACTAAAATAAAATACTTACAATGAGATATTTTTGATTAAAATATCAAATATGAATGAACATACCAAAACTCCATATTCAAGTTTATCTAGATATGTATTTAAAGATACTCTATTAACAGTTACGGAGGAAATCAAACAATACCCTATGAAGTCCCGTTTAATTGCCCAACACGCATCTCTGTGAACCCATGAATCCCATGGTTCTAATTAAACCGACAACTCCAAATTCAAACTTAAATAGTTTGTTAGAACACTACCGATGGAAGGGGGCTCTACAGTTTCGTTCTTACCTTAGGGGAAAACGGGGCCCGAGCCCCCAACTTCAGAAGGCCCCAGAAAGTCAGTCGATACCAAAAGAAGTCGCCAGTTTCTAATGTGGACATCAAAAAGTCCTCGCTATGACTGGCAACTTTAAGTTTTGAAATATAGATCTAAACAAATAAAAGATCGAGAAGATAGCGAGGAGGCCCCAATACCCGGGCCCCGGTATGCCTAAGTCGGCCCTGGAGCGCTTGTGTGCCGCTGACAGATCCGACACTTCTGTAATCAAACGTTTCACAACTTGTTTACTCGCGTTGATTGTGCGTTTTGTTGGCCTACCCCTCTAGTCCTTACAACTCAACCCCGCCTGAATGAAATGTCATGTCGAATACTCCGTGTCGCAGACGCGTCAATAGTTATTTGTTCTACAATGACAATACTGTCTCCTGTCTTAAAGTGAGCTTCAGTCAGGCTTGTTTTTTGAGATTCACTACATAGTATAGTCGCTTCCCGCAGCCTATCCGTCCCAATCTATGCTTTGATCTTTAAAAATACGCAAGGGATTTTGATGCAGTTTTTTAATAGATAGAGAGATTCAAAGGAAGGTTTATATATATATATATATATTATACATGCACAATATCCGTGCGATGCCGAGGCGGGTCGCTTATGTGTGGATAATCAAGCGGACCTGAAAATACCGCTTAAAAATTCTTCTTAAATTATAGTTTTTTAATTCGTTGTCGCTCGTTAATATGAAAAACTGACAGGTCAATTTCAAAGCAGTATTTGCCGTCTTACAATTTGACATATGCGTCTTAACTAGATTCAAACACAGTTTTGCTGAAACGTTGTTTTTAGAATTACTGGTAAATTAGATGAACACAGGTACTCGTTTGCGTTCGTAACTCACTCAGCAATTAGTATTTACTTGGCATAAAAGTGACACAAATGTTTTCATGAAAAATTTTAAATTACAGAATTATGGCCTTGTTCTTATCAAAAAGTCATTAATTATTACAAATTCTTTCCCCTAGCAATATTATCCTTTGTATACTATAACTCGAAATTTTTATGCAAGATTTGGAATACTTTCCGTTGTACAAAGAGGAGATATTCATTTGATAAAATGTCCGTTCCTTTCTTCGCCCATTTCAATTCATTAAGTTCTGTAGGGCAGGTAGAAATGCGAAGGAATTTCTACGTTCGGGGTATTTTTTATACTGCCCTTATATTTAAAAGAGACACGGCTATCTGCATCTATATATCTGTCCCATTCCGACCATTGAAAATAAATAAAAGATATAAATCTGAAGAGGTGCTAAGGTCCCTTTGCGATTAATGGAATTTTATACCAATTTTCGGCCTACCTTCACCATTTATACACATTTTGTGAAAGTGCTAAGTGTACTAAGATAAATAAGTATAAAATACTAAGTTAAATAGGTATAAAATTTGTTCTAAATTCATTTCTTGTTTTATGATTAATGTTATTGGAAAATGTATTTTCATTTTCATCTGAAATTCGAGCGTTATTTCATTTCTATTATTACAAAGAAATATTAATTTCTTTGAAAACAACAAATCAAATGTTATTTGAACTTCAATTGCTCTGAGACTAAATTATTTTTTTATTTTGTCACTTATGATCTCTAAATAAAGTTTAATGACAATTTAGACACATTAAAAACTCTACATCAAAAAACGCTCGCATATTAGTTTAGGTTAAAATATTTTGTTAAACTCAGCTATTTTAGTACAAACAACTGACATGACCGTAACTCACGTGGATTTTTTATTTTTTTTTTGTTTCAGGGTGAAAAGGACAACGGCAAAAACTGTATACTGTCAGGCGAAAAACGGAAAGCGGACGACAATGATGTAAATAAAGACTTGAAAAAGGTATCGTATGAATAATTTTGCTTGACATGTATTTTAAGACCGGTACAATTCTGGGTCGTGTGAAGAGTTAATAGGCTTTTTCTCAGTAGTTTTTATTAAGTTAATATCTTTACTTTACGTATTCTGATGTATGTGACATTGACTTTTGTCTACCTTCGTCATCTTTACTCACGTTATTATAAATAAATAAATAACCACAACACGACACACACATTGACTCAGCCCTGCACTAAGTATCGTAAGAACTTGTATTGCAGGTGCTAAGCAACGATATGGTATATACTAAATAAATATGAATACAACATCCCAGACCGGTAAGCGAAACAATGCGTCTTGCAAATAACACAAAGTCCCGCCTCCGCCGGGATTCGAACCCGGAACCTCTAGCGTAGCAGTCGGCTGTTTACACCACTGCGCCACCGAGGTCGTCAATTATTCCTTAGAACTGTTCTTTTGTCACGCTAAAACACGAAAACGACTTCACCGATTTGAATGATTCTTTCTTTATTTTGCTCGCTTTCATACAGGGATGGTTTATAAATAAATAGGAAAATCTGAACGGTCACATGATACGAAATTCTTACGAGCTACTAGTCTCTTATTTTATTGAAGGTTAAAGCTGTGACAATGTTGTCGCCTATGCTTAATTTTCAATTAATTAATGTCAATTGCATCTCGATTGAGCTAATTTCAATCTGATGGCGCTGCTGGGCTGACGGGCGTGGTCATCTAATTATTGTGTTATCAGCAGATTGATGCGTATACGAAATTTCAGCTGACTTGACACAAATTATGATACAAATATCACGTATTAATTATATCCAACTATTTTGAATGAGCAGTTAAGTTTACATTTTTTCAAAAGACACTAAAGCCAAAGAGATTGTAACAAAAAAAAACCTAAAGTCAACCAATAATTTTGGCTTATTTTTGTTTGCGATCGTCTGTAGTTTTTAATTTTTTTTTTAATAATCTCTGTTTTTGCAATCATCCTGTGACATACAATGAGTATTAGCTAAACAAAACGCCTAAATGACGATAAAAATCCAGATTAACTCACTCTTAATAACCAGCGACAGTAAAAAAAACTTGCGGAAACAATTTTACTGCTAGGTTTATTATATGAAGGTTACAAAGGTATAAATAAATAATTGGTAACATTAATGAAGAGGCGAATGACTTCGTGTTTTTAAATATCCTTTCAATAATAAATACGTCAGTTTAACGTCACGACTGATAGTAAAACATTAATAAAATATTGGAAAACAACGAAGGCATTAATGTTTTATTCAGTACACCGTTCGTATTGATATCGCCTGCGACATCGTTTGGTTTTTTTTTTTTTTGGTTAAAGCAACCGAAATAAATATGGATAATCCCAGTTTCAATTATTCACTCGTAAAGTGTATTTTACAAATATATGCATTTTTTCGCGTATCATCTTTTGCTACGTAACAAAAAAATACTTAATTTATCCTACATTCATTTACGTAATTAATATTAATTGATATACCTGATTTTTTTCAGGATTTTTGTCCATTCATAAAAGTTCGTGAAAAAATCTTCGGTAGACATTTTTTTTTCGCAAACAATCTATCAGACAAAATGATCGTTGTATACATAAGTACGTATTATTATAGAGTCATTACACTGGTGTGGTATTAAGGTCATGTAGAACACTTCTAGGACAAATGGCTCCAAACATGCAAACCATAAGCCAGGGTTGTCAAACGTCAGCGGTTTTTTTTTTCTGGCGAAATTCTGATATTCATACCTATCGCGTAAAATAAAAAAATTGTTGAACTGTATTTGAATGCATTAACGCATTGATATTATTTTTAGATACACAATCAAGTGGCAGAAAATGTCATCAGAGATAAAATTTCCATCGAATTTTATAATATAATATGCATTGCAAAAAAAAAAAACTGAAATAGTAAGAAGTCTAGGAACAAAATAAATTGCAGTTATGGAAGAGCGGACCTTGCTAGCACTAGCAAAACCTATTTGCTTAAATGGAAATTCCGAATATATTTGTGTATTTTAGACTTAAGTTACTGAAATAATAGCGATAATGAGTTATTTTTAATCTAATAGAACTATCTGTCAATCTCTATCGTAAATTGACGCCACTTTATAAGTAAAGCTTTGTATGGGATAATGTATCTATAAAATATTAGATCGATGCATTTAAGACCTAACAGCGATGAGACATATTATTTTATTCAACGTCGGAAAACAAGCAAACGGTTCAACACATGAAAAGTGTTACCGCCTATTGTATATTGACACGACGGTGCCCTTGATGACTTTTGAATCTGATGCTGCTGTCTTCTGATGCTGTTATCCTTGAAGTCATCAATGTAGAGGTTAAAGAAGTTATAACGTTATACCTCTCGTGTGGTTAGTTACAAGGGCTCTCCAATCCTTCAAACAAAAACACAGAGAACTGCTTCACGGCTGAAACAGACTCTCTCTCTTATCTTACTAAAAACCTACGTCAGTAATAAATTTTCCTTGCGATTTATCATTCGCATTGCATAATATTGGGTCTCTACTAACTAACATTGAAGCTTGAGATTAAAAATTGTGTATTTAAGTTTTTCCGGAGCTCATTTGTTTGTACTTAGTTAAAAACAGCCGATACACACTCGAACTACAAATTTCAGTTTCATTTGCTTCTTACTGTAGATCAACCATATGTAAACTGCCCTCAAGGACGCCCTTGCTTGGACCTCTTGAAATCAAGAGTAAATAGGAACATTCTAGGCAAGCATATCTACCTTCGGACTCATTGTCAATTAATATCTAATTAATTGTGACAAATGCCTTGTACTAAGATCAGTTATCCTTGAATTCAGTCAAAGCTGCTTTAAATGCAGTAACTAAATAAAAAATTGAGCTACTTTTATTCAGTTTTAGCAGCCCTACGGTATCGTCAACGATTACAAAAGAGATTCTTCGTATAAAAGTATATAGGGTCGACCACCTCAAGCCTAATAGAGGATGAATGCTCGTTACGACATCTTGCTGGGGAAAAGGCAAACAGTTTTATTAATGGTCGAACATTAACCGCGACATCTCAACATTTGTCAAAAGCGGGGCGTTTTCAATCATTTATATGAAGCTTAGATTTCCGCAGACGTGGATGAACTATATTTTAGTAATGTTTGCTTTTCGATTTTACCTAACCATGTGGATTTTGATGGTTCAACCGAAACCGGAGCTTTCACCGGTGTATTTTAATAACCTTTGTTAGGTGAATTTGTTATAATGTTCAGATTGATTCGTATTATTGGATAAGTATTCAAATTATTATATCTTTAAAATACTAACTTTTTCAAAAACATCTTGGCTTCCACTGACTTGACGATGAGGTGACCTTTTTTTTAGAAAATATCATGGTCAAACAAGCAAACGGTTCATCTGATGGAAAGTGATACGAATTAACACGACACCTAAGCGTTGCCTATGTAGAGATAAAGATGTTATACCTCTCGTACCGGTACTTACACTAGCTCTCCAGTCTTTCGAACCGAAACACAGGGACCTGGTGAAATAGAAAGGTTGGAGGGATGGGGACCTTTGGGAGGAGGTGTCATTTATGTTGAAAAGTAAATAAAATATGGATTAATGGCTATGGACGAATGCTTTAAATGTGGAATGGGCTTACGCCTACACTTAGTACCAAAAAAAATCAGAAGCAAATCCATAGTATTTTTAAAAATAAGTTATCTAACCTACTACTATAAATATTATAAGTAAATATTAATAACTATTTCCAAAGTTTAATATAAATAAAGCTTCTATCACATCAATTTCAATATTCGTCTAGTAACCCTGAAGTTATTGAATGGGTAAAAAAACAGACATGATCTTTTGTTAAAAATCGATAGCAGGTACGCTGACTCTTTAATTTTATGGCTAATAATACCCCTTGACATTTGAAATACAAACATAGAACTTTTATACAGTCAGGTATATAATTCATGACAAAAGTGTTTGTCACCATTTTCATTTATTGATTTTCCAATGGTTATTACAATTCGGATAAAGCATTTGATTGTTTTTCTTAACGTTTTAGGGAAAATAATAAATGAATTCAATTAAACTATAAGCAAAAATAACTATTATATTATTGGTGTTAAGATTTTAAATTCAATGGCGTAACTGGCTGTATGGACTACAGCCCTTTACCTTTCCGTTAGCGAAAAAAAGAATCACATAATTAACGACAGGAATTTTACAGTTACCTCTACCTCAAACGCATTGGCGGTGCTCTTGGCGCTCTAAACATCAAGGGCACCGTCGTGTCAATAGACGGCGGTATCAATTTCCATTAGGTGAACCGTCTGCTTGTTTGCCCATGATTTTGTATAAAAGAAATAATTGTTAAATTTTGCAAATAAACTAAATTACAAAGCCTATTTATCTGAATTCAAGTCGAAGCGAGATTAATTATAGAATTTAATAAAGTACAAATGAAAAGCGACTCCTCTCGGGTTTAGATTAACACAGAACCGCTCGTTCACGTGATAACAGCTTCAAGGGTCAGGGGGCCTCGTTCCCATTATCTTCGCGTTACCAGCACGCGAAGGCGTCGGGGATATTAACGGGCCCCCGCCTTGATTTAAATACGCTCCGTGCCTGAAAGGGGACAACTTGCCCTGCATTTTGTTGACGCCATTTTTTATTGTTACGTGGTACGACAGTTTAACGTGTCGTATTTTACGTGTCTATGTGCTTATGAATAAATATTTTTACTATCATCATGCGTGTAAGAAGGTCTTCAGTATCCACTTTTATTTTTAACGACCTCGGAGGAGTAGTGGTGTAAACAACCGACTGCTACGCTAGAAGTTAAGGGTTCGAATCCCGGCGGGGGCGGCTGTTTGCAAGACGTATTGTTTCGCTTACCGGTCTTGGATGTTGTATTCTTATCTATGTAGTATATACCATATCGTTGCTTAGTTCCTGTGACAACTTAGTACTTACTGCAGGGCTGAGTCAATGTGTGTGTCGTGATGTGGTTATTATTATTATTTTTGGATAGCAATGATGTTATGTTATTTTAGGGATGGGATTAAAAGTTAGAGGCGTTCATAATGTTTGGTTTTTGAATGTATTAAATTAACAATGTTTTAAAGGGTAATATTATCTTTATGTCGTATTTGTGTTTTATCTATATTGTTTTATCCGACAACACATAAAACTCAAATTACAAAAAATTTAGAAACCGTAAAAACAATTTCACTGTACTTCTTGGCAATTCTTAAATAAACAGTGCTGCTGTGTGAGTTGTTAGCTCACAAAAACACATACACTAACATGTAACATGTACGTTTGTGTGCATCAGTACGTATGTGGTTTGAACATTAAAGATAATGTAGGCATTAATGTTAATAGCCCGCAATCCCAGAAGGCATTTAAATGGCTGAAACTGTTATTGTACGTCCGTGTATAAATGAAATTGAATAAATACATCAAGATAAATAATTCGATACATTTAATAGTGTTATGACAAACAACTATACATAGCCGTGCTGTAACCTCCTTCTCAGTTATTGTTTAGAGTCTTTATTACCCTTACTTAAGATTGATAATCCCTTATCTGACAGAAGGGCACGCTTCTATAGGCTATATTGACCGCTCAGCGTCAAGCAGACCGTATGGTTGTTTGCCACTTTAGTGGTACGCAGAGATATAATGATTACTCTCAAGAAATGTTTCCCAAATGATTATAAATAACATTATTATAAAAAAAAATGGGTTCAAACCATAGGACCTGTAGGGGTTCGTATCCTCTATCTCCGAAACCTATCAAATTTAGTGAATGTTTATAGTTGGTTCCAGTTTTAAACACATGATTAGTGGCAATGCTGTCGAGATATAAAGCAAAGCCGAGGCGGGTTCTTAGTGGTATTAGAACTATGCAGCTAGTTTTAGCTGCGCTCTTAACTCGAATATAGTTTTCTTAAAATCCAGATGCAATAAATTCCGCCTTACGTTCTCCGTGCTTTGGGACTAAACTATTCATAAATCCGTGCTCGTAAACTGTATTATGACGAACTTTTATTGCTACTGCTGACGTTGTGTTTCGTACGGACCTATTTACATTTGTCTTCTGATGATTTAGTTTTGGTATGCGTTGAAACATTTCTCTAAGAAGATGGGGGCGCTGTAATATGCAGCCTATTTGGTGGGGAGCGGTGATAATGAAATGTCGAACGGCCGTCCAAACCCCGCAAATTCTCGATAGACAATATAATTAGTAAGTCAACAGAATTTCCATCAAGAATACCTGGCAAAAGCATTTGGCGTTGGAGTCTTCTTAGGTTATTTTCTTTAGTCAACGTTCTCCGGTTTCTATTTAAAAAAATTCTAACTCTTTGTTCCTGGAAAACTTTGTGTACCTATTAAAATCAGAGGTAAGAAGTGGTGGTGTTTATTCTACATGATCCATATGCTGTTGCAAGCTTTCATATTGCTGGTAACTGCTCACCATCATGCAAACATGCTTGCCACCTTAGCTGAAGAAAAAGTTTGGTATCGTTCATCGAAATTGAAACCCCGTCGGCAGTATTTCTTATTTCAGTTTGAAAATACAAGCGAAATATTCGCTCAAACGCCTTTGTGGCATGACAACAGACATTTTAGCAACTTCATTGTGAGATTTTTTTAAAAGCGACAAGGCTGTAATTGCTTCGTGTCGTGTGATATTTAACTGAGTGAGTTTGACATTTCTTTTATTTTCGCGTCTTGCGTGATACAGGTGTGACAGCCTCAGGCAAAAATAATATGTTTTTTTTTATGTAGATTGTAAAAGTGTCATTGGACTATTTATATCTTAAAGATTATGGAAGTCAAGAAGAAGAAAAAATATTCTCTTGTGAGCAGGCAAAGCCTACCTTGCCATTATAAACTATTTGTTTTCCGCTATCATTTAGGGGTTGGAACTCTCTCCTGGAAGTGTTCCCTAAAGCTAAAAACACAATAAGGTTTGGTGGCACGACGTGGCGCTACACAGTCATATCGGTTTCATACATTTAGCATACTTAGAAATTCATTATTGTGGAGTGTTTTGATCCAGCGTTATTTGTCTCTTGCCATACTAAATGTATGAAAGGGATATGATTCTGACGCGCCGCTACGCAGCAGTCTGTTTCACATTAAAGAATTACTACTTGGACCTCCTCAATTCAAATTCGAAATGTTTTTTATTAAATGTTGTCTTCTTTTTTATCTATCAATAAAGTTGAGTTAAATAAATAAATGTTCGGAATTCAATCTACGGGGAAGAAGCCGGGCAAGAAACCTCCGTAGTTGCTTTTATCATAGGTTCACAATAGTTTTTCATTACATGTTTGAACATTTAAGTTTTCTAATGATTATATACAATTTGAAGCTACTATGACTACATAAAGCCAATTACAATACGCAATATTTGCAATGAGTGAATTTAAGTCTACTAGTATTCTATTTAATTGCATGAAACATAGGGGATGCTTCGTTTTCTGCTATCTCGTCCATTACTATGAGGTTTTTGTCTGCGAATTTTATTAATTGAAGTGTTATTGGTTATGTTCATCTAAATAAAATGTTTAGTTTCATTCTAAATATTGATAAAGATATTGGAAATCACAACCATAACCTTAACCACATCATGATAGACACATTGACTCAGCCTAGCAGTTAATATAGTTATAACATGTGTCGCAGGCATTAAGCAACGATATGGCATAAACTATATAGATAAGAACACTACTCTCAAGACTGGTAAGCGAAAAAATGCGACCAACCCCGTCGGGATTCAAACACGGGACCTGTTGCGTGTTAAACCACTGCGCCGTAGAGATCTCAAACAAACTTTATGATTTTAGCTTATACAAAAATACAAGTATATTAAAATAATTGATCTTAGCGAATCAGTGCAACATCGTAAATCCTTAATTTCGCAATAAATGCCTCAGTTTTTGCTCTGCCACATCTGTTTACAGTGTGAAATGATTTATTAACATTTCCCGACACTACATTTTGTAAAGAATATGCAAATGGAGAATTTTTACGTTATTTTCCGAGAAAAAAGCCGTCCAGTCTCCCATCAAAGTTTGGGCGTTTTTTTACTTTACCACGGAATGGGAATAAGGGTTTTTATGTTTATGGGTGTATGATAGGAATCGATTATCTTTCTTTTAAAATTAATATTTTTTCTTATAAATCATCTATCAATGAATCTTCGTTTCAATAGACAGTGGTGATAACTTTACATCTGCAGAACCACCCGAGTTGAATAAAATGATGGAAAAATATCAAATTATATTATATAAGCCTATACAGGCACAAGCATAGCCACAATGCTTTTAATTCATATCGCATGGAACACGGCTCGCAGTAATTTCATTAACACGGCTCCGTCATTATCCGCTGCGCCTTATAACTAATGCAAAGCAAAATCAAAACTGACATAAACTCATTTAACTTTAGACGTCATTTCATTAACGTGCGGTTAACAGTGACAGCCGGAGTGAAAGCTGTATGTACGTACGTTGATTTAAAAATGTGACACAAGTGTCTGGTTCAGTTTGATTATTAAATTTGCGTTAACCAGATTTAAATTTTGTGCAGTATGATATACAGTGGTTATAAATAAATATCACTGATGGATGACCAGATACGGATGGATAAATATCCTAGTTTACTAAAAGACTTCATTTGGACAACTTCGTTGTTTCATTGTATTGAAAACTAAGCGGGGCCTGGACTATCTGAGCGTTTCAATAAAATAAACATAACATTCATTAAGTAAAAAGATAAACGTAAAAATTAAACCTCATAAAATCCAGTTGACTATTTACCCAAATTGAATTTTAACATAATACGATTAAGTTTTAAAATCGTCTACCATGGACTTGAACTACAAAGACACTCAGTGTATAAAATGAAACGAGAGAGATGAATCGAAAAAGAAAAGTTGTTAATTCCTAAGTTCGGCCTTCGCTCAGAGACTTGGATTTAAAAGTTTCCAGTTGAAAATAAGAGCTGTATTAGAAATGATGGAGGTGAACGCATATTCGGAAGTTTTCGGTTTTATAGGTGAAAATTTTTCTCTGTTTATACCCGACTACGGCGAAGCAAAAAGAAAGGTTGTGATTTTCGTAAATAAGGGTGAATGATTTGGCATCTTTCAGGGATCTTTAAGATCTTTTATAATGGACTTTCATGGATTTTTGTTGACCTCAATTTCAATAAGAATAAGTCTTTATTTACATTCCTTAAGTAACAGAATAAGTAACACAATTGATAAAAAAAACAAAACAAATAAATTTTCAGGCATTTTTAAATTAATTTGTTTATTAACTTTACGGGCCTCACTAAACAGTGAAGGCCTCCTCCAATTTTTTTCCAACGGTCTCTGCCTTTGTTGTTCCGTTTTTTCCAGTCATCTTCAGTTTTTCGTCGAGCCACCTCTCTGCTGGTCTACCTCTGCTTCTCTTGCCTGAAGGACCGCTTCATGTTGACCTCAATTATCTATTAAGTCATATATATGCCCGACCAGAAAATGTACAAGTTGAAATGTTCGAACAATATTTATCGCTACATTCGAATATTAAGATTTTTAAGACCATAGTCCTTTAATAAGTGGTCGAGTCATTTTAAAGAAAAAATGTGAATTGATAATTCACGATTCTAAGTACTTTTTAAGTTTATGGAATAAAGTTATTTTTATATTGATTTCAAGGGACTGACGGATAAACGAAACATCTGTCTAGCTTTGGGTGGCATTTTTTTAAGTAATCCTCAAAAAATAATGAAGCAAATTAAAGACAGTAAATCTCTTCTCACCCTCTGTCGAGATTAAAATGTTTTCGTTTTAAATTAATTAGCATATTCAATTAATTTCCCGAACGAGCCCTTGTTTGTCTTTGCTCCGGCAACACATGAGGTCGTTAGGAAATACGCGTCTTTCGTTCAACAACGTCGCAGCCGAGTTTAATACGCTTCATAATTTCTGAACGGCTTTCGGTATCGCAAAATTTGCAAACATTGTTCACGCTGTGACTTCGGGACCGCAATCTAAACGATATGCTGCTTATTTAGATGAGCCGGTCCTTTGTTTTATGTTGCCGATAGGTTCTTCAATAGAAAAAGGGGGGTTTCACAGTAAAACCGGTAAGGAATCCTAAATTTTCCAGAAAATTCTAAAGAAAACAAATTGAAAATCTGTAAAAAATTGGATTTTTTATCTTTTGAATTCTAATAGAATTATTTTCGGCATAAAAAGTTAACAAGTTAACATGTTGTGTTTCGGTTTGACGGATTGGAGACCCAGTGTAATTACCGGCGTGAGAGGTATAACATCTTTACCTTTACATGGGCAATGTATGGCGGTGCTCTTTCCAGACATCGTCATGTTTGCAACGATATCCATTGGATGAACCGTCTGCTTGTTTGTTGTATTAATAAAACTATGCCAAAATAAAGAAAATTTATACAATGGATTTCAATTTATACAATCCGTCCAGCAAAAAAAACGTTTTTCACAACAAACCGTTGAAATATTTACGATAGTAAAATTTAACGTACAATTTCAGCTCGTATCTTATTTCCTCTATAAAACAATAATTTCATCAGGGTTTATCTGCATTCGCCACACGAGCGATCATTTTTCATCCCGCATTCGAAAGAATGGACTGAATGAATTTACATTGTAATCCCTGGACTAACCGCAGAGCCTCAGTCATTGGCCCGTAGCTTCTGGCCAATCAGCAGCCTTTGCATCTCGGTAATTGGAAAATTTATAACTTTTGTTTGGAAAAGCGGAAAATATTGAGGCATGTAGTCTTCTTTGTACTCAAATCTAGATTCTTAATTAGTGACTTTTCAAATGAAGTTTAATGTAGATTTCGATGTTTTCATGGTCATTAGCTTGTAAAACCAAAGAGTTTAATAAAACGAAAACCAATCAATTTCTTCTCAACGCGGAATCCGACTTTTCGGCATACAGTTTGGAACGAGTTAACATTGAATAGTTCGCTCGTTATTGTCTTTCACCAGAACCAATAGGGACCTAGAGCGTAGCAATCAAAGCCACACAAATCAGGAGGTGAGCGTCGAAACTGCCTACAAAGGGACATTTAACAACAAAACAAAAGTCGCTTTGATTGGTAACATTTGCGTAGCGCACGCGGCATGCGAGCCGCGACACGGCCCAGCGCAAACTGTGCCGAACAAAAACCCCTCGACGGTTTTTATTGTTATGTTTTTAAAAACTTTTTTCATTTCCCAGCAAAGGCCCCCACACCCACGCAGCCGAACTTTTTTAAAAGCGATACACTAGAATGAAATTCCCCAGAAATATTTTGCCCATTTAAGCGTTATATAATTATATTGTTTCGAGCACTTTTTTACTTTACCGCTGGGATGGAAGGTTGTAAGGCGGGGGCGAAAATGTAGCTCGTTTTTTAAAGCATCTAGCATGATAAGACAGAATTTTATTGCTATGATTTCATTTAGTCACCGAAAATATACGTTGTTTTTTTCTCTTTGTGAAATTAAATAATTATTAAAAGGAATAGTCAGAATAACTCGTTTAGCGAATACGCTATCGTATTTTAGTATTTCATTTTTCAAATATTGCATACCGAACATTGAAATAATTAATAATACTTTAACAAATGACCTTTTAAAAAAAAGTCTGGCATATTGTTCTGAATACATTGATAAATGATGATGAAGAAGACTTCCATTAATACAGGATCGATGAAATATCTGACAGGTGGAGCAAACAAGGCAAAACTTGTACAGGGAGAACTTAATCACTGTTTCGGGAATGAACAAATGATTGAGTCGTTTAGTTTTGTGACTTTGTCCTAAATAATCAACGGAATGGCTATTACTTGATTGCTACATAAATTTCTAATCGATACTTTGAATATTGTCAAAAATTTATATCATTATGCTGTTAATATTTTTGATCTTTAATTAATCAATTTCAGATGAAAAAAATTATGCAATAACACAAAGGTTAATTAACTTATCGAAGCAATAATTGTTATTGAAGCACAATGGAAATTACATTTAATATTACAATTAAAGCTACATTTATTCGCAAATAATAGGATGTCTATTGTTGAGGTTAGATGAAAATTGACTTTACATTGGGTGAAAGAATCATTAAGAAACGGATTTGAAAAAGTGTCATGAAACTAGTTTAAAACGTCTTTTTTTTTGTTTCAGGCAAAACTAGAAACGAAAGCTCTAAAAGCGAAAAGGCCAGGCTTCACTGACGACAGATACAATGAAACCTCATATTACATCGAGAATGGTGAGTTTAAAATCAACAGAATGACACGTCCGCCATATTGGAATGACATTGACTTATTTGGTTCGCCTAACCTAAATACAGGACTTTACGAATTTATGAGATAAAGTTTTTTTTCAATTATTTTTCTTTTTGCTAAAATTTCATACTTACAGTAAAATTTTGTAATATTATGATCCTAAACGACTTCCTTGTTTTTATAAACAAAAACCTATTACGGTGTTTAGTACTTAACTTTGATAAGATCAACTTAAGTACAGCCTTAATATTTGTTTAGAGTTTTTCTAATTTCCTGACCACTTGGAAATTGGTTTAGGCAAATAGCCAATACAGTGTGTTAGACATGATTTCATCGGGTTCAGGTAGCTCGCTCGATTTTGTTTATCATCGAAAGTTTAAAAAGCAATAAGAAATAAAGTTCTTGAAGTTCTCGCGTGAGAATCGAAGTTTTGAACTGAGTCGATGTGGTGTCGATTCGAATTATAATTCACCAAGTCTTTCTTTAGCTTATTTATTTTTATGTTAAATATTACGTTTTCCTATTTTTCAAAAAAATCTTAAGATGGGGTTTTTTTTTTACTTCATTAATTATTGGGGTCGAACCAAGCAGTTTTTTTTTGTGGGGAACTTAGGAAATAATTACATTATCGTGATGCTTGGGGTATGGCAATAGTGTATATTAAAGGGGGGTGAACCCCTTAATATTACATAAATACGGTAGCCTTTGCCTTTGCATATTCAAATATATCAAAAGTCACGCTACGGCAATGGCGTATATACAATTCTTTTAATACCGTATATCTTTCAAATACATATTAATCAAAAGCCATTTAGTTTACCTCCATTATAAAATGCTTTTCATATTGCATCGCGGTTACTTAACAAAATAATCCACAAAAAAATTTGCTTAAAGTGCCTCTTACAAACCTTGCCACGTTGAATTCCGTGGAAACAAATAGAGGTTAAGTCTTATAAAATAAAACGCCAAAATTTACATATCCTGATTAAACATTCGCGTTGCAAAAACACGGCGTTGGAGGTCTCATCTTTTAACCTTTAAAAAAAAAGTAAATGCTAACAAGGCAATCCGAAAGTTGCGTCGATCGAAAATACATCTTCGGTTTTCGAAGTTAAACAAATCTATCGCAATATTTTATCCTGCGTCACATAATGCAAACAAGCCTAAAGGATTGTAGAGATTCGAGTCAAATATATCGTTCTCTTTCTTTTTATACATATAAGGTTTAGTGCGAATGAAAGGCTTGGTAATTCTCGTTTGTTATTGGAAATGAACTCGAATGAAACATGCTATCCTTACTCACTACTCGTTAAATACAAAGTTTTTTTATTGACGTTGATTAATTACTCAATCTGACTAACAACTTGAATCAATATCGAGGATGGACTTTTTATTGTGAGCCTAGGAGGCTTTTGATTTATTTTCGCCTTAGAATTCTTGGTGGAGCCCGAAAACTGGTATTCATATCACAATGTCTTTTATTTACAAAAAACATGCCTTAGTCTACTTGTTCTTTGATAATTAAAGGAATTTACTTGTACTACTCTTTAGTTAAAATTAAATTCTTCACTATAGCAATTTTGTTATTTTGCTGATGGAATGTTTTATTTAAATAATAAGATAGGAGAGGGTTATCTTTTCTAGAACTTTTAGTCGTAGAAAATATTTTCACAACTCCCAAGCGCGCGATGTGTTACGTTCACGTGACGTCACACCGGGCGTTTAGGAATTCGTCCTTTGGAAACTTTAGCAAGAAAATTCTTCGCAGGTCTCAGAAAAGTTTACCCGTACTACTTCACGTTCACTACTTTCACGAAAGGAAGGTGGGTCGGGGAGAAGATACTGGATGTGTTCGCGAGGGAGTTCAGGGCTCACCCCGCTGCTGAGTATGAGCGATGCATCAGGGCTGGCACCCTCACCGTCAACTACGAGAGAGTCGACCCCGACTACAGGCTCAAACACAACGATCTCCTAGCTAACGTAGTCCATAGGTATTTATCATCCCCCAAACAAGTACCGGTAGTAAACCATAGTCTCAATCTATGCACTCAACTTTAAAATAAATTCTCACACAGATACCCCATTCACACGATCCATAGTATTCGATAAAACACTATTTAAATCGTCTTATTTACTTAAACTGTAGTTTCTAAACACAGGCATAATTTAATCATAGAAATCCTTTCTTGGAAAATTTACTTGACTCCATTCTATTTACCCCTTTCCCGGTAACTAATTAAATTTAACATGATGTTCTATTTATAATGTGCGACTGGTGTGTGGTGAACTTTCTCTTAGAATTGATGATACATTTCTCTTTGTATAATATTCGATTTATAAATATTGTAAAATAGATCCTAATATGATAATAGTACGGCCTTAATTGCATCAAACACATAGCTGATGCTTGTTTGTTCGTGTCCTAATTTGTATGTAGTTTGAGGTACATAACACGGAGGAGCATCGTCTAGAGTAAAATCTCTAGCACCGAATGAGCATGCGCGTGCACTTTTGAGAATATTTACATTGTCAGTATACAAGCCAAGTGTCCGACACTATCCGACACGGTATACATTTGCTCACGCATGTTCATTTGCTGCCGTCGTATCTTTAGCCTAATCTGTAATCCATGCTCCACAAGAACCTTCTGGACCGTACTCTGAGCAAATAACTTGAGATAAAAACCTGTCTGGATTTGGAGTATTTTCATTGGAAAAGACGATTTGGTCAGAGTAAGTGGTCGTTTGGAAGGCAGCCTGACGTGTATATCGTTGCAGGCACGAAGTACCGGTCACCAGCCAACCGATCACCCTCGTTCATATCGACGAGGACATTGTGGTTGTCAACAAACCGGCCTCTATCCCCGTAAGTGGCAATTGAGACAGCCATGTTATGTGTTTGCTTGCCATCACTGTCATCTGTTTATTCATTATTTCTTCACCATTAAAGTCGAGAATTGACCAGCTGTTCTTTAAGAAATACAAGACTGTTATTCATATGTTTTGTTCTAATATCGTATCAGTTCTTGTATAAATCGAACATTTATAATCATTGTTCTTATGGACTCAGTCAGTTCCCATCTTTCCTTTCAGTAGTATATCGCTGATTATCGCTTTATATTTTTAATTGAATATGATGTACCAGAAATACCACGAGGGCAACAGGTAAGTGAATGTCATATTCGTCTACATAAAAGCATGCCTTATCAAAACTAATTCATTATTTGGTGTGTGTCTTTGGGTATAAATTTTCTATACGCATATTAGCAGCAGCATTATTTTATTCGGTCACGTTAAATTACTTTTTTTTTAACTCTAACGACTAATTTTAAACTGTGCCAAGGTCTTTGAAACAGCGGACATATTGTTCTAACTGTCAAAGCTCTGAGCAAAAATACTCGCCAAGGTTTTATAACGTTAATTACAAATGAGAAAGACATGAAGCGGTTCCAGAAATGAAGAGGATGTAAGAATTATTTTATTTCCACCGGGAATGTGATAGGAGACTTTCCAGTGCTTTTAAAGCCAGTTCTATTGGAAGTAGGAGCGTTTACGTAAAACGATTCCTTTTGCCAGAGATAAATCCAAGCGTTGTATAAAGTATAGGGGAATGTGAGCGAGTGTGTGTGATGGAGGAGTCCTCATATCGCGTGATATTGCCTTCCTTTGAAACAAATAAAATGAAACAATATTCAAATTCGAAATGTAAATATCTAGACTGTTTATTTATAGAACTGTCATTATTGAACTAAAATACTTTTAATATCACACAGAACCGTCTGTAGAATTAATGGTAGTAAGTATGCGAAACCGACAAACTTGTATTGATAAATTTCCTCCACAAAACGAAACAATTACTGTTTGAACCGAGAACTTGAGCAAATATCAAATTCCATCGCTTAAGGGTTCCACTTTGAGCTTAATTCTCGACAAGATCATTAATTTCGTAACTTAAAATCTACAAATAACCCACTAGAAACTTTAGCAGTCGGCTTCGGTTCCTACAACAGCAATATCGAAAATACGTTATGTATGAATTCCGCCAAGTCTACCTTATCGTATCGACATAGAGTCCAAATTATATCGTCAGATAAACCCGTATACTATTGTATGGAATAACTTTAGGTCTAACATGCAAAATCCAACCTTTTCGATTTGATGGATTACCAATTTTCTCCTACGAAGCATCAATAGTGTGAAGATTTCTTGTGATCATAGTTTTCTATACCTACTGAGGGTACGGCCCTCGAGGCCCCTCTTTCAGACCCCTTTGCTTGTCGCCGCCTTTATGCTTTGAACTGAACACGGGGCCCCATTAAAGTTCTATTCGGGGCTACGGAGAGCTATCTCGTTGCAGGAAACGTTTTGTCTTGCTTTACTCTGAGGTTAAACTAACGCTCGGCAAAACAAGTAGGAACAAGTTGGTACCGTAGATCTATTCAGATTAATTGCGGGCGTCTTACAAGGATCCACTACTGGGGATTCGAAGATAAACATTAAACCTCATGTTAAGATATCATCAGGGATATTTGTCTGGTACGAGGAAATATATCAAGTTCTCTTAGGCAGCTTTTACACTCACTCGCGAGGATATTAAGATCAGGGCAAATTTCCTATAAAAAGTGTTACTTGATTCGTTTTATTGGAATTGAAACCATACTTTGTATGTGCCACAACTGCCTTATTTACTACCTACGGTTCGTAGCGAAAATCGATAATAGTATCAAAGAATGCAATATTGAATCACCTCGTTCAATTTACATTGACCGCTTCATCAGTTGTTATTAATTTGTCTGCTCCAATGATAAATTCGTTCGTTACAAAAGAAATTCTTTTATGCATTTTTTTAAGTTTGCGCTTTTTCACATCGTCGCCTCTGACGAAAGGGCGAAAAGATTGACCGTTGCAAATTAAACTGATTGATGCAACTCTTTGACGGGGGTCTCAAAATCGACTGACAAAAGTGTTACATGACTGTATTTTATTACTCATAACAAAATTAATTAAGAAACGTGATCATGATTTGTTCCGAATAGCATCCGAATCAACTTTGTTTCAGAAATCTTTAACTGCATCGATTAATTTCTTTCAATTATAATAAAAAATAACAATTCGCATTATTGGCATCCTTTTCAAATAATTCAACTTCTCTTACGTTTTCATCTGTGTAGATCTTGGTATCTTGTAACAATTTTAAAAAAATCCAACCTAATACAACAGACACTAAACAGAAAAACACAAAATTCTCCCTTTTAAAGCACATGATATGTTTTGTCGTAAATATGGAATACCTGTTTTATGTAAATAGTATATATAAAAAAGTCAATGTAATTTGGAAAGCACACAAAGCGAAATCCCGCCATCAAACACGCGAGGATTCCAAATAAGGGCTTGTTCTAATCAAAATCACCTGCGGCCGTATCTCGTGACCCTAAGCCACTTTGCCGAGCTAGTACAGTATGTCTATCCTTCTCCTGCAAGAGCTATAAAGCGTTGAGCGAACGGGATAGAGATACCACTTGCATCACATCAACCCACAGCAGAATACCCTAACTGATCAGGAGCTACAATGTTTTTTGATGTTAATAATGAAGTCTTTGATATTGTAATTTGTTTACATTAATATATTTCAAAGTTGGAATATTAAGTTTAACGGTTTTCGAGAAGTTCTTGTGTATAACAAGAACTTCTCTAATATCAACTTTGATGTTTTATGTTTTGTATATTTAAACTTATTACAACATCGTAAGACTGTATGTTCGTTTGTACGATGCCTAATTTGCTGCCAACATTCCAATGACATTTGAATTTACAGCTCTTACATACTAGAAACTATAAAAATTGTTTGTAATCATGCCAGTTTTAGCTGTCTTGAGTGTTATATTATCAACCCTAAGTGCTGGATTGTGAAGTAGCAAATGAGATGAAGATCGTACTCACTGGTCTTGTAACTTTGAACAACATGCCCCAGAGTATTCTCAGAGTTGGACATTGTACTTCCCGTTTCTGACTAGCGTTTCTAACTTCTCACAACATGTAAAGTCTATACCCGCTACTGTCAGATGAAAACTTTGAATTTTGAAATCTCACTTGAGAGGTTTAGCCAAATGTCCTTCAGATATTATTCAAGGTCCAAATTTCCTTAAGTAAGTCTTAAATCTTCAATCTACCGTGAGTTTTTAGACATCTGTTTCTTCTTAATATATATTTTTCTGAAGGTTAGGAAAGTAAATTTTCCCTTGTCCGCAAACGAGACTTTAATTTCTTCACAATCTTGAAACGACGCTTTTTTCATAAAAAAAGTCTTACGGTTATGTTAATTTTTGTGAAACGAAAATCAAATAATTAACGAGGATTTCATCGCTCGAATCGGAAAGTACTTGAGCCAGCTTTCCCCAAGTGTCTCTCCTGGTATACCGTCTTGAATGTTGGCAGCATGTTTAGTGTTTCGACCGGTGCGTAATGACATTTTCTGTCCGTGGTGGGCCAGGCACGAGACTCCAGTGCTCGCTTGTCCGTTGCGCATCATTCACGTGGATGAGGAGCTATTGGTGCTAGACAAGCCTTGCTCGCTGCCGGTGAGTCCTCTGTTCGGGGTTGATCCCACGCGTCAGACCCTGGCACCAACAGAAACAACCCTATTCAAACGATTTCACCAGAAGTCAGTAGTCAAGAAGAATCAACAAATTATTTGATTTAATGAGCTTAATGGAAAAAGTCTAATTAATAAACCATAAAATAAAGTCCTTATCTGAAATCACAAATTTTTATATAATCCCATGTTGTAAGTCACATAAAAGAATTCCAATTTAGGCCGCAATATTTTTCCCCTCAATCAAGATATGTCGGTTACCTTGTAAAAATTTGTAGCAACATTTTTTTAGTTATTCCAGGGAAAGTTTCGGACCAGGGTCTGTCGTGAGATTGTGATCAAGAAAAACTTTAAGACCGTAACACCGAACTGAACCGAGGTGTGTGTGGTGTCGAAACACGAGGGTCTACTGCTTGTCGAAAACTAGTCATAGTTGCTTATCATTCTCGTAGATTCGGTTCCATTTTTAATACTAGCTCCGAATGATAAATAAATTAAATCATAAGTGCTACATACTCGTACGTATGAAATTGTGTCTCGCAAATCGAGAGCCTTAATAAGTATCCTCATTAAGGCTCTCATAAGCAACCGTGATTGGGATTATCTTGAAGATATTGGAGTATACCCTCAAAACCCACCTGGAAGTGGGTCTTCAACTTTGAACGTTGTCAATTCTGATCATCCCCGTGTATGTTACTATCGGTCGATCGCGCAAGCTAGTTCTCGCATTGGACATTGGTGTGGCGGGTGAGGGAAAAGTTTCCAGTCTTTGAGTTATCACATAACTTAATGGCCCATCTGAACTAAGCAAAAGCAAGACACTGTTTCTGTTTTGTGAGGTGTAAGGCTTAGCTAGTGACCCACAACTTGGAAGTTGCCAAGAAAAGTCAAAAGGGGTTTTAGAAGTCAAAAGTTCAGACTATCTATTAAGTTGGTGCGAAACCAACATCACCATATACCCTCGGGCCGCTTCAGACATGTAAATAAACATTTACTAGTCATGTATGCCCTTACTTGGGCCACAGTGTTGCTTACCATCTGGTGAGTGAGGTTTTGGCCTAATATACACTTGCATCTCATGAAAAAAAACACATGAAAAGCCTTCTCCCCCGCACCGCTCCTACCGCACCTAGCGCGTGGCCTAGACATAGTATAGTAATACCATCTCACGAAGACGGTTCGGCTTCAGTTGTGATTGGACGTGTATATGCACATTGTTCTAGTGTGTGTATAGTCTTTAATGATAGACTCCAAGTTACGCACACTGAAACACTATCCATTTACACGCCAGACATAACTAAGAACAACCTTAGTAAAACGGTACGACGATTATTTTGAAACTCAAACTTAGGGTTCACTGCATAGTATAAAACGAAAGTCTGTCTGTCCCTATGTATGCTTAGTTCTTTTAAACTACGCAAGGGATTTTGATGCGTTTTTTTTTTTATAGATAGAGTGATTCAAGAGGAAGGTTTTATGTGGATAGTAGCATGCGATGCCGGGGCAGTTCGCTAGTATTTTTTAATTTCAACCCAACCGGACCTTATTCCGAATTCCGTTACAGAAACTAACTTAATTTACTAGACAGAGATCTTTACAGAAAGTTCGCTAACTGGTTTCATTCGATTTATTAATAAAACTTTCTTCTTCTAAGCTTTTGCGTATTGATATAATTGTTAAAGTTTTTTAATAGGTAAATAAAATTTGAGATCAACTTTAATAAGAAGAAGATAAGACAAGTGGAAGATAAGCTCTGAACATTTTTTTTTGTTGCGTTCTAGAGCTTCAGGTCATAATAAAAAAAACAAATAAACATCGATATCCAATATTCTTTTTACTATTAAAACAACTTTAGTGAACTGTTGTTTGAGTTTCAAAATTAGTTTTCATAAATAACATATTTATATGAACCTTTTTGTATGAACGTAATACCTAAAAAACAATTTTTATTTCCTATGAAATGTGTACGTTTATTTATTATATTTTATACATAACCATCATCACCAACATACATTATGCATGCATTAATCATCATATCACAAAATATCATTTAAATGTGCCTAAATAAATTTTTCTTTTGTATTGTCTGTAACTGCGTAGCTTTATAAATTGTACCGCTTTTTGCAATGCCATAGCTTATTTAGAGAGCACTTTTAAAGTATAATTTAAAGTTATAAAAGTATAAATAAGAAAAGTATGAAGTAGACATATTTGGAAAGTATCAAATGTCTATATCCAACTCGGAAGAATGATCTTACTATTTAATGTTAATAATGTTTTCAAATGTTACGATGGTATAAAACACTTGATTTTGAATACATGAAACATTATATTTCGATTCTCCGTTATTTCCGTTATACAATTATAGTTTCAAGCATCAGTTATAAGATTTCTTCTCATAATTAACAGACAGTATAGTCGTTTGCATGAAAATAAAATGATTTTTTTTATTATGAAAACATATCCGTATCTTTATATGGAAGTCGCATCAATTTGTGCTGAGTATTGAATGTCGATTTTTGTTTATAAAGTATTTCAAATATGTATTTTTTCAATATGTCATCAGGTTCACCCTTGTGGGAGGTACAGGCATAATACGGTCGTTTTCATTCTCGCAAAGGAGTACAACTTGAAGAACTTGAGGACAATCCACAGGCTGGACAGATTAACGTCAGGTAATTACTGTACAATTCTTGTTAACTCAAACTGTGTAAGTTTTTCGCACATTACACCGACTCCAGTCCATCTCAACTGGCAGTACGGCATTGAAATGCGAGCTTTGTGTCGACATAATAGAGTAGATGATTGGACATTAAAGTGTAAGACGTTTTCGACATTTGGACCACGTGTTGTCAGTGTGTTGTCGTTGAATCGAAATGTAGGAAGACCCTAATACTAATCAACCATCTACAAAGGTACACAGTGTATTGAATTTGTAGGCAAATTTAAAACTGTATACATCTTGTTCGCTCTTGAGTGTGTCGGATACAAGCCACCAGAAAATGTTATATTTTCATGTAAATCAGTTCCGGTTGCCGCTACCGGACACAGCAACTCCAGTTTTCTATGGGGTTCAGCAACAAAAAGGAATCTTTTATACAAAACAAGTTTGTGCAGCTCCTAAGAAATCTGAAAATTCAAAACTCTTGTGTTTTTATTTTATAAACGTAAATCTACTAATAAGCAGAAACAAATATCTTGAATTATTCTTTGAATCAATCTTTTACTTGTGTCAAACGAAACGAATGTGATGCCTTTTTTTTGGTTGAATCTTATTCAAGTTTTAATATGTAATATCGATTAAAAAAAAAAATCCTTCTTTAAATTGGTTAAATTACAATTCAAAAGTTTACAGGTAGGTTAAAATAAAACATTACGTACGATGGAAGCGACATCCTTCAAAACCATAAAACAAGCTTTATTGTTTCAAACATACTTTATATTTCACAGCCAGAGCAGGTAGGTAAACTCATTCCATTTTAATAACTACTTAAAAACAGCTATAAAAGTTTAGGTTCTTGTACAGCTCAACACTTAAAAATTATCATGCTACTTAACTTTAACTCCCTCTGAAGAGTTAAATGCTTATTGAGCTGAAACTTTAACACAACTTGCTCTCAAAGGAATATCTAAGATATACAGATGTTTAATTTGATTTATAGTAGTATGTCAGTCGCGCATAAATTACCGAGTTAATCAACTGTCTTCATCTAATAACGATATTGGTTGATTGGTATTTATGTTAAACTTATATTGATGGTTGGTTTGACAAAAAGTATTCTATTTTTGACAGTTAAGAAATAATTTAGTTTGAGATATCGATGATTTGATCGTGATATTGATTCGATCAAGTATTTCTTTGAAATATATAAGATGATTGCTATAAAAGTGTTTAATTAGTGACCTTTATTGTTTTTTATTTAGAATTTGATTTTATGATTTAATTCCATCATCTTACATAGAGCGGGTTCATTGTAGGTAAACAAATAACATACGTCAAAATTACTCTTCAACTTAAAATTTTACATAAGACCTAAAACGATTAAGTTTTTAATATTTCATATAAACATTTTTTTCTTTTATGAACCATTTTACGAATATCCAAAGAAAACTGGTAAATACATTAATTACAAATGTCAATTTGATATGTAAGTACAAAATAATCAGATTCGACAAAAAGCAGCCATTTTAACCCTAATAAATTCACTGAAACAAAAATCAATAAACAATTTGGTTATTTTAATCAAATGTTTAAATGGTAATAAAAATTGAATTGAGGCTAAGATTAAATAATTCTTAGAGCGGATTCACACATGTCAGCATCGGTCACCCTTCTAATAACTAATAAAATAGATAATAATTTAGAGATACAAAATATAGATTTTTTATTAAACTGACATATAAATTTTAAAGTTTTTCTTTGATTTTCAAAGGACTTCTTCTATTCGGGAGGAGTCCGAAGAAGGCGAGACAGATGGAACACCAGATCAGGAACAGGCAGGTCCAGAAAGAGTATGTCTGCAGGGTCGATGGAGAGTTCCCCGAGTGAGTAAATTCTAAAGATTTTGGACTAATTTAGATGATCTTAGTTTAGTCTGCTACAAACGAATATTTTGTATTTTGATGTCTTCAATAAAATCGTAATCGACGTGAAAAAGTCGCCAACATCGGAATATTGTGAAGCAAGTACATTTAAAAAGAATTCAGGTGGACGTTAAAATATTCAATAAGCTATAGGAATTTATTGCAAGTATGGCTTAATTAAAATATATTGGATTGAATATTTACTGTAAATTCCACTATTTTAGATGACGCAAAGGATTAAAGTTTGTATTCTATTCATGTTGGTCCTTGTTTCTAAAATGTTACATAAAATAAACCGTATAAGAGAAATGCTTTCAATTTCCTGAAAACTAATAGAAAAATGGCTAAGCCACAGTATGCATATAACCTGAATAACGTATCTCATATTCTGAAGGACTTTAGGATTAAAGAAAAACGCAGTTTTTGGTTTTTCCATGTTTTTTTGTTCCGTAAAGTTTTTTACCCCACTGCCAGGTAAGGTTATGTTTTTTAAATCCCTGATACCTAAGTATACAAATAATTCATATTTTCAGCCTTACCCAGTAGGCTTAAGGTTGTGAATTGTCTGTCAGCTAGTTAGTTACAATACCGTTTTATCGTTAATTACTTAAGAGTCCGTAAAGGTCTTAAAAAGCTAAAATCTTAAAAAGCTTTAGAAGCGTATGCGTTTTAAATTGAAACAAAAATTGTCTAACGTCTTTTATCAAATTCAAAAAAATCTAATTATTTAGTATCAAAAATGTATATTACATGTTCTGTTAAAAATATCGTATATGTAATGTAATAGTATAAATTTGTAACTCCAGTTGCAATAGAAATATAGCTCATGGTCATTACACCTCACACTAGTTCAGAGAATGACAGGATTCTGTGTGGAAAAATAACATAGGTTTTATTGCAAAGCCGCCGTCTCCGTCGCGTCGGATCGAGTTTATTTTATACCACACGGTTTATTACCAAAGTAAATATTGAATGTTTATCAATTACGTTGACTGACAAGTGAAATGTTTGTTTTTGTTGTTAAACGCGTTGTCGTTCCAACGGCCCTGCTCATTGTTGTGCTCCGTTTGCTGCTGGCCCTGTTATGAAGGACTTATTTATATTTCCATTACTCAAAACATTTGCGTTGAGCCGAGGCGTCGCTTATTTAGAAATAAAGGGGAATGCCCAAAATGACAATTTTTCATTATTAAACAGCTTAAAGCTCCTAAACCTCATTGTTTTGGTGAAATGAACTATGCATCACAAAATACCTATTGACCATTAAGACCATATCGATTCTAGGTTTTTTGGTCCATCTCCTTTGAATTGTATTTTGCGCGCAGTGGCGCAGTGGTGTAAACAGCCGACTGCTACGGTTCCGGGTTCGAATCCCGGCGGGGCGGGACTTTGTGTTATTTGCAAGATGCATTGTTTCGCTTACCGGTCTTGGATGTTGTATTCTTATCAATGTAGTATATGCCATATCGTTGCTTAGCACCTGCAATACAAGTTCTTACTATTATTATTATTATTATTATTCAGCCTTGCTGTTTTGGGGAAATGAACTGTGCATTACAACAAACCTATAGATACCCATTAAGTCCAGATTGATTCTGGGTGTTTGGACCATCTCCTTTGAATTGTATCTAAAATTCAAGCTTATAAAACATTATAATCGTTTTAATTATTAAAACAGCATGGGGTTATTCAAAAAGGGTATTAAAAGGTTCTTGTAATGTCGGCGACAACTGCGTGATAACCCTGTTATTGAAACCTCCATAGGCAACGGTTACTGCTTACCATCAGGCTGGCCGTATGCTTGTTTTCCACTTTTACGTTAATAAATTGTTTAAAGAAAGTGTAATCTATAATTTATCACAGCTACTAATAATGTCTGAACACCTTTAAGTGACACGTGAATCAAGTTTACACGTTACTTAAGGCTCGGTGGTAGTGTGTTAAGGCGAAGCGGGGGTAGTCTGTTGTAATTAGGGCGCGTTAGGGACGTCTCGATTAGTTCAATCACAATCAGCCGCTCGTTGGAGGTCGGGTCACCTCTTCTACAGGTTAGAGCGGAACAGCGGCCTCTGTATGGGAATAATTTATTTCCTTCTGATTCCTATACTGGTACTTACTACTGGCTCGTATGAAAGTTCTAGCAAAATATTTTTTCAGGTATCTTTCAAATTGATATTGCCGTCTAATTTTTACTTACTTCCGGCATAAAGAAATAAATATACATACCTAAACCAGTACACCATTAAAGTAAAGGGTAGTGACACAATCTTTGGTGGTTTAATTAAAGTGAAAATAATATTTATTTTCCAGTTAAGAATAGGTAAATAGCACAATGTCGACTGTTCGCTGTTCTTAACCAAAGCAGCCCCATCTCGGCTACAGGAGGTAATGGACCATTACTTTACTCTCCTCTTTCGGATATTCCCGTAATGTGATCTTTATTCCTCTCTCCAGCATCCACTCGCATCTTTGGGTTACGGATCAATTCCAGTTACGGTTTGAGAGACTCATTGAATAGGCTACTTTAGCTACGTTTTCATTTGGTACATGCAGGCTTATAGAAATGTTTGTTTATATTACATATATATGTTATATTTGTGCATAAATTGTAAAGTACTAAACGACCAGCCTCGGCTTCCCTTGAACAATCTCCTTTCAAACATTCATCTCAAATTTTTACGGCTATAATTTCCAAAAATATTTTCTCAACAGATGCTTACATTATAAAATAAACTTATACCTAATCTAATTTTCAGAATGTGGTTTTGTTCCTGCTTTTTGATACACAAACGTCAATCAGAAATCAAGACAAAAGATTTAAGTTTAAATTGTCAGATATGATTTCCGTCTAGTAAAGGCCAACCTCAATAAAACATACGAATTCCTGTTGTCTTTCAATGCGATATTTGTGCACCATTTAAACTAAATATTTCTTGTTACAGAGAAGAAATAGAGTGCACAGAGCCAATAGAAGTGGTGAGCTACAAGATAGGGGTGTGCAAAGTGTCACCTAAAGGCAAGGACTGCTCGACCATATTCAAGCGACTCGGGTACAACGCTAGCAGCAAGAGCAGCGTCGTGCTGTGCCGCCCGAAAACCGGTAGAATGCACCAGATCAGAGTGCATCTGCAGTACCTAGGTATGTTTTTAAACATCTCACAAAAAGAGCATTATTCTTCTTCTTATATAAAAAGAGCTGTTCGTTAGTCTCGCTATGACTCGAAGACGACTGGACCGATTTGAATTATTCTTTTTTTACCTTCTTCGCTGTAATACAGGGAAGGTTCAAAGGTAAAAAATGGGAATATGTTCACAAAGGATCGGTCACGTGGTACGTGGTCTGCGGGGTCAACTAGTCATCAATAAAGACTTTGAGTCATGTCATACGCTATGTGTCATTATCAACCCGCATCCGTTCACTGCTGGACGTAAGCCTCTCAAGGCACACCACTTACCCCGATATTCTGTTTTCCTCATCCAATTACTGCCACATATATATAGTCCATACCTTGCATATATAGTCTCTCCACCTTACCACAAGTCGTCCTGCTCTCTTTTACCAAATCGCGGTAACAGTACATCAATAATATCTACTTAACACCAAATCAGATTATATTTACTCAGTCCTGCACTATATACGAGTAGCTATACAAACGCTCAAGTTGTTTGATCAGAGATGAACTGATCTCAACTTGAGGCTTAACCAAATTGAATAGATTCGCCTCTATTTGATTAAGCCTCAAGCAGATATTTCAGACACATCTTAGACTCAAGATAATTTCCAGAATACAATCGTGACTTAGATCTGGTTTTAAATCGAGATGTTAAGAATTAGAATATGAGCCAAAGAATATTGTATAGAAGTAAGTCTAACCAACGTTATAACAGACACTAAGTAGTAAGTACATTGATTTTTTTCATTAGGTTACCCGGTAGTAAACGACCCCCTGTACAACCACCCTGTATTTGGCCCCCTGCGCGGCAAGGGCGGTGATACGGGGGGCAAATCTGATGAGGAACTAGTAAGGGACCTGATCGCCATACACAACGCGGAGAACTGGCTCGGCGTGGACGCTGGAGATGACGATCTGCTGTTCTCCAAGCCTGTGTCTGATGATAAAGGTGAGGTCTTTGCAACTAATAAATAGGCAACCAAACAGAGTCAGATTTGACAGAGGAATCTGTACAGATTTCTTTCGGTCGTCTTGACAGACAGACGGACGAAAAATGAAGTGATCTTATACTGGTTCCTTTTTGTTTGTCGATTCATAGATGGAACCCTGAAAAATTGGTTATTGATATTATTCTAGATCTCGAAGAATGCTTTCCCTCAAGTTGAAAGCGAATTTCTTAAGCAAGCGTGTTCTACCTTGGGTCATATACCATCACTTGAGATTCGAGCCAGAATAAACATTAAATAGTAATGAACAATCAAGTTAGAAGCTAACAATCTTGGCTCGCGAAGGAAAATAACAAAAATACGTCTAATATCTCAGTGGGGTTAAACGGGGGGGTTGTTATGACATATTTGAAAGTATACACATATCAAGTCGTAAAATGGCCACTTACTGCTTTTAAACTGAAGTTTTAGATACTCGCGCTAACTAGCGGCCATCTTGCAAAAAATCAAAGTCATTGATATGACAATGATTTCAGAAAATCATCTGCATCGCGTAAAATATAGGTAAAAAGGTGATTGATAACACCCAAACTAAAATGTTAATAAACAATTTCCCATTACTGTAACTGATTTTTCATGTACTTTTATCGAAGTAACAAATCTATGTTTTCTTTAGGTGAAGACGATTGCGACACAGGGCCGGCGTCGAGGGAGTCGTCACCGAGGCTCGAGTCCCCCGCCCCTGGGGTCACGCCTTCATCAGTTATGACACGTTAGTATTAAAGTCATTATAAGTTTGTTAAGCTTTTAAGATTTTATTTTGCGTAAATTGTTTAGGTACGGGCTGAAAATTCTGAGTAAACTAACATCATGATCCACTAAAACATATTGCATCTAAACCGACGTCACTGTTGATTCTGATTATAAGGAATTGTAAAGGTCGCAAAAAGTGAAGGGTCGGCCAGTATCTATTAGTCAGTATCTATTTCCTCGTGCTTAATTAGTTTTTATGAATATGTTGTTTATAAACAGCAACACTGCCGAGTCCGTCGAGCGGCGCGGAGGCCCCGGCGGGGGCTTTATCTCCTCGTTGCCCTCTCGTGTCGTCGCCTGCGCCCTGCCCTGCCTTCAACGAAGACTCCAGTGACGCTAAGGTCTGGAAAAACACTTCAATAAAAAGAAACGATTTTATTAATATTATTAACTATATGGTTTTGTTTGTTTTTAAAGCTGCATAGTATTTTTTTAATTTTAGTAATGTATGTATTATTCTATTTAAATATTTGTTAATTTAAGTACCTAAACAGGAAATAAAATTCTCAAAACTCTTTTGACACTTTTTCACTTTGTTATGAAACCCAGATTCCAATTTCAAAAATCCACAATATACCGATAAACCTGTGTAAACATTAAATTATGATTTGTAAGTTGTCTATTTCTATTAAATTTATTTTTTATTTAAAGTTCCACATACAGGTATGAATCAAATTTGTTAACAAAATGTATATACTTTTCTACAGCCAAATCAATGTTTTGTTTACCACAGTCTGACAAAGTAACAGTGGCGACTCAGACGGGCTGCATACCCGCAGTGCCAGCTCCGAGCGCGAGCTCGACGAGTGGCTCGGCGTGCTCGCCGGGTGGCTCGACGAGCGGCTCGGACGCGCTCGCTCTCGACCCGCACTGCTACGAGTGCCGAGTGCGGTACAGGGACCCGAGACCCAGGGATCTCGTTATGTATCTACACGCATGGAAATACAAGGTGTATATTTATTTATATTTTTATAGTTATAACCTTTCAGTTTACTTTGTTTGTTAGGCCTTCTGTTAGTTTATCAGTAAGGATAGAATTAATACAAAAATCTTTACTGTATTTAATTTTATTTTTATTTTGTCAGGAAGTTTTGTACAGAAAAAGTGACCTTGATGTGTGACTTAAAAGTGACTTGATTTGAAAACTTCTAAGCTTGTTAGTCGAATCCAAGATTTACGTAATAAATTGTTATTTTGTGAGAGACAAACGCAACCCATGTAACTCCTATAATGTCCCGCTTCTCAATGAAGCTTAATCGTATGGGATAGGTAATAACAATTCTTGCTTGTAACAGAAAAAACACATTTAAACAATAACTATAATCAAACAGTTTGTCAACCAGGGTCCTGGCTGGGAGTACGAGACGGAGCTGCCACAGTGGGCGAGCGTGGACTGGGAGGAGCCGGACGCCTCATAGTCTAACGAGATGACACCACTGAGGACGCGCCTCGCCTCCGCCATACATCTCTCGACGAGCTACACCCACATACCGAGAAAATATCAAACTAGATAAGTAAGTTCTGAAAAGACTCAGGTTTTAATAGTGTTTGATGATGTTAATATAGGTAAGACTATGAATTTAAGGCGGGGCGCGTTTCAATGTAGACACCGGTACACGTTGGCTGTTATACTAATTATGAGCTGATAAGTTTTTTTTAACTCTAATAAGTGAGATGTAGGTTAAGGTTTTTCTACTGCTTAACGCAGTTTAATTTAAGTTCAAACGTGTCTTAGTGTATGGATTTGTTTTTTTTTTAGTTTTTTTTGGATTGTAGTGTTTATTTTGTAAGGTGTATTTTTCGGGATTGATTTATGCGAGGCCGAGTTAAAGCTGACTCGATTCGGCTGACTGGTTCAAGACAAGCTTTTCTAGTACATTCGCCTCGTATTTTGCTTAAGTTAAAAGATTTTCAGTTCCTATTGCTTAGATTGTTCTGTCAGCTTATTTCTAGCGTAGGCATAAGTGATGTAATAAATTCGATTTTGTAATATACAATAGTATATCGCTTCAACGACGCAGGGTCACTATCACAATCATATAAATATTAATGAAAAAAAAAATTTTAAAAAACTCAAACGAGATAGCTCTTCTACATCTCGAAATTATTAAGGTAATTTAATTTAAAATTGCACTAGAATAAAAAACAAATTTTTAATGTTTTTTTTTCTAGTGTAGTTTTAATATAATTAATTTGAAACAAATCTTGGACCACTGCTATATTTTCGTATACTGTCTTTAAATAGGACCACCGTGTATGAAATATAAAAAAAAGTGTTTCTAGAACAGCTATCTCTATAAACATAAGTTACTCTAATGAAAAAAAAAATGATATTTCGCATTTTGTAAATCGATGTTCTAGACACATCGTCGAGTTTTGGCTTCCATAGATTTTGAGTAGACATTTCTTAAGAAAAAAAAATTAAAGTAAAAATTGTAATAATCGTAAAATTCCCAAAATTTTGTACTACTCTTACATAAACGAAACATTATATACAAAAAAAAAATACAATTTAAATATTTCCGAATTTTTACTAAAATATATACCTACCTACTTATGCCGTGCATTTATTTACGAGAAATGTTATTGTTTATATATCTGAATTATTTCTCTTTTATCTTAGCAATATATTTTTTTAAAAGACAGCCTTTTTAATACTGGGGTTTTTTTGTCATTTATATTGACAAGTCTAACTGAAATATAATATTATGATTTAAAAAAAGACGTATTATGAATAAAAAACCTCGTTTTAAAAACTAAATACATTTTTTTCCTAAGCAGCATGTTTTAAAGACATATAAAATACATTTTTTTTACTATGTAGTTGTTATGTATTGCTTGTACTCTTTACTCAGAGATCATAAAAATAAGTTTAAAAAGTTTAATTCGGGTTTTTTTTTCCTTTCGAATTGTATAAAAATTTGTAAAATACCCGATTGTAACTTTTTTGTAATTTTTTTCGCGATTCCCTGTTTTAAGATTTTTTTGATTAAACGATTTAAACGCTGGAACGTTAATTTGTTATACCGTAGTTTAAAATTAAAAAGACAATTTCTTATAACTATATTATAATTATATATCGTATGTACTATACATTTCACGAGCTTTCAGAAAATGAAAATATATATTTTTCTTACTTGTAGTGACGTAGACGGTAGCGCGCAGAATAATGTTACGTAGACGTAGAAAAAAAAAATGTTTTATTATTACCCACAAAAAAAAATCTTCACCGGAATGGCCTAAATTGTGTAGTAACAGATTTTTTTTTCTCCCTAGAAAAAAAACCTAAAATTTTGTTCGAAAATCAATGTCTAAAATTTTACGGGATCAAAAACGACAACTTGGTAAATTTTTATTCACATGAAAATCCTAAATTTTAAAATGAATGATTTACATAATTTATAATGTAAATAATTAATATACTTGTGAATAGTAAAATACATATGTGGCATATCACCAATGTAGAATACATACAGATTCAAAATAACAGAGCTACAAGCGTTATCTGTCAAAACACAACATGTCTAGCTGTAGTACCTAACACCTGTATAATTTATTATGTATAATATTATATAGTGTTGAAGTGAGCACATATGTCGAAGCGCAATATGTAATCAATTGATCTGGGTAATCGAGGTGACAATAGGCCTATATAGGCTATTAATGTCTAAATATGTTACATCACAATTGAAATTGGTTTTAAGCATATATTCAGGCCCTATAGAAAAGGCCTATTTACATTGAGGGTTCTTTCAATTTAAATTGTTATTGTATTATGCACGACTTCGATAACACCCGACAGCAAACGTCTAAATTAAAGGAGCCCTTACCGTCACAAAAAAAACAACCCTTCGAAAAAAAACTCAAAAATAGTAAGAAGTTTCATTATGAAATCAACTGATATAAACTCACTGTAAATATTACCAATGTATTATGTATGTAATAAAAATATGTTGACGTATTATATGAAGAATATTCATTGTAAAGGCGACTGAATGGTTTTAAGGGAAAAAAGTTACTTTTATTTGCTGTTTAAAAAAAGTTATGTTAGGCTTTGACTAAAAATGACATTACATAGACAGAGTTAAAGAAAAATTGGAATATTGAAAGGAATTATACGATGCATGGTGAAATAAGGCTATATTAAGCAAGTCACTCTAATGAATACTGTCGCCTACTAAATGGCCTTAAATGCTATAAAAATACCATAATCTTCGACAAATTATCATAAACGGCCTATTTCAGTTCTTTCAACAACTATAAAAACAATAGAAAAAAAAACTTCGATCAAAAATATTTTTTTCCAAAGTTTGCATGGCTTTTGTATTAGAAGGGGCCTTATTGTATGGTCAAAACAAAAAGCTGTGTACATCAATAACTGCTGAACATTTTCATTGATGCTAAATCGAAGTCGCCGCGTTCGCTCTGTTTATTTAATTTGCTTGTAAGAATGTTTCATGTGCCTTCTCAAAATATTGACGAAATTTTAAAAAAGTGTTTTGAAATTACAGTTATGTACTTGTAATTGTTGCACATGTTTAATAAGTAGGGTTATATATTGGTGTTAAGGGCTTTTTTGTGATGGTGGCAGCTGACTTGGCGTTTTTGCCTTATATTTTCTGAATTAGTCACGTTTTTATTGAATTGAATGTGATTGGGATATTAAGACACATACAAAATCCATACATTTATTTAACAATGTTTTTAATCTGCGATCGGCCATCCAGAGTTTGATACGTCGATGCCATTAATAGAAATGTCCTCCATTAATGACTACAATGAGCAGATATTTAGACAAATATAACAATTGTGAGTTACCGCCAAGTCTAGTGCCACTAAATGGTCGGGAAATACAATTAAAATTAAATATAATTGTTTGTTGAAATTTTACAAAAAAAAAAAAAACTAGTGAGTACGTATATAACGTATTGTATTCCCCATACCATAAGCCATTCGAGCTGGTATAGGCACGATGTCATCGATATTGTAAGGTCGCCCCCCCGTTCACACGGAATCAACACGTTAGGTCAAGTTTTAATGGACTTCATCTACAAAATTAAGAAGTTCCAGCATAACTTGGAGGATGTACACAAACCGAATTTTCACTGGGATCTTATTTGAATGGTCATACGTTCTTTGATAACCATCATAACTTGAGCTCCAAAAAGTGCAGTACAATACCGTGTGAAAGGGGGGTTAGTGTTACAGAACGACGCTCAACATGCTTTTTAAATAAAGAACGACTTCAGCTAAGTCGTCAGCTAAGCATTGATCGCTTGACGTCTGTGCCAAGTGACGTCATATAATAAAGGTTTTTAAAACCACGCGTCAGTCTCGAGCGACCTTCGGTAATACGGCCCTAAGAGTTCATTTTGCTTGTATTTTTGTTTACCATATTGTGCCATAGCTAATGGCGGTATTATGGTTTGTTTGTTATAATCGAATGATGACATACATTTGAAAGACATTTGTTATTTTTAATAAGTATTAAAATATAAGGTTATAATAGTGTTTCCTTCTTTAGATCCATGTTATAAGAATTCATGTTTCCACTTAAATATAATTAGAATAAAGTTCATCATTGGCTTTTATTGTTTTATTTTAAAATTACCTATTCAAACGATGGTATTCCTATCTATGTTTGCTTGGTGTCTACGATAAAAGACTAAATCTTAGTGCTGGGCTAAGTCTATGTGTGTACGTATGGTTGTAAGCATATATCAAAAGCTTCAAATGTAAAGAAATTAACAATGCAAAAATAATTTAAAAACACGAAAATCGAATAACCCGTTTATGACAAATTCATATGAAAACATACGTAAAGTTCCGTACTAGGTCATTGTGACCGCAGTTTTAGGGATTATACTATTGAGCCCTTAAACTTTCATAGAGGCGGGTTATTTAAATGAAATTAACCCCCCACCCCTCTCCCTTTATCGCCCTTTCCAACTAACAAAGTTAATCAAAATAAAGTACAGTTCACATGTGAAAATTTATGATATCAACTATATAAACCGACGGGTCCGTTGTTTACGAATTATTTTAAACGATTTTCTGAACGTTTTTAACCAACAAGCACCTGTTCAGTTAATTAAATGACATTTTAACTTTTGTCTCGCTAAAAGTAGAATTGGAAACTAAAACAATTCCAATTCCGATACGTACCAAATTCTATTCAATTTAAAATATAACACGACCAATTGTAGATGGTTTTGAGGGATATATTTTAAGTATTGTATATATTGTACTGTTACGTACATATGGATACACACAATTCGCTGAAATCACTACTCCAACTGCGCGTCACCGAAATTCTTTTCTCTGAATCTCGATTCCCCAAAAACGGATCTTACCGTATGATTTAATAAAATAGATTTGTCGAAATGACCAATCGTGATTCGGGCCATATTTCACTACAGTATATTTAGCGTTAATTCGACAAATCGTGATTCGGTCAATATTACTTGCAATGGGTTACATTTATGAATTGTGATTTCGGGGGATCAAATTTCGGTGAATTGTTGGTAGATGACAAACTTAACTTAGGATGTGGTTTGTTGAAGAAATCTTACGCACACGAAGAAACAAAATGTGTTTTAGCTGGGGTTTTCTTCAGGGTGCTTTCTAAGCCTCAACTCATAAAATGTTTATTGCAGTGTTATTGGTTTGTTAAGGAAAAGTGGAGTTTTACAACTTCATTTAATTATGTAAAAGAAATTATGTACCAAAACCTAGTTTGTTTAAATGGAAAAGGATGGGATTGAAATCAAAACTTTTTAAGTCATATTTATTTCTATAAGTAGCATTTAAAGCAATCTTGAAAACTTGAATTTGACGTAAAACCAATTCGCCTTTTAAGAACCATTTTACGAATCCCTATTAAATTTTACATAAGTAGAAAATAATCGAATTCGGCACAAAATGGCCTTTTTAGCCCTGCCGAAATTCTATTCTTAATATTAAAGAACTTAATTTTGAAATTGTATGAAGATTTTCAAAAAATTTCTTCGGCATTTAAACTTTACCTCTTTCATGGAATGAGTGAACATATATTAATAATGTGATTAATTGAGAACATCGATTTTTTCCGAAGTCGGTTAAAAGATGGCACAATCAAATCAAAGTAACCTCACAAGTTATACGAGTTCTTGACGTAAATAACTCAAACGTTCAGTTTGTGTGGTTCAGTCGTTACTACGGCGCGGCTTGTTACTACGAGGCTACGAGGTGACTACGTGACGACTACGAAGTTATCTGGTTCGTGAGAGGTTTGTTCTCGTTATCAAATTAAAGTAGATGTGAATAAATGAACTGTTTGATTAGAATTTACATGCTTATAAAGTTTATTTATTATCCAGCTACGGCAGAGCCAAAAGAAGGGTTATGATTTCATCAATCTATGTACGTTTGTATTTATGTATGGTCGATCATAGTGGTAAAAATTAACCTACTTTGTCGAATGAGGTGCCATTCGATATATATTTCATGGTAAAAAATAATATGGCGGAAGATACAAAATATTTTTAGTTTTAATATTATTATTCAGTGGTTGGATTTTAGTTTTTGAACTTATTATTACACTAAAGATTTATAGCAAAAAAAAAACAAATTAAGCTAAACCACTTTACCATATATTGATAAAATACTTGAAAACGTTTTTACAAATCACAAAACTTAATATATTTTAACTGCTGCTTTTTAACCAACAATAATAATAATAATAATAACCACATCACGACACACACATTGACTCAGCCCTGCAGTAAGTATCATAACAACTTGTGTCACAGGAACTAAGCAACGAATACTACATCCAAGACCGGTAGGCGAAACACAAAATTCCGCCCACGCCGGGGAGTCGAACCCGGAACCTCTAGCGTAGCAGTCGGATGTTTACACCACTGCGCCACCGAGGTCGACAAAACAAAACAACAAAACAAGTTTTAGTTATTTCTGACGAATATCGGCTTTGTATGAAAAATTGGATTTCGACAGGATTTTCTCCAGCCATCACTACGTAATACTATTCAAAAAGAAACTAATAGAACACAATAACTCATAGAAGTTGACCGAAATGACCAGACTGTTATCTAAAATAAGTTAATTACCTATACTTGTGGACAGTCATGTGATTACAACATTATCTGCGCAAACACAGCCCCTCCCCATCCCCCTCTAGCACCCTGTCACTACCCCGCACCCTTTGCCCAAAGACTTAAATCGTTAGATGCTCCTTACACAGTTTGACCGCGAGGAAATGCAAATTCTAACATTCATAAGAGTGATTTCTCTCGATTGAACTAGCGTGACAGAGAAAGTGTTTTATTGACGATTATTATTAGAGAAAAAGAGTCAACACTATTATCTCAGTATCGCCCTTTTGTTAACTCAAGCTACAAAATAACGCTACATTTTTTCGGTGTCAGGGCTTATCTAACGATTTAAATCATTGCTTTTGACCATGTTGACTTACAAACCACATCATTATGCTTTTTGTTTGTCAACTCTCGACGTAATGACGCGTTGTCGTGTTCATCGATTTGATTGATCACTATTTCTTTTTAATTTTAAATAACTGATCGACTGATTATTATTTGGTGTTACCATTTGGCCGTGGCTTTATCCGGGTGGAAGTCAGCGTTTTTTTCGACAATTTAGCTTATACTTCTTTAAATTTTATAGAATTCTGATCGCAGTTTACATGTGAAATGGTAAGGAATGTAAAATTAGATTACTGTGGTTAGGATCTGTTTTTTTTTCTAATAAATAGAAATTGAATGCATCGTTAACAATAATAACCACATCACGACAAACATTGACTCAGCCCTGCAGTAAGATTGTAGAATGCAGGTACTAAGCAATGATATGGTATATACTACAAACATAAGAATATTACATCCAAACCCGATCAAGTCCAGGATTGTTGTTTGTTGTCATTGGTTATCTCCTCAGAAATAGAGCAAAATCAATGCAAACAAAAATTAGCCAATATTTATGCTTGTGTGTGTATTCAAACAAATGAGTTTAACAGGCAATTTTAATCTTTATTTAGGAAAAAAGTAACAAAAGTAAATAAAGTGAGATGGACCACCCAAGCTAGTAAAACGCTGACCTTACGTCAAACAATGTTCATACAAAGTTTTAACATAACTAATTACGTATTTAACAAACCCATTTCTTTGGTTCCACCTAGCACTAACTGTCTCTTTCTTTTCGTTTTTCATGACGGAGAAACAAGATCTTGTTTCGCGGGATATAACGCATTTATTTAGCATCCTAGGCCGGCTGATAATTATACAGGCGATAAGACAGTTCTTGTACGTCTCCTGACCGTAGATCCCTTTAGCTTTTGGCCTCTGGATCGTTTTTATTGCTGTCTCCGCTTTGCTGGTAGGGAAGTCTAAAACCGCTTTCTTAGTATCTCCTATTTCTTCTAATTAAGCTCGTTGTGGGTCCCAAAACAGCCGGTAGGGTGTAATTTCATAGCCTATCCGTCATTGCACAACTGCATTATTCGATCAAAGGACGCCACTTGATCCTGTTGAACAGGAGTCGCAGTGGTGAGTGGCGGGTATACCCCGAAAAAAAGGTAGTTCTTTCAACTTTAATTGTTTATGTACTTAATCAGTTTTTTATTTCTTTTCTACATTCAGAAAATCTGAAAAGTTCTAAGTCTATTACAAAAATGTCGACTTTATTGTAACTAGAGTTTTTGATGGAAAAAAGGCCAAATTTATTTCTTCATCTTATTGATCTCGCTTATTATATTAAGATTTAATTTAGTCCCTTTTATAAGAGCTGAAATAAAAAGTATTTTTTCTCAATTTTCCAAACTGCCCTTTGTAGTTGTTGCGTCGTACGTAAAATAAATTATCAAAGAAGAACTTAGTCAGTTTTATTTCAAATCTCTTTTTGACTTATACTTTAACAATAAGTTTTGCCAAGGACAACCTTTTTGTTATTTAGGTTTTTAACATAAGAAAATTATTCTGTGTTAATCAAGGCCATAGGCCATTCATAGGTGGTTGGATGAACGATGGCTGCTCACCATCAGGCAGGCCGTAAACTTGTTTGCTATCTTAGTGGTACAAAATATTTTCAACAAAATCATGGGCTTGATCGATCTATATATAATCAACCAAATATGAAAACATCTAATCATTATAATCTAATAGTCTTGTTGGAAGAACGCTAAGAAATTAGTGGGTTAGAATACGCGAACGTTGAATGGAGTCCTTTTTATGATGTTCACAAGAAACGGCTGGAAGGTATTCAAAAGCGTTTCCTATGTCATTGGTTAACTATGATTCAACTTGCACACTTCAAAATGTCAGCATTGGTCAATCGAAGATGTATGTTGGACACTGTTTTCCTTTATAAATTGTTGAATGGTACTCTTGATGCTCCCGACTTGTTGGCTTCATTAACTTTTTGTATACCTTGTAAGGCACCCAGAGCAACGACTTTCAATTTATTTTCACTAAATAGCTATCAGACCAATTTGGGTTACAATGCACCCTTAACAAGAATAACTAGGAAATATAATTCTCACCAAAAGACAGAGAAATTCGATATTTTTGCAGACAACATACCCAGTTTTAAAGCCTATTTTAAGTAGTGTTATGTTTGTTTGCTTTTGCCTCTGACACAATAATTTGTTCATTTTATCTATGAAATTATTATGTTGAGTTGTGTGTTGTAATTGGTTTACATTATTTAATATTTATTATTTTTATTTATTATGTATTTGTATGTTTGGACATTAAGTTTTAGGCAAAAGTTTACTCGGTTTTTGATGTTTTAAATGTTTGACTTTTTTTTTTCTTGCACGCTGTCTTCACCTTTTTATAGTGACATTTGACTTGTTTTTATATTGTGATTATTCTTCAATTGTATTTATGAGTGTACACTATGTTGGTGATCTTTTTAATAAAATAAATAAAATAAAAATAAGTAAAGATTTTTTTTTTAAGTAAAGCGTTGAATGTTAAAAAAAAGTGTTAAACGCCTCGTCTCCAAATCATGTTATGCTCGGGTTAAAAGAATTGAAAGATACGAGTCTGACAAAAGAATATTTTACCCTAAAATATATTTTTTAATCTACTAATATAATAAAATCTGTAAGTCTGTATGCTCAAGTAACGTTTGAAAACACTGATATATAATAAATACGTACAGTTAAAGTTATAACCTAAATATCCTTCTATTATAGAATTACAATCTCCAGAGGCAATCTCATGACAAACAAATTTCGAAGTCACCTTCAAATAATCATTTTATATTTAAAAAGTACCCAAAACTATGCTACCCGGTGGCTAAGGATAGCTTTTCTGGTAAAAACTATTTGTCCTAAGGGACAAAATTCTCGTAAACTTTTCAAAGGGACCTCCTGCCTACCCTTTGATATACGCCCTTGCTAACCCTTCAAGAGAAGGTAAGTGAATAAAAGATTGCATGACATATTTACTCGTAGAAAACACGGGGCAGAGACAAGAAGTGATTTATTTAACGTAGCATTGGGCATGTAGAATTCGATTTTGAGGGTGTCACCTGTAAAACTTTCATTCCTTCGGTTGTGGTTTAAATCTAAAAATAAGAAACTGAAGTGTCAATCTCGCAAAGGACTGGCTCATAGCCCTCTATGTCTGTACGTCAGGAAGCAAATGTCCAAAAACAATTATGAAACATAACAGAAGTGATTAAAGAATAGAACAGATCGAAATGATTTTTTGTGATTTAATAGCAAATTAGTTTTCGGATTTTTCCCTTAATACTTGTTTTATAAAATTAAAAATATTAAGTACTAAAAGAAAGTCAAGACAACAAAGGATTCCATTTTTAGGTACGGAACCATGAATCACAAAAACAAATTACAAAAATTTTGCGCGCTGAAAACATATAATAAACATACAAATATACAATGTGAGTATAATTACCTTTAGATAATGACCGTAGACCTGTGGGTATTTTTAGTTGATATTATGACCATTATCGGTGGACGTGGTAGCTCATTTTTAACCCGACAGGTCGAGGGTTCGAGTCTCCGGTTGCCGTAAGTTGTAGCTGCCATGTTTCTCAATGAGCCAGGATAGTGGCGATAGATTCGCAACCTCACACACACTGGGACTCAACAAAACATGCGAAAAGTTGTATGTACCAAGCACCTCTACCAAACCCTCTCGAGAGACTATGGCGTGAGTTTATGTATGTGTGTATTGTGATCATTGTTTCAAATTATTTTTGTGCAACTTAATGAGCGTTAATCCGATGAAAAGTGATCATGGCTTTGTTGTATTAGAACCAAGGGCACCGCCCATTCGTTGCCCATGTTGACGTAAAAGATTTTAAAGGTGAACGCATACTTATACGAGCCAAACGCGCCAAACGAATCGAAGTCAAGGAAGCCTCTCATATCTATCCACACCGAAAGAATCAACCGCACCGAAAGAATAGACCGCGCTGAAAGAACCGACCGCGCCGAAAGAATTGACCGCGCTGAAGATATCGTTTCTAATTCCTTTACGCCTGTCGCATTCTAAAACAAGAAAATATATGGCCGCTAAAACCGGACCAAACACCTGGTAACCCTATACGCAACTGATAGGATGCGAGCGCATCGACAGAGTCGACCGCCGAATCTGATGATGTCTACCAAAATCGTCAAAAATTTCTGAGGTTCTTCCAGATTCGGACGATTCGACGTGGGGAAAAGAAATCTAAAAGTATTTTTGTTCGATTCGTTTGGCTCGGATAATTGTAAGTTCACCTTAAACCTCTCATGCCGGAAATTACACTGGCTCTACAATCCTTTGAACCGAAACACAGGGAACTTCTTCACGACAAGAACGGAGGGTAGTACCAGACTAGATCCCGCACGTAGATTAACCACTGTGTGAGACACCTCTTGGTCAAATGCCTAACTAATAGTGAAAAAAACTGTCACAGCCAGTGGCAGCCCAGGGGGCTTAGAGAAATGCCCATTCTCCACAGTGCCGAACGCTCGGTGACCTCCAAGTAGTCCAATGTTCAATGGATTTGATATTTCGTCAGCGTTAACGTTTTGCGTAAAATGGCAAATTGAGCTGTATCCCTCATCATCTTTGGGGCAGGCATGGTACTAGAACTCCCGAAATTGCGATTTTTTTTTATTACAGAATACAGTCCACATGAATTTGCAACGGACTATTACGATAATTTGAGATTAAAACGATTATGATGCGGAGAAAAAAGGTTTTGCTCCGATGATGCTTCGATCAATTCTCTCTGATGTTGAGGGTAGGTAGGTATGGTTGGTAGAGTACAATAGCTTTACTAAAAAGATGCGCCTTACTACCACAATCGCCTTACTAAAACAAATAGGCATTTCGCTATTGAGCCTAGCCTTATAATAAAACAACCTGTTAAACATATATTATATGACGCTGCCTGTAGATGTTTTATAGATACATTGACGGCCTCCATAGCGCATCGGTCTAAGCTGCTGACTGTGACTCTTAAAGGGGGTTCGAATCCTAATTAGAATATTTATGTACACTACCCATACTTAAACATCTATAACCCCAGAAAAGATACCTACTTATGTTAAAATATAAAATCCTGCTCGAGCTAAGAATCGAACCCGCGACTTCATTTCTGTGTACCCATAGTACAAGCTTATGGCTTAGTTTGTAACTTACACAAATTGTCCTAAGATATTACAATCAAATTCGTTTGTACAACCCTACGCACGTTTTAATTTGTTCTAAGCTTCATTTGTTGATCAATACAATTTCAAACACCTTAAAAGGACGGTAAGTAAAAAGTTGCTTCGCTCAAGACGAAACAAGAGCAATCTTAACGAAAATGTAGCACTCTTTAGTCTTAGACTTGCCCCGTCGGAAAAGTTAGTTGAGGGCATTAACTTTTAGCTTATCTTGTTACTTAACTTGTGCATGAATTCCCGCCTTCAAGTAAAAATATAAGACAATCAACGTTCGAGTACTATAACTTGGGGCATGAGGTATTAACTTAATTGTAGATTAAATACCTCTTATCTATTTTCAAGAAAAGTCAAGTAAAGATTTTTAATTTTTCCCTAAAATCTTCAAAAGTTCTGACACTCTTCTTGTTATTTAATACTTCTATTCTTTTTTGTTGCATTAAGAAGAAGAAGAAAAAGTAAAAACATGGTTTAGCAGATTGTAAAATATAAAAAAACCAGTTAGTACAAAAGCAATTAGGACAGAAAAGAATTAATTTCACTTTAATTTCCTTGCTGGCGATTACCAGAGTATCACAAATAAAAGCCAGCTCAGGCCTCAGTGGCTATAAAGTTAAAGTAAATTAGCGGGCTTACTTCAGGCTGTACAATATTTAAAACGGACTGCGGCCCTGCATTTATCTCCTGATTTTCTCATATTCTGCATGAAAAATCAGGATGCAGTCACACCGTGCAGAAAGAAAAAAGTTGATAAATTGACCTATGTATTACATAACCTATGTATTACATAACCATATATGTATGTATGTATTTTGTAACAAATAAACTCAAAAAGTTCTATACCGATTTCAAAACTTCCATCACCGTTAGAATACATTTTCTCTAAAATATATGGGCTATTTTTAAACTAACTTTACATTGCACCCGCATGAAGCTGGGTCGGTCGCTAGTACTAAAAAGAGCCAAAATTTGTGATTTTGTGAGTTTATTTGTAGTAGGTTGTATTTGGAACTGCTCATCTGTTTTTTTTTTCTTTTATTTACAATAGTAGACTTGCTAAGCTAAGCTTACTAAGCTGTTAACTGGTTTACCTATTACGAGTATAATTTCTGTATTAACCTTTATTCTTACTAATTTGTTATATTTAAAATTGACTGGTGTAGATACTTATTTTTAATAGTAAAATGTACCTCTGTATAGTAAATGTAGGATATAAACTTCAATTTTCGCATCATTTCTTATCTTGAAGCGAGCACTAAGTTCTTTTAATACTTCATTTTTGCTAATGCAAATGGGAAATCAAAAACCATTTTCGATTACTCTAATATAACTCTTTTGTTCTGTGTAACAGAAGGACTTCTTAATCCCGTCCGGTTACCCGGATTCACCATCGTCCCCAGTTACTAATTCAACGCCCTGGCAACACTCCCGCCGTAATGTTGCCAGTAAACCTTGCTTGCACTAGTGTTGCCATCCATCGTTTTTAATATTCCCGAGTTATACGCCATATGCATCGCATTCGGTTTTTAGTTTATATTGCGAACATGTTAAAAGCTATGCGGCTTGTCGTCGGCATTGCGACAAAAACTGGAATCCCGGTTTTATTACTACATTTGTTTTGATTCAGTTATTGTATAAGGCTTTTTGTTGAATTTTTAAAAAGCGGTTGTGACTTATTTTGCGCAAGCTTGGCTACAGATAATGGACGCTTGGAAAAGTTTTCGTTTCATAAACTGGTTTAAAACCAGTTTCATTGCTGTTTTCAACATTGCATATCTGATTTAGGTAAACTTATTATCTAACTGCTGTTATTAGTTAATAGAACAATAAAGTTGTTAGAATACAATTAACTTGCATTGCACTTACTCTTTGCTGTTAAGGTAAATTTTTATTCTCCAATGCTATAAAAACCTGTGATGGGTTTCTTAAATATAAGACGTCTCATAGTTAAGAAACTATGCATTTCTCTTGATAAAAAATTAAACTATGTTTGTTTTATATTTTTAAGTCTTCGTTAATTTAAAAAACTAGTTTCAAACCATAAAATGTTATATCTATACTATTACCAGGGAACCCGCCCCGGCTTTGCATGAATATTATGCATGTATTATATACATATAAATTTTCCTCTGGAATAACTCTTTCTATTTTAAAAAACGAATCAAAATCCGTTGGGTACTTTTAAAGATCGAAACATACGTAGGGACAGACAGCGGGAACTGACTTTGTTCTATGCTACGAGTATGTAGTGATAGTGATAAAAAAAAAAACTCCCAGAAAATTACAATAAAATATAACGTATTTTCTAGCAAAAAATCGGACTCTCAACCGCAGCAGTGGCATATTAAACGCCACTCCAGTAACTTTGTATCAAACTGTAGAGATTAACAGAAATATTAATGCAATTAAATTGGCCGAAATCCTGGGAGATATAGCCAAGTCCAGCTTCATTTAGTAAGTTAAATTGTCGTTATAAATTCAGGACCGAGGGGCCAGGCGTGCGGGACATGCTATAATATACTTATTGAAAATTCTACTGCTTTTTAAATAGAAAATACGAGTAATTAACAGTTCTTTCGACTAAGACACTAAGTACATCACCATGGATTTCGAAATCATGAACTTTCTCGATCGCGATACTCAATTTTAAAATACAATAAACCAAAATCTCGATTCCGTTAAAAATAAGTATTATAATAAGAAAACAAACATGTTTGAAAGTTGGTAATTCTGTCTATAGATTGGCAACACTGGAAGGGAAAGTTTGCGATTTACGCGCTCCCATGTTTGTTCGTTTGCAAGGAAAAATTTCGATTGCACTGTTTGCATTCAATGAAGAAACTTTTTTATTAGAACTTGGCAGAGCGGATTTCAAAACTCAATAAAAATATTCAATGGATTGAGAACTATTCTTGTATATTCTTGTGAAATCTTATTTTTCTCAACAACTTTCCTAATTATAGATACCAATCCGACCTCAAAATAATAATTTATATTATATCTTGGATAATGATTAACATATTTGATTGATACTCATTGAATTCCAGAGATTTTCTCTTAAAACCCCTCCCCCTCCCTTTTTTCCTCCCGCAACAAAATTAATTTCTTGTGTCCCTTCGAATGAGATAGGTCGATGGGCCTTCTTAAAGGGTTAGATTGTCAGCAAAACATACATTTTCACTTGTTTTATATAGCAAGCAAGTAAATATAGTAACTAGAGACCTTGTTGACCTACCCCACCTACCTACCCTTTTCGGTTGTTGGTAAAATTTAATCAAACCGTCCCTCAGCTGACGTTTCCTATCTGTTGAGTACCCAGCTCCCAGCTGCATAGATTAAGTAGTTTTCTAGATTTGTTTAAACAGTAAGTAAGTGTCTTTTTACTTTTATAACATAAGCAAACATTCGTATTAAATATATTTGAAAGAATGTATGAAATGAAGATGTGGATTTTCGAACAGTTATTATTAGGAAATAAATTGTTGCAAGAAATAGTTTTAATCAATTCATACTTTTAAGTATACAAATGATTTTTTTTTAATTTACCTATGTTTTTAACATAAATACAAAATAAACGTCAAAGTGTAAATGTTTTGTTCGCGCCAGCGAATTTTAATAGAGGATACGTTACCAAAGTTTCTCGGTATTCGGAAATCCCGAACTAGGCCATCCAACCAGACTTTACCCAACAAACGCGGCTATTACCAAGTTCTAGCCGTTATAATTAAAACTAGGTGCAATGGACACTTACCCCGATTTCAGGGTAGTTGGAAATTTGGTGGGAAGTTTAACCCAAGTTTCGGGATGGCGTCGTCGTTTTCATTTCCTCTATCGGCCAACATTTTATCATTGTTAAAGACTTAATATAAAGTTTTATGTACGAATCGTTACCTAATTTTAAAGCTGATTTTGAATTTATTGTTTTGTTTTGACTAAGAGAAGTCTAGTGACCCTACCTTCAACGAGCGTCTTAATGCGTTCTTGAGCGTTCTGATGTCGGCAACGATTTGTTTGATGAACACTTATTTTATATGGAGTTTTGGAAATTTTTTGTCTATTTAAGTATATTTATTATAACATGCTGGCTGGACTGAAGCAATTCATCTATATTGTTCCCTGACATGATATAAATATATGTCTCGCAGATTTGAAGAGTTTACACACCTCGTTGCTGGAAGACTGTATGTTGTTTGGCACCTTAATACTTTAAAAAGAATCACTAGAAATCCAATTTCGTTTGTTCCTGAAAAATTCATGCTTTTATTCACACACGGCCATGGATCAACTGTTTGGACTTTATTTCTTAAAGAGACCTAAAACAACTTTTCGTTCTTAAAGGTAGCTCAGCATAAGGTTTGATATTGCATCTACTTGTTATTTGTAACTTTATGCGAAGAAAATAAAATCTAACTCTGATTTAATCTAATTTCAATACATTTCTGATTTCCATGTGTTAAGACTTAAGCCGTTTCTGTTTTTAATCATAGTTCAATAGGTTAAGAAATGCAGTGGTTTGTTTAAACATAGTATTTATTTTGTTTGACACATTTAGTATTGCCATAAAATAAATTTTTCTCGACGCATTTTCTTACGTTTTGTACCAATCCCTTTACAATCATTACCTAATATCTAATAATAACTTGATTTCCTCGCAGGATATCACATTTTTTCGACAACGCCACTTTTGATTGATGGTCCGTCGATTAGCGATGCTTTTTAACTTAATCGTTTAGGTTTTTTTTCCTTTAAAAGGTTTTTTGCCCAAAAACTTCCTTTGTTTAAATAACAATGACTTTCAAAGGAGATTTAGGTTAAAACGTTTTTGCATTAACCGGTTTATCATTTGCTGGTATTAACAGGTTTTTATTTTCAGATAATTGAAAGATTCAAAACTAAGGTTTTAATTAGTTATGCATTTTTAAAAGATTTTCGTTTTTTTTTCCTATTTCTTAAAACAAGCAATTGTTTTTTTCAAATACGATTTATAAAAATTAACTTACAAAGGTGGTAACATAACAAATGAATCTTTACAAACGTTGTTACACATATGATCTTGAATTATGAATCTCCAAAAACTGATGGTCTCGTGTATAATTTGAATATGGATGAGGTAATAAATATTAAAACATTCTGTTTGGTTAAAATGGATTTTTGCTCAGCAACAGCCATTAAACATTATTGTTGCTTAATGACTGCATGTTAACAATATACTACCTATATGGTAGAAATCATGGAATCTGGCAACACCGGATGTTCGGCTACGGTCCGCAGCGGAAGTGGCGCCATCTGCACAGCTGTTGACATCGAGCCAAGTGCATTTTGCTATGAATGCACTTGTAAAAAGCATGTTCTATCTTTATGTTACTTGCGTTTCGTGCAGACATTACAATATGGTAACAAGGTGTTTTGAAGCATCATTATTGCAGGTTTTGGTTTAATGGTAATACACTTTAACTTGCGTGCACTTGCAAGGGAAGTTAGGTACGAAAATTATATTTACATCGGAAAAATGTTTCAGCTTTGATGATAATATTGATGTTTTTCGAATTAACCAGTATGTAACAATGACTCACTATTGTTCATAATTAAGATTTGTTTCAGACCTGTTGATAAAAATGTGAATACTGAACCTTTGTTTCTTTGTTAATTATAGAAATGTATAAACATCACGCATCATACCTTTACTCTCGCTCACACACACACTAATGCTCTAACATGCACACATACTTAAAGACACTCATCCACACATATATAGCCACAAATGTTTAAAATGCATTGTAATTGTTAAACATTTTGATCGCTATTTGTTAACTGACATGCAAAAACGAAGGAGGATCTCAAATCAACTCATAAATTTCCGTTTTTTAAAAGGGGAAACCATCATCCTAATCTAAATTTAATTTAACGTAGTACTGAAGATTCAGTTACATTTAAAAATGCTTTAGATAACATTAAATGAATATAATATGGAACCCTTTGTAATCTCAGAAAAAAAATAGCAAAAAAGGCTGACTCAGTCTAGATTTTATTTTCTACGAACATTTCTTTTCACTTTCAACGGATTTTAACAGTCTAATTTTATCTTGAATACACTCGAAATATTTCAATTTACCTCTAAATAAAATCTTGAAAAAATACTCTTTGTAGCTAGGTAATCATTTTTGCACACAAATTGTCACTCAGTGAAAACAATTTTCATCTACCGCCCAAAAACTTCACAATTTAAATGCGAACGCCCTTACATCTGAATATGTACAAACATGCAAACAATAATCCCTTCGCCCTTAAACGGAAGGACTCCATTCAAATACAAACCTTATTCCAAGGCACAAGAACCGTTACATATCTTAAACGACAGCAAAATAAAATGGCGGAATAGAACAACTTTTATAAAATTCGACAAGGTAAAATCCTAGTGTGAAAATGCAAAATTTAGATAAAATTTTCACGTTGAAAACTCGAGATGAGGATTGAGATGAAAATTAGAATTTAAACAGCAATGTTTACTGGCAACGCCGCAAATATTTTGTAAACATCGACTTAAGTTTGTGATCTGCAATTAAAACATAGTATAACCTTGATTCCCTTCATTATTATGTAATTTTGTCCAACTCATCAAAAAACTGGCTAATTCAACCTTAACATATAAACATGCATTTAGTATAACAAGTACACCTACAAGTTGATATATAAACAGTTCAAAACCAAATTTACTTAAATAGTTATGTAATAACACAGCGCAAGTTAAAATTAATTTCTGAAGATTTGTGCATGTACGCAAAACAGAGTTGAATGACATAAACTTAAATTGGTTTTCAGAAGTAATTTTAATATTGACGAGGATACAGTTGCGGAATTGCAGCTATAGGTGCTTGTAATACCAACGATATTGATATATAACTGATCTCCATGCTCTGGTGACTTCTTTGGTGAATAGGGTTTTTAAGAACTTGGATCTTTTCAAGTCAAAAGTAAGAAGAGATTTTCATTTACTATCAGATAAATTAATCGCGAAACGTTTTCATATATATAAAAAGTCCTGGAAAACGTCGCAGCATAATTTCAATTAACTTTAAAATTCAACGCGGAACATTGTCAGCATATTCCGGCGGGTATCGAACCCCTACCAATTAGCTAATGGCCCGAGGCTTGTACCAATGTACCAATGATCAACATTATTCACGATGATTGCGGCTCTTCCGCTTTCCTTACCTCCATTTATTATCCAAGGAACAATGAAAATTGCCGTGATTGATTTTGAATCTTTGAAAAAAAAAACTAATTATGGTCTGTCAATTTATACGAAAGACAAGGTAGGTTCTTTGTTAACTTTGCTGGAAATTATAATCAATTCCTTTGTTTTAAAATAGTATCAATATCAAATTATTTTTATTTGACATGAATAGATTTCTATAAATAAATAATAATTACCACAATACGACACCACATTGACTCAGCCCTGCAGTAAGATTGTAGAATCTTATGTTGCAGCTGCAAAGCAACGATATGGTATAAACTACATATAAAATAATAAACACACTTATAATTTAATCTAAAAACTCGATATCCATACAAGTGTTAATACCTCAGCTCAGCTCTTTCCTCCTTGAAACCCAATTTACCGAACTATAGGAGGGATGATGAGGTTCAATTTATTTTGGTCAAGTTTGAGCATCATTTGTTTGTCTGCAGGCAAATTGATGGGTATCATTTAAGCAGCCGTTAGCTCTCTAGTTTAGATTTAGTGATTTTAGTGCTTGTATAAAATAAACTTTATTGCCTTATAAATAAGGCTCACCCTTAGAACTGGAATTTAAACAAGGGCCTGGTTCTTGGATTCAGTTTTCGACTATCACGTAATGGTATTTCGATGGAGCTGGATTTCCTTGAAAATTTAGATGTCTAGTTTAAAATGATGTCATTGTGTTAGTAGTAAACTCTGGGATTTGTTACAATTTTGCTTTTCTATAAACAAACCTTTCCCGAGGACTTCGCTTGCGTAAAATACTCTTTGGATTGGATAAGATTTGTACTTCACAAAGAATCGCTTAGCAATTGCTGTCTAGGTTCTACTTCAGCAAGTGACTACTTCTGAGCCATGTCTACAAGAGTCATTGCAAATCGTCTCACGCGTGGATCTGAAGTTATCCAGACTACCAATAACAAGCAAAAAAAAATCAGCAAACAGGCAGATAGGGGGCAGGATCTTTATGTCCAGACACAGGAGTATGACCAGCCACTTTGCTTGGCGTTTATGGACTATGAGCAAGCTTTTAATTAGACCTGGGTGGCGCTACAACCAAATCAACTACAGGTACATACATCGAAGTAAAACTTTATTGTATAAAACCCCGTATGTCAGTCCAACTTCCCAACCAGAAAAAGGAACCTATCAGGCTGCAGCGAGTTGTTAGACAAGGAGATGACATGCCATCGAAACTGTTCACCTCACTTCTCAACTATTCAATGACCTCAATCGAAATTCTAAACAAGTGAGTCTAAATATGAACATGGATACGACTAAAATCATGTCTAACGTCCACTTGTGAAGGTAGGATGTGTGTCTACGCTGGAAGTTGTTGACAAATATGTTTACCTGGGATAAACTGTCTATTTTGGTGAACTAACTTCGAAAAAGAGTGACGAACTAGGCTGGTAGAGTACTGGAAAATGAGCAACATCTTTTCGTCAGTGCAAGTCTTTGATCAGTGTGTTGCTAGTGATTACTTATGGCACTGATACGTGGTCTTTTGTAATGGGCCTTTTTAGATGGCTTAAAGTCACTCAAAGATCAATGGAGAAGGCTGTGCTCGGAGTTTCTCTCCGTGATCGATTGTGAAATGAGGAGATACGCAGAAGAACTAAGGCTCCCATATAGCTCAGAATTGCAAAGCTTAAGTGGCAATGGGCAGCGCACAAACTTCACTATTTGTCACAATAACGTACACTTAATTATAACTGTAACAACTTTGATAATAACCATCCTTTTTGCTTCGCCGTAGTCGGGTAAAAAATAAGCGACCAAGTTAAATAACTAATAACGTTAGAAAAACCCCAACCGGTTCTCCGACTGCACAGAGAATACTTGACCCTATTTTTTCCCAGCATCAAAGTTTGTAGTGTTAATTTTTTTAAACAAAGTTTTTAATTAAAAATGGCCGGTACGAGTCCATCGCAAACAAAGCTCTGCCAAGAACGAGGTAACTGTCTATAAAGTTCGTTATGTTTGAAAATATTAAAAATATTTTCCACCTGGCTGGAGTCTTGTTTGGTAAGTGGTCACCGAAATTGATATAGTTTGTACAAAAATCACAACAGATGTCACTGTTTTTAATTCTTTAAACGCAATAGGAAGAAAACCAATATAAGCACCAAAATAATAATTATCCTATTGTACGAGCAGGTATAATTTGACATTCCAATTCGTCGTCGGAAGTACCGTCGAATCTACGTTCAGAACATGATAAGAAGATCCAACGAACAATTCACAATTAACTGTTTTCCAGTTTCTGTACCTATGATTGAAATAACGGAACCCTTAAATGTAGTAAAAGGAAACTCACTGCAATTTCTTAAGGTGCACGTTTTACAAATCGATTTGTGAAAGAGAAATTAAAACTATTTAAATTTACAGGTAAGAAATTATTTTTAAATTTCTCTCTTTCTACAACGTTTTCCAATATGCAAAATCTACGAGACTACCGGCATGTGACGTCACGATTCTATATTGCCCTCTCTGATTTGACCTAAAATTTAATTCCATGTAATCATAATTAACAATCACTTAAAGATTCTTGTTCTTGTCTTAAAGATTGTTTGTGTTAACAGCAAGCAACTCTATATTCAATATTTGTTATAATCAGCGGTGTGTACCACCTCTGACTACCCCTCTTAAGGGATTAATTACGGCGTGAGTTTATGTTTTATGTTATGTTTTTTTTATTTGATAATCTGATAAAGTCAACTACAGTATTGCTCGTGTGATTTTCCGAATGTCCCAGCAGACTAACTAAAAATTTGCTTCATGTAAAAACTCATATACATTTTTAAGTATTGCAATATTTTTGTGAATTTTTCAATTTCTAAAACATTTAAATTTATCGTACATTCGAAATTGGCAGTTCAATTCTATTTCAAGAGCTCTATAATTTTCCAAGAAAACTTCAAATTTCTCGACAGGAACGAATGAAAATCGCTTTCAATTCTCCACAGTTCTACTTTATATCATGTATTTTCTAAACTACGAAGAATTTAGACGTCCATCAACTCGAAAGCCATAAAAATGTTCGCAATAAAAGTTGGGTTGTTTGAAAATAAATTTGCCTGTACCATAGGTATATGTAGATATGCTATATCAAATTACTTTATTGCGCTTCACCTGTATATTATGTATAAACATACAAACACAATTCATTTATATTCAAATAAATAAACCATATAACAACACACACATTGACTCAGTAGGTATGAGAACATGTCTCAAAAGACTAAGCATCGATATGGTATAAACTATATAGATAAGAATATATATTCAAGACCGGTAAGCGAAACAAAGTGCCTTTTAAATAACAAAAAGTTCCGACCCCACCGGAATTCGAACCAAGAACCTCTAGCTTACACCACTGCGCCACAGAAGTCTTATATTTATCTTATTTCTATAGGCAGGTACTGAATTTTAACCCATATAGGAGAATCCCTTAAATAATTTAATAAAAAGGAAGAAAGCAATAATGACAATCAACAAGATTTTCGCCATATCATGTTATAAACTGCAACTAGATAAATAATAATCTAATTTTACAAAACAAATTATAGCGCAGGTAGTGCTGTACTTTCCTTGTTAAGTTCCTGTATATAAAGTAAATACGAATGACAAAACTTCAAGCTCAAGTAACTCAACACTGTTGTCAATACAAAAATCAGAATTTCAACCCGAAAAAGAAACGCTAACGTTCGAATAAAACATTGAGTCTTTCAGTCGATAACAGGGACGAACTCAAAGAGGCCTCGGGTAAACCTATTTTGATTTTTTTTCATAGAAGTGTAACTATATAATGTATATAATAAATAAAATAATTATACCACGATCGCGGCTAAATTTAATAGTTTATTTAAAAATTTCAAATGAGAAAATTTTCTTGTTTCATACTTTTCGGAGTACGTTTTTCAGTAATCGGGTTTCAAAACTTATTTATTATTGAACTTGTGTGGGCACATTACACGAAAAAAATACAACTCAATACATTGCGACTTCATATAGCCTATGACCAGCGGACGATCATGACACATCGAACGAGACCTCATTTACCAATTTATAATAATTAGTTTAGAAGTTATGAGGGAACATATAAACATCAACTTATACCGGTTAAAATCGTAACTCTCCTTTTTGCTTCGCCATTGTCGGGTAAAAACACAATTGAAGAACAAGGCATTTATTGAAACTTGACATACGTACACTCTATCACAAAATTTGTTGCAATGCAACTCTAAAACATGTAATTTAGAAGTGACTGTCATGAATACTGCATACGTCCCTGTCGCAGGCGAAGTCGGTAATTTCTGGGTCACACCTGCCCGGGTGACGTGGGTGGTGGATTATTTAGTGATTTGTCACCTCCTTCACTTCAATCCGAACCACACATGACAAATTTAGACCAATACTTGACAAGGATCTAACACAAAACTACTTATACACCTGCTACAGGGAACATCGCAAATCAGTTTTAGGCACTTTTAGCCATAATATTATTTGGCCAAGCTAAAGTGTAGTTTTCCAGTTCACTCAAACTCTTAAGGTTTAAATGTAACAGAAATCTAAAATATTTTATTTTATTTTATACGCTCTACTGCATATTTGTTATCTATCAAAAAGTTACACAACACAAGTTAAATCTTATCTTAGGTACTAATGTACCTTCTATATTGGTGTAACTACGAATTTAAGTTTATTATTCTTGAGTTTGTTTATTATTTATTATAGTAAAACACCTAGCGGCCATGTTGAATATATAACTACTACTACTGCAATAATTATATAATAATACTTTTATAGTACAACATAAGGATATACAAAGAATACATAAAACATAAACATAAATGTATTCTTTGCATATCCTATTGTTGTACTATAAAAATATAAGTAAAATATATTCAACATGGCCGCCAGGTGTATTACTATTTTACGGGGCTTATAGCCTTGAGGTAACTACGTCAGTTGACGATAGCGTTTTATTTGTCAATCAAAGCAGTAGCTACGTAGTAAAAACTTATAATCACCATATTTATTGCATCATTAAAGTACGGAATCTATGTACAGTCGTATTTCTCATTAAATAAAATAAATAAAGGAAATAGTTTTAATGATGTAATTATACAGACTTTGGTAGTTAATAAGCATTGTAAGTAAAACTTTAATAAATTCATGCTCCTTTCAGCGTTTTCTTAATCAAAAACTTTGACGTTAAAAGTTATCTTTGCTTTACAATGTAATCGCCTAGCGCTTTATTTTGTTCTCAAGTAGATATTTCGACGTCAGACTCGATGAAATCGGTTATTCAGTTGTGTTAAATTTAAGCAGGACAGACGGGCACGAATCAAGTTATACACTAACAGTAGTCAGTAGGCACCATTCGTACGAACGCTTTTTCCAACGCTCGTAAAAAACCGTTCAAATTATGTTCAGATGGATACTCTTGTAATTTGATCACAAGAGAGGGTTTTTGACAGAGCACTGTTGGTTTTTTTGCGTTAAGCGTTGTCTTATTTGTATCGACACATTAATTTTGAAAAGCATTTTCCGTTGAAAATAAAATGTATTAATCATTGTTTCTACGCATGCCTCTTCTAAGTTTCTATTTCTGAGCCATTATAAAGAAAGTAGTTTTAAAGGCTGTTAATGAATATTTTTTAAGATTTTATTTTAGTACATATTAGTTATATAGTTTGAAAACTCTTGCAAGCTACAATAATATTAAGGCTCATGTAGTGAAAAAAATTATACAGGTACCTAAGTCAAGCGGCCGATTTTAATCAATAAATTATTCATTTTTAGTACACTTAGAACATGTCTAAATATATATATAAATTGACAATGGTCCACGTATTTACATTGTGCAATTGGAACTATATATCGTGTGCTACCTTTCAATTCAGACGTTTGTTGTCGACCGTCTGTCTAACGTAAGTCGTCCTGCTAACGGACGATCGCTTTTGTTTTCATGCAAAACGATCCCGTCCTGTTTCCGCGTGTTTTGTATGAAAGAAGCGATCGTCCGTTAGCAGGCCGACTACCGCACGGGTTCGGCAGCGACAACAACAAATGTCTTATTTGAAATAGCCAAAAAGATTTTTTAGATTCTCACCTCATATAAATCGTATAGATTTTAAAATGTAGGTTTTTTGATCAATCTTCAACTTCACCTAGCTAATTTTATCTAGTCGTAAACTGCCTTCGGTGCGAACAAGACCACAAGGCGTCCATTTAGTAAGGCTTTGTATTTTCAAACTCCGCATCTATATAACATGCAACTAATGGTCTAACACTACGTCTAGATTCACTTCAGAGACAATAACCTACAGCCCCTATTTCTGTATGCAAACTGTATTTGCAGGCTGTATCCATTTTAGCAACATGTATATTAAGGTATAGTTAATCCATCTCACAAAGACCGTTCGGCAATGGTTGTGAATGAACTGCATCTTGCATCTTGTTCTAGTGTGCGTAAACTCTTGACTGAGAGAACTCGGGATTACTCACACTATTACGACGTGTACATACAGGCCTGAAAGACTCATATCAACCGTAGTCAAACCGTCTTTGTGAGATGAACGACTGTATATTCGCTTTTTGAAGGAAAATGTCAAACGGACAAATTTACGTCTCGCTTTGTTGGTCAGAGATTGATGGGTATAACAACCCTTTGATATTCAAAGTTACTGTGGCTGCATATTCAAGGCATGTTGGCACTTAGAATCTCTGCAAATCCTCTTAAAGTGGCTTCTAGAACTGGACTAGGAAGTATTTTAATGTAGCTACAACAAACAAATACAAACAACAACAAACAACAAATACAATACAAAATACTAATTTCAATGGTTTTGGAATAATAAAAAGTCTAGAATAATTCTTGTACTCGTCCATTTATAATAAAATTATGTATGAAGGCAACGGTCATTATTGAAAACTGCAATAGCAATACTGCGCGATATTGAAAAGACAAAAAAGGTTTATAAAGAAATCAGTTTAAAATTACACAATACTATATTAATTCTAGATTAAATTCCTATGATTTATTACACCAGAAGACTCCTCCTGTCTTGAGACAGCAATGCCATAAAAACTAAGTTAAAGGAATAACTTTTAAATTACGGAGGTAAAAACATAATCCGAGAGAATATTGCCTCTGACACGCGTGTTGGATGTAGTAGAAAATGGTAAAACTGAACATTACTAGGAAAGTTTTTCTATTTTCCCGAGGAACTAACGGACCGGAGGTAGATTGAACTAGTTCTCTCGTTTAGTAGGAATGTTTATTTCCAATCCTGTCGATTACTTTAACCAAACCGAGTTAGATCGCTAACGTTGCCGGAGGATTTTGCACGAGTTTGCCTTGAAATATCCACGCGGTTGATCAAATTTTTCAGCAGGTTTGCACTTATCGGTTCTTGCTAAAATTTTACGTTTTCACCAAGCATATTTGTCGAATGCCATTATTTCATATTTCGGAACTCCTGCAACATCAGAGGCATGACGTGACCATTGCTGACTCCGCAAAAACCTATTCAAATCGTCTCCAAAAGTATAAAACTCCACTCTAAATAAGTTGTTACTCAAATGATTGAATTATTCATTGAAACAGCTTTTTATACAAACAAAATCCAGTAATAACTGTTTACTTCGCGAAATAAATTCATGAATAGTTAATCATGTTATAGGGAATTAATTTAAATCAAACACTCTGGCCCAGAGAGACTTTTTATTATAAAAGTGCCAGAGGAACAAATTTATGTAGGATTTTGTAGTACTATATATTCGCAAATCGGACTTTATAAAAGACAGAAAACATTAATTTATTTTTAAAATAAATTACATTTTTTAGTTATTGAATGCAATTGATTTAATTAAATTTAAGTATATAAATCATCGGTAGAGTGTTGATTATTATTATTACTATTAAATCACACTTACGAGTACTAAAATAATCAAAAGTCATAGTTTAATATTAAACAAGTAACATTAAAAATTAAAGCTCATTGAAATTTTTTTAAGGTTTACTTTTCACATACAGCCATGCAACATTGCAAAAGTTTTCGCCATAAAGGAAAAAAAAAGTTAAAGTATTTTTTTCTACACTTTATGGTTAGCAAAGGTTTTGGCGGGAGTTCGGGAGCAATGAGATCAAAGCTGCTCACCGCCTCAGGACAGTTTGTGATTGAAAGCTAAGCCTGGCAATTTCCTGGACTGGCTTCAGAAGCAGGGGCATTACCCTGACGCCATCATAAATAGGAGCAAATACCTATATAATGCCCAATAGGCAACAAGGACAAAAGAGATGATCAAAAAATTATTTAATGATTATATTTTTGAGGTTATGTTTAAGTCACACTAAAAAGTGTATTAAAGCACATGTGTAATTTAATACAATTATCATTATTAATTTAATGTTTCATTTATTTCTTTCTTTTTAATCTTAAACCCTCAGAATACAATGTATCTGACACGTCACACACAGACGTAGCCATTAAAAAGATTCTCCATTAAAATGCACTTAAAAAGTTTTGTAAATCCATATTTTATTTGGTAACACATTCACTTTATCATGAAACTTCATTGCATTAGTTATGCAATAGGTAAAGCTAGGCAGGACAAGTTATATCTCAGTCGGTTTCACAAAGCAACTTTGTCAATAACTCTGTTACACACTGAACTTCATTTGCAACTGAACGTGTTTGAATTACATTTATTACATTCTCTGTGTTCTTGGCAATATGAAGTTCAGGCTCGAACAATGTCGTCGATGTACTGAAATATAAAAGACATGAAATCTTATAATGGGCCTTATAAGATAATGCATCGTAGCATTTCTAAATAAGCATTCGAATGGGTGTGACACGATATATCTAAAGAAATATAAACATAATATTAACGCTCATGTCGTTTACGGCCATATCTCTAGTCGTCCTATTCCAAATCCAGAACAGAAAAACCAGGAAGTGTTTTTCTGTTCCCAAAACGTCCACTTTTTAACAAGCCGTTTTCAAATTCCTATTTTGTCCACTTCCGAAAAAGTCAATTTCCCGTTCGTCTCTAAAACAAAGTAAACCTTCATTTAAAATGTAAAAATATATCTGTAAGGACATCGTTTCATCTTAATTTTTTTTCGATTACTAAAATTGTCTAAGTTAAAAATCTAGATATTTAATGAAAAATATAGTAAATCCTCGATTTACATATACGTGAAAAATGCAAGTAAAAAAGACTAACTAATTACCCTTAACTGACACTTCAATTACGATATCTGTAAGCGAATTTCCGTTCCAACGTCCTAGACACAAGGGTGAATGTGTTACCAAATTTAAGTCAGTGGTTGTTGAACAAATCGTATTTGTTTGTCGGAGCGTTAACTTGAGGGCTGTCCACTTCTTTAATAAAGCCTTTCTAGCTAGGCAACCTACAGGGAAGAACTTAGGAAAAGAGAAGACGGTGAATCGTTCTTTTGTTTTATTTTTGTCTGCAGCTTGTTGAACTACCTCCCTAAAGACCATTTTAAATTTAAAAGGATAGGGTTTGAAAAATTACCCCCTAAAATTTAATATCTTTATAATATTAGTAATTGCTAAAGTAGACTTATATTTTAATCATCCGAATGGCTAACAAATGATATATTTGGATAACTCTGTGCTATAAAGTATTGTTTGTATCTATATGTGTGTGATGTATATGATTTTCTATTTGACAGTGTGCAACCAAAAAAAAACTGTTAAAATGTAAATTACTATAGAAAAACGAGAAGTTTATTTAATAAGATATCATGGGAAATTCAGCTACTAACTAAATGCTAAAAGATCGTGGTTTAATAATTAAAAATAAGAAAATGTTGTGACTTTATGTGCAAAGTAAATAGATAAAATAAAACATCTTAAAACTATTTCTCATTTAAGTTAAACAAATACAATAAAAGTTGAATAAGACTAAAGTGTAGGAGATTAGACTTTAAGCCCTCTCACCTTTAATTTCTGAATCCCTCCCTGGGTTGGAGCACTTTTAACATCACTTTTGTCAGTTTCAAGCATCTCTCGGGGTCTTTGCAACTTTTCTTAGAAAGGTTAAGTAATCTCATTAAGTATAGTTAAATGGTTGATTTGTTTTTGACCCGGCCCTGGATTTGTTTGTACAAAATTTGGGATTAAGGTTATAGTAATGATCTTTTAAACAACAGTTGTTGTAGGTACTATATTTTTACGACAGAATTAAATTATTAAAAATTAAACATTGTCATAAACTAACAATTAATATAAAACAGTGCAACCATAATACATTTATCAGTGCAATTTAGTGAGGCCTGGGAAAAGCAACGCAACGTGCGTTTTTGTAAATGTTTTTACGGCTCTGGATACGAGTCCTTTTGTGCCTTATCATTATAATTCATTCTTGAAGATGACAAACGAGATGAAGATGATAAGATGAAAAATGCCTGCAGTAACATGTTAGTACGATTACTGTAGGCTTTAAGGAGTTACTTAGGAGATGACGAAAAGCGCAGCCAAATCATCGTTTTTCACTTTCTCCACACTTGTACAGCATTACAGATATTTACTGGTTAAAACACTAGCATTTTACACATTAAATTCTGCTGATATATAAGAAAAGACAATAAAATAAGAAAATTCTAACTGACACTTCCCGTTCCCGCCAAGTAACTACAGCAACGCACGTTATACCTCTGGTGTTGCAAGCGCCCATTGGCAACGATAACTCCTTACGAGGAAAAAAAACTCATAAATTAATTCCCCAGTAGTAGGGAACCGAGAAGCCGAAATTCAGGCTGAAATAATTTAAAAATCTCATTTGATTAAATTATTCCCTGACACAGAACGACCGCCATAATTCCTGATTAAAATAAAATAAACATTAAATTTTCCAGAAAACGTCCGGAAACTTCACCCTTTGGCATGTTATTACTGAAAATTACCGGTTGACGCGGCTATTAAAAGCCTATGTGGCATTCAGGGCAATTTGTCCCAAATTAGTATAAATAGGAGGCTTATGTGATATTGCTGTTCTTTTAATAATACACATGAATATTTGTACTGAGTAATAAACAACAAATTTACCTGTAATATATCTAAATTTGTTACAAGGAAAATTAAGATAGGAATATATTTCTAAACTGATTTCAACAGATGTGCTAACCCCATATTAACCATAACCCCATATCAAAACGTAGTTAACATTTGTCTTAAAATGGTCTTTAAATCTTACAAATTGGATATATACATAGACACAAAGGTAAATAAGTACCGTTTGTCCTTAAGTATATTATTTTGACAATTTCACTTCAAGGTTTAATCAACCATGGATACATTTTTTAAACTGCATGTCACCGTAAAGCAAAATGCATACAGTTTCAGAACTATCTCATAGTACCTGCCTCTCAGCGGATACAATTGTTTACCAACATCTAGAGCTGGTGAAAACTAGATACAATAAACAGAGCAGTACTTAACTGACCTGTTGAATTATACATGAGAACACTGTACACACACCCTTTTACTCTGACATAGAATATCACTACGAGCAGATGAGACATACCTACATTATTCTGTCTTACTCCTGTTTGACATGAGCTAAGGATGTGGATTTATCTTCATCATCCTCAGCAACAGCTGGAAGATGTCAACTGATGGACATTGGCCTCTCCCAAGTATTTTTAACTGGAGCGATCATGGGCTGCTTGTATCCAAAGGATCTGAAGCCCTTCCAAAATCCGTCAAAAAGGCCAAAAGGGAAAGCCCTTTTGGCTAATGATTTCCACTCAAGATCCATTCTTCACTAACCGCCTTCTCTATCTATTGTTTCTCCAATCTATATGGACACCCCATTTCATTTTAAACTTGCTTATCCTGTTTGTAAAAACAAAAAAAACATTATTTTGGGAAAAATCACGCAAATTGTCTTTATCCCAAACTAAGTCACAGGCTTGTACTATGGATACTAAACAACAATATACGTAGGTACATATTTAAACAAATACATACTTAAATAGACAGCCCGAGCCTGGACTCGAACCCGAGACCACACGTGTCATAGACAACGGTTAAAGCCACTGCGCCACGGAGGCCAACTAACACCATACACAAAACTCACTTAATAACATGTGAGTCCCCTATTTTCATGATTAAAGCAAATAAACTAATACAATCAATCCAATTCTAACCACATCGCTTAGTATAGGCACTATTATTATATGAAGTAAAAGGTTTGTTCAACAAATAGTTTATCATCATTATAATTTATCTTATGACCTCAAAACCATAATCTTAACTCTCTCTCTTTTCCAAGCATTGCCTACAATTTGGACCCGTTCGAAGTCGAAAAGTAAACAAGCAATTTTCTATACAAGCATGCACTACTTTCAGTCAAATCGTCACTTTCAGCCTTGAATGTGAAATAAAAAAACATAGCTAGTTGTCAATTTAAACATTGCTATGAAATAATCATTTTTTTCTTACAAATCAAAATAAATATACTATTCTTTGCCCGACAAAAACACTATAAAACGATCGTCTGAGTTTTAACTTTTACAATGCCAGCTTTATTTGATAATGTAAAATGGCTTCTACAGTTGAGGAAATAGGGTTTAATGTCCGTTGGCAAAAATGTTTCAATATGGCACCTGTTGTGGGCCTGAAACCCCTTTGTCATGAAAACTCTAAGAATTTCCGGTGAAAAGTTTAATATACTAAAGGGAAAATCCTCCCGGATGTTTCTTTAGACAAAACTTTACATGTAGATAGTCCTGTTTACTCATTCCATTCAGAAACTCATCTCGGTATCACTCGTAGACTCGATTTAGAATAATATTTGGCTTTATTCGGCGAAACGTGCCACGTTCGAGGTTGAAGTATGTAATGAATAATTGAATAGATCACAGATAAGTTTGTGTGGTTATTGAAAATGGGATCCGGAAACGTTTTCTAATGAAAGGCAACCATGGCGGGATGTTCAGCGTTAAGAAGTTCCCTGACATGAGGTCGGGCCTAGTTGGAGCACCCGGTCACTGTCACAATGCAACAAACGTTGCATTAATTAAATAATGTAAATTTATAAATATGGTTCCCAAACAGGTGACTTCCGCAATTTAAAAAATCTTTAAGTAATTACTGAGCATTTGATTTATATGAAGTACATATACCTACTCTTAATTATCAATAAAATATTAGAAGCTTCGCAAATTAAAAAAATATAAATATCACATGTTTTTAATTATGCATCTATTGAGGTACATTAAAGGCTATTTGATTTTATTTTATTTACAAGTATGGTCGCCAGGACTCTTTCGTTGGATTCAAAAGCGCGCAGGTGACAACACTAGTAACCACTACAACTCCAGTTAATCAAGACAACAGTGGTGTACATTGAGATGAGGAATCCAGCTGTACAAAGAAGCACAGGCTCAGGCGTACCTACTACAGGCTGTCTTGGGAATAGCAAACTAATTTAGTCTGGAGAAATAGCGTTGCGAGCAGTACCTTTATGTACCATTTCAGTTGTAGTGGTAAATAAAACTCAATGTCACAAGCACAATTACATACCACGCACACTCACTAGCAAGTTACTTTATTTAATTTAAAGTACATTACTGCGACTGCGACATACTGCGACTTACGCAGATACGCGGTTTTGAAATTTGTTAAATTTCGTCTCTTTTTTCAGCCAAAATTTCGAATTCAAGGATTTCAAAGAAATCTAGGTATACCAAAACCAATATTATATTACTTACAATATTTTAACCAAGTATATCCGTTGTATTACTATACTTCTAATTCGCATCTATTAATTTATGTAACATTAAAGTTTTTAAATCAGCCATGAAACACATGTCGATAGAAAAAACTTACTATACAGTCAATGATTTCCTAAACGACAGATCATTTTAAGGATGTTTAATCTGGATTTTTTACATTTTGACTAAAAAAATAATTATCGGTATTTTAGTTTAGTTAATTCGTAATTGCCTATTGTAAATTTTGATTTTGACATTCTACTTTGTAATTTTTCATAAAATATGTTTTTTTTTATTTCAACCAAATATTTGCACACCTTTTCAGAGGTCTTCCTTTACTTGTAACAACATTTTAAACCTATATTTTTGGAAAATATTTTTTTATGAATATTATTTATTTATTCAAAACTAGGCTAAAATTTGACCACAGATCCAAGGCTGAACATGCCTACCCAAGAGAAGCTTATTCACTCTTTAAGAAATATCTCTTTTTTTCTATATCTATACCATATTTTCTATGAATACCTATGTTTAAAGGACAACAAATAAATGACAACTTTTTAAACATTATCAATAATTTGACGGATGTGAATATGAATCAGTCGGTGATATGTCTAGATACTTAGTAGGTTATTCACTCTTTGTAAGTATTGTTTCACATCCTTAAAATTAACATTGACTTTATAAATTAACCAAAATTAAACTGGTATTGCGCCTTGCTGATATATCTAAGACCGAAGATTTAAACATTCGTGACTATTTTCAAATCGTCAATAAATTATGTTTTGTATTATCCACGTTAACAGTTCCGATGAGGTCACCCTACGTTATAGATTTAATGAAATATAGTTTTACATACTGAAGCAGTTATCAATGAACCTTGCAAGTGAATGAATATGTAGACCAATGAATGGTGGATTGCTTTAAAAATGAAAAACCATGTGATAGTTTATGCTGTGTTTGTTTTTTTCCTTCGTGATATTATGTGTTCTGAATCTGATTCGATCTGTACGAGGATTGAGAGGTAATGAAAATTAAATCTACTGATTAATGTTTTATGTACTATTTCACGACATAAACAGGGTGATATGTGGTGTTTTTTATATATCCTACAAATCTCTTCTAAAAATTGATAAAAAAGTGTTTGGAATTAGAACTGTAGTTTACAATAGTAATTTTCTAAAAACAAAGAATCGTGAGTCCGGCTCCCACATGATGGGTTCCGTACCATCTTATCAAACATTATGGACGAGTACTTTTTGGTAAAAGAAAAAGAACAAAAAACAGAAAAATGTCGAAAAACTCACGTTATTTTTATAGCGGCTACATAAATAGACAAAATCTGAAAATTTCATAAGTCTAGCTATGATTGTTCATAAGATACATACAGAAAGACGGATGGACAGCAGAAGCATAGAAATGAGATCTCGTATTTTACCTTTTGGGTACGGAACCCTAAAAACTTTACTGTAGAAGCAGATAATAGGGTGTTAAGATAAGTGAACAAATTATCTCATACTACGAGACTACTTGATAATGTTGGTGTATTCTTAAATACTTACATATTACCCGTATTTTTAGGAAGGTAGAGCTAAAGAATGTGCCGTTCGTGTATCGTGTCATCGTCCCGTACATGACTAAATGTAAAACGGGGCCGCCAAGGGTGTGCCGTGAGGAGAGATACGAAACAAGGCAACGATTCAAAGTGTTTACAGTGAGTTCATATAAATTTAATATTATTTTACCAACTATTCTAGTCGATTCCAGACCATTCTAGTTCAAAACAAGACCAGTTTTTAGCTAGGATGAATCGGCTGGGTGTAGGTCATTTAGATTTTTTTTCTTTTTGTCCTTAAGAAAACTTAGGTGACATTAATGGAGCAACAATATTATGTTTTGTTAAATTAAATGAGAACCGAACCGAATACTTAATTATTCGAAAGCAAAACTATATTCTGTAATTCATGCAATAATATAACTAAGTAACCACTATATTCTGTAATTCATGCAATAGAAACCTATAAGTCTGTATATTTTCAGGTAGAAAATACTATTTCCGTACAAGAATGCTGTCCTGGATATACACAGAGAATAGCAGAAACAAATGAAAGGTAACTTCAACAATTTAATAACGTGGTATAGTTAAACAGTACGGATTGAATAATAAATTTTGCAGTTCCAGTATTAAATGCGATCCAATTTGCGTACCTGCTTGCACTAATGGTTTCTGCTCCAAACCTTCAACGTGCACATGCAACCCTGGGTACCAAGCCGACCCTGATGAGTACCACATCTGTCATCCAATCTGTTCACAAAAGTGCGAGCACGGAACCTGCGAAGCCCCTGACACCTGCAAATGTAATTTCGGATACAAATGGTCGAATCAGAGCTGTACTCCAATATGCAGTGAAACCTGTGCAAATGGATCTTGCATTGCACCCGGGACATGTGAATGCAATTTCGGGTATAGAAAAGCATCTGACAATACATGCAAACCTTACTGCTCCGTAGGATGTACAAACGGCCAGTGTGTCAGCCCTGAAAATTGCGAATGTGATCCAGGGTTCAGTAAAGAAACAGACTCTATTTGCAAACCGATTTGTGACAACCCTTGCGGTAATGGAACTTGTATCGCTCCTAACAACTGCGAATGCTTCCCTGGATATAAAGTCAACAAAAATTTTGATAAGAGCAATGTATCTCAATCAGTAATTTGCATTCCGGAATGTCGAGGATGTGGTGGATATTGCGAAGAACCAGATACATGTGTTTGTGATGCAATTTTCGAAGAAAATCATTTAGGAGCAGACGGGAAACCTTGTGACTGTTTCCGAAATTGTACTCCAGAAGATAAAGTCTGTGTACAAACTGTATGCTCTCCATCATCTGCATATTTAGAAGACTATATCTTCAACGATACCACTACAGAGTCAAATAACGACTACAGTATACATGATGAAGACTACGAATATGAGGATTACAATGATTACGAAGAAGTAGAAAAGGTCACTCCGAATAAAAAGAGTAATGTTGTACACAAACACAGCGTAGAAGAAAAAAGTAAACATTCTCAAAACGATAACCAAGATGACAGGTACGTAACATACAAAGCAGTTTAACCAAAAATTTGGTAAATCATGATAAAGGAATCGTCAAATGCCGTCAATACAAGCACCGTTATTTATAAAAAATTGACGGTAATGCGAAGCGCACGATAGACTAAAATCTCAAAGAGCATTTCTCGTAGGACAATCTACGTCGTGTACACATTAGTGGGACTGCCCTGGCTAGGGCATCACTGCCGTCTATGTAGAAATGTATCTGTAGAAATGTATCTGTACGGAACGTAGCACATAAGAGAAAAGATTCAGACTTCTCTCCGACTTGTCTCACTCTATTAGACCTATAGTGGACGATGCGCTTAGTGCTTTTAAAATTTATGTACCTTTACCTCGAACGGTCGTTGAAGAGTTTTAATCTCATTTTAATTTTTCAGGTTTTTCTCGATAATCATTTATGCAATATCTCTTGTGACGGTGCTTGTAGTTCTTATTTTGGTAGCAGTTCTAATAATATTCAAGAAGAAGATTTTAAGTTTCTTTATTAGAGTCCAATATCCCATCGAAGGTAAGTTTAAGTCTAATTTTTTTTCGACAGACTGCGAAATCGGCAAAAAAGCATTGATCCCACCATATTATAACGAGGTTTGCCCCAACCTAAAGACGCTTGCAATACCAAAGATATCATGGCTGCATTTCAATCAGACTTTTTATTGATTTTTATAGATTCCCATGTCATGATAATACCTATCATACGTATTTGTTTTGTTCTTGATTATTTTTAAATTGAATAACATAAACACGGTGTTAATTTTAGCCGAAATAAAAAATTGCGAAATAGAGTTGAGCTCAATAGTCTGATCTAGAATCGAGACATCGAATAAGCGATAACCTTTACTAGTATCGAAGAAATTCTAATTTCTTAGTTCAAATATGTAAAAGTTTGACTAATTAAAATATTTCATACTTTCAGAAATAGAATCCAACCATCTGTCTCGAATCGGACACGAACAACCAGCGAATAATGAAAATAACGTTCAATAAACATTACTTCGTCTTCTTTTTTCTCTGTAGACATTCAATCATACCGTAAACAATTGCTGTACTTTTTAAATTGTTAATTAAATTAAAAAGAAAACACTTTCTTGTATTTATTACAAACTGTTGTTAACAGGAACCGCATAAACAATATTGTATTTGAATCAAATTATATGCATAATTATATGAAAATTTAACTGAGAGTGATCCAAACTAATGAACGGCCATCTTGAAAAAAAAGAAAAATTGTCTATGACATGTCAACGAATTCAAAAAATTAATGCTACCACTGACATTTATTTTGTGATCATCTAGAATCTTTATGTCACATCAGCAACTAGCAGATTACTTGACATCTCGGAATAGATCTGTACTACATAGGGTTATATTTAACTTGTATTTAAAAGTCACTTATATTGAAACGGGCATAAAAGGGAAAAAAAATATTTTTTGAGCAAAGCTGAAGCGGATCGTCTAGTATATTGTTTCTACTACTTCTTTAAGCTGTCTCCGTAATTACAAAATTAAATAAAAACTACAAGAATCAAGTATTCTGGACCATCCCATGGCATTTTTTTCCAAATGGAGAGTTTGGTCAAGATTGTAAACAATTTATTTTTATTTACGTGTTGCGTTGTTGTTTCTAGTTAAGTAAATTGTTTGTAAAAACCCAGTCCAGCGAAACATTTTAATATTAACATTTGAAATACCTTATCTTTCAATACTGAGGTATACTGTGAGGACTTCTCGAAGATTCTGAATGTCCAGGCAAATAAGACACCGAAGAATAGCCTCCTTCGATACTCGAACCTATTGTTATTGAAGTACATACATTGTTAGACGGTTTGTGTAGAAAATAGAAAAACATTTACAGCTAACATTTATTTCTCTAACATAGGAAAATAAAGAAATACCTATGAGTATTATCGAAACTCATAAATAGAATGATTTAGAATTAAATATTAGTGCTTTTACTTAACACAGTATTAGAAAGGCAGAAAGCAGACTCCTTATCAAATAAATAATTGATATGTTCAATTAACAATGGTAACAGCAATAATTATATATGTTCGCTTTTGAAAATAACAAGAAATAAACTCAAGCCGCAATCAATACCTCGAAAGCAGACCTATCGGGTCGGGTCGGTCAGTTAACCAAGCCACATAACAAACTGAGCTACCACGTCCTCTTAAATAGGAAAATATTTAAGTTATTTGAAGTTTTTCAAATGATTTCAATGATCTAATAATAGTATCAAGTATAATCTCGTTTCTCAATGCATCACTGCGTGCATTTCATTAACCCTCCAAGCAGAGAGCCTTCTTGGTCTAGACGTCGCTCTAATTGGTCAGAAAAACGTATCCTAAGGGCCCTGAGGGCAAATACCCCTTCATCTCCATCCAATGCAACATACTTTACTGTTTAGTAAATGAAAACAACAACAAAGTTTATGGTTTAACTCAGAAATGAACCACGCTTTCAAACATATTTATCATCATATTAAAAATACGAATGTATATTAATTCCCTAGGACAAAAAATTATCATCAACATGTATCAAAATATATACAATATTGCAGTCAACCTTCAAACAATAGTAGGTATAACAGGTTTTTCAAGTAATCTTTCAGCATTCAAGATGCTCCATGAAATTAATTCCTGAGTCCGTCCCCCGCGCGGCATTTCGCTCGATTAGTCAGAACCGTCAGAAGGGTTCAAACTTTCGGGGCCCTACACCTTTCTCAAGTATTATTTGGTCGGGTAAGGTAAAATTAGCATTGTTAGGGGAGTAAGTTCCCTTGATATGATGAGCGAGGGTTCACTTTCTAACCGCACTACCCTTAATATCGTTTTACCCTAACAGCCCTATGTTAGGCCGGTTCCTTATCTAAGGACATGTCCTTCCTTGCCTCTTTAAAAGTTTAAAGGGTCGGTTCTAACTGAAGAAAATTTTCCGCATTTTGAATCTGCTGAAGTGTGACGCGTCAGTGCGAGATAATTTAAACTGAATTCCTTAAGGAATAGGTGCCACTTTTCAATGCAGGATTCTTTATCTGATTATTTATTTATATACTTTACGGAATAAATAAAAGATTTACAAATACTTTTCCAAAAATACATTCTAGTTGAACATTAACTATTTTGTGATGTTCACACAAAAATAATTCAAATTTCACAAAAAAAAAATATCTTAAAATTGCCTAGTAAAATTTCATGGGGGTTTGATATTTAACAATACCTAATCTTTTTAATTTTAATTTATGTTTTAAGGGATAAGCTTAATTAATTCAATCACCGTATTCTCAATTTTCATTTACTTTAAAATGTTCATCATTTTGTGCATTGTAATCAAAATCAACCTTTTCATTATTCCATTCAATTACTCTCCTCAAATTAGCAAAGGAATTGAGGAATGAATCGAAGAGGTAATTTAAAAGGAGTATCGATTTAAGGAATGCTGCTATATCTCTACGTTAATTGAAGTAAATTTCATTAAAAATACATACATTGCTGGCTAACTACATCACTGTTATGTTTATTCTAGCATCAATCCGCTAATGTACTTTAAATTTAAAATAATTTAATATAACTTTTTTTACAGTACTTACTAAATAAACTTGATTGCAAATCTTTAAATTCTTAAAATTGATTTTCCATACACAAATTCTAAACTTAAGTTGACGGAAAATAGTCAATGTAGTTTTATTTTACGCTTAATTTGTTTCTTATGAAGAAATAAACTCTACTTTTAATTAATTCGCTAAAATACAGCTTAAATGTATGTTTTACGCGATGAACTGCAAGAATACAAGAATCTTCTTAATTAGTCTGAATTGTGATTTTAGTTAAAGTATGTTCTAGATTAGGCAGGTCCCACACGCAGCGGTTTTAGTTGCTCTGCGATAAGAAACAGTGGCATGAAAGTTGCTAAAGCATTGCTTTCTCCCTCTAGTGGTGTTGTCTTAAATGCACACAGTTTAACACCCGTAAGTCGGCGGGAGAGTGCAACGGCCGTGTTTTTACAGAAAACAACAAAAAGCTAATAGTCAAAACAGATGGAAGAATAAGCACCGCACGGACTTACAGATTAGCAATTGTTTTCATAATTTTCTCTATAGAGGGTAGAGTGTAAGTTTTCTCTATTATTAATTTGAATACTACGCGTCAGAGCACTTATTCATGAGCTATAGAGCTCACCCACTAATGTCGCTTGACATCGTACTGTACACTGAAGTGAGGCGGTTATAGTTTATCATCTGTGATCAACCTTATATCTTAGCCCAGAGTTAATTCGATTTTCTTAAAGGTCAAGCGTCTTTGTACTAAAATAAAACTGAGTAAATTAAAGTTTCTTAATTAAATACCTGAGTTTATTTTATTCATTAGGAAGATATACTTTTAAATTTTTTATTTTTTTATTTTTAATATTACGAGTATGTACCTGGAGCAGTATATTTTTTTTTTAATCCTGTAAATGTTTATTAACTATGTAAATAAATTTTTGTTAAGGGGCGTCGTCGTGTGAACTTTACATATTTTAAGTTTCCTACATTTTTTCTGGAGCCTTTCAAATCCTTCATGCTTCCCTTCGCCACGTCAGGCTCAATTCTTTATAAAGTAAAACCTCATTAGCAAATAAGGTTGGCTTTCCAGCATAACACAACACTCATGGCTGCATAATTTATTTTCATTTATGTCATATTACGAGCGTTCATTTTCATTCGTATGCTACCTACTTACATTGTTTATCCTGAAATCCCAAATGGCTTGATAAGTCAGATCGCGTCATGGATAAGGGAGAGCAGTTGTGTTTTAATAAAACTTATTCTTAGTACTACAAAACACTGCATATTTTTTTTATCTAACTACCGTGACATACTTATTTTTTATGGTAATCATTTTATATTTAAAAACTGTTTAAAATTAAAGGAAAATTTATTTTCCTCTGTCCCTGCGGAGATTTTAAAGGGTTATCAATAATTCAGAGCTAATGTATACCGCATTAATATTCAGTGGTGGATCAGTGCCCTTACCCTTAGAGTCCAGAAAGTGTGGAATAGCCCTTAAACGCAGTCCTGGGCTACACTGGGATAACGACCCCTCGTTAACACGGCTCAATCCAGCAGACTCCTTATTTACACTTCCTTCTTCTGTAACTTTTAAAAAAACTTCTAGAACGATCCTTCCATAAGGCGTAAAATTATAATTCGCAATAGGCTTTCAATGACTCATTGAAAGTTTTTCAGATGTTTTATCGTTTAATGTTGTTACACATATAACAAGGATTATTACATGTGTACTTAAAACTCAAAGATAAGGTGAATTAACAAAGAATTAACCAAAATCGCATCCTATGTTTTGGGTACAACTACCACTAAATAGTAAGTAAGTACTTTTTTTTTTAAAACAAAATGTAGATCTATACTCGAAGATTATGTGTATAGACAGCCATTTATAATGGAGCTTGGATGGTTCGTCGGCTAAAATGTAGCTTAATAAAAAATCTACGACTTTTCCGAGATTCATTACGACAGACATTGATCCAAAGGCAATCAGTATTTTTAGATGCGGCATTTGTCCTTCCTTTTATTATTAAGGCGCTGCACAAAAGTGTCTCTTGTAAATTACATGCCACTATTTTGCTGTCGACACGGCACACCACCATAGGAAACTATAGTTCCTGTGTCAAACGGACACAGAATCCGTATTCTAAGAGTAAACTACTGGAAGTAAAAGATCAATAGTCTTAAGGTGGCGGTTGGAGCCGCGACTGCAACAAGAGATCGAGACCAGGAGTCTAAGACAGGAAACCCGGATAGGTATCTCGGTCTTTACTGTGGGTCGACACTGACACCGCGACCAAAGCCAAAGCTACTCATTCAGTATCGTAGAGTCAAAATAAATAGATAGGTACAACATCTAAATGATTATCCTCCCTCTGATCTTTGCTGCTCTATGACTTTTTATGCTTGACACCAATGGTTAAAGTTTTTCAGTGATCAAATTAATTTAGTTTATGAGTATATACGTATTTTATGACTTGTGAAAAGTTATGTTTTCATTTTTATTTTTGTTACTTGAATTGCTTTTGAAAAATCGCATTACACAACTTGAAATATGCTACTGCCGTCGTTTATGCTAAAAACATTGAGTACGCTCAAACAAAGCCTAAGGACAAGACAGTAAGTGCAGGTCTCGGTCTCAGGACTCGGTCTCTTGTTGCGGTGGCGGCGCTAACCGCCACCCTTTTAGCGGTCTTATAACGTAGCAAAATTAAGCGTTGATTCGGTCAAACATTCATTATGTAACAAAATTAACATTATGAAAGGTAAAAAGTATTTAGGGCACATGTGTGGCGATAAAATATAATTAGGAATCGTGTAATGGAGTCGGTTTACGCAATGCCTCAATCCCATTATAAAATTTAATAAAATTTGTCTCTTCAATAGTCAAAATTTATAATCGTTCTACAAAATCTGGCAAGTAACCCCCGCACTACGTAGTTACCCATGTAGCACATCCAATTCAAATAGCTCGTTTATAATCCTTGTTTGTGTTTCGCGTCGTCTTCGTCACCATCTCTTTAATCCCGTGCAAAACCAAGAGATGTATTTAAAATTAATATTAATTCCACCTCTTACTGCCACAGCGTTGAAAGATAGTTCGCTAAACATGACTTATATTACATTTTCAGTAATACCACTTTAATAACAACTTCGCTTTTGGAAGTCAAGTTTTGTAAGTAATTAGAAAATTAATATTTACGTTGAGTAGAGTTGCGAGATTTATCTTCACTATATAAAATTAGGATATAAATTTTAAGTTAGTGGCTCAATCGGACTCCCTTGCACAGATCCAAAAATATACTATCTAAAAATCCAGTCGAAAGAGTAAAGAAGTGGGAAATGGAATAGATTTGTTTAGCACTTTCGTTGTGTTACTGCTACAAGGAATTACTACCAGTTTTATCTCGAGAAAATATAAGAGTCCCAGAGGATACAAAAACAAAGCACGTCTCAGACTCGATAATAATAAAAAACTTTGTACTTCATAGCACAGAGTATAAATTAAATTAAAAATATACACACACTTATCAAACACAAACATTTTGTAGGATTTAAATTTCTGACAAATATTAATCAAAGTTAAATTAATTAATTCATACATAAAACTAACAAACTGTATACAAGCTAAATTGGTTAATTTAAAAACAATTATGATTAAAATAAAAAGGCGTTCAATTTATATAGAAGACAGTAGTGCATAGAAAGGATGACAATCAGTGCGTGAATTAACACACCTTGTAATCATCTTCACATCGATTTAAAATGTGTATTTAATTTATAATAAATTGGTGTGTATATGTGAAGTGTGTGCATTGGCGTCCCTATGGGGGAGCTGCTCGGGGGGCAGTTGCCCCCTAGAAATAAAAAAATGGTACAGTCAAGTGTTTATGCAGCTACACATTGAATACGAATATAAGATTCTACTACAGATGATTGAAGTCACCGAACAAAGACTCGATACACAAATAAATACCTTCATTTACTTCTTGCAAATGTTATGGTAGGTTACCATTCATACTTTTCCCATACTCCTAACGTCAACTGCCCCCCTCTAAGCCTTAGTGTGTGTACAAGTTAATTTTAAAGTAATGTAAAGGACTTTTAAAATATAACCAGACCAATAAATTCCATAACAAGCGTATAGATTTCAATTGTTTGAATATTCAAGAGCATTTACAAAGTTTTTGTCGTGGAAACGTAATTTGAATGCGAGTCCCTTTATTTTAACGACACGTCGTAGAGAGTTTTGATAATAAATTACCATTTTAAAACTCGATGAGGACTCGTATTGACTCGATTTATTTGTTCAATGTTTACTGAATACATAATTCGACTACTTATGTCGTTAGGTACATAGATTCATGAACATGATTTTGCATGTACATTTAAATTTTCGGTGATCGTTAACGCTTGCGGAAAATGGAATTTGTTTGAAGGGGCAGGATCGTTCCGGTTGGAAATATTTAGGATGGCATTTGTCCAATACAACAGTGGTCCAGTTTATAATGATGTAGTCAGACCAAACATTACCACTCAGAAGTCAGAAGGCTCACCAAATAGTCAGCACCTTTTTTCCACCACTGACGTATTTTTAGCGCTTTGAATAATGTAAAATCTTTGAGTGACTTAATTGATAGTGAAATTTCTGTTTCTGTTTTGTATTCATAATATACTATGGAGACAAAATGGATGTCTTTTTGTGTTCTTAAAGCAGAGTAACCACGATAAATGAAAGGACAAGGCCACTGCCAGAGACAGTTGCGACAATTTGTCACAATGGTCGCTTTCACGGGACATTAGATGCCTGCTGGCGACTAACCCTATTTGTACTTTTCAAACGCATCTTGCCTAAGTATATCTAAAAGAAAACTTAGCGTAGACAAAGTTGTTTTATTCGCAAGCATTGGATAAGCTCTTTAGGCACAAGTAGCGACATCTTTTTTACATCGAGAGAATTAAATTATACTACGAACTACAAATAATATATTTGATAATGTAAACTACCAGAGGAGCTTTGTTTTGGATTCTAAAATCTTTATTTATTAATGCATTGTTCAATAGTTATCAATATCTAGATTGTATTTATCTACATACTCGTATATTTATGTAGCTCTAAATAAAATTGAATAGTTTAATAATCAGAGTGGCAAACGGGCATAACTTTTCATAAATATAGTTGTAAGTAACTATTTTCGCGATATAATTTCGCGAAGGTACAAATCTATATTCAGGGTCGGGTCACGGTGCCCACGGGAAATCCCCGGTCTGCCCTCTTCACAGTCATATTATATACATACGTGTAAATAGAATGTTATTTAATTTACCTAATGTACCTTGCCTGGCAGAGTTTTATTTGAATTTATAATGGACTTATCATTGTAATAATCATGAAAAAGTTACCTTTTCATGTGCATTTCTTACCATGGTTGCTTACTTAAATGCGGAAAGAAAATAACTCAGATACCTTAATATGTCTTCCTTCACCGCCATAGAAACACGACCTCTAAAATAATGATTCACGTCATATACCGTGATCTCAGCTTACTGTTAAACTACTTTGACAATATTGCCAATTACGAACAAAGTCGGAAACTTTATAGAAAACTTAATACTTTAAAAGACAGCTTGTGTTTAGATGCAAGGGTTTCCACAATGCATCTTAAAATGTATACCAACACATAATAAGACATGAAAAAGAGGTTACTGTCACAATTAAAACGACCCAAGGTGGTTACTGTCACAATTAAAACGAAGCATGTTTGGGCGAACTAACTGATCATCGAGTACAAATATTTATTGACTCGTAGAGTTTTATGGTTTTTTTGCAATCTTCGTACAGGTTAGTTTAGGTTTTAAGTGTCTCAGTAACTTGTCAATAATCTCATCTTATAATGCATACAACTAGTCACTATTGAAATCGGCTGGGAGGTTTAACGGTTAGTAGTTAGATAGGATATTTTGAATCGAAAGGTAGCGCTGGTAAAGTTGTTATCAAGGTTTAAAATAAGCTAAAGTCTTACTCATTTTTGTGGTCAAAATATAAAATATAGAAATAAAACTGATGTTCTGTTTCACAAGAATTCAAATTCAAAATGTTTTATTTAAAAACACTTAAAATACGTGCTTTAAAATCGTTATGTTTTTCTTCTACCGGTTCGGAATGCTATCTACGGGGAAGAAGCCGGCAAAAAACGTAAAATAGTTTTTCATTAGGTATTGAAAAATTTAAGTTTTACTAATTATTTTATACAATTTAACTACCTTCCTTCATAAAAAGCAAATTACAATATATAATATTTTTAATAATTAATTATATTAAGACTACTAAGGCTTTTATTTAAATACATTTAATTTAATTGCATGAAACATAGAGGACGCAATTAATTTAAAATGTAAATATCCAACAAGCTTGTGAAGTATTGTCACAGCACATTGAGGCACCGTGCTGAGTTCCGATGCAGGAAGCTTATCCAGCTTACTGTTTCATGCGGTGTGTCCCGGCGATAAGATGAATACTGTTCATAAAGACCCGAGCTGTTTTCTAACTTTAGTCGTTACTCAATACCTATAGCGAGCACTCACTAATAGCTTTATGTAGGTAATTTTTTGTTTTTGTGTTTCTATTTATTCTATGCCACAGCTCTGTAAGCTACTGGTTAAGTAAAAAATGGAGAGTTCGAATCCTGATAGTGGCGGAACTTTTAGTTTTTTGCTAAATGAGATAAGACTATTTAATATTTAGGACCTATTTTCGATCTCATCGAAGTTAATGTTTGCATAATATAAATGATTTATCAATGTCACATGATAATTTTGGGCTCTTTCCAAATTTGTAGATTGTATATTATATAGCAAAGAAGGAAAGGCAAGACTGTTGTATTCATTTAAATGAAATTGGTTCATCAATTTGAATATGTTTGTCTAGGAAAAAACTGCAATGATTTAAGGGGAATATTTTAGTTAGCCTCATTCAAATTATTCATTAGTAAAAAAAAAAACTATATAGATAGATAAGTAGACAATAAACGTAAAGTTTAAAACATCCGATAACTACTTGAAAAAATGTTATCAATCTCACTAACCTCTGACCTTTCATTATGAAGCAGATATGGACAAATCATTCTTGTCTGTTACTAGTCATAATATCCTTTATATCACTAGTGACTCGCTTTAGCTTTGCCTGGGTAATTTAACAAAACTGCACAAGATATCCTGACAAAATATCGAGTAAAAATTGTATTAATAAAACTACATCTTTTTACAATCCTATTGTACGTATGTGTCGTCAATATAATGATTTACTGAAAAATAAAGCAGATGTAGACATTTTTAATCAAAGTTTAACATCTTTAAACGTAAGGTCGTGGCCTGTTTTACTTGGAATGTATATGTGTATGGATAGGTATATATATATATGTGTATGTATGTGTATTTTGTTCTTCTTTTGTAAGTATTATTTTCTTGTATACTTGTTTTGTTAGTGATCCTACATGAGCCTAATATAATAAACAGTTACTAGTCACACGACTTTTTGGACTACAGAACAGTTATAGATCAAGAAATTACTATCTGTCAGTTGTAAATTTTTACTGTAATCTGTTTCGTGTATATTTAAAAAAAAAAAAAATATTGTGTGCATTATTTTATTTGTCTTAAATAGCGTTATTTCTATAGTAGGTAACGCCCATAAAACTGACTCCCACACATAACTGTTTACAAATTCTCACCAAATTAGGAATTGATTTTTAAAAGCTCTAAAATATCTCCCGACTTTCAAAACATACAAAAAATGAAAGCTTTTTTTAAATTCAATCGAAAGAAATGTGAAATTAAATTTTATTTTCAAAATGACCGTTTATTTTGCTCGCCATTATAAATCAAGTTAAGACGTGAAGTTTTGAATGCAACCCTTTAATAGTAACTTTGATAACACTACAATGATAACTTTTATCTCGAACTTTCCGAAGAATCCGGCATTGAGTGTAGTTAGTGCAGTGATTACGAACAGTCTACTTTTTGTGATTAAAATGCTACCAACACTTTTTCACTTATCCGTAGCGAGTTGGTACTGTTTTACTCTGTACTATGACAGCGTTTATTTGGACTATCCTTTCCCATCGAAGGAGTTTAAGGATTTCCCATTGAAGTCACGACATGCCTTCATGACCATGTGGTGTTTGGTAAGTAGCAACTCTGAACAGGATAGCTCTTGCCAGCCCCGGGTCTTGGGGAGGGATCAGGCTCAAGGGGACGGGAATACCAAAATGTAGGGCACCATAAGCTAAGCATCTCTAAGCTCGTCACCAGCGAAAAAGGGAGCAAAGGGCGCCAATACAAAGTTTCGCCCCTGTTCAAAAAAACATAGATCCAGACTGTCTGAAAGCTCATTTGAACTTACGGATGAAATTTTATTTTTAATTTTTAAATATAATCTTTTACTATATGGGAGGGGGAAATTTGAATTAGATATTGATCAAAATAGAGATAAATTTTATTAAATAACTTTTGTCACATAATTCACCTAGTTTATCTAGCTATTGTTGGGTTAGAATGATACATTAACCCAGCTTTCGCCTACGTCTCCTTCGGAGTAGACCTTATTAATATCCTTCTTCAGATTGGGACTGTAACATAGGGTAACCTAGTCAAATTTGATCAAAATCCGTCCAGTTGATTAGGAGCCTGTGGCCGATGTGGTCCGATCGCATAGTTCGATCAATCGGTCTATGAAAACTTTTTTTCCAGTTGGTCCGAGTTCATAATAAAACCACACGGACCACCACTTCCGGAGGTCTACATGGTCTAACCTCTTCTGCGTGAAAAGTTTAACAAAAAGACAGTGTTACCTATCTATAATGTAGGTACTTTTTTGCATAGATTGTAATATAGGAAAACCCTGTATATTGTAGCGCTCTGTATTGGCCGTGAGTAACATACCTAATCAAAATAAATCTTTCACAGGTTCTACAGACGTTATACTTTTCGATAGCATTCCTGAACGACATCTTTGGAACGAATGCGTCTGCACCGAAAAATAGACCAATAATTAGAAAGGCAAAGGACTTCTTATTCAGCCTTGCTTTCCCTGTCGCTGCGTTTGTGACAATAGTGTTTTGGGGTATCTATGCAATAGACAAAGAACTAATACTTCCCGAGTACATCGCGAAACTGTTTCCATGGTGGGTAAACCACACGATGCACACATTAATCCTCATTTTCATAACAATAGAACTGCTAATCTCAACAAGAAAATACCCAACGAGGTTTACTGGTCTGACTGCGATCGTAGCTCTTAGTGTATCCTATATTGTGTGCATCAATCTTTTTTATGTAAAAACCAACGTTTATGTATATCCATTCTTAAATGTAGCGCCATTGCCAATAGCTTTGCTAGTTTTTGCTAGCAGCCCTCTAGTCGCAGCATTATTGTATGTGACTTGTGAAAAACTAAACAATGTTGTTTGGCCCAATAGAAGCTACGTCAACGGGAAAAACAAATAGGTTTATTAGTAAAATGTGTGTATCCAGAGTTATTTACAAATTGATGATTAAATGGCCTACTAAGTTATATTATTTTAAATAAATTCTTTACTACGTTAATTTAGTTTTAATTCAACCTTTTCATTATATTTTACACAATCTATTTTAAGAGACGACCTGGGTGTGCATATGAACATATAATTTAGAAAACATCAGTTTTTATTTTATATCACAACTTCAGATTCAAAACCTTTCATTATAAAATGTAATTCTTCGTCGATACTGTTTTTCTTATTTTTTCTGCTGCGATTGCGTTTTTTCCCCAACCACCTCTCAGTACTTACACCCAATGCTTCTGAACATTTCTCGAAAACTTCACATAAACTTTTATAATAATAAAAAACCGTATCAGCGCCCTTGATATATTGTTTAACATAATTATAAGGGTAGATTTGATTCTCTAATTTTAGCGCCACATTGTAAATGAAAGTTCCATTGTAACATTTCGAATACTTTGTACTGGTGAATGGGAAATGACAAAGGGTATTTAGGCAGTTGAATTGTTGCAAGCAACATTGCAATTGCGCAAATGAATGCATTTTCTTATGGTCATAGCTCTTCGGTTTCTTTTTCAAACTGTCGTCTAATTCAAAGTGTTTGAGCAAAACACTTGCAGCTAGCAAACAGTCTTCGTACAACACTTTATTCTTATTGAGAAACAAATCTTCACTATCAACAACTTGCTGATCTCTTTTCTTCAATTCTTCAATTTTCGTCGCATATTTATTGTTAAAGAAATGGTGTCCGCGAAACGTGCCAGTTTTCTCGTCAATGACTTCCAACATGACAAAAGATATAAAAAAGCTGTGAACGTTTGATAGCGTCACTTTACAGTTGGCAACCCACCATAACACGGAAATCATTGCCAATTGAAAAGAATCTGGTAACGCAGAAATTAAAGCATCATCTAAATTGGGCAGTTTAGTTTCCAGAAAATGTTTAAAGTACCTATGAAAATTTTCTTTACTTAAATTACAAAACGGCTTTTCAATCATTCTATCTACTGCATATTCTTTACCTACGATAATTCTTTTATAACTGGACTTTTTCTCCCTCGAAACATAGGTACAGCTCTCTTCTGAATAGTCTGTCAGCAAGTCAAAAGCATATCTTAAAATAGGTAATGCACTCAGAAAGCTATCTTCATCTGTGTAATCTTCTGCTTGGGGTGAACAAAAATGCAAGTGATGTGTGTACAGATTAATATAAGAATGTGGTATGTGATTGCTCCGTATTCCATCTGCAAACCAATCTGGTATTCCTAAATCTAGTTCTACATTGTCATTATCTACACTGTCTGTTTCAGATTCAGCATTATCAGGTTCATCTTCATTGCTATTGCTATTATCAATATAATTATTATTCTCATTTTCATCAAGTAAACTATCATCTTTGTCTAAATCTTCATCAGAAGTGTCATCTTCATCACTATCGTCTTCTTCAATATTAACAACAGGAATTTCTATATCATCTTCAGCAAGTTCATTGTCACTATTTAAGTTAAAATATTTAAGTGATCTGCATTGCCTTCTGTTGTACCCACTTATACTTTTTTTAAGAATGGTAAAAACTTTAGCTTTTTGTTTCTTCTTCATTCTTCCTAAAATCTTTTCAATAGCTGTTTCAAGGGTTTCATTCTGCAGCCATGTGAACAGTCCATGGATACATCTCTGCTGTTCATTCCTATTTTTCTTGCTTTTTGGCATCTTAAGATGAGAGAAGAACTTACTAAACACTCTTTTCTCTACATAATCATTGCCAAGAAGTGTAGCCAGTAATGGCAGTAACTCTTTATTTAAACCACCAAAGTGTCCAGTTAGATTTTCAACCTTGTAAATTTTGCATTCTAAAACATAGATCCTGGTGCCATCTTCATCAGCTGGTACTGGTTTTGTTTCCAGGGTATTAAATGGGATATAAAGGACATTGTATATAAAGAAATCCGAATCATAGCTCAAAACAGGACAGTCCAAATACCTGGCCATTGCTGCTATCTCATCATCAGCTTCAAACTCACACACTGTGAAACCTACTTGTAACTCCATCAAGACTTCTATGAAAACTTCACGAAGGAGAAGCGGGAATAACTTTAAACTGTTCTGAGTAATTGGGTCCAGTCGGGAAGCGCCACAGATTTTCGACCTGAGCCGACTATAGGCCGTTTTTAACTTCCTTCTCTCGTAGCTACCATCGAAAAGAACGAACGGGGTTACTTTGCATTTTCTTAAACCTTTGAAGAAAGTCTTCACATATGTTGCAAACTTATCGTAGTCCCCGCCAAAAGCTGAGAAACACCGACTGGATGCGTACAACTGGGCACAAAGGCTGTGGCCGTCTATAATCAGGTTACAGTCATGAAGAAGGTGGTCCTGAAGGATAGAGTTTTGTTTGTAGTTGATGTACGTGGTCAAACCTCGTACCCCCATAATAAGTTTATTTTATTCACAATTAAATTTTTGTATTTTGAATAAGTTAAGCTAAGCTTTTAGGTTAGGTTTACAAAACAGCTGATTGATAAGATTGACAATGAAAAACTATTTCGCACAAAATGAAATAAAATCCACGAGCTAAAATAATTCATAAGCTTTATTTTTATACTCAAATAATTTAAAATAGGTTTTGGAAAAATAGACGCGAAATATTTTTTAAGAAAAACAAGACGCCATTGACATTCCACTTTATTGACGGAGGCCCCCGGCCGGCCTGCCCTCCCCCTCTACTCTACCTCTCCCTTCCATGGTCTTTTCGTGTCGTGCATGTGCTGAAAAATCGAAACACGTGTTTTAATGAAAACAGTTGATATTCCATAAATAATATTGTTTAAATCACGTAAGTACTAACAAAACTGTTCCTGCGGTACATATTAACTGTAATGACAGTATAATTAACGGATTCCATCTTGGATATTATCGACAATTTCTTGTTTTCAGCGCCTGTGAAAATGACTGAAAAGGAGGTTGTGACTGATAAAAATGGTGAAGAAAACAACCAAGAAAGCAATGCTGAGGAAGAAACCGCATTAGAAAGTGCGATCATCAGACAAGTGGAATACTATTTTGGTATGTTTAATTTATTTTAATCTGTTCTACGTAGTAAATGTGCTTGAACATACCATGTTATTTTGTCTGTTTTTGAAGATTGTTTACTTTTATTCCTTCTCCTGGATGAAGTTATAACTGTAACAAATGCCGGGTGAGCCATATTATGATAGATTATACTCAACAAAACCAGTTTGCCTTGGCTCTTTAGCTATAAAATGTTAAACAAATGTAAAACATTTTTATGATGCTTGAATGACTCATTTGTAATAACTATTTCGACAAGTTAAAGATCCATTACATTTGTAGGTGATCTAAATCTTCCCCGTGACAAGTTCCTGAGGGAGCAGGTCAAGCTTGATGATGGCTGGGTGCCGTTAGACATCCTCACCAGGTTCAACCGCCTCGCAAAGTTGACGACTGACATTGATGCCATTGCCAACGCATTGCACAAGTCTGGTAGCGGTCTTCTAGAGGTAAAATCGTTGTGAAGTGTTTGTGCAAAGTATAGTTACAAATACAAATTCTTTAATTAAATTGATTAGTTAACACACCTGAATATCTCGGACAATAAAAAACGTTACTAGGGACTGAAATCTACATAGCACAGATTTTTCAGGAAGTAATTGATGGTTTATCACATTAACTTTATTTTACTCTTTTTAAGTACAAGTTGAGAATTCACAACTCAAATTTTCAATTTATAAACAAAAATTTAATTCAAGACTCACTAAAAGGTTTATTATTGTAACTTTTTTTAAATTTGGTGTACTAACTGGTTTTAAAATTTCAGGTATCAGAAGACAATAAGAAGGTACGAAGAAACCCAGAGATGCCAGTACCTGAGATGAATGAGGAAAGACGCAAAGAGCTCGTAGCAAGGACAGTATATGCTAAGGGATTCCCTACAGACTCACAACTTGATGATATTCTGAAATACTTCAAGACCCATGATGAGGTTGAAAATGTTATAATGAGGAGATACCTTGACCGTAAGACCAAGCAACGAAACTTCAAAGGGTCAGTTTTTGCTACATTCAAAACTAGAGAGCAGGTATGTTTTTGGTATAATATTAATGATTACATTTACAGTTTTATGCAGATATTCTCATTTAATTAAATAATTTTTTATCAGTTCATACTTATTTAACTGAGTACTAACTCTTTGTAATTTTTAATAATTCAAATGCTTGTTTAAACACAAAGTTTTTTGTTTTTTTTTTCTTTCTTTCCCACAAGTTTAGTTAAATGATTTAACAAAATTTTATTATCTGTTTCTGCAAATTATACATTAGAATTATAGCTATGGAAGAGTGAGATGTTGTGTTACAGATATTTTAAACTCAAAAGAAATGGCAAATGGTAAAATTGTATTTTTACTCTAATAAACAATTATTTATTAATTGAGTAAAAAATTGTCACGATATTTTTTTTTTATCTGGAATTTTTAGATTTTCGCCAATTACAAAAATATTTTTTTGTAATTTATGAACAAACTTATTAAATTGCAGGCTGAAAAGTTTATCAGTACTAAGGATCTCAAATATGGGGAAAAGGATTTAATCACAAAATGGCAAGAAAATTACTTACAAGAGAAACAGGAAGAGTATGCCGCCAAAAAAGACAAAAAAGATAAGAAGAACAAAAATTCTGATGTAAGCATAATATTTTGACATAAAACAAACTAAACATAAACAGATAGAACCTTTAAAAGTTTCCTTTCACAAATATAAGGAACATTAAATATTCATCTATTGAATAATTATATGGCTAATTGTTTTGTATTAAAATTACAGGTTGTTTAAAACTATTTTGCACAAACCAATTAAGTAAATTATAAAACTCCCTCTGTATTTGAGCATTTTAATTGATAATTACAATAACAAAAAATAAAACTAGTGTTAAACATTTGTGATTTTATTTTTAGTCCAAAGAAGAGAAAGAGGAATTCAAGCTGCCAACAGGTGCTGTACTGCACTTAAGCGAGGGCTCCGACAAAATGACCAGGGAGGACATTAAGGCCGCTTTGGCGCCACTTGGTATGTACCTACTTAATAACTGTAGCACATTATTTAAGTTAAATACCTCAGTGATCTATGTATGACTGATCAGCCTTACTAACATGCACTATGCAATTATGTTTTGTTGTGGCATTGTATTTTGTAAGACGGTGCCTTGAATAATTTGTAATATGTAAAATTTCATGTCGTCTTTTCCACATTTCTGATACATATAAATATAAATACATAATATTAATTGTGCTTTAGACGCTGAGATCGCGTTCATCGACTTCAAGTCAGGTGATAAAGAAGGATGGGTCAGGCTGACCAAAGAAGACGCGGCCAAAGAGATCCTTGCAAAAATGACAGATGGCAAAGTGAAGATTTGTGATACCGACGTATCGTTCAGGATTCTAGAAGGAGATGAAGAAAAACTTCACCTAGAAAAGAATATTGAGGAGATATTAAAACGACGCAAGAACCAGAAAAACTTCAAAAACAACAAAGGTAAACACTTTAAAGGCAAGCAGGGCAGGAAAAGGAAACACGATAACTACGGTGGCGATGAACCAGCGAGGAAAGTCAAAGTCGATAGTTAGTTTAGCTGTAAGCCCACTCTACTCAATTAAGAATGACTACTTAATATTTCATGTAAGATAAAATTTTAACTTGCACTATTGCAAAGTTTTTTGGCTTAAACATAGGGTCTTGTTTATTATTAGATGATTATTTTGATAAAAATTATGTAATTACATGTTAAACCTGCCAAATGTGTATCTCCTTATCAAAATAAATTATTGTTGGCAAACAATAAAAAAAAGTCAAATTCTTTGTAAAGGAACTGTGTTCCTTGTATTTTTGAACAGTAATAAATGTTATCTTATTTAATATCTATTTATTTCTTGTCCACAAAAATTTGAGATTGAAGTGCTAGCTCATGCTCACACTTCTAACGTAATAATGGGGGCTATTTCAGATCTTAAATTTTACCAGCCAGCTACAGAGCGATGTAGGCGAGCATCGTTTCCCCTCCTTTTCATACAGAGATACGCTATGACTGATGCGGCCGAAGATAGCCGGCGATGCCAGCGATTCTATCGTTCACCTCGCTAAGGTCTATAGTGACTGTGTAAACCAATGTATGAAAAAAGGTGAAACGTTGACAGTTCGCCCGGCAGATCGCTAGCTAGCTCTCCTGCCCGCTCGATCGCATGTTGTCTGGTATGCCCATAAAGCTTAGCTCATAGTTTGCTGTGCCTGCCAGCACGCTCGCACGCTGGCTGGCGGTGTGGCCTCCGCTTTAAGCATTTAAAATAGACAGGACAGGCAGGACTAATCTGTTTGCAGTTGAATGGCATACTCGATAAAATTTGACATTTGTTGAAGCATAACAAATGCAATATCAATACATAAGCTGTTAAACTTACGAAGTCTAAACAGGTTAGATCAATCTATGATCTTGGCCGTGTGTATCTACAGTTTAACGCGCGACCATTTAAGTATACAATCCCATGTAATGGTTGTATTCCAATATTAATATCATTAATACCATATAATACCATATTGTGCTATAAAAGTAAGTTTAAACAATATGCCGATACCGTCAATATCAATATTCTCGTTATACCGGATCGATACCTCATATCGCGTGACAATATTGACATCGTTGGAGCTCTCAACTTGTGTCCCGACACTACGACGTGCCACCATTTGAACTTAGCCTTAGGGTTTTATTCCCCAAATCGATTTTTTTTTATTGTTGTTTAACGACCGAGGCAATTTATAATATAAAATTGTTTATTCATGCATGCGCTTCACCTGATTCTATATTGGTCCAAAAATCGTAAAACTTCAACCAGATTGTAGATTTATAAATTTTTGAACAGATTAACTAGTGTCCAAAAGCATGAATGACTGGTTGACAACTGACAGCCAAATTGAGTTACGGAACGCAAAGCCAACGACCTAATCTGATATTTTTGTTTAGATTCTGAAGCAATAAATCTGGATGATAAGTGCGTTGTGGATTTTATTTTGTTATTTATTATAAAGTAAAGAATCATGAAACCCGAAGAAACAAATCAAGAGGAAGAAGGAGAAGATTTACAAGTAACTGGCGATGTTATTGGAGACACGGCCTACAGTGAGAGATTTGTGCTGAAGATCCTCATCAAACTAGCTAACTTGGACTCTTTGAAGATAGAGATACGAGAGAAATCATTCGAGCATGACCTCTGCACGCTCTGGGATATGACTACGGAGAGAGACGTTGTCCTTTTTCTACAAAAGCATGACATTTTACACTTGTTTTATTTTGCGCTGCCAGTCGTAGAATCACCACGTCTAATAGAGATCATCATCGGAATAGTAGGCAATATGTGTTGCCAGAAGGAGATAGTCCACAAACTCATGGAATATGACGAGATTTTGGTGCAACTGGTAGAATTCATCAAGTCTGATGACAGTTTGGTTCTCGTACAGATTTTTCGCTTAATCAGTTCGTGCTTATTTGTAACTGAAGACATCCCTGCTTGGCTAGAGATTTTCAACAAGCTAGAATATTCAAGTACCTTATACTTTATATTAAAGAACTCTTCAAATAAGGATCTCCTCATTACATGCCTAGAAAATTACAACACAGTTTTTACAATATGTAACATAGAAGCTTGTAGAAGTAATTTCTTCTCCCATTTTGTAACGGTAGAAGCCCTTGAAAGTTTAAACACAGCCTTCTTACAAATTACAGACAAACAAAAAGATGAGTGTGACAGGGACGAAATTGAAAGAATCTTAGTAATCTGCCTACAAATATCTCTCAACCTAATAGGATTCGATAAATCATTAGAAATGTACTCTGAAAACAAAGAACTGATCACATCAATAGTTGAAAACATATTCAAATATTATGAAAATAAATTTGTTGATCAGAAAGAAATAGATAGTGATTTTATTGATGTAATAGACTCAACAATAACTATTGTAAAAACACTAAACATTGATTCCTGCAACTCACAAGTGTATTTTGATCCCAGCTACAATATTTGGAAGATAGTGAAAATAGTTAAGACTGAAAACACAAATAGATCAAGTTTTGAAGAAGATTGCAATATAGAGGAAGTGCAAGAATTTTCAAAACAAATTATCAAACCTTTAAGCAATCTTTTATGTATTTATTTGGATAATTGTACAAAAACTGAATTAATCAAAACTATAACTCAAATAAGAGGAGAATATGAAGAAATTGTGAATTTACTTGATGATGATGATTTAAAAACATCTTTGTCAAGAAAAACAGCAAGTTACATGGAAAGTTTAAAAGAAAATGGTCATTCATAATAAAACAATACTACAAAAATATTAAGTTTTATTCCCTATTCAATCTGGTTTTAGCCTTTGAATGTTACTCCATTTGGTTTGGGGAAGAATGCTTGCTTGCTTTAATATGATATGCAATATAAATACTCATAGAAGGTTCATATTGATCATCAACAGAAACTTTAAATTGCAAATATACATCCTATCTACAAGGCTGAAGCGAGGGACTGAGTCGATAAATATCATCCTATTTCCGTCCTACCAGCCCTTTCAAAAGTATACGAAAAGGTTTTAAAAAAGCGACTCATGAGTTTTCTTGAAAAGTCTAAAGTCATCTCGAATAATCAGTTCGGTTTTCGAGCAGAATTATCCACTTCTGATGCAGTTACGGGTATTTCAGATTCTATTGCTGAACAACTCGATCGCAAAATTAAATGTGTAGGCGTATTTCTGGACTTAGCGAAAGCTTTTGACACGGTCTCTGCTCCTAGGCTTCTAAAAAAGATGGAAAAAGTTGGTAATACGTGGTCACCCGCTTCGCCTGTTTGAAAGTTACATTTCCCAACGACAATAAAGGCTCAAAATTGGTGAGGAGACTAGCTCGGACTCCCCAATTACTTTCGGTGCGGCCCTAGTCTCTTTCTTATTTATATTAATGAACTGTGCAATCTACAACTTAATAATTGTAAGATCTTTACTTTTGCCGATGATACCGCCCTTGTTTTTCGTGATAGAACTCGGGAAGAGACTAGATTAGAAGCCGAAAGAGGTATTCAAATTACAATGCAATGGCTCCAGAAAAATCTGTTAACTCTTAATATTTCCAAAACAAAGTATAACCTTCTCTATAACAAACAAAACCATTCCAAACAACATGTTCAAAATACCAGCACACACATGTGATAAAACTTGGCCAAAGATACCGTCTCAATGTGTTGCTTTGACGCGTGATTCAACCACAAAATATCTTGGGGTTTTGCTTGACCAGAATTTAACATGGGCACCACACATTATGACTACAGCGGAACGAACTCGTAAACTCATATTTATTTTCAGAACATTGCGAACTGTTGCTGATTCAAAATTATTGAAAACAGTTTATTATGCCTTGGTTCAGTCAATACTAACATATTGCATTAAGGCATGGGGAGGTGCTAGTAAATCTCACATGATTCGAATAGAAAGAGCGCAACGGGCACTGCTTAAAGTTGCAACTTTTAAACCTTAGGTTCTCCACTGTTGACCTTTATCCACTGTGTGATGTACTGTCTGTGAGGCAATCGTTTGTTTTGAAGACAGTTTTAACACAGCACAGTAAACTCCCTCTTGATGTACATCGACTTAAAAAAAAAAGACATAGTATGCGCCAGTGTTTCTAGTTTCTAGTCATTTGCTCAAAAATTTCAATTTTTTCTTGGTCCATATCTTTATAATAAAATAAACGCTTACATTTCAACACACTCGCTTAATACCCACGAATTTAAAGTTAAATTGACAGATTGGCTTAAAAGTCAATGTTACAATGAGATTGAAAATTTATTTATAATAGTAAAATGAACTGATGATTTAGAACTGTATGGATGTATCTATAAATATGTACAATGTGTGAACTGTACATGATTTTTAAGCAATTTATCCTAACATCTTTATAATCTTAAATAGAAAACAATGTAGCAGAATATAGTATTTAAAAAAAAAACAAGGAATATCAATTAAACTGCATACTAACTAAATCGCATACCTACATAAGAACTATCACCTTGGAAGAAACTAGTTCTAAGATACAGGCTAGGCCTAGTTTAGTTACTAGCAATCTCAAACAATAGCTACATGAAATTTATATTCTATTAAATTAAATATAAAATTCCTAAAAACTACATATGTTCATTCTTTTAGTGGTCGAACTTGCATTTTGCTTTGTATAATGTTTTAGATATCGTTCTACCCACAAAAATTGTTTTTATAATTATTTATTTTTGTAAACTTGTATGTACCAACATTTTTATTGAATAAATACTATATAATAATATATATCCACAAAAGCCTAAAATGAAGGGAATGTGTGTTCCACCAGGACCTAACACTTCTACTGGATATCACTGTATCTCCATGCATAAAATTTGAATACTTAAAATAAAACAAATATTTTGTATGTGGGATTATATATTTTTGTAGACATCATAAAGCAACATTAACATTACGATAAACGAGTTTGTCTCCGTCACGACAGCGACGCGCTAACTATTCGAATGTAACAGTAGGTGTATAGTAACAAAACAAAGCTCTCACACACACCGACAACCATCGCCTCTACTGCGACACACATACAACTTGTCATTTTACATGATATGCTAACATCATAACATACACCACAAATACTGAAGGGAGAACGGAGATTAATAACATTATAATTTACATTCAATGTACTTATAAACTAGCTAACGACGAACCTAGGCGCCCTTTAAATTAGGACAAAAATCGCACAATATATTTTAAAATATCAATTCGTAAATATTTAGACATTATTACATACATCGTTAGAGATAAAAACAGGATAAAGACTAGACTTTACACTGATCAACGACAATGCTAACGCAACATATCGCGAGTGGCGCCTCCCTGCGGACAAACACCTTAACTTACACAAAAAAAACCCGCCATTTTGTTTTCCATTCATTTAAAATTAATTCATGACCTGAAAGCTTACAAATATTACTTTATAAAAGAAAAATGTAAAAGGAAGCGCTTCTTAATATATTTATCCACAGAGAGGCTTATGCTAACATATATAAAATGTATAAATGTATATGTTATCTACCTACTCAATAAATTACATAAATTATTTGAATTTAAAACGAGTCTTAGGCTTTTGACAGACATATTGTATGTATGTAGTACCATTAAACATCAGCTTTGCGGCCATTCCGAATCCATTGAAGGCAAAACTGGCTACAGATGCTTAGTAAGATCATGTTCTCTCATGGCCAATTTCAATGAAAACATTCTTAATAAAATAAAAAAAGAAATATATACAACTAAAGTAGCCGTAAAGCTGGTGATATGAACGCAGGAAAATCCCTTTTGTACTTTACAAATCCAGGGATATGTTTGTGACAAAATTAATATTTACATTGCATTGAAAATAATATATTTATGTTTAACATTAAAAACTATTTGTTAAAACTTAAACAAAATCCTTATCTAATTGTTTTGAAACGAAAAAATATATATTATTTGTTATTGAAGGCGGATTCACCTTACAAAAAATGAGGCCACATACTAAGATGTAAAAAACACAATTTTTTTTCTTTTTGTTTTTAATTTCCTCATTTCCCTTCTCTATCAAAGCATGTTTGAAAAACCACAAAAGCTTAACCGGAATTAAACGGAACCCTACTTCAGTGACCTTATAAAGAAAAAATAATAATATTAACTTATATAACCTAATTTTCACACTTAATCCACCGTTGTTTCGTCAAAAATTAATAAAAAAAACAATACACGATAACGTGTAAATACTTGATACCAATCCGTATATCAGAAAATACCAATTCAGACGGTTAATTTCCGATGTGGTCTGATTTTGGCACAATCTTCGGCAATACAATTAAAAATAATACTATATATCCATATTACATGAATGGCAGTGTACATTTGTTCACCGTCATCAGAAAGTCCTAGGGTTTCGCTACACTAAATCCATAATAAAGATAACATAGTAGATAGTAGAATTTACTTTCAACAATTTATATCATAAACGTGTAGCAAAAAGACTTCTATGAATATTTTTTTTTCTTTGGTACATTTTTGTGAGCAAAGACAAGTGAAAACGGATGAGTATATTCATTAATGAAAAGCCTTACAAGCGCTAAAAAAGATACTTCATACTATACAATACCAAATACTGTGGTTTGGACCGAATTTCTCTTGTGCCATTTTTAAACTTTTACAAGATACATCATAACTTAACAATCCAACAGATAGATGTTCATCGAAAAATTGTTTTGGAGGGGTTTGTATAAACCTTTACAAGGCCTTAAGGGTTGGGATACATAGATGCGTCGCAGCGACACTTATGTTAGTTTTGTTCGTGATGTTTACACTGCAGCAGCTCGATGTGTCCCAACCCTTATTCACTGGAATGTTGACGCTTCACCTCCCAACAATATAAAAACATGGCTAGGCCTCACTGATACATATTGCTTTCATTTTTTAAGCGTATTAATCCAACGGAGTAGGTACGACACATTTGTACTTACACAGAAACACCTAGACACGAGTATATACTATATGAAACAACCTACTTTCCCCGTTTCGTTGTTTTGAAAGGACAGCTTAGTTAAACATCGATTCATTTGCTACGGGGGCACACAGAGATTAACGAACCATCGAATAAATATAGGAATACATCTACACAGTCTGTTACCAACGGCTGAGGGGTACAATACATCACATAGAACTCATCTGATTGTTATCATCATAATGTATTAAAAGTCTTCTCAAACATCCGAAATACTATCCTCATTTTATCGTTACTTTACGTAGCAAGATAAATAAATAATAGTTTTTTAATACCGCACTGAGATCGTCTAGATTTAAACGGATTAAATTTTTCGATTATTTTTATCGTCCGCCATTTTGCTATGCGATGTATTGGCGTCCTAGTCCTGCAAGCATTCTTCGACATTCACAATCGCTTCGTAAGTGCTGCGAAGCCACGATCACAACATATATCACACTTGGGAATACGACACCTTCGTAATTTTTATAACTAACGTCGTTTATTGAAACGTTTTGATAACGTTGATATCGAGATTTTGTCTCCGTCGGGGCCATGTATGACTAAACATGTGACAGCTCCTTTCTGGAACCTTTGATCTGTAAGGGCTGAGTTTTATATCCAGGGTAAGGTTTATGCTCCGGAGAACCCGTAGACCTCAAGAACTCTGATCTCGAAGTCCCCGCTGGGGCAGAGCGGCGGGTTGTTGAAGGTGGAGCACCGGTCTGTTTTACCGAACCGTATGTTTTCATCCATCCAGATCGCTTGACCATCTCTGCAAGTTGGAGAACGCATATTTAGGGATAGAAAAAGAATTTTACTTTTTTCTTTATAACTAAAAGTTAATTCGAAAAGAATAAAGCACCGCCAATGGAGGAAAAATATGTTTTATCTGTCGTGGCGGCGATTACTCTGGCACTCAGCGACAAATCAAATTACAGCGAACTGCTTTAAGGCAGAAAAAGGAGAAGATGATAATATCAAACCAAAAGATCTCTCATCTACCACCTGTATGCTCCGCTGCAGAAAAATAATTTTGTCAACACTTAAGGCCATATCATCTTATACATATAAGTAACTCTTTATCAATTCAGCTCACAAGTACTAAATTCAAACAAGCATGACATATTTTTCAGACCAGTGTTCATTCTCTGTTAGGACTTACCCTCCGCCGATAGTGACCATCGTGCTATCGGCGGCCATGAACAGCGAGTTGGCGTGGTGCGACCTTCCTTCAGCTTCACCAGGCGCATGACCTGCGACTCCCAGAGCCTCCCCAGCAGCCATGGCCTCGTCCTCCCCCATGGCCCACTGCCCGCGAGCGGCCGACTCCTCGTCAGTCAGGCAACCAACCCACGGGTACTTGGCGCGGGTCGGGTGCAAACTGTCGAAACTTACACGCTAAGAAAGCTGCCGGGGATGACGTCGCCGACCGCTTGTCAATGTCGACGTCAAAATCGAAGCTATTTTGATTCAAGTTTCAAGTCATTCCGTTAAAGGCTCAAATATCTTTTAAATCGCAATCAACATAATCAAGCGGTCGGTGCGTATCCCCATTGAGTTTTCCCGTTTAAAACTAACCCTCCTCCGATGGTGATCATTTTGCTATCTGCCGCCATGAACAGTTCGGATCCGTGCGCGACCTTGCCGTCTTCAACGCCGCTGTTTGCCGTGCATCCAACCCACGGATATTTCGCGCGCTCCGGGTAAAGGCTGCAATCGGAAGGGTGGATGCAATGGGGTGAAAGGGGATACATAGGGTGTTTCGATACTTTGCAATAAATTTTTAATGAAGAAGTTTTTACACTTGTTTTTTTTTATGACTATGAATTCTTGGTTCAAACAAACTTTCACGTAGAGGCCAAAAATCTTGATAAACTGCACAAAGATTTTATATGAAAAATAAACGAGAAATTTTAATTTAATTTTAAAGCAAAAAATAAAAATCAGGTTACTTACTGTCATTGTTTAAAGCAACACAACTAGAGCTACATTAAAGTAACTAAATTAAACACACAAAGGCATAGCACATATATTAGTTAACTACTTTTGCTACAAAGAACTACGGGTAAATCACTCAATGTAAAAATCACCAAAACCACGAAGTACACCTATTTTTCTACACTACTTTCTACTTTTTTTTATTGAACAGTTAAAAGCATGAAAGCATAATAAACGTTTGCAACTGACATCTGACAGATATGACAAGTATCCATAAAAATTATTTAGTGTTAAAAGTGTCATTTCAAAATAAGCTATATATGAAACACTTACAACAATACAACACAAACACTATACATCAAATGTATCAAATATCAGTTGCTGAACGGTCGGTAACTAGGAGAAGTTGAGGTTTTTTATATATGGACATAACTTCTTAGAAAACTCTAAAAAAAAATAGTTTGACAAACTCAAACATTAAAGTTAATTTTATGAAATCAAAATTTATTTTTGAATGTGGAAACAAAACATTTTTAGTTACATTAATCGGAAGATTAAAAATTAAAGAAAAATTATCACGAAATTTATACACAAAGGGATATAATGTCATATTATATACTTTCATTCGGGTAGTGTCCATGAAAAATGTAAGAATGGAGAGGGATTTCAGGATGTAGGTATAAAAAGACTGAGCCTTCACCCGAAGAAACCATAGTAAAATATAGATACCATTTATAAAACAAAAGAAATAAAAACGAAAAACTCCAACAAATATTCTTACTCAATTAAGAAAAACGGGAATTCTTAAATCTTGAATCAACTGTTGGAGATTATAGTTTTCATTCAACATAGATCAATATAGATTAGCAAAATTAAAAAATTCTACCACCATCGGAGTTAAAAGCAACATAATATAAAATAATAATAATATTTAGAAAAAAAAAAATGGAAATAATAAAAATAATTAAAGCTGTAGTAATACATCAATCGTAATAAGCATATATTTTATTAGCAAAAAATGAAAAATTTGCTGACACTACAAGGTATTAAAGATCATCTACATTTCCACACAAAAAAAATAATACTTATGGGCTGTTGATACGGAATAGCAAAAACATAATGACATTGTAGAGGACAATAACCTTATTCCCATGTATAAACAACCCAAGAAGATTAGTAGGTAATATATATTTTTAAATAAGGTAAGCGGGACGAGATAAAAAGGACTGTGACTTATCGCGTACCGATTGATATATCTATCCTTTAGCTTCTTAAGTGAGTTAAAAGTTGTATCATTGTGTGGGTGATTGTATAAAATTTTCCGAATGCTGGGTATTCTGCAAGTTGCTCTACTTATTTCGTCTCGCTGACCTTATATGAAGGAAATAGGCATCTAAATGTTGATTGTCAAATAAATACCTGAAAAGGAATGTCTCTCCGGTGCCGAAATATGTTTGTCTGTTCCCTCTTTCGTCCTTTTGGTTCCTTTCGAGCCATCGGGACGAACAGTAGGCGCCGAACACCTTGAAAAGAACGGGATTCACTTAACATGTATAGGTAAGGATTATTTAAAAAATATATATTTTTTAAAGAACTAAATCTTAGGCTAAGAAGTCACAATGATGTTTATAACCGCAGTCGTGATGGTTGCGACACCACAGCTTCCGTAGAATGCAGATTTGTATGTAAAAAATGACAGATTTTACGGCTCGATTTAAAACCGCTTCGTGACTTCTTAGCGTTAGTCCAAAAAACGGTTCAGTTTCTGATATACTGATAGAAAATGGTGAAGATCCAAACACTGGCAATAACCGAGTATTTCTGAGATTAATCTTTATTATTACCTCATTATTACATGTCTTGATCATCAAGAGCGTCGGTTCGTGATGCTCGACCCTAACGTAGAAAGTAGTCAGCGAACATCCGTGCTCCTCAGTTGTGTATAGCAACACAGGCTGATACATCGTGATTCGGACCGGCAGCCACGACCATAGAGTAAACAGCTGCAATATAGACGTCAGTCAGTTTATGGTTTATTCTTTTCAAATTCGAGTTTTGACTGTTCTAATAAATCTTTTTACTTTATTTTTTCATTAAAAAGTAGATAAAAAACATAACATTATAAATCCACAATAGCAACGTCACAATAATTAGTGATATTAAAATATTAGTTAACAACTACTGGTGCCATGTGCTGGTGTTTTACATTTTTTCATTTTAAATAAATTATAATATTATTAATAATAAATAAAACAAACCGCCTATGACGATCATGATACATCATGCAAACATATAAGAAAACATTTCAGTGTAACTAGTGTGCCAGTTTGAAGTTTTAGTACTCTAGTCGATTTAAGATATTCTAATTACCAATCAATATTAAAAATATACGATTGACCACCAATAATAATAACCACCTGTTAAATTTATCGGGAACATCTGATTTCGGTATCTATTTTAGTTTTTATTTAGACAGCACTCAAGATTGAATTGAAACAACATCGATTAATATTGCATAATATTTATTTTAAAAAAACTATGTTCAGAGTTGCCATCTTAATAAAACACATTCGGCCATATATAAGTTATATAAAATCGTAAATCGACTAAAAACTTTGATAACTTCAACGTGACTTATACATTTATTAACAATAAAACTTCATTAAATACATTCTACGTCTAACTCCAGTTTTGGTTTCGAATAAAAGTAAAAATAAATCTATATAACTAAGTTATACGAACAACTACTCAATTAAACATCTAGCCCAAGTATAAAACGAAATAAAGACAAACACAAAAATAAGTCAAAACTGCCTTCCTGTACTCACAAATTATTTTAAATTAATTTTCTTTATTATCAGCTGGCTGAAGAGAAACTGAACAAATTATTTTACAGATTTTTATCGTTTAAAAATAACAATTTTTCATTTATATTAAGTACATATACACATAACACGTCTTGATGAGACAAAAAATCATAATTATACATTTAACACACACAAGATGACAAAAGGTCAGAATTTCTCCAAACTGTACACTCGATCAACCAGCTGATCAATCAACACCTCAACCGGAATAACGAACGTGATTGGTCAATCTACAACGAACTACGCCCCGATTGGTCAACACCACCCGTTTACCGAAACATGATTGGCCAAACCTTCTGCCTGAGGTCTGATGAGTGGTGTTCTTGATCCTTGAACACTGCGTTAGGAAACGGAAACCAAATAGCCATGTGGGAGGACCGCGGACTCTGGAAAGGCAGCTTTCTGACAACCCATTTTTTTTCTTAAATTCTGACATTTTTGGGTGAATAATTCAATAACAAAAAAAAAGATGAAACCTAAGACTTGTTATCTATAGATTCGCATTTTAACATAATAAAACATTTTAAACAGGACAAAACGACAACCAATAACAAACATTCGTTTAACATTAAAAATTAGCTCATGCACTCTAGCTTAAATAACTGAATACTTACCGTAACGCAAATGAACGCTTACACAAGCGAAATAATTCGTTTCAACTAAAAAAGGAAAAATAAAAAAAAGAGACACCTAGTGGGTAAGCGGTGCATCTAAAACATCGACTGGTCGCAACAAGCCTGGCTACGGGCGACGGTATATCTTACTTCTGTTTGGTCTAGTATCTGCGACTTGATCGTTTGTATCGGATACACGCCCATAGAGAGAGCGCGGGGCCCGGGCGAGTGGGAGCCCTAATAGAAAACCGACACACAGTTAGCACTCCACAAACCACATGCCTCGCACTTGCGAACCCTCGCTTCACCTTGCACTAGAACCAGATTCTAACGTTTCAACCTCGCCCTGTGCTCCGACGAAACATGACTTCGCGAACGCATCCTGTACCTTGTCAACGATTTAGATTAGACTCATCGAGCATTAGTGAACGCATACCTACATTAAACTTTTCCAAACATAGGACAAGGTTGAACTAGTTAGAATTGGGGGGATGTCGACGGAAGAATAATGTTTTATGGCCTCATCAGATCTCTAGATGAAAGTTAAATCACATTAGCACCCTAAGTTCGCTTAAGCGAGCTGAGTGAGTTGCGGATATTTAGCTTTAATATTAATAAATCTCAACGTGCATCAGCTATCAAGTTAGCTCTGGAGGAAGTAGCTCGACTCTCAGAGGAGAGAAGTATTGAAGCTTGAACGTAGACCAACAAAAAAGTGCAAAACATGTGCTTAGACGGTGAAGGAAAGCATTGTTAATAAATCCCCAATCTAATTCGGACGGGCACTTTTTAATAATAGTATGAACAGTACCTCATTTTAATAAATGTAGTAATATTTTAATTTAGCGACGCTACTCGATTTGACGAGGCCCCAAACAATTGTAATGATACAGGTTCTAGTTGTTTTTTGTATGTAGGCGAAGCGAGGGTAAAGAAAAAGTTGTATAATTGTTATTTCTGGCTGAATCGTAATCTGGTACCTTTGCAGCCAGAAAATGGAAATTCATGTACAAAATCTTGAGATCTAGTTCATATCATGACATCAAGGTCTCTTTTATGACAAGCACTATTTATTTACTTTGGTTTTGATTTTTTTTTACATCGTATTTTTTTATCTCGATATTTAACTCTAACACGCATGCCAATTTCAACGAACTTTTCACAAACACCTCATGTTCAAAGTATTACAGTAAAGTATTAACTTATGAAGAAAACACACACAAAAAAAACATTAATAGGAACATTTATGAGAAAAAAAATCGAACATACAACAAAGCTAATGGAAATGACAGTTTGATCGATAAGAAATAGGTTTCTTTTCAACATAATAATAATAAAGACTAAATGATCACATCGATTAAGAACATAAATTGATAATATATCATTCACTGTTGCTACACTGACTGAACATAACAAAACAGTAGGATTTGCAACTGAACAAGTGAAGATTGTCATAAAACCTGACGAAAGGGTAAATGAAAATGGCTCTGATAAAATCGGTTCCTCATTGAAATCCGATTAATTTGAAGTTAGTTGTGTTAGAATTGCAATCGTATGACTGAATGATATAAAAGCAAAGCCACGCCTATTTCCGTCGAGTACGATACCATTTGTTTGCACGTCTCCTCAGACATTCTCTGCAAACCAAGTAAATTATCCTAAATAAATTTACATAAATATATTTATAAATTATCATCATCGTTGTGTGATGGTGCTGTGTGTGGAGTTAGCTATATTTCTTCCTTTAGTCTCGGTACATGAGATTTTACTTTTTTTTTTAAAGCTTCCATATCAGCAATATCACAATCATCTAAATCTTTAATACTTTTACAATCGTCATTACCGAGTAGAGACAGTTTACTACTATGTAATTACCGTGTCTTGTATGAATAAGTGACGTGGTTAAGGTTGGAAGGATGCTTACCTCTCGTATGGTGAGGGTGTGAGACATCATCTGTATGTTGACCTGGGACTGGCTGGTCGGCAGATTGTCTGAGGACCTGGAGCGTACCAGCCTTGAACCGGTGATGACCTGCTTCGACTTCAACGTCATCTCCGTCTTTATGAACACCCTCGATATGTATTGTGAGCTGGAATATTTAAACAAAATCCATCAATCAATACCCGAAAGACCAATAATAAATTTATTATTGACGAATTTTTCATCATGGTATGTACCTGTGTATGTATGCTACACTGTTAAAAATTTCTATGATAATTTTACAAAAAATGTATTGGAAACTAATAGGTTAAACATTTTATCGAATTTCAAATAAAGCGTAGTAAAAATACAAAACTTTTTTCTATTATTTGTTATTTAATATTACAAAACAAGTATAGTAATATTACCGTACATTTTTTGAGAATTAGATTACTTTTAGATAACTAAATTTGCAAACAAGCATCGTGAATTTACAAAACAAGTAAGTTTTGAAAAGTTCAATAATATAACAATAAAGTATTGTAAATTTACAAAGCAAACTATTTTTTGAAAATTCTGTAATATTAAAAAAAATCATTGTAATTTTACAAAGCCAGTCATTTTTAAAAAGCTCAGTAATATAATTACAAAATGTTGTAATTTTACAAACAAGTTATTTTTTTGAAGTTCTGTAATATAACAACAAAGTATTTTAATTTTACAAAACATATGGAATTCTATAAGCTCAACAATTTTGTAAGACTGTTTTGTAATTTTACAAACAATTTTAGTTGTTTTATTTTGTAAATTCATAATTTTATTCAAAACATCAAAAACTATTTTTCAAAGTTCAAACTTTCAAAATTAAATTTTTAAAACTATAGTTAAAATGATATGAAATCTTTAAAAATAAAATTCATTTGTTTTATACATATATCTATGTGTATTTATATATACACACATGTTAGATATCACATATATATATATCCTATCTATATGAGTGTGTACATTGCATGAGCGAGAGAATACAAGCGAGAGCTGGATGAGTAACATAAGTGCTAGCAGAGTGTTCAAATTTCGATTACGTTTTTCGAGGACCATATATAATAAGAATATAGCTTCAACGAAAAACTGAGAACAAAGGCTCACTATTCACAGATTGTTGCAAACGGATTGGATTCAATTTCATTTAAATTTCTACTTAATATACATTATTATGTATGGTTATAAATACTAGTTATAATTATTAAGTCGTTATTATTTCTAATGATGCATGTAAGCAGATGCTATTATGTAATACATATATTTATTTATATAGCGTATAGAATACAGAATTCCGAACGCGGATTTAGATATAGACTTGTCTTCACTATTACATAAAAATTAATAATAATGTTTCGCGTTTCATTCAATTCGAATGGACGAATAATATTAATAATGTGGTAGATTATTTAAAAAATGTTAGGTAAAATTACAATTTCCTCTAAAATTTTAAAAAGAAAATTGTCAAAATAGTTATAAGGTGTTTAAAGTTTCAAGAACTTCTTTGTAATTGCAATTACAATATTCTTTCGTTATTTTAGGTAAAATTTTAGGGAATTAAATTACAAACAATATTTGTAAATTTAAAAAGATTTTCAATGAGAATTAACAAACGGTTTAGTAAAATTTTTACTTGCTTGAAATAAATAAAAAAAATAAAAATCTATAAAATAAATAAAAATCTTTAGTAAAATTACAATTCACAATGTAATTCTACAGTTAAAGTTGTAAAAATAATAAAAAAGTTTTAAGTCTTCAATAAGTTCGCTGTAATATAAATTACAATGTTTTTTTCAGTAATTTTACGAAAAAGTATAGTAAATCAAGTTACAAAGAATGTTTGTAAATTTAAAAAACTTTTTTATTGAAAATTGACTACCAGCTTAGTGAAATTACTAATTCTTTAGGCAAATTGAATTTTTTTGTAAAATTACAATACACCATGTAAACTTGAAGTCAAATTTGTAAAAATAAAAAAAAAGATTTTTAAATTTTATATGATTTCATTGTCAATTTGGTCACAATATTGTTTTGTAATTTTACATAAAAATATAGTCAATCAAGTAACTAAGAATGATTGTAAATCTGAGAAGCTTTCAATTAGAATTTAAAAAGCAGTTCTCTTAAATTACAATGCATGTAGGATTTATACATAATAATTGTAAAATTACAAAACTTTTTCATAAATTTCTTGACAAGTCTCGGAAAATTACTCGAATAGTATGAGAATTCGTTATTGGTACACAGTGATTTGTGATTTTACTCATATTTGTTTTATAAAACAATTGTAATTTTACAAAAAAAATTAACAGTGTATGTTAACCCTATTCACACTTACTCGGTTTTAGCGTAAACGGTTTCACGATTGGCGATTAAATATTACAGACATTAAATAATAGCAAAATCAACCTGTAAGTATTCACTGAGAATCACTAATTACCAACTTGACTGGCTGAACCGTCACTTACGATACAGTTTAAACTAAAACCTTGTGTCTGAAAAGCGTGAATACACAACTCCCTTCACACAACTCACCTCAAAGCTCGTATACTGAAGGCCGTCCTGAGCAGCTTGGTGGGGGAAGCGGGCATGTTCCGGCAGAACTTGTCTATAGCATGGTCCACTCCGTTCTTGGTGGCCTCAGCATACCACTCAGAGTTCTGATTCGATGAATGCTTGTGGAACAATATCACCACGGCCAGGGCAACTCTGTAGAACACCTGAGGGATTTTTATTAGTTTTCGTTATCAAAATTTAGTATAAATCAAGCTGGATTCACCATTTAAAAATTCCAAAAAGGTAAAGAAACTTTTTTTCTAATTTAGATATTTTGAAATTGTTTTTTTTTTAATAATATGTTTAATACTGGGGAAATTCGACATAGAATAGCATGTATGGACAAATACCTTGACGCCCTCGTGGAAGAAGCAGTCCAGGACTCGAACTAGATGTGGGAAGGGCAAAGCAGCTAGTATCCACCACTGCCAGTCGGCGTAGATCCTTTCAGGACCTATCGCCCCTGACAATCGCGACAGATGCTGGGAAGCGGACTTCTGCAATTTTGAAAACAAACTCAATTATCATGTCTATAATGTTCCATGTAAGGAGCTCTAAAGATTAAACATGGTCACTGTGATTGATTAAATGTTTGCGTGATTTCATTTGTATGTTTGCGTTATGAAGTAAATGAATCTTAACATAATTTTAAATTCAAAATGCAACATCGATTGGCTGAAAAGCAGAACTTAATTCGTATAAAGCTTTAAAAATTAGGTCATTCAGAATATGCTTCAGAATTAAATAATTATTCCGGCGTAAATATAATGGACGAATTTACGAAGAGAAGAAATAAAGAAAAAAAACTCAACTACTCGTACAAATAATGATGATGAATGGTGTAACGGTGTCCATGAATCATCATAGAAGAATAGTAAAAAAACAATTGCTTCTTTGTTTTCTACGAAAATATCTAGTGACCTATTTACTCCTAAATAATTGATATCTTTAACTTGTCAAATTATTAATTTTTGTAATCTATTTAAATCTTCTTCTGAATTAAAATCTACTTTACGAAGCATATATAAGAATTTAATCATCCAAGAACCCAAGCTATTACATCACTAGCGTGTTATGGAAAACGTGAGCTGCATATCGTGACAAGGGCATCCCGACTATTTCCACCGACCAACCAACCAACCCTCACATTGCGTGGTAAGTTCAAGAGGCGACCATCGATTTCCTACCATTTCAGTTCGTTCACCCCGGGGTCAGAACTTGTCCCATTATTTATTCCGAGCCTGTCCGTTATCTTGGCCCCTTAAGGGCTACGATTTAAAGTCCAAAGTTGATTGAACCTTTGCAGGTTATCATCGGAGAAGCCGGTGACATAACCTATTGCTTCTGTTGTGATATGGTTATCGAGGATTTATTGTTGAGGATCGTTCACTTCGCTTGTGGTCAAGTTATCGGAGCTGTCTGCTCCTTACTGATTTGTGATTCCCTTGTTTACTTCGATACTGCGTCCGTGGGGATTCGAGTGTATTCCTTACAAGCAATCAGCTCAATTAAAATGGTTCGATACGAGACAACAATAAATACCTTATTTATATAGGTAGAGATAACTATAAAATAAATGTAATTTTCTATTATTTAGTCATTTGTTCAGTTTATAGCTTTTGGCCCTTACGGTACCAAATTCTCTAAGGATAATATCACTCTCCCTGGAGTTATACTTACAGCGTATTTCTTGGCAATCTGCATGACTGTTTTCCATGTGACCTCGTTGAGCAGTTTGGTCTGTGTGATGAACATCTTCTCTTTAGACGCCACCAGGCTCGCCAAGCAATGGTAGCATTCTTCCTCTGTAACAAGATTATATACAATGATATAATTTGTTTCGATTTCAGTTATCCAACTTGGAAAGAAGAAAAAAAGAACTTTCAAGAAGAAAGAAAAGAGTTTCTTGAAAATACCATAGTGCTCGTTACACATTTTTTTTAAATCAATAATATCTGCCATCGACTCCGTTCTATATTGAATGAAAACAAACGAAGATACCGTGAATATCATAGTTAAGCCAAAGTCTGAAACCGACGGCAGGTATCCAGTATCCACTCCAAGAGCTGAAGTACTGTAAAAAGTGAATTCCAATTCCAGAGAACAATACATGCAATCATTGATCGCATATTGGTGGAGCACTCAAATAAAGCAGCACAACATGAACTCTTTCGTTCAGTTTTTATAAAAACCCGAGCGTTGTGAATTGTGAGAACGAGAGTTTAAATGTAAATCACAAATTACATTTTATATTTGCAAATACACGATGTAAATTTAAAAGTCGAAAGTCTCAACAAAATTCGGATTTGAATGACTGCAAATAATAAATTTATGATTAACTGATGATATAAAAATAATTTATTTTTTAATTAGGTCAGTTGTAAACAGATATTGTTAGAGTAGTAAATGTTGGAAAACAGCTGTGTAAAATATTTTGTAATAGTGATGTGAACAGTGAATAATGCAAAGTGTGTTAAATACAGTGAAATCAATAATAGGCGTAAAAGAAATAGAATAACAGGCATACAGTCGAATATAATATATTACATAAGAGTTGTCCTTCAGCGAGGCCTATAATATTCGATACATGTTACCTGTAAATTAATTTTCGTAGAAAATTTATTAGATTGTTAAAATCGTCCATCCGAATGAGAAATATACAACTATTTAATCCTATACACATTAATTTTGAAAGTAGGGTTAAGCTTTTAAGGTTGCTTGCTGTTAAACGGTTGTCATTAAAACTTAAAAACACCGAAAATGGCAAACAATGTCTTCTATTTTAAAAAAAACTATAAAACGATGTTCTTTAACTAAAAGTGTTTTCTTAAACCAACGCATCGTAAAGACAATCAATTCATGTAGTTATTCGTAAACTATTACATCATAGCACACTAATCTCATGTCAAATATAATAACAGAATGATAATTTATTTTTAAATAATGCTAATGTGTTATTGCCATGTTTTGGTAACAAAAAATCTGAACTAAATGTGGTATGGTAATTTTTAAACAACAGTAAAATTATACTTCTGAAAACAAATTAAAAATAATAATTTAGGAAATATTATAGACGCATCATCATAACTTATTTAACGACAATTCACATAATTTAATCATTGCAGTAGCGTTATAAGTTTACGAAAAACTACTGTTAGAAAGCAGGGTTACCTCAGGGAGGTACTCTCAGCCCTAAATATAAACTGTCGTTTAAATATAAACAACGTATGCAAAGTTACACCTAGTCTTGTAAACAGTGTGTGGGCGAGGCATGTTATAAAGCTCCAGCTGTTTTATGCAATTCACAATGAACTCGAACGTACGACAATTTACGTATTCAATAGAAAATTGATAGCTTTCTTATGGTACATAAAATGCAATAACGAAATTATATTAGAACCATAACACAGTGTAGTAGAAGAATAAAGTTCTCCGACGAAAAAGGTTATGAGTTTCACGTTTGATAAAAGGGCCTAAAATTTTTAGTGCCACGACAAATAAGTAATAATTTTCAATATGCGAAAAAAAATGTCTTGACGACTCTCCAAATCTCTTTCCTGTATCAGCTATAAACATAGATAAAAACTTGGCGAAACATTCCAAAATGATAAACAATGATCGTATCGACCAGCTGTTATCTGTTTGTACATCGGATCCAATAGTAAATAGTGAAGGAGATGCAATAAAAGACCGTGCCGATGTTTATCCGATCGTCGCGTCACGACACCGAGTAATGGCCCATTCGTGCTGGGCGTTGGAAATTAAACAATAACCTTTTACGAGTTCCGTATCTTTATTAATACAGTCCACTTTTATACCTATCCAGTTGAACTGTCTACGGACTTCGCCCGGGTATTAAATACATGAAATAAAACCATCATTCTCAAGGTGTTAACATATTTGCTGCCAATAGACAATGCCGACAGATAGACGAAATTGAGACTTGTCTCTGAAATTAACGCTTGAAAATAAGTTGAGACAGATCCAAAAATTGACAAATTGGAAAAAAAATCTGGAAATTAAGATAAAGCAAGAAAGATTTTGAAAAAATATTGTATACGCATTAATTATTGGATACAAACCTCTGTGGTATTAGCAATGCCCCAATTATCTGCTGTTTTGTGATAACAATTTATTGTTAAATAAAAATATATTATGTCCTTTAAATCCTTTGTTATCAAGGTAGACCAACATTTTAACGAAAGAGGTAAAGTCTGTAAATTTGAATGTAGGAGGTAATTCTCAAAACTACTCTTCCAATAAAAACATCTTTCAACTATAGTTCGAATAGACTTTCCTTGTTGACATTGCCTACTTTTAATTTAAAAAAAAACTGATTCTAAGTGAAAAAAGTCGCAGGCAAACGTATAAATGTAATTTTACTATAGAGAGTTTGTTCCGTAGAACTAATCTCCTTCATTATTCGAACGTGATTAAATTTTATCCAGCTTGAGAAACCTTTTATTACTTCGCTAACTTCATTTCCATGAGACAAAAGTTCCGATATTGGTTTGCCTTCAGTCTTATTAAGAATCTTAGGAAGATGAATGCTATCTCTTCAACCCTGGTTTAGAATTAATAACCCCATTATTACAATAAAACTTTTACCGCAATCGATGCCGACTAATTTGTTAGGAACTGAAACAAAAATCTTTGTAAAAAATTGTGTACCTTTTAGATTTAAATAATAATATTTGATTTGTTTTGGAAATTAATGGAAAATCGTAAAGCTGAAAACGACACGACATTGAATAGGAGTTAGACGATTCAATTTCTTATTCATGAACGACGTATATTATACTTCGTCGGCTATATCGACTTTTGATTATTTATTAATTTCAAATTGTATTAGTGTTAGTTTTTTTTACAGATTTTCTCATCAAATTTTGAATCGTGACCATTTAATAATGGTATTATGTTTTTCACAATTTATCATTACCATTTGGTGAAATGAGATTATAACAATTCTCGTATAAAATAATTTACTAGTAAAATAGTTTTGTATTTCACTGATATATTATTGAATATAAAGTTGCCAGCAATTTCGCAATATTTCCTTAATGCCTGCCCATTAATTTTATATTCGTTTCTCGTTTACATTTGCGTATTCAGGCCTGTATAAAGCTGGGGCTTAAAATAATTTTATATTGGTAGAATATACAAAATGACCTCACCCTGAAACATTATTTATTTCTTAAAATCATACAAGTAATAGCAATAAAATGATTGATGAATGATGAAATGATTGGCTGTTCATTGCTAGATCAGGCGCAAACGACTGAACGGATCGAGATTAAACTTTGTTGTTAGACATACCTAGCTCTATAAAGCATACAGCTTTATGACTTACGGTAGCTAGTTTTATTTTAAGCTCCTGAAAATTGTTATGACACAATCGAGCAGGCAGGCCCCGACCCTTGAATGCGTTTCTGTGCGGGTCATGTCTACTTTTCATATAAAACCTATTAAGCCTCGTGTAACGTCAATAAATTCCTCTCAGTATCTAGGCTCCTACATACCACATTACACACATACATTTCGTCTCATATCTTGATGACATCATTGCTCTTTCCGTCGCGTAATTTGCGTATGAAAAGATTTTAGTCTGTCTGTACATTGACTATCTCGTCTCGAAAAAATAAAGATCAAAAGGTACATAAAACAGCAAGTTTTTTCGTGTGCTAAGTATTGTTTGATTATAATCTCAAGTATTTGTAGAATCAAAAAGTTGTAAAATAAATTTGTAACTCAACAGTGTTAGGTTAAAGAATTCAAAATTTATGCAAAACTTAAACCGGAACATAACAGTCTCTTATCACTCGAATTTGCTTTTGAAATTCACGTGTTAAGAGAGCAGGTTTCTAGATATGAAAATCTATACTAGTATAATCAATGTAAAATTTGTACGATTGCATGTTGAATATAATCACACATACCGAAACATAAACCGATTTAAAAATTATCTCACCAACAATTAGAAGGATGGATACAGACTAGATTTTGTTCCAGAAAAAGATAAAATACGAGTTATAAGCTTACATAATCGAATGTAAAAGCATCTTTAATTCAAACTATTTTATTTTATGATTAAGGTCAAACATGCTAAAGAAAAGCACATACAAACAACATATATAGCTATATACAACTAATAATTCAGTAGCAAATAGTTATGTTCTATTTGTATAGCGACCTCCCCTGCGTTGGTACGATCGAGGCACTTCTGATAAAAATCCTGACCTTGTAGTCTTTGTGATGATGAATGAGAGTAGCGTTATTTATAACATTCAATTGGGGTTTATTGGTACGACGTAAGGACGGACCGGGGATCGTAATGGAATCATTTTTAAGAATGTCACTGTATTTGCTCACACGCACACCGTTCAAATTAGTAATATTTCGTTATCAGGAATCTCTACCAAATGTAATTATCTAATTAGTTTTCGTTTAATTTGTTAAATCTAATTCAAAATAAACCGTACGTTTTTTAGTGTTCAGGTTAGTGGTTTAGTGTCGCTGGATGATTTCGAGGTCCGAATTGTCAGGAATACAAGATATTTCGCGACAAATATCTCGTTAAAAAATGAATATACTCAAACAAAAATATTATTCATTAAAATAGACTTTAACGAGGTACTTTTGAATCGTCATCTTTTCTAAACTACCACCGAACGTTTCGGAATGCTATTTCTACGAGGAAGAATCCGGCAAGAAACCTCCGTAGGTAGTTGCTTTTTTCAAAATAATTCCAATAATTAAATTTCCATGACAATTTGTTAATAAAATATAGTTTTCTAGTTATACTGTATTAACCAAAATTTTCTATAAATTTAAGTTATATAATTAAATTTTTAGGTGACGTTTAATACGATGGAGACGACTAAGTCCATATAACTTATTGATACAACAAACAAATAGATGTAGAAAATATATTTTACGAAATAGCCAAGCGTTAATATAATGTACTTAATATAATAATGTATAAAACAGTTATTTCAATGCCTAAAATGGCGCCTGTAAGTGGAATGTTTAGGTACTTAATATTGAACTTATGGGGGAGCACTTTACCGCTCGCAGCTGGACTGTAATGTCGTTATACTCAAGTAAACTGCTTTAAGAGAAAAAGCCTTCAATGCCTTCATTTTTATACTTTCAGTGCAGATTTCGTTATTTTTATGTTCATATAGAAACACTATATGTAACAGGGAGTAAATAACTAGCACTACATTCAGATAATGTAAACTGACTGAGGTTTTATTAAATTTTATATGAAAACCCTTCAGTTATAAAACAAATCTAATCTTTACTGCACTCCATATTTGACAGTAAAGGTAAAAAAAAAATCCATATTTGATCCTAAATTCTATTAAACTTACTAAAATTTTGGATCAAATATTGATTCTGCACAATAGTGACAATTATGCTTTTACACCTAAGAGGCGGAATTTTGAAAGGATTTGAATTTTTATAGTATAAACCAGAGGCAGCAGGTGTAGTCAAGTATTGCACCAGACCTCAGCCACTAAAGAAATTATAGCCACAAAATCCAAATCCTTTGCTTGAACAAGATGCAATGTTTTTACTGCTGATCTACGAAGGTAAATCATCAAGTTCAAGGTTTATCAAACTTCTCTGATTTTATAAATAGTGTAAAAGATAAGTTTTATCATACATATTTGTACGCATGTAAAAATATTGTATGAAATAGAAGATGTACACATACATACATGAAAGTGTTAAACATACCTATAAGTGTTATGTTAGTGTGTGTTGCTTTACATTAAAGTGTTAAATGAATAGATTTAAGTGGGTAGATAGAATGAATTTATACAAAGTGTCTCAAAAGAAAGTTTATATTTTGTGGATGAATAAAAAAAAGTAAGCGCTGTATTGAAAAAATGTTTATTAATTATTAAAGTGCATAACATGGGAATTTATTTCTTAAAAATAATATCGTCCAAATGCAGTCCATCGCGTTCGCGGCATTTAATCGAGCAGTAAAATTATTTATGATAGCTCGGCAGATAGACACAGTGATAGCTGCCATTTTGTGCCGGATATTTTCTTTCAAATACACTGGAGAAGTTGGTTTACTGGCATACACTTTAGATTTGAGATACCCCCACAAGAAAAAGTCCAATTTTCTCGAGAAAATTTCATGAATTCGAGGTAAAAGACATAATGGACGTGTGTGATGTAGCTCCGTCTTGCTGGAACCATGTTCTCTGGTTATAGCCAGGAAAGTTTTGCAGTGCAGGCACCAAAAACTCGTCAATCATCTTTACATAGCGCTCTGAACATAAATTGGCCTCCACGCAGCCCTGATTTAACCCCCATGGACTTTTTCGTGTGGGGGTATCTCAAATCTAAAGTGTATGCCAACAAACCAACTTCTCCAGTGCATTTAAAAGAAAATATCCGGCACAAAATGGCAGCCATCACTGTGTCTACCTGCCGAGCTATCATAAAAATTTTTACTGCTCGATAAAAAGAGTGCCGCGAACGGGATGGACTGCATTTGGACGATATTATTTTAAGAAATAAATGCCCATGTTATGCACTTTAATAATTAATAAACATTTTTTCAATACACCGCTTACTTTTTTTTTTATTCATCCACAAAATATAAATTTTCTTTTGAGACACCTTGTATAAAAATGGCAGACGTTTAAAAGTGAACGGAAAAGCTTTTAGTATAAACCACTCAGGCTTTTATGTCAGAGTGTAAAACACTGTAATCATATTTGCATTTTCCACTTTCTCGCGGTTTCGTGTACTGCATGCCAAGAGTACCTACTCCGGCTCTTGCTCATGGCTGAACTCTTTTCGTTATTAATTTATTTAAAAAATTACTCTATATTTTGTAATTTTCTTCAGTCAGTTACTTCATTTTAGTATTAATCGACTTAGGTTAAAATCACACTTGTCAGCATCGCTCAGCATGTTATTGTAAAGGAATTCGGTATTAAGTATGAAGATGCTTATAGCAATTTTCCATACGTAACATACTGATCGATGCTGATAAGTGTGTAAAAATCAACATTAATTGTTGATATTTTCTAGTGAAAATTTCACCATAATATTCATGATTTCGTCAGATAACATAAAAGTTAAATAGCGTATGTAAAAGATGAGCTGTGACGTATTGATACACACAAAAGATATAATAATCTCGTAAAAAAATAACATACTATTGTATATTACAGTGACATGCAGTTATTGCAGCAGGATTGCCACGAGTCATACAATTCATGTCTGGTAATCACACGTCATAATTAGATGATGAATTTGATGATAATGTATGGCTTTGCATCTAATTCTAGATGATTTGTAACAGTAAAGAGCTCCGCTCGTGTGAAGTGAGATGATTCTTTTTACCCGACATAGCCGAAACGAAGAGTTATGATTTCATTGGTCTATGTATGTTTTTGGCAAATGTAAGCTACTAGGATCTGATCCCCTTAAGCCCCTTATCTCCCCTTACTACTGTATCAGACCAACGAGTAACAACTAACTGGAATACAAAATGCCGTTTGTCTTTTAAACTTACACATATTCAAGCAAAAAACCTTGGTGTGCAGTAAATAGGTGCCTACGATAATATTATTCACAGGCTCGAAACGGTTCAATAGTACCATAGCCGAATGTCGCCGGTTGTCTCTGGTTTTACAAAAAAAACGAAAATTTTTATATATATGGAACTATTGAAAATCCGATATTCTGAGTCACATTCCGTAGACTAACTAAGCCCCACGGATCGTAACCACTTTATTTTATATACGACAATTTTTGTACATGAAAAGGATTTCAATATAGACTGAAAAAAATATATTTACATAATCTTTACGCTCACGCGACAAAAAATCCTAAGATTATTTTACAATATAACCAATCATTTGAATTTTGGATTACATAACCAGGAGCCCTACTCTGAAATGCCGCCTCCAAAACTTCGGGCCGACCGAAAAACCGACCGAACATAAAATCAACGGTAACTCTGCTTTCGAAATCAAATCAATGTGTCGGTGTCTTCGGAGTGAGGCTTTTGATGCACTATATATCAAACAAAGTTCGATCGGAATGAATGTATCTGCGAACCAGACTGACCCGACCGAAAAACTATCGTAGTTGGAAACATACGAACATTCGGCCTATACTTCGTTTTTTAGAGTAGACGCCCTTGTTTATAGGTAGTCGCGTGTCAGTAGCCATTAAAATATATATAAGCTAGGAACTATTACGTGTAAAACTTTTACATTTCCATTTTATCCGACTGTTCGCTCTGTTTTACTTTTCAGCCGTCGCAACACATTAACATAACACCTCTCTTTCGGATTTAACAAATTACTCCGGACCAACGATTAGTGTATAGCTTCGTTTTATTAAACTCTTAATTCTGTTTACTTTGTTTGAAAAAAAGACTTGGTAAAATAAAAATAAGAACGACAAACAGTGACGTCACAAGATCCATAGAGCTTATGGGTATTTTAAGGGCTTTATTGAAGAACATAAGACGGCACAAGACTACTGTGGGCTACAATACCACTAAGGAGGTTTTAACATTATTTTGAGGGTTCCGAACCCAAAGGGTGAAAAACGGGACCCTATGACTAAGCCTCCGCTGTCCGTCTGTTTGTCAGCTACAGTATCTCATGAACCTTAAAACTAGACTAGAATGTCTATTTATGTTGCCGCTATAACAAAAAAAAACTTTTTAGTCTGTTCTTGTTTCTTTTGCGAAATTACCTAAAAAGTACATATTGTTTTATATTGTACGATTGTACGGAACCCTTCATGTGCGAGTCCGACTCACGCTTGCCTGGTTTTTTTAATTTTATTAATTAGTGACAAGACATTAACTGATGAAGTCAACTGTATCTTACAAGCAGCGTACGTGATCAAACACACGGCACTAGATGACGATCACAAACAACATCAACAACAGAATCTTTAAAAAAACATGGCTTAGGAGATTTATTGCACAGATTTCGTGATTATTTTAACGGAAAAAATAAAAACGGTATTGGACTTGTATTTTCCTTTTTTGATTCATAAAAAATATAATATTTTACATTTAACTGTGTAAAAGTCTTATTAACTTTTACTAGCTCATAATTAAAAGACTAATCAAAAATAAATTATTTAAAACCAATTTGGACAGTACCTTAGCTTACCGAGAGAAAACTCACCCATCTCGAGCGAGACAAATCACCTACGTATTTTTAACGTAACATAATGGAATCCTTGACGTTTTTATTGATGTAAAAGTACACTCGTAAACTGTGACGTCAGAGCGTACTAAGCGAGTGAGAGTGCAATAAATAATGTAAATCCCGGTTAATGCGACATGTGACGTCTGATTAGTTACAAGTGTTACATGCGTACATACTAACCACGTGTACATACATACGTGTGTGAATGTGCGTACCTTATCAACACTTTAACCAAAGACTACTAAGAAAACATCAAGAAAAGTCACTTAGTAAAAACATGTCGACAAAAAAACTAGTCGACGTCACACTGCACAAACGAATTCAAGTTATACATACATAAAACACACATACATAAACTCACGCCATAGTCCCTCGAGAGGGGTCGGCAGAGGTACTTGCCACACACCACTTTTCGCAAGTTTATGTTGAGTCCCAATTTGACAGATTGCGAATCTGTCGCCACTATCCGGGGACATTGAGAAACATGGTAGCTACAACTTACGGCAATCCAAGACTCGAACCCTCGACCTGTCGGGTCGGGTCGGACGCTTATATACGCATATACGCAAAGCACTTAACAAACTGAGCTACCAGGTCCCCCAAGTTATAAAAATTTAATAATTTTAAAAAATAAATAAATAAAACATCGCTAAATACAAGTAAATAATTAAAATATATACTTTTAAAAACTAATCACACATTAGCTAAAAATGTACATTTATCTTATCAACGTGTATCGCTTAACATATTGTTGACAGAGTCCGCTTGTTATACAACTACCGTTCTTTGCTAAGCTTACATACATAATCTCAAAATACTTAAAATAAAGCAAAACATCTGAAAGATTATCATGTATATTTGCCTGTTGCTAGTCCAGGTAGGAACTATCAATGTAAGTTAGGTAATTTATATGTCTACTAGCTTTCGTTCGCGACCTTTTCCATACTATAATCCGCAGGACTTGGTTTTGAAGGTTCCGTACCCAAAGGTTTAAAAACGGAACCCTATTACTAAGCCTCCGCTGTCCGTCCGTCTATTAGCAGGCCGTATCTCATAAACCATAATAACTTGTCTCGAAATTTTCAGAGAATGTCTCCCATGTGGTCGCTATAACAACAAATACTATAAATATACATTAATTAATTAAAATTTTAAGGGGGCACCTGAGAAACGTATACATTACAGAAACGTGATTTCATCGATTTTTTGTTTGTTCTTGTTTCTTTTAAGAAATTATCTTAAAAGTTTATATTGTTTAATCTTGTACGATGATAAGGAACCATTCATGTGCGAGTCCGACTCACACTTGACCGGTTTTTATTGGTTTCCTTCCGTGTGCAGTTTCATCTTAATCCGCGAAACAGTTTACGCGTTAATAGGTATGTCAAAGATATCCAAACATCAGCATTTTTTAACAACCAAAATGTTAGTGTCGATGTTTTAACAAAATGATTTTGTAATACATAGTCATAAGTATTGTCACACAGTAAAAACTTTTCTTTTAGAATGCTGGCCACAATTTTTTTTATTGAATTCGAATTTCGAATTGTTCATGAAAATAAAAATGTATACTTTTTAGAATTTTACTCATTTTTAAATATGGAATGGACGCTTAAAGAAGACCGTGTTGCAGTTATTGCGTTGCATCGTTGCGGTTACGCGCCAATTCAAATTTTTGACATACTGAAAAATTTGAATATTACCAAAAGATTCGTTTATCGTACCATCAAACGATACACTGAAGACTCTAGTGTAGATGACAGGTCATGAAGTGGTCGCCCTCGGTCTGTTAGGACTCCAGCAGTGATAAAAGCTGTGAAGGCGCGAATTCAAAGAAATCCCAAACGTAAGCAGAAACTGGCCCTTCAGATGGGGTTAAGCAGAACCACGGTGAAAAGGGTGTTAAATGAAGACTTAGGGCGTCGGGCATATCGAAGAAAAACTGGACATCGTTTGAATGCTCGTCTCATGGACCTGAGAATGCGGAGATGCCGCGCTTTGTTGAAGCGGTACGCGGGAAAAAAATATCGGGAAATTCATTTTTCGGATGAATTTTTTTTCCGTAGAAGAGAGGCTACAACAAAAAAAAGGATAAGGTGTACGCACACAGTAGTGAAGAAGCGAGCAACCGTATTCCGCGTGTCCAACGAGGTCATTTTCCATCCTCGCTCATGGTATAGTTGGGAGTTTCTTATTGGGGCTTAACAGAGGTACATTTCTGTAAGAAAGGTGTAAAAACGAATGCAGTTGTGTATCAAAATACAGTCCTGACGAACCTTGTGGAACCTGTTTCTCATACCATGTTCAATAACAGGCACTGGGTATTCCAACAAGATTCGGCGCCAGCTCATAGAGCGAAGATCACACAAGACTGGCTGGCGCCGCGTGAAATCGACTTCATCCGGCACGAAGACTGGCCCTCCTCCTGTCCAGATTTGAATCCGTTAGATTACAAGATATGGCAACACTTGGAGGAAAAGGCGTGCTCAAAGCCTCATCCCAATTTGGAGTCACTCAAGACATCCTTGATTAAGGCAGCCGCCGATATTGACATGGACCTCGTTCGTGCTGCGATAGACGACTGGCCGCGCAGATTGAAGGCCTGTATTCAAAATCACGGAGGTAATTTTGAATAAACTTTAGTGTCATAAGAATCAATGTTTTGTTAAGTTCATTTTGGTATATAAATGGTTACATAATGAATAAACTTGTTTCAATTATTTTATATTAAACATGTGACAGAATTTATGACCTGACTAGGTATATAAAACCAATGATTTAGTTTATTGACTGATGTAGATATAGTGATATTTTTCGCTTAGAAATACTAGGGTTTTTATGGATGCTATTTAAAAGGATTTTCTTTTTATAAAATTTTTATCTGCTTTTAATCTGTCGGAAAGTGGAAGACCAAGAATCCTTAACGGATCCATGTAGACCAATAGTGATGTGATGGATTATAGTCACAACTACAACTAGCGGATCCATTGTTTATGAACTCAGAAAACATATTTTAGGTGAACACCATTATTTTTAACATAAAACACCGCTCAATTTTGTACATTAAACTATTGTTCAATATATTTCAAAAGATCATCATTGTCAATCAACAATGAGTGTATGTATTTCTTAAATATTCTAGTGCTCACTTTGTTTTGTAAATGCATATTAACAATAGCAAGTAAATTACGATTTGTTAGCACCATAAGAATAGTTGGAAAAATGCAAGCTAATGCGAATCATTGTCTTTAATGATAGACTACGAGAACCAAATTAGTAGGTATTTTTCTCTTATGTTCCTTTGCTAAATATTCAAAAAATCTCCACCATTTTGTTCTTTCCGAAGACTGAAGCAAAAAAAAATGACAAAATTAATTAGCCAAAACCTCCCGCGGGTCGATTTTGACACAGGATCAAACAAAAAAAAAAACAAACAAACGTCAAATTAAGAGCAAAATCATAAATTACGTTATTACTACCTTTATGACAACAGATTGTCGCATCATTTGATGGGCGATCAAATCTGGACGGTTTATTTTTATGGGCTTGTTAACGATCAATTCGTGGTCATCAGATTATTGGATTAAAGAATATTTTCACCATGATCCTGCAAGTGAATCAGATCGACAGACACTACTCTACTTCTTGATTTGCCGCTTTAAATTGTATGAAATAGTTAGAAAACTTAAATGTTTCAACATGTAATTTCCAAAAACTATTGTAAATTTTTGAAAAAAGCAACTACGGAGGTTTCCTGCCGGCTTCTTCCCCGTAGATAGCATTCCGAACCGGTGGTAGATAAAAATAACGATTGGAAAGTGCTTATTTTAAATCTATTTAAATAAAAAAAACATTTTGAATTTGATTTGTTGGCGAAATACGATGAATGTGGAGGAAGCAAAGATGTACATTTTTATGTAAGGATCGTTACGTATGGGGATAATTAAATATGACCGTTGTCTCTATTTACCCCTTTAGGACGAAGGCGTGAGTTCATGTGTGTGTGCGCGTGTGAACTACGATTACTAGTATAGTAGTTATGATTGTTTGCCACCATCGTTGTAGGAACATACAAAAAAAGAATCACATTCATTTTACTTTTCAACCTTAGGTAGACAGCATATTATGTGAACAACTTTCCAAGTCGATTGATTACAGAAGTCTTATGACTTAACTTGTTCATTAAAATCTAACTATACCACCTACCGACGACTAATTAAAAGTTCCTCCAATGAAACAAAACAAAAACGTTCATTCGGTTTGATTAATTAATAAAAAAAAAGGTATAAAAATCTCGACAAACATCATCTGGCAAGCTGCCAGGACCGCATCGGCATTACAATTTTCCAGATAAACGTTTTAAATACATTGCAATTAACCGTATGATTTGACGAATGTCCAATTCTGATCTATTTACGCATAGCGTGATCATTGTGAACAACAAATGTCGACATTTTTAACAAACTACACTAGGTATAACTTTATTTATTGGGATAAAAAGTTATAATTTAACACATCTTTTATTACGACCAAGCCAATAACAGAACGGTACCTACATTAACAAACCAACAATACAATAATAGAATAATCAAAATTTATTTCGCAGAATTTGCTTTTGAATCTTTTTATGTCGAAACTTCAAAAGAGGAGGTTTCTTTGTTATTAATTCTATCAACTATTCAGGAATAGACCTGATAGAAACGTGCCTATAAAATCTCCTATAATTGCAATACGATTCTGAAATTGTCACATCCACGTAGTCTTTGCATAAATAGCAAACGACGTAAAGCTGATAATCGTAAGCGAATAATCAAAGCAATAAGTAGCGCTTGCTGCACACTACAAGTCTAAACGGAAAATACTCCGTGAGATAACCGAGCTAAATTAAGCGCTTCCCGCTTCCCCTACCAACGAAATCCAATACAAACCAATCTCTATTGTTAATGGATTGACGTTTATTTATGAGTATTTCGCTATATCAAATGGAAAAAGGAATCTTGATTGATCTATACTTTGGATTGTTTTATTTTCTAAGCGATCCGATTTTTATTACAACGGATTTGAAAACAATCACATTTCCTTCACATGTTCCTGCTCTTGTCTAAGCATTTTTAAGTGTTTTTAGTTTTCTAAGATCCCCCAAAGTTAAGGCTTCCCATTTTATACTTATAGCGAAATGAAGGAAAAAAAATATGGAATAACTAAGTGTCAAGTTTTCAACAGTTGAAACGCACACGTATTTCGCCGCCTTACAAATGAACTCGATCGAGTTTAGATGTAAGGATAAGTAGGTTAACAAATTCAGTTACGAACCCGCCCTATCAAAGGAAACCTATTTACATAGAAACGGCTCCGTTGAACTAAACGTAAAGCTAGAAACACATTACTGTGTTTTGTCACAAAATGGAGACCGTAACGGAAATTCAAATTTAAATTATATATTTGTTAGGCTTTAGTCATTATGTACATAGGTCCTAATATAAGTTATTGTTCCTAAAACCTGCCACAAAGGGCTTACAAAATTACAGAGAAATGTTCAATTAAATGTCAAAAACTAATAATAAATAAAACCAATGTCAAAAATTTAAAGAAATACAATATTAGGTTACAAAAAATAAAATAAAAACTTAAAAGCTAAAGCTTAAGTAAAGCTACATACATTGCGGACTTTAGCAACGCACACATAGACATCATCCACGAGTCATTCACGGAATTTTGGATTGAGAAGGATTGGGAAGGGAGTATGCGCATTGCGAATGATGCAGAACGCACCACTAGGATTGCCGGGCTAAAGCTTTCAGTAGTCGTCTAATCGTAATTACTAATTGTAAGCTTCGCACGGATATTATGCATGTATTATTTACATATAAACCTTCCTTTTGAATCATTATCGCCGCTAAAAACCGCATCAAAATCCGTTGCGTAGTTTTAAAGACCTAAACTTAGGAACAGACAGCGGGAAGCGACTTTGTTTTTTTTTGTGATTGAATGTACACTATCATTGTACCACCCTGCTTTCTATTTCTGCCGCAAAACAGTTCGCTGTGTTTCGGTTCGAAGGATTAAAGAGTCAGTGTAGTTATCGGCACGAGAGGTATAACATATTTTCCACTACATGGGCAACGCATTGGTGGTGCTCCTGGCATCCCAGACATCAAAGGCATCGTCGTGTATATAATAGGCGGCAGTATCACTTTCCATCAGGTGTACCATCTGTTTGTTTTCACAAGATTTATTGGACTACAAGAAATTTCTTGCCAATTCAAAAAGATTTTGACATTCAATCATTTGGTCCTCCGTGTTCAAGCCGTGCGGGTTCAGTTAACTTAAGAGAATTTTTGTTATTTAGTGAACGGTATATTTTCTGATATATGAAAAGTATACAGGTATATTTATTAACCAATGCATATTGATAGAAAGTCCTTGCACCATTAAGCAGCAGGCTTGCAAAGGTCAACCGCCAGCCTACGCGCAATATATGTATCATAATACGCGGTCACGTATGTCTTAATCATTCATAATTGCATTCTATTTCTAAATATTATTGCACTTTATATGTAACTGCGGTTAAGTGACATTTTTATATATATACCTGTGTTCAGTTCAATAAAGGTCACTATGATTTATTTTGTAGAGAATAAAGTGATGCGTAAAAGGGAATGTAATTCTAACCAACAAAAAAATAAGAGCTTTCATAATGTGTTAGTTGTGAGTTATATTTTTTGTTAAATGTTTGTGCAGTTGGTTTTGTAATTATAAATAAAATAAATACTTACCAACTTTATAAAAACATAATAAAGCAAGATTTACCAGTTTTTTATTTTGGAAAATATTTCCTGAGATTCTCTAGCAATTCATTTCAGTTTCACCAGCTGATCATCCACTGTTATCTCAATTAACCGCACGGTTCACGTGACAGATGAATACGGGATGCTGACCGATCGATCGATCGTAAATCTCTAATCTTTGATCTCAATTGCGCATGAGTTGCCTTGCCCGGCGCCTTATGTCTCGGCATGAGTTTTAGAAACACCGAATTCTTGTTCTGGATTTAGAAATCTTTACATTATGTTAAATTATTAATGGTTTGTTTACACAGAGATATTGATACGTAATATAATAAATATATATAAAACACAATGCCAAATATTAAAGTTAGAAAAATCATTAGAAATTTTAATTATCTTTACCCATAATGGAGTGTAATTAATAAAAATAAGAAACGATATATGTTATTTCTTTAATTTCTTTAAATTTTTATGTATTTATTTTATGTACAATTCGCTTCCTAACAATTAGATATTAATCATTGAAGTTTGTCATTTAATTACTTGTTATCTCTTTGTTTGCTGGTTTTAAATGAATAAATAAAATGTTAACAAATATACGTTTGATAAAATATCGAGGCTTCCTTTTAAAGTACGAGTAAATAAGGGAATTCAGTACTGGGTTGCGTACACACTTTAAAGATCTTAAAACTACTGACTCGCCCTTAGTGAGTACGCAATTTAGCAAGCGTCAGACTTCAGCCAGAAAATTTCTCGCTTAAAGAACATCCAAAACTTTTATTTAGGAGAAAAATCTTTTTCCCTCAGACGAGGAAAACCGAGGAGCATCGAGTGAGCTAGGGCGCTTTCAGGCTTGACTATTGTAGGTCACGAGACGTGTGACGTGAGTGACCTACATTACATTACACTACGTGAAGTAACGATGTGGAAGGGCCCTCAGGGACGGCACGCACAAACGACGAGAGTGAAAAATTCATTTCCATGGAAAAAAAATTAAAATCTTTTAGTGTGAGAGTATCGCATTGTGTATGTGCGAGTATTTTTGTGTGTGTAGTAAAGTGTGTTTGAAGATGTATGCTATATATATATGCATATTTTACAATAATGTTGACTATTTAAGGACACATATTTTATGTCAGAATCAGAGGCTTAATGCTCTCAAAATATGATACAGGCTATTGGATTGTTTCATTAGATAAAAGAGCCAAATTATATATGAAGACAGCTTTATATCACATTTAATTAAAATGTATTGGGACAGGGAAATTAATATACATTGAAAAAGCATGTAAAAGTAAAAAGGCGGTATCTATCGGTGTAAGTTAACCTTAACCGAGAGAAAATTGAATAGACGTAAATAACTAAAGATATGCTAAGAGAGTTACATACATAATACAAGTATATAAATAGAGCTGAAGTGTCTTTTATCTCATTTTTTAATCACTGTCTTTTATTGTAGATTCAGGCTTCATAAAGACTATTTGAAACAAAATTATTAAAATAACAACAGACATTTTAAATTAAATATTTTACGCTACATTTTCTAAAAGTTTCACAAAGAAATTTCTTTCTCCATCTTAATTGTTACAAGGGAATACAAAACTGAAAATTATTTCATAAAGGCGTTTCACAATGCGAACAGAATAACTAACTAACCTAGTACTTATTAATTAGTTGTATTCTGTGCTTATCTTTCGACCCTTTTAATACTGTAGAAGCACTAGGCGAGAAACGTATTTAAGGGGAGATTATTTCAAAGTAACGTAAGCTTAAATTTTCATTTAAACATTTATCATGAATTAAAATAAATTAATTGGCTCGGTACACGATGTTTAGAATACATCATCTATATTGATAATTAGGTCTTTTTTAATGTTTTATTAGACATACGTTAACTTTTTTTCCAAATTTAAAATAAAAAGCGGTTTCGCTCATATTCAACGAAAAATCAGAGAAATCAACCATTTTATTATCTTTATTTTTATACCTAACAATAAATAACTTTTACAATACCAGTGGTTGTGAAGTCCACTTAAAGCACTTTAAATAAACACTCGGTCCGTGACTTTCGCGACCTATTTCCAGATGCAAGAAGCTCAGAGAAATACCTTTTGTAAAAGCTTCAAAGAGGAATCCTTCTAAAAGAGGGAAAATAAAGTCTCTAGATTCTTGAGGCTTTTTAAAACGGTCACAGGCGAAGAGTTTTCTCTTGTTCAACGACGAGAGCTCGAATAATATTAAATACAGAAATGTCAAGTCAAATTTACGTTTGAAAAGTGAATCAAGGGAGATGTCAATCCCGTATTTCTATTCGCCTTCGAGAGGGAGAGGTATTTAACGACTTTAAATAAGTTAATCAAGAGAGATGTCAGTCCCGCAGTCTCTATTTATCGTCGACTAGTTAAAATAAATGAAAGTCTTATAAAGACATTCCCTGTATTTGATTAAAACATTCCCTGTATATTATAATAATAACCACATCACGACACGCACATTGACTCAGCCCTGCAGTAAGTATCGTAAGAACTAGTGTCACAGGAACTAAGCAACGATATGGTATATACTACATAGATAAGAATACAACATCCAAGACCGGTAAGCGAAACAATGCATCTTGCAAAAAATAACACAGTCCCACCCCCGCCGGGATTCGAACCCGGAACCTATAGCGTAGCAGTCGGCTGTATACACCACTGCGCCACCGAGGTCGTCAAAAGAAAAGAGGAGGTTATACACTCGGCGTCAAAAATATCGCCCCTTTGCAAAAAAATTTTTCAACCAACTTTATTTCACTTTAATCTTGGGTCAAGTATTGACTTAAAGGTATCATTTGAAAGGTAATTTAATGGTTTTTATGGTTATAAAGAAAAAAATAAAGATTTCCTCATTTGTCAAAAAATATTGAAAAGACATTGTAAACAGTAAAAAAAAAACATTTATTTCATCATACAAAACAATAACAAAAAAAAAATACAAAAAATTACAAATTAAAACAAAACTAATTTAAAACCTAGTGTTCCCCCCCTTGCCCTTTTTACCGCCTCTAAACGGTCTTTCATCGATCGCACCAACTTTACAACCGATTCCTGCGGAATTCTGTCCCATTCCTCGATGACGGCATCTTCAAGTTCCTGCAGTGTGGTAGGGGCGACATCTCGTGACCGAACTTGTCTTTTTACCTCGTCCCAAAGATGCTCTATGGGGTTTAAGTCAGGACTTCTGGCTGGCCACGACAAAATAGGGATCCCAACCTTATCCAGATATTCTCGCACAATTAAAGCTGTGTGGGATCGCGCGTTGTCATGCATTAACTTGAAGCCAGTGCCGACAAAACCCACATATGGGACCACATGCTGCTCCAGTATTTCATTAATGTAGCGACCAGCAGTCAGAGACCCCTGGCCGTGAGTCCCTCTGGTCGATGAAACGCAGACAAGGTCGGTCTTGCCATCTATAGAGATGCCTCCCCAGAACATGCACGAGCCACCTCCGTAACCCACTGTTTCTTCAATGCAGACCTGAGCGAATCGTTCGCCCGACCTCCTATACACCCTTGCACGCCTGTCGTTGCAATAAAGGCAGACTCTTGTCTCGTCGGTGAAGAGAACCTGCCTCCATTGCTCAAACGTCCAATCGACGTGATCTCGGGCAAATTGTAAGCGGTCTCTACGATGTGCGGCAGTCAACTTAGGGCCAGTAGCAGCCCCGTGAGCCCTAATTTCTTTCTCCCGCAGTCTCCTTCTAATCGTAGAGACGCTAACTGAAGTCCTGCGAGCTTCTCGAAGACGTTGTTGCACCTCGACAGCGCTAGAGAAGCGACTGCGCAGGGACGACGTCACAATGAAGCGGTCATCCCGCTCAGATGTGCAGCGTCCCCGACCAGCTCCACGTCTTCTAACGAAGGCTCCAGTCTCCTGGAACCGCTGGAACACTCGTTGGACAGCATGGCGGCTCAAATTCAATTATCGAGCGACATCACACTGTCGAACTCCTGCTTGCAGTAAAGCAACAACTTGAGCAGATTCAGCCGCGGTGGTCTCCATGTTTGAGGGTTGATTTCTTGCTTGAGCTCCTGAGGTGTGTAGTCTTCAAAGTCTGGATAGCGAATGACTGACATTTTACCCTGTCCAGGCATTTTATAGCTCTGGAACTGAGCTCAAGTTGCGACCCTTGAAACGAGTGTTTTGGTACATTTTCTTACAACTTCTTCGACATGGAAATTATGACGTTTAATTTAAAAAAAAAACATTTTAATTGAAGGGATATTAAACAAGCTTTAATTTGACACCATGATCTATTAGCCAGAGTTCTTATTATAAAAGTTAGATGAGCTTGATACTGAATTTCAGCGAGGGGCGATATTTTTGACGCCGAGTGTATATCCGACTATCACAATATTACACTAGAAATCGGAACTTTGTGTTCGATACAAAGTTTTCCTGCACCAGGAATCGAAACCGGGTTTAGTTAAACCCGTAGTCAGGCCAAAATTGGAAAATTAAAGAATAGGCACAATTAAACAATAAGATCGAGACTAAAAAAGTTTTAATTTTTAAATAATTAAGACAACTTTTCTACTGGATATGCCTTTATTTAGGTACAACATACAAGAGATCAGGTCACGACCCACTTTCGAGTGCATGAAAGTTGAATTAAGTCTTCAACCTGCATGAAAGGTAAAGGCCTAGACAACCAAGGATTACAGTTTATAATGAACCCTATTGTTTAACACATAAGGACTACGTTTAGTTCGTGTACATTAAAGTTAGCACTAAGGGTATCCGTTTGAGGACTTTGGGGTTAATTAAACAATTTGTTACACCTCGAGTAAGCGGTGAAGTAGGAAAAGCATTAGCTTTATTAAAAATTGAGCTCCTAACGTTTAGTATACAATTTGTTTTTAAAGTTCTCATGGTTCACAATAAAAGTTCAGTATAAATTTTGAAATAATTTCGATTAGTCCAAGAAAATATTGTAAGGGGTAAAGTTCCTACTAAAATATTCGTGATGATTTCCAAAACTACTAAAAAAAAACCCTAAAACTTACATAGAACTGCAAGAAATAATTTTAACTTTGTACTTTATATGTTGCTACGTACATATTTATATCGAATTCATGGTTTAGCAGCAGTAGCTTATGTTTTTGCAATGCCCCTTGTCCCTTAAAAACTTGATCTTTAAGGGGGAATGCGGGATTGCGACCTTATTGAGCAAGAACACTTTATTGGGTTTCCACAAACACACACAAATTTATTTATCATCCCGTTTAATGTTTAAGGGATCAAGATTCGATCAAATCGTTCATTCAATATTATCCAAAACGACGTTCACGAAGCAAGCAAAAGCAGGAAAACGTAAGAGTTATATACTCAATTCCGATAAAAGCCAATAAAACCTCTTTCTTATTTATTGCTGAATTTATTACGGTAACCATGGTAACGGAGATCAAACAAAAAACATACTAACACAGCTGAAAAAATCAGTAGGTAAACAACAGAATCAACTTCAGATATTCGTTATCAACACAGGATGCGTTTGATTTATTTGTTTAAAGAAAATGAATGCAAAACTTTTCTGAGCCAACCTCTACAGTGTGTGTGGTGACGTCATACATCAAAAATAGCACCACCAAGCAAGCAAGCACCGGCTCCAGTCGGAATGGCGGGTGATCTTTACCATACATCATAATATAACAAACATTCTTTATTCCGGCTCGATTCTGGCGAATGTGGGGAACCTGGTCTTTTGAGCATTCGTTTGATATGTTTACGTTTAGTTGTCAGTCGTTACTGGCGATTCGTTTTCTTTTGAGCTGAGCTAAGCTTGGACAAAATACGAATGATAGATAATAACGTAGCCTATGGACACTTGGAAAACCAGACGTAAAATGCGTAGCCGACCCAAGAGCTTTCTTATTGCGTTAGGGGTGCGGTACGTCATGGTGCGAATCGACAAAGTACGAAAAAGATATTCACCGCTTCATACCGTGGTGCAAACCACTCTTGGTGCGAAAAGGCGAAGATCCCGCTAAACAGACTTCGATACAAAACCTATCCAATCCAAAAGCGAAAATTCTTTTTGTCCTCAACCATTCGCCATATGCTCTAAAGGCGGTCACGTGTATGAACAAATATTATTTTGTTTGGCTCTGACTAGAAAAAAAAAACATATCTGACTTAAGGCAAATTCAATGACCATCACAGAAAAAGGATAGGTTTACCGATAAACAAATAAGATGATAGGGTGAAGCTGAAAAGGTAGATTTGCCTTGCTGTAAAGAAAACAAACAAAAGATTTGCACGAATTGAAAACGGCCTTGCATCAACGCTGACGCCCACTCCCTGGTGTACAAACATAAACATAATCACCATAGTGCATGTAGGACAAGCTTTTAATAAAAGGTGACGATGCAGCGATGCATTCATGATCTCACCAAGCCTGTACCGTTTCGTTGAGACCTCAGAACGCGATTTACATGGAAAACGATTCGACATTGAATCGAAAATAAATCATGGATGCCATTTAACTCGCGAGCTTCAAATCGGTTGACGTGTAAGCTGAGGAATGATATGAGGAAGATATAAGATATTAAAAGAGACATGTACAGACAGCTACATTTTAAACATACCTACGAGTACTACTAGCTGTAAAATACTGAAGTCAAATTATAATTAATGGCTTAGTTTCAGACAGTGTAGTGAGTAGTGTATATATTTTACGGCATGCCTAGATTTCTTGCACGCATACATAAAAATCCATTTAACAAAGCCAAATTTAACAGAGGACAAAGGTCAAAGCGTTTCGGAACGGAAAAAATCGTCTAACAACATCGATTCTGGTTTTTATTGGTGCGTTCTGGTATAGGCTGGAGTGCGGCGACACGCGATGCGAAGAACCACTTTAGCTTTCCGACTTCATGTATCTATATATACAGCTCCTAATACTATACAGTGTATGCTATACAAAAATACACATTACCCCAAACCGTTTTAAAGAAAAAATGGAACGCAAGGATACATTATAAAACAAAGCGAGAGGCTTTTTCTAACTCGTTTCGAAGGCAGGAAGGAAAGGTTTGACAGTCCGGATGCCATGCTGAGTAAGGTGTCCGAGTATTGCAAAAGCGAAGCGGAACAGGAAACGTTTTCTCGTCTCTCTCGAATGCTCACAGAAATCGAACAAACAATACGTAATGAGGATTTTGTTCCAGCTTTTTACGATCGGCCCTTTTTAACCTTTGTATCGCGGTGAATTGAATTTCAATTGGGATTGTAATTGAATGAACGTTATTCATTTTAATGGTTCCAAAAGTTCATTATTTCTCTTTGTCGTTTAATGAAACGTGCAAAATTTCAGATTTGGGTCAAGCGTACATTGTGTTCATGCCCTCTTAAACTATTTCCATACACATACTGTACTTCTACAATACAAGTACTGCGGTTATTCAGTTTAATTACGAGCCCACTGAAACTGATAATGATATGTGACATTTTAAAACAGACCGCGCCGATCGTGCTGAGCTTATCAATAACAATCATCGATAAGTAAATATAAAACGCGATAAGATTGAACGACAAGAGCCTCGGCAGCGGCTTGGCGGGATTCCGTAACGGTCACATTGTTCCTAACTACCATACCCGTTGCCAGTTTCTAGATCAATACCCACCGGCTACTGGCGGCTGGCCAAACACTAAAACAGGCCCGCAGTTTATAAGCACGAACAAACAATCAACGTTATTTTTTACGCAACAACAACTGACGGCCGTGCGAGGCGATCACTCCTCGTGAACTTTCAGTGCGACGTAACCAGATGGAACCGGCCGTGCTGATAATGACAACGTTCCCAGTGTCACGGACAGACAAAGTTCTGTCACCGATGACATTGCCGTAGCGAGCGTAGACAATAACAAAAACAATACCGGACCGCGAGGTATCACGAAAAATTTAATGCTTATCACACTAGTATCACGTTTTGCACTTGATGTCTGCTCTTGTTGTAAATTACCTACTATTTATGTTAAACAAGTTGACCTAACCCGGTTTCATTCGGTTATCCTTAATTAAGGAAATGATCATTTTTCTTGACAAGCCTACTTAACAAGTATCAGAGCTACCAAAACATTTTCAGTGTTATACCGAGAGTTGAAAATTACAACGATCGGTTACTCCATAAATGAGGTATCAAGTAGAAAATATTTTGTCAAAACAAGATTAACGTAAATAATTCATTCAGGACTGACTGTCTTAAGGTCATAACTTGCAAATATTGAAGTCTGCAATGTTTCGCATTCCATTCTATTAGATGTAAACGTGCGCCAGAGGAAGTAAAATGTATGAAATTGACAGCATGACAGATGCAATGCAAATCTGTATGGTACTGATATACATACATACGTTTAACAGACCCGCGTAAATAACTTTAGACCTTCTTCCTGAGCATGAGAGATCTATTTAGGTTCTGGTAAAATGGATGTCAGGTTGAGTTCGCATAGTATGATTTTGTATCGAATCCTTTGGGAATAGAGCTTGAAATAGGTTGTTGGATGGAAGATGTTGAATCGGAGAGGTATAGGAGAACGAGACGGCTCCGGCAATTTGCCTATTGCCGAGTTCAATTATCGCCCCCCGCGCTCATTACTGAATTAGTGCGAGAACGACTTAAATTTAGTGACGCCCGCGCAAGAACTGGAAGGATGTTTTATGTAATGGATAGATCACTGTTCTCACGACCCTCCCTACATAAACAATATCCTGCAGTTTCATGTGTATGGCCATGTTTAATACAAAATGTACCAGAAACATAATCCGTATCGTAAGAGCAGATGAGTTGCAAAACAAAATAATTGCGTAACCTTAATGTATAGTCAATCAATTTTAATGACTAAATATTATATCATTCAAATCGAGCACTTCAGTAAAGTAGTAAAATCATGAAAGTGATTTGAAATGGAATTATAAAGTAAGTCCAGAGCGTCAATATTGAATGCGTTAACGAATATAAACATGATATCCATTTTACGATATTTGTACTTCAGATCTTGGTCTCTGGATACTGTAATGGGTTTTCAATGCCAAGTTTGAAATTAACGTTATTTAAAGCACGTGGCTTACTATATCCGCACAAAATATGTGAAATCGTAAATTGTTTACTTTTCTTTGTTCAAAAGAATTATGTTTAATGTTCATTACACCGATTTTGCATCACATATTTTGAAAAAACGCCTAGCATTATCTTGGGCAAACACAAAAACAAGCCATAACTTACCAGGCATAAAGTGCAGTAGGGCAGCCGTGATAGGGTACAGACTGGGGCTGTAGGTGATGTCCGGGCAGGCGTACCCGAGGACGGAGACCACCCTGTCGGCCACCGCCCTTCCCTTCCTGGTCAGGTGGTAGCCGAGGCAGTGGGTCGCCTCCACGAACGGCGGCAGCATGATCGGCTTGTCCGGCAGCTCCACTGTTCCGAATACCTAGAAACAGGATGGCGACGGTCAGAAGAGTTGAAATATTTTGGTTATAAGTTTTATTTGTCTGCATCGCAGTGGCGTGCCTAGAGTTTTCGTGCAGGGCAAGCCGAGAGATATACTTCATACTTCCGTTGTGGACTTGCTAGCGTGGACGAGCTCAGCAAAACACTCAGAAGTTTGCGAACATGTCAGCAAAACCACAATTTCGGTGGCTTTAAAAAAGTCGTTTGATTTGTTATTGAATGAACAAGAACTTATTTTAGTGAGATAGGGCAAGCCGGGCTTTTGGGCTTCTATGACGGTACCGCCACTGCTGCATCGTTACACCTTCAATTGTTTTTACTGTTTAGCAAGCGTTTTTTTCGATATGAAGAATAAACTCCTACTTTAGTACAACGCTAGAGTAAGCCCTGTCTTTTAAGCTTCAAAATTATGGAAAAAAAAATAGTTGTAGTCTATCCAACGATAGCTTAACGAAAGATGTTGAAGAAGATGATCGATCAGCAAAAGTGATTTAAAACGACATAGTTGAACCCAAGAAATGATTATCTCTTTAAATGTATGAAATGGTTTAAACTTTAAAGCGTACCTATTTTTTATGTGAACCGAAAATTTTCCTCCTATTTGATAATTCGTAGGAAGGTGATAATGATGTGAATTGATTGAATATCCACACATAAACATGTTATCCAATCTCCTCCGTACTGATATACAGAGGCGAGTCGTGATTATCCACTTTGAATGCAAGGACGTCTTCAATATTATTATGTCCTATGCAATCATATTTATTATTTTTACCGTGTTTCTTTACTTTTATCCATGTAAAGTTCTTAAAGAAAACATGTCGATTGAGTTTGGTATTCTGTAAAATACATTTGTTGTCATCTAAAAAGCCTATTCTATAGGTTATTAACTTTTATTTTATAGACAATATTATGTATTTGGCGAAAATATGGAACTGGTAAACTTATATTTGTTGCTTTATATAATTTTCCCAATTATAAATGTTGCTGCAAATTGTCTTTTATTTCTTTGTCTGAATCTTTTAAATATGAAGCCCCAGTATTTTCCATCTAGAAAGGATGTCACCCCTCTCTCGGACCCGTTTTAAAGTATTTTTGATTGTTTTAGATGCCATAGGAGCATATTCCTATACAACTCAGCAACAAATGCCAAGGTGTACCACTGTGATCACGACTTCGCTTGTGTTAAAAGTTGATCGACCTTAGACGTAACACAATCAATATTGGTTATGTGTTATGTAAATAAGGCAATGTGTGGTTTAGTTTCTTTCAATAAATTACTGCTTACCCACCGGAGAAACTATAAACGAATTAATACATAGTCAAATGCCTAGACTTGTTTTATTAATTTCTTTTTAGTATCTCAATTGAAATATAAGCTATCTTGACGTAATCCTTGCCTGATCTTAAATTAATAGTAAGGTTCCTCACTATTCTTATATAGAAATGCGGTGTTTAATATCTCTGCCAACCCGTCTAGAGGGAGTACGGCGTGAGTTTATTTGTATGATTATGTGTATGTATATTCTGATAACCAAACTATATTTTTAATATTCTGATTGTATTTTTTAGATTAGTATCTTAGGATAAACAGAAAATGAGACTAAAGTCCTTTAAACATTGTACCTAATATTCAATGTATAATTTAGATAAAGACTTGTTGTTGCAAGATATTTGTATTTTTTTTCAAATGTAACATATCATTAATATAAAATTGTTTAATCGACTTTGTAATTAAGTTATCTAGGCATGGAAAAATTACAAATAATAGAAAACGTTCAATGAAACAATTTAACATTGTTTTCATCTTATCCTAGTCAATCGTGAGTTTTATACAAAGATTTTATGGTTTTTCAATGGTTATATAAAGAGTTCATCGTACGATACCATTACTTATCGGATAAGGGACACGACAATTTCGACATGACTCTAACACGACGAAGCAAGAAGAACTCAAGGCATTACGCAACGAAGATCGTCGACCCGAATCCGTTCTATACGAAAAAAAAGCGATATTTAAAGAAAATTGTAAAGTAGATTAACCGGGTTTCGAACCGTTCCGAGACAGGTGTTTTTGTCGGTGACAAACACAGTGGGGATATATTTAGCGGGTTGTAGGTTTGCAATAATAATTAGGTACAAAGACACAGTAATAAAGCAGTAATGAAAGCCAACTACGATGTTCCATCATCCAGTACGTCAAAACAATAATAATATTTGCGAGATGGTGACTGAAATTCGAACGAAGCGTAGCCAATGTAACAATCTTGACTTGTGCTTGAATTAAATACATTTCATAGTGCGCAGAAGCTTCCCGTTTTATATTTTTATAACATAAAACAAAAAAGTTTTACATCCAATCTTCTATATTTCGGTAGAGCAAAATTTTGGACACTTTCTGCTGCATTCTATTACTTTTTTTTTGGCTTGCAACCAGAAATGACCTGTTTTAGCGTAGGAGATGATAAAAACATCGAAAATATAGCCCGTCTCTGTATCGTGGCACGCGTGTATTCAACGATAAATGACATTGAAGTGATACACACCAAGAAAGACAGAATTTGAATAAAACAATTGAACTTTGCGTGGGTGTAGTAAGTGGAATGTTATACAATAAGAACGTATTAACTGCGACGTTATGTTGTGTCGACCGACCGTGAAACAAAATCACTTATTATGAATGAATATTTAAATTTTCCTTCAAATGGATTGAAAGATGTAATAAATGTACAGTAATGGATAATGGATGTTTTTAAAGGAGATATAAATTCTTTAAATATTTCAACAATACCTAACTTTTTAAAGGACAAAAATAAAATAGTTTCAGCAGGCTATTTTTACTAAATGTGTTTAACATTATTTTTTCAAAGCGTATTATCTTCGATCACTCCAATTGTGTTAAAGTTCCGCTGTTGAGCATTTTGAATTAGGAAAGTGCTTAAAATAATAGAAAATGAGATCAATATTCAACGTCTAAACGTAGTATCGCGGTGGATTTGACACGGTGGTGATCGTTGGAACCACCTTCCAGATGTTCTTCCGCGTACTCTCTAATTCTAATTCTTGACTTGTTCAAAGAGAATCACAAAAGACTAAAGCTTCAAAAGATAGAGTTGTTACCTTAAAATTCTGAATGTATGGAGTCTTCCTTGGGTCTTTCAACAACACAGAGCCATCGTTTATGACATGAGATCACTACAGATACAGATCTGTTCCATACAATAAAAATCTAAAATCATGATTTATTTTAACAATAGCACCTAGAACGATCTTGCCTAAAACCTAGACAACTAAAATTTCAAATAAGTTCTCAATGTAAATAAAACGATCGACTTCAGAGTCGACAATTATAATCACAAAACGTTGAAAAAAAGTAAGATCAAATTCCACGTAACCGTATAAAAACATTAACGCATGAGGTGATAGTTATTTGTAAGAATTAATTATTCATGTTCATATTTCCACTTGTTCTCGGTAACTTGTAAGCTTGTGATTATAATTGTTGAGCAAAAGAAAAACCTATCGTCAATGATTAAGTTGCGTGTGTGCCACGCCCACAGCGCACGCGCAGCGAACGTCCTTCGCTCATTCAAGGCCGTCCACTTCGCAGAAGTGGCTGAGTCGATTCCGAGGATGTCGATGCAAAAAAAACACTAACCACTGCTGCTACTTTCTTTGCCTCTCAGCAAAATACAAACGTTAAAAACAATTTACAAAAACGAATAACGTAATATAAATATTCATGATAAAACAAAGCGAAAGGAGAAAGTTTTACAACTTAAAAGATGTCCTAGAGAATTAGAGTAACAAACGTTCGTATGTATTGAATTTACAATAAATACGATCGATCGAGTATCTAATGGCTATTATATATGTTGATGCACTTAAAACGTACTCGTATCGAGTGCAGGCGTACTCAGAGCAAAACAACCTGTTGGCCGGACCGAAGGCTCAGCAGAGAATGTCTTAACCGCACATTTGTAACTAGAAATGGACCAATACACACACATGTAAATACAAACAGACCATAGATACATTTTTGATTTTTATTTGAACTTAGCCTAATCCAGTTTGACTGGATCAAAGGCGAAATTTTACAAAGTAGCTAGATCGTAAAGTATTGGAGACACAATTGAATGTGCGTAGAAACTTTTTGGAGTCCAATCTCTATAATGTAATCAAATTTAATTCAAAGCATAGGAAACTATGTCCTCAGTAGAAGAGATGGCAACTTATTAATTCGAGTGTTGATTTAAATAGAGATTGCCAAACGGCGACAAAAAAAAAAACAAAGACGGCTGTAGTAGTGCTACATAGACATATTTAGTTTTTTTTTATGGCGCTACAGGTTCTAACAATGTACACCAGAGTACGTTCCACTGTTTAAAATATAAAACCAGTTTATATTACGACACAAGTGTAAGTGGTTACAAATAAAAACAGGCTTAGGAACGCTGACATTGATTTAAACCTTCGAAAATAAGTTATACTTAGCAATAAAAACATGAAAAAGCACTATTTAACCACAGTAAAATAATACTTAAAACGAGGATCATTTCATTTATTTTTTAATTACAAATTTATAATAGTCTAAAGCCCTAATTGCTACAAAAAGTTTATAAAAGATTGAACGGATAGAATATCAAACGGATAGAAAATCTTTGATCGTTGTAATCGATGTCACGAGATACAATTTAGCTACCACAGAGTCGACATTTTAAATGGCAAAGTTGTTAATTAGATTAAATGTAGTTTAGACAAAGCACATTGTGACGTCACGGACACGTGAGCGGAGGTGGGGACGTGAGACAATAGCGTTGCGGACACGACAATAGGCACGTGGGCGCTGATGTAAGGGCATCAGCAGACACTGTTGGGGCACGGGCACTGTGATTCGAAAAAGGAATAGAAAAACATTTTGTTTATAACAGTTTTTATGGATGAAGTCATCATTATCTGTAAACAGAGTTTAAGTTCAATAAAAAATAAGTGTTTTCTTTACTTTTAATCTGTTTGTCCTACTTTAAAGGAGCAACGGATTAACATTATTTGCATAGTGATTATTTTTACAGAGTGAGTGACAAGTACTATTTTTAAGCTAGAAAAATAACGGTGTTATAAAAGATTTTGTATTTTCAACGTAAGAAGGTTCGTTGAAAACATAATAACCTCTTGCTAATGACGTTTAAAACATTAGTAATGCTATGGTTTGGTGGATAATTGGTATTTCATTTGCATTCTGATTTTGCTGATATGACTTAAGGATTATATATACGAGTATTACACCGGGACAAAACGGCGAAGCCGTTTCATACATTCTGTCCCATCTTATTACACGTGTGCACGCTGTATTTGAAACGCTTTTATTAAAGTGTATGAAACGGCCTCACCATCCGTAATCCAAATTTTTTGCTTTATTTTTCTATATCTTGCCACGATATTCTATTACACTATTCTTCTCTACTTCTAGAGCCAGTCTCATGCTTGTGATCTCAGCTGGCAGTTAATCAGAAATTTTGCAAATCCTCTTAAATGGGAGGTGTGAAGACGTCCTTATCTGTTATAATTGGAGTCAAGTCAACCCCGTCTCGATCTTTAACCTGAGACAATCAGAGGCTAATTAGACCAAGTGCCGCTCCGTGGCAACCGTTGCTGTAAACGAAAAAGGTGACTTCCACGAGTTTTGATTACTTTTCTTCATGTCAGACACTATAAATTACGTCAGTGATCAGGTAACCTAAAACACCGCGTTTTTAAAAGCAATTCTTCCGAGTGGTTCCTTTTTTGAATTCCTTGTTATTTCAGACAAATCCTTTAATTTTTGCAAGATGGCCGCTCATTAGTATGAGCACTGATAGTTTCATTTCGAAGCAGCGTTTAAATTAAACGATTTGATTTATGCATTATGTTCAGAATCAAATACAATATTGCCATTGCGGCATTTTTAGCTCCGCTATAATCTATGAAAAAATAACAATTCTGAAAATGCTTAATAGACAAAACGGTAAAACTCAACGTTATATAAACAACATATATTTTAAACAATCTCAGTCAGACAGACGGACGCGAGGAGAAACAATAACGAGATATATGTATGAGAGATAGAGTGTATTATGTAAATGAACTTTAAGAAAATAACAAAATTTTATAATTTATTTCTGTACAGTAAACAGCTTGGCTAGCGTTCCAATAGAGAATTAGATTGATCTATTTTCAGAGTACAGTTCAACCAACTAAATCGTATTTAAAGTGGCGAAATATTGAACTATAATTTTTTTAACCTATTTCACACGACTTTCTATCGAAACTAGCGCTTCATGTTAGAATATAAGAACTATGCAGTATGTATATTTTGAAGATATTTATTATAGTATTGAAAGCAGAAACTGATAAGTTTCAAAATATAATATTGAATGAAATTAGGAAAATGCAGAACCACTTTCAATATTTTTATAAGATCGCAACTTTCATAAAAGGATTAGAAAATCAAATTAGAAAACTAGAATGGTGCATGGTAAAATCAGATTATTTCTATAGTTTGAATTTGTGCACATTTAAATGGTAAAAACAATTAAAAACTGATCAAGTGTGAGTTGGACTCGCACATAATGGGTTTCATACCAGTGGCGGTACTGTCATAGAAACCCAAAATCCCGGCTTGCCCTATCAAACTAAAATAAGTTCACGCTCTTATTCATTCATTAACAAATCAAACGTATTTTTTAAAGCCACCGGAATTGTGGTTTTGCTGACATGTTCGCAAACTTCTGAGTGTTTGGCTGAGCTCGTCCACGCTAGCAAGTCCACGACGGAAGTATGAAGTATATCTCTCGGCTTGCCCTGTACTTAAACTCCAGGCACGCCACTGTTCCATACCATCTTATAAGGGTCCCGTTCTTTACCTTTTCTGTACGGAACCCTAAAAAACTATCCCCATAAATTATGTACATTTATATACGAAGGGAATAAAATAACCAGCACTTCAGCAGCAGACTGTATCAGTATAATAATGTAGCTCATACTCATTGAAAACACTTACGCTATCTAGAATCTAGACCTTGGTACAGAAATTGTACCACTCGTCTCGTTATATGACCGTAAACATCGAATAACCGAAGAAAACTATTTTAAAACAACATTTATTATAACTATATAAAAAAAGTATTATTTGTATAAATATATATTTAAAAAAATTGCTTTTGTTTAAGTTAGGTTACTTTTTTTTAACGCAACGTTGCATCGTGAATAACATCTCAAAATAAGTCACAGAAAAATATATTACTTTAAAATGGGTGTATTATCACATTAATATCTCGAGCCAGGATTCGAACGACCAATGCCTAAACTCATAGTTTATCTATCAATCAATTCAATTACGACGACAAATGACAAAAAAATTACATATTTGCTAAAGTTAAAAATCATACAATTGCACTTAGAATGCATCACCTCATAACTCGTCAGTTCAATAAATACAACAAGTATATATATAATATCTATAGATAACCTACACAACCTCAGGGCAAGCTGTTTACTAAGTGCGCCTGCGACTCTTTGATATCGACACAATGTACATCACTACACATATATACTCACTCTATCACGACGCGACTAGATTGGTACTTATCAATGAATGCAATTCTAATTAACTCTGTTTCGTTAATGGATCTAGTATTCGATCATAGGTAATAATTTACGATATTTCAAATTATGGGCTAAAACTAAAATACATATACATATAAAATATATATACCTATTATGAAACGCATATGTACTTTTTACAAAACTATAAAAGTAATAAGATCTTATAACATAAGGAAATAGAAGTTCGTTTATAACTTACATTTCTAGATAAAGTTCCGATATAATTAAATATAATAAAGAGTTTTTTTCTTCTTGGACATTGGTTTTTTGTAATGACATATCTTGAAATGATCTCAAAGCATATAGAAGAACAGTAGTTCCAAGATTTTAAATTAGGACACACATGGTAACATTACGTCCTTCCTGAATAAAACCGCCTTTTCACCGTCGCTGAGGAAACTTTAGTGCCCCCACTATAGTTTGGTAAACAATGTCAAAAATCGTATATTTTTTGCGCAAAGCAGAGAATTGATACAGACGAAAAAAGCAGAAAAGCGGTGCAAAAACGGCCTTTGCGAGCTTCGCAAAGTTCGCAACTCCACTACGGACACTTAGCTCCGCTCCGCATCACAATCTCGAACCGCTCTAGTGGACAGGCAGGCATCCTTAAAATATATTTTTCTAAGAACCCAACGAAACCCACGCACGCATTGTTGACAAAACATTATCATTAAAACACGCTAAACGGTTTGTTTACAATTAGTAAAGTAATATAATTAAGTATGTTTTTGTGGACAGTAAGCTAGTTTGTCATCATTAGGTGTCGTATGAAATTTAACATCAATGTTTAGGTACACACAGCCGCACATGAAGCTTTACATCTAAAGTCTAATTTCAATCCTTATGCTTAACTTAACCATCCAGATAGTTAAGTTAGCCGTGTAAGATAGCGATTTAGTTTCGAACCATCATCATCAACACACACAATTTTTAGTCAAGTTACATAAATCAATTTCTAACCTAAAAATTCACTAACATCGTTAAACCCACGCATGATTCATCTACTTTATTGAATAGCAAAATTTCCTAAACACCAGCACTAGATAGCCGCTTACAATAAATATTGGCACTGGCCAGCCTTTGGCCATCAGAAATAGATCGACCCAATAAAGACTAAACTACCTACTGGATGCATTACGAAACTACAACTCTCAGATACGGATACCGCATTGGCTTGCACAATAGTAAGTTATAGGTTGTGAACACACTCACTGAAAACTATAATTTTATTTAACAAGTAAAAACCTTTCCACAATATTATAGATTTTTTCTAAAGTCACATACCACGTTACACTACTAGAGTGGTTTACAAATACAAACATTAATCAACTATATGAATTAAACTAAAATTACTAGCGGCGTCAAATTTTTCTTACTTCATATGATTTTTTTTAAATTATACAATTACCTTAGGCATTATACATTACATAGAGCACACTTAGGTACGTTTAGGACTTAGTAGGTGGTACTTAAATAGAAACTAGGTCGTTATCAGAAGCTCTAAACATTTGCTTATCTAACCACACAACAACAAACTGGAAGGGAATAATAGAATAGTCTAGATTAATTGCTAGAGCTAGGGCGCTTTATGTCAACAACAACACAGCGGTCGTGTGTGTGTATGTGGTAAAAGTACTGAGATTATCTCTTGTTATTTTGCACGACAATAAAGACTCGGGGCTTATTTTATAACAAGACGAACGAATATAGGCGTAGTAACTGTTAAGAAGTAAGTTTGCGTATTTTTTAAACAATCGCAACTAGTGTTGCAAAGGATTTATTTTAAAGACTCGACACTTATTGTGCTATAAAAAGCTCGGAGTCAAAAGTTAGGCAGAACCCGAGTCACTTAACAATTAAACTTTTCTTTCAAAAATCGATTCTTAAAAAGTGAACATTCATTTTTGTCGTAATATAGCCCGATCATCTATTTCATTGTTAACCTCATACAGGAAGGGACTTGAGTGCTACTCGCCTCATGTGAAACTCAGGCGCTCGTAGCGAATATAGATCTCTAGTCTTGGAGTCATGCTGTAATGATGATGTCCTTTCATAAATGACTCGAAGACTCGATTTCTTTGGAACATTTAGTGCAATTGCAGTTCTCCGACGGCTTCCTACAGCCGTTGCAAAACGTTAACGTCGAAAAGGAACAAATGGCCTTAGCCTATGGGTTTTTGATGAACATTATCATCCACATAAAGACAGTTGTCTACATGACTTCTTCAACATCGTTACTTGTTACAGTGGTTATCCTGTTTGATTATAACAATTTAACATAGAAGTTAACAACACATCTATTATTGAAAACTAATGGTACCTTTTGAAATGTCAATTAATAATTTCCCTTTATATCCTTGTTTGAACTACATAATTTAGTTAAGACGTTTAGTTGTTCACGTACACTTTCAGGGTGTATCTGAATCCAATAACACAATCTATGGTTTAATTAATAACAGAGTTCAATAAATTGTAAAGGGACCAATTTAACCTAAATTTATTAATTCCTGAAACGTACTTAAAAGGGAATATACTACTGTAGGTATCAATCACAAAAACTAGTGCCTATTAAAATTATACATAAAGTAGTCTCTATTTCATTTCATTTATTTATTTTACTACCAACGAATAATAGACATGCAATACTTATAGACAAATATCATTCCCTGTGTTTATCCAATTGAAGGTAACCACAGCTTACATAAAATATAATTTAACAAAACACAAATTCTAGTTGTCTTATTTGCACAAGATAAAAACAAAATTGAATTAAATTGGTTTATGTTACAATTAAAATAGTTACATAGTAAAATCTCTATGTATGTATAGTATATTTATAAGACCTACATTCTAATATCAAGTGACCTTACGAGCAAGTTCGTCGACCCGACTAATAAATTAATAGATAATTAAGATTCAAACGACTTAGCAACAGAAGCCGTCACGTTAAGACATAGTCATTAATATGTTTGATGGACCTAGATAATATTGTTTGTATGTCTCTTAATTATTGTATGCTCGTTGCGCAATGAATAGGGTTAAGTGATCTTTCTTTACTTATTCTGTCTTTACACAAGACTAAAGTACTGCGTATTCCATAGTATACCTTAGTTCTCAAAGAAAGGGATAAATTGTGACCAGTCCCAAATACTACTACTCAGTGGCGTGCCTAAAGTTTAGAATAGGGCAATCCGAGAGATACGTTATTGTAGTTTTATAATTCATTTCGATAAATGTCTTATTGCCTCATTACTTTTAAATCTACACTATATACTTACGCGTTCGAATTATTCGAATATTGAACCATGCTATGCAAAAAATATTGTTATTTGATTTGAAAAGTAATGAATGAACGAGAGCGCAAACTTACCTTGGTTCGATAGGGCAAGCCGGGCTTTTGGTTTTGTATGACAGTACCGCCACTGCTACTACTTTGTATTCCCAGGACTAATGCAATTTGAGTTAACATTTTTTTATTATAATAACCACCATACAACATCACGACACACATTAACTCAGCCCTGCACTAAGATATAATCTAGTATCGTAGGCATATACGATTAACGATTATTATTAATTGTGTAGGTACGTACCTAAAAGCGGAGATTTTACGTAACAGAGAAATCTACTAAGGGACACTATATACTAAGTATCTACTAGACGATTTAAGGGTCCCTTACCCTAATTATGAGTTAGCGAGTTAAGGGTAGCTTTTACCTCAAGAGTGCCTACTCGGGAAATTGAGCCCTTCCTGTCCTATTACGGTAAAGATGGCGGGATTTTCTTAAAGACTGTTCGAGAAGATTAAAAAAGCTTTGTATGCAGATGACGGAGATAATGATCACGGTTTAATGTAAAATTAATGATAAAAGTTAGTTTAAAGTAAATGCTGACTAGATAAAGCTTGCAGGAGAACAGAATGATCTTGAATTGTCTCAACTCAGCATTTACAGTAACTTACCAAGTAAACGGACGTGAAGGTGCAAGAATTTTTATTTTTTTTATTCACCTCAGAAATTAAGGGGGAAAACTTAAGAGAGATATCAAACTGTATTAATTGAAACTTGTTTTTATTAAGATAAATAATGGAGTACGACTTGGTTTTTTTTTTATCTTCCAGTTGAACTATTTACAACAGCGCTTAATAAGGCAAGTGACCGATAAGTCATATTTTTTATAAAATACCTACAAAAAAAAATCACAGTCGAGAAGTAATTTTTTTATATAAGGAGCTAACTACTTATACGATTATACGAGTAAGTAACGATGAGTCAAAAAAAATCCAAGCAAACTTGGTTGAGAATTGATAAGACACGACACAAAGCGTTCCTTGTTCACTACAATGACTGTAATAATGAAAAGAACATTCATTTAAACCGTGTTAGCGTAGGTCAGTATTTAATATTTATAAATACGACGCTTCGCTTTGATAAAAGTTTGTTTCAATTAATTCAATATACGGAAAGGTCAATTCTAGTTTAGAAATTATAAGAAAAATGCGACTTCTTTACGCGCGTTATTGAAGGTTCCTAAATCCTTATAAAAACAATAAAAATTCCCATCATGTGTCATCAATTGATAGATTCTGAGTTACATCAAAATGATTTTTTTTTAAAGATATTTTAAGTACTCCGGAACCTTTAAAGATAACGATGCACGTATATCAATTGCATTTTTTGTGAATTTATGGCAAGAAGGGACTTATATATATCAAAAAATACTATAATATAATAAATGACACGACTTATTATAAAACGATCGTATGACAAAAATCTGTCATATTTATGGAAGGTGTTTTCATAAGCAAAAACTATAAATAGGTACACTGTTTAAAGTTATAATAGTCTAAATACATATTGACACACACTCATTTCATATGCGGGCAAAGGAAGTGACCAAGGCAGGTGTATTATATATCGACATGTGCATTTGTGCAGTAATGCTATTTGTGATATCCATTACAGGTGCCGATCGAATGATAAGTGTAACATTATTCAATTTAAATTGGATGCAATTGCGTAAACCGCAACCGGTCGTAGGAACTATGGAATGAATACTAGTTATTTGCAATCAATCTGTTACAATACAAACCGCATATTGATTTATAGAGTTCCTAACTAAACATACAATTACAATTATTCTTGGTTAACCGACCGACCCTAACCGACAGGTCGAGGGTTCGAGTCTCGGGTTGCTTGTCGGTAGCTGCCATTTCCCTCATTGTGCCCGAATAGTGGCGACTGATTAGCAATCTTTCACACTGGGACTAAACATGAACATGCGAAATGCGGCGTTCAACACCTCTGGTAGGCAGAGGGATTAATTACGGTGTAAGTTTTATTTTTATGTATGATATGTTACAATTCTAATCTCCTCTTTTCGATACTGAAAGAAGAGGAAGAAAAAAAAGTTCACGAGAAGAAAGACCAAGATTTGATTTGGTCACATCAAACAATTTTACTTTTTTTTTATTTTTTGAAAAAACTAGATCATTAGCATAGTGTATTGGTACCGGTTAGCGAACCGCATGCTAAATTTTGAATTGCAAATCAACACGTTTTTTTTTCATTTAAACTACTATAACAAACAATGCATTGAATACTGCGTAGGATCATGAAAAATTCATGTTTGTCAATGCGAAAACATTAAAAACAAATTACACTATGTATTCGACAAAGGACATAGGTAGGTGTGTATGTAAAAATCTTGTTTACGGATATTATGTGAATAAATCAAAAACTGATTCATAACCTTAAATAATACTTCTCCGTATTCCTAAAAGCTATGGGCTCTCTAGTACATATATATGAGTATTATTAAGTTTTAACCTTTATTATAATTTACATCAATAACTTTAAACTATAATTTAATAAATTTTGCAATAAATTATTCATTGCAGTCATATCATAGTCATAGGTTATTTATAACTTTAATTGAAGACATTGCGTGTGGAGAAAAGTGTAATGTTCTAATAGCAGAACAAGGAATAATCAATCGTTGTTTCTGTTTTATTGAAATGAATTTATTTAGCACTAACAAAAAAATAAACTACTCAATCGAATCCAAACAACACTCGCAGGTAATTTAATTTAAACTGCAATACATAGTTCAAAGGAAAAAAAGGTACAATAAACTTCCTAGTCCGTCGACCGGCGACGATCGATCGGTTCAGTGACGTATGAATCATAACCGGTTGCGAGGTCCAAGGTTCGATTCTCAGCTGACTGACACCCTCCAAGGACGGAGCACTTGGACCGTGAAATTATTCCGCTAGTAGTAGTTTTTATTACAACTTTACAGTTATAAAATGTAGAAACCTTTTTTACTTATAAATAAGGATAGTGAAATTAAACCTAACCAACACAATCAAAACCATATCGTCGCGATACTTGTAATTGTGTGTGTAATACCCCCTATTCCACTAAATGTAAGTGTACGAAAGTCTAAACATGTTTTTAAACGATGACAGATTAAAGATATTTAGCTTTGCCTATAGAAAAACAGATATCATATCAATAGGTTGAAAAGTTATCGAAATGATAGTAAGATTTAAAGATAGACATGCGTATTAAAGCCGTTAACCTATATAGACTACCAATCGCAGTGAGTGGCTACGCTTTGTCGAGTATATGATCATCTCAAGCCTTCACTTTCAGCTATATCTTCGGTTACAAACACATGAAATTGCCTATCTTATAGTAGCACTATACGATGGGCCATCCAGTTAGCTCACTAAGATAAGGAAGGGTTAGTGGCATCCGATGACTTTTGACGCCTATGCATGACCATCTCCAAATGGCGTAAAGAGAAGCTATTACATTTAAAAAAGTGGTGATTGAAAGCCTGACCCCCAGCTTAAGGGCCGCATACATAAATACCGATGAAGTGATGTCAAAAAAATGTGTACAAGAAATAAATATAAGGAAACTAAAGTTATTTAGTACCGCAACGGTCGGCGAGTCTATTTCAGGTATTGGCCGTTTGCCATTTGTCGTATTTTACCTATGTTTGACCATCAATTAGAGAAGCTTTGAATTTATACACATTTTTTAATAACACGAACAAAGAGTGTCTAAAACATTACATACAATTTGTTGTTACGGTCAAGTCGATGTAAGGAAAGGAGAACAAACGAAAACCGATAACTTTTCATCGTAAACCAGATCTAAACTTTGCCGGTAAAGACATAAATCAGCAAGTTAAAGTGGAAAATACGTTGACATTAATGAAAATACATTGAACAATGCTTTTCAGACCACAAGCAAACCCTAAGAAGGACGAGCGACCTCTTTCAGTTTAAACAAGTTTTCGCCCCTGACATTTTTATCGTCTTAAAGGCACATTTTCTCCCTAAAACTAGGATCCGAATTCGTTGCAAAGAGTTTCTATTCTACGTAGGTTTTATTAAAACATGATAATGACGTTTCAAAAATCTTTTTGAGACTTTTATACATTGTTGGCACGCTTCACCTGATGGAAAGTGATACCGCCTATTGACGAATGAGCCTTTCATATCACAGATCGCCAAGAGCACCGCCAATGCATTGTCCTTGTAGAGGTTCAGATGTTATACCTCCGGAAAATACACTGGTACTCCAATCCTTCGACTGAAACACAGCGATCTGCTTTTGGGCAGGAATAGCCTTGGCAGCTAGACGATACCATTTAAATTGCGTCAAAAAGATTTTTTAATGTTAATAAAAAAACCACGTAACAAGACACTACACTAATACAATACAAGTTAAACGGTCGATTGAACGATATTCAACCGCAAGGTTCTCGGTTGATCTATCAACCACGTGGCGATGGTACAAAATAGAAACACGATAGCCATACACGAGTTTGGCGTTATAGTTGACTAAATGGTTCGGAGTTGGAATTTTCAATCATAAAAAGCTTAATAGGAACTGTATTGGTAAACAGAGAAAAAAATGCCTAATCTGAGATTACTTCTAAAAGCACCTGTCATAAAAACGCGTTAATACGAGTTGTTTCACCTTTCCAAACCCTCACGGGACCTTATCGAGAAATTTTGCAAAATCCTGCCTTTCTATCGATATTTTGTCATTCACGAACGAAGTAAAATAAAGAAACGATAACAATTCCATTTTAGAAAACACACAAAATGATGTATTACCATAATTAAATTTACACAACAAAGAAAAATCTGTGGTAAGAAACATTTTCTTTCAGGATTCAGCTAACCTACCGTAGTTTACAGTGTCCTAGTAGAATGTTGATAACATCTGTAATATATTCTCTGTATATAACAAATCACATATTAAAAATGCATGTATTAGCTGATCTGGAGTGTGCGAGGTCAAGGCGCAAGTCGTTGGCACACAACCAAGCTCACGTGACATAAACTATACTGTAAGCTGTAAGGTATTATGTGCGAAACTAGATACAGTCACTTCTCTATGTAGGTGTAATGTTTTAGATATATACCCTGGGATTGCAAATGTCCATAGTCTTAGGTTACCATCATATATAGGCCATATGCTTGTTAGTGGTTTGAATAGAATTGTTCCCGGATCATTCAGACTTTCATGCTACTTTAAAAATATTTACACAATGTCGATATGAAGGTCTGGAAACCATTAAGTAATCTTTATATCGTTTTGAAATTTGACAAAACTTCGTAAAAATTAACGAATGAAAACAAAATATTCATTTTTATTAAACGTCAATTATCAGGTTTAAATTAAAACAATTACCTTAACCGGTTTCACCCAAAATTTGCATAAACATAAAATAGTCGTCGTTAAAACACGAATTAACAAAACAACGCGGTCCATACAAATATAATGTGAGCTACAAAATTTTAAATATGGTATTTAAAGATCATTAAACAAAAGTAAACGTCGTCGGCTGCCGTATCATATTTGAATAGAGTGTGACAAAACGTGACGAAACTCACGAGTACACACGAAAATATACTATTCTAATAAATAGAGACAGGAAAGGAAATCCAACAGAATATAAAGGAATCTTCTGCAAAATTTTCACGACTAAAACGGTCCATGTTGGGACTACGTTCCGAATGTCCAGGTGAATAAAGAACATGACGTGAATCAACACCAATAAATTGACCGTAAACCAAATTATGAAATCTAGGTAGAGTTGCATAAATCACTATAAACTATTTCATTAAACCATAAAAATTATAGAGGAAATTACACCACAAACTGGATAGCAACTTTTCAAAGTCAAAGTCCAGACCTATCGAAAATTCCTGATTCACAAGCTCGGTATTTGTAATGGTCACCAAAGTGCTATTAGCTTTAAACAGCTTTTCGCCGACCTTATTGATTATTTCTGGCATGGCATGTCCGTTTCAGCGAATACCGGAATCATGACATTCATGACTTTGTTTACCTCGGTGCACGTGGACACCGGACACATCCCGAGTGGCCTGAATCATCAGTGGGATCTTATCTGCAAAACATGTCACAGGAAAATTGATTTTAAATTAGTCAGCAGATTTCTGGCAGGGTTCAGAGTTTTCATAACCGTTGAAAACGCATTCACCAATAGTGAGTTTTCTGCCAAATGACTACTGAATCTAGTTCAATGAAATACTTGCCGCTGCCTACCGCTGTTCCTCGTGTAAGCATTCTACTCTTTTTGGATGAAACCTACAGATCGTCCTTTTCGGCGGCAATCACAATTGGGGGGAAAGGAAAATTTGAATTTGCATATACAAATTTTCTCACTTAATTCGGATGAATCAATTCATATTGGACTTCACCGTCACTAACATTGCAGTTCCGAGGACGTATAATTCAACACATACACCTGCCCATTAATAGATGCTGATGAATGAATGATGTGGCTGAAAATACCTCATTCGAAAATCATAAATCTCCCTACATTTCCCACAATCTTCAGCACAAGGGTGACATCATTGCGCATGTACGTATGACTGGTTATTTTTCTGTGTATGCGTATGTATTTTACGTATATACGAATGTATTGAGATGCCCAAACGCGAAGGTGAGCGGTCCGAGCGAATTTGACGCGGTGCCAATATCGCACGCTGAAATAATAACACAAAAAGCACCATGTACGAATGCATTTGCGATTTAAGCAGTTGTGGAGAGGAGTCATACGTTGAAAATGCATTCGAGAACACTTTTTCATAAATCATGTCAAAAATAGAAAGATACGAAAGACAAGATTTTATAGTTATTCTTCTGTTTCTACAAAACTGCAACCATGATAGAGAAATTGAGGAACAAGCATTGGGCATGAAGCATGTTTTAAAAAAAATAAATGATTGAATTAAATTGAAGATCTGGCAATGAGGCATTACGGAGCTACTGATTGATAAGTTTATATTAATTTGAAAAGAACACAACAAAATCTCAAATTAATAGTACCTAAGAGAATAAAACAATCTACCTTGGACTAACAAACATACTAAATATTGCTTTGTTAGAGGAACAATTAAAGCATAAATTGAGGTATCTCAAAGACTTGCGGCCTGTCGATTATCCACAGCACCTGTTCAGTAATTACTGAGTTGGAGCCCATTGTTTGATCGGCTCATTAGGATGCGAGAGTCGCTCTCTTGTAATGTAATTGTAACGTCATGATCACGTAGATAGCTACCTGTAGCTACATCTGCTGAAACGGGCTTCCGTTTAGTATTCCATTTTAAATTAGATACCCAGATAAATTATTTGAAAAGCAATCCAGGCGGACCACCTAGAATGAAATTGTATTAGAATTTTACTATTTACTAGAAAAATCGGTCCAGCCGTTACTGACATCACGCAGCAGATCATTGCTAATTGCTTAAGAATATATGATATGATGAAACTTTGGTAATCGTGTTCTCATTAGTAATAGCAACAAACTAAATCCACTCAAGAGACGACCGCAGTTAACTATAAAAGTGTGTATTTACATATCTTTACAGTACAGGTTGAACGGTTGTATGAAAAAAAAACAAAAAATAGGTATTATTTATTTCAAATGTCTAACCTACCTATTTATCATAAGAAGGATAACGTTCTTATTTATTTTTCACTATTGTTACGTATATACATTTTTAACTTTTATTAACACTATGTACTACATAAGTACGCGTATTAGTAATATTAATTTGTACTGGCCGACTAAATAACACATAACCACATTGTTAGATAACAGCATCAATGTGATAATCATTCCATCATGATGTTACAACAATCGTACATAAGTTATTGGGACATGATTCCTACATGACAAATCTAGTAAATGGAAGATCTCGATGTCAGTTTAAAATTTAAATACATTGCAGCTTTTTCTTGATCAAGAAACAAGTTATCAACGACATAATGGAGCAACGTATCTCGTTTACATAAAACGGTAGCCCAATATTAAGTAGTTATACATCATAGTATCGTAAACATCTTTTATAAATGATTTAGTAATGTATTAACTATCATAAGCCAAAGTGAATCTTGTTGACAATACAATCTACTTGGTAAATAAGGTAATTAAAATTGGACACGAACAGACTTACATACAATACAACGCACAACCATCAAGTGTTTAGTTGAGTAAATAAAAAAGGGGATATTTTTCGCTCCGCCATTTTTATATTACCTAATATATAGCTCGTAAGGTAATATACAATTTTTATAGCCTCATAACAACAAGAAATCAGGAAAATAACAATTTGATTATATAACCAAAATACCATCACGGTCAAAATAGCTATATACAATTCACTATTTAACTTTATATGTAAGTCTTTAATTTATTAATTCTCAAATAAAGCGGCACACACTCTCAATCACATTCAGTAATCCGCGAAAATTAAGACCGCTCTGCGGGGCAAAAGTGACCGCTTTGGCAAAATTGTATTTGAATTTAATTGTGATAAATATGTCAAATCGTAACCACTCATTGTTTGATAAGTAATACATACTAATGAGATATCAAAAATTTCTGTGATAAATTCAACGATTAAAAAAATTAAAGCTTACAGAAGAACTGCTTTAAACGATCATATTAGGTCCTTTGAAATCGTTGTGATTAAAAATTTCTTATTTTTCGGTAATTTCATGTGTAAGAGGTTCGATCGTGTTAAGTTTTAAGTAGTTATTTTTTGTTTTTAATGCAATAATGTGATCGTCTGCTGCGTTATCGCACTAGTCCCAGACTTTAACAATAAATATGTAGTTAATAACACTGATAACAGTAAATACTTTAAACTTAAAGTTCTTCAATCTTGAAAAAAATGCTATTTTATTATACTATCTTAAGGATTCAGTAAGAAGCTATCACTCAGATTTATGATTGGGCTACCTATCATTAATTTATGCTGTCACTTAAAATTGTATCCATTAGTACAGATTAACAGGCGGCAAAAAATTTTGAATACCTAAATATTATTTTTCAAGTCAGAATTCAAGTACAAATCGTATGTGTTATATGTAGTTGAATTTAAGCAATTTTTCAATTATCTTAGTAATCGAAAGACCTACCTTATGGTTCAACTATCTTGTTTGCGCGATTACCTGATAAGATTTTATTGGGAAAATTGCATACTTGGCTTGTTGAAATAACGAGTGGTCTAACGCCTTCTGATTTATATTTTTACTCATCCAATGAATTGCACAAATCTATGCGTCCTATTATAATTAAACAATAGACGTAAGACATACGGGCAAATATATTATTCGTAAAAATTAAGAAGTGGCAACTAAAGAATCACCAAAATTGAATGTGTAAAGGAAATTACGTGCATCAATGACAGCCTGTATAAGGTTTAAATCGGACCAAGTATGAAGGACTTTTATCACTTCACTATTAGTTTAAATGTTTGAGGTAGTTACAGGATATTTCAGCTAAACTGTCTCAGAGCTCGGAAACTGAGTGTAAATGACCTTCACGAGAGCGTCACTTTCTTATCTCAACAATATCTAACAACCAAACATTTGGACAGCGAAGAGCTAAGTAAATACATATGACCTTGGGGAAATAACAAATTACACGAGATAAAAAAAACGCTAATTTTAAACAGGTCTACAATAACAACTCTCTTTTCTTTATAACAATTTTAATCGAGGAGAACGCTTTAAAGATTACGTTCGCGGTATCAACTATTTAAAATTTCGATAATAAAGCAATAAAAAGTGTAACATACCTGAGTGACCATGTCCCAGTAAAATCCATCGAGCATAGACTTTCCATGTTGGTGTTGCCGGCACAGTGCCGGCCAGAGAGAGGCTCGAACCGGGCTGTTGATCGGCCACGAGTTCTCCCTGATCAGGAGCTTCAGTTCACGTTTGCGCCCCTGCTGGAGATGGGGCTGGACCTCGTCGAAGGTCTTTAGGGGCTGTTTCTTCCCTGCGGACAAGAGGTTCGGTAAACACTGCGTCCAAACAGGGGTCTCGGGGTCCGCGAGAGATTCGGCGCTGGGGGCGCGGAAAGCGGCCGGTTCTATATACATCGCGCGGGGCACATGCTTTCGGCGCGCGTGCGACCTGGGCACTAATCGTTGCTGGTAAAACGCCGGCTGCGCGACGCGAGCGCAAGCCTCCGGAAAATGCGATAGCGCACTGTCACACTTCGATTGTTTATCACAACTGAACGTGTGACGCGCGCTGCCGGTGCTCTCTAGCCAAATCGTTGATTGTCATCTTGCCCCTTATTAGCTTAATAATACCGGCTAGTGGAATGATTTGAGTATTGGCAATCTAACAACAATCCAGTTACGAATCGTGACGTTGTCTTTTGTTTACAATGTAATGAGGAACAGGTTTGGCAGATGCAATATTGAATAAATAAAAGTTTAAAAAGCATACTTTAAGGTTTTTTATTGAGATTTAACCGAAACAGCGTTTACAGCAACAACATGCAAGACCGCAGTAAAAATAGTTATCAAAGCCGAGCAAAAACGCAGCGTTTTGGCGGCATTCCAAAACTATGAAGTATTTGTAACTAACTTCTCCCATAGATTGCGATATATAGGAATATATAGTCACATGATGTATTCTAATAAATGCCAACAAGGGAAATTGGTAATTTTTTACATTAAGCTAAGATAAAACATTGAAATAAAACTTTATCTGACGCGAAAACAAAGCTATAAAATTTTAATTTATACGATTCTGACATTTTACACAGTAATAAATCAAGAAATTTACATTTAAATCAAAATATCCAACTGTAAAAATAAAATTTTGTGTTACTATGTAACCATGAAATGGAAAATTAGCTAGATAGAGTTCAATTTAAGTTGGACGTAAAGTTACTTTATTAACCAATTTATTAATTACTGTGTACCTATATAAATGGTTTGTACAGACACACATAAAATTTCACTAACAAGTAAGATATCAAATATTTATGCTAAGAACGGTACAAAATCCAATAGGCTAGAAATCTCCAGACGTAACTTATTTTCTACTTCACAAAATAACAGGGACAGGGTAGTGCTAGTCTACACTTTGAAGGTTCGCTTATTTGCTAACTTGTGACGACGACACGGCCAATTTTCAAGAATCAGATGCTAGGACCGCACCGGAGGCACGTAAAACATTACTTACTTTTTTATAAGTCTAAGTGCCATTTTTTTTACAAAATATTGTTAAAAGTATTTAGTTTAGTTAATAATTAACACTATCAGACACTTTCCTTCTTCAAAAATTTCTGCAAGACGCTTTGAAGTTCGAGAAAAAAAAATCATTATTTTACTTTAAATCTGGTTCTTTATTTTTATATATGATACTTGGGGAATTATTGCAATACTTCTTGGAAGCAGTCACACTAATCGTAGGGGTCTAAAATCCTCCAAGCCTGGGGATTCAGGCCCCATCGCTGACGTGCAAGGCCCTGAGTGTATAGATACACCTTTAATTGTATTGTTCGATTTATAATTGTTTTGTTTCATCGGGTTGATGCATTGGCGCAACAAGAATCAATAAAAAGGTTTATAACGTGGGTTTTTAAGTTAGGTTGTACATCGGCAGCGGGCAGTAGGTATTGTATTGATACCTACTATTCGAGGCCCGTGGCAATTGAATCGGATTTCAATTTTTTTTAACTTTTCGAAGTCGTCTTTGAAAACTGGCGTCCTTTTTTTTGGCCAAACTTCAAACTTTTGTGAGCCCCAATAATCTCGTTCCTAGAGCCCCTTCCCACTGGGGGCCCGTAGTATTGTGCCGTCATGACACCCTATACTTACGCCATAATAAATCAATCAGTATAATCAATCAACACTTGTGAATGACTGTCTGCTTGATTCCGAAAAAACCTAGGTACCAGCCGTCTTCAGTTCAGTTTTTCGTTGCGGACACGACACACCACCATAGGAAGTAGTTGCTGTGTCCTCAAACGGCAATACTTTCGGCTTTCAGTTACTGGTGACTGATTTGTATAAGAATACATTATTCACTGGTAGCTTGAATCGGACACAAGAAACAACTTTGCGCAACGCCTTTAGAAAGATAGCAAGCAAATTCATTACCTAATGTCAATAAAAAATAGAAGGTAGAAAGATTGTTAGAGCTCAAGGAGAATGGAGCGAGATTTTACAGAGTCTAAAACGCACACATGATGCCTTTGATGTTACAAGCGGTTATGCTGTTTAGTGCTTGCCATTTAGATTGCGTGTAGTTGAGTAATGAATAAAGAGTCAAAATCACGTTATCACGACAATAAATTCACCGTGTTTACTAAACTTAATCATCCTGTCAGTTGACAGTTCAAATCAAATTCATTGGCCAAGCTTATAGAAACTCGATTGACAATTAAAAGGGATTCGACAGATGATTAGTTAATACATTGATCAGCCTTTCAGAAACTGGGTAAGAGTCATATGAAAAATATGTTGAAATATTGTACAGTATGTGAATAGACGATAGTTCGCAAAATATTTCAAAGATGTCGCTAGTATGCCTATATTCTGATTAATATACGTTACATAGAAGAAAATATCATACATACATCATATTAAAGCATAGTATGTAGTGCCTATTCATTTATTTTTTGCCTTTTCGATTTAAACTGCAGAATCAAATCCTGCCACAATAAAACCTGTCTATTAAAACAATGAGATAAGAATTGTCAATTATTTTGTTTTATGTTGCTCCTGAAAAATTAATTTTGTATTTACGCAGTATTGTCCATCGTTACGTGGAATCAAACTATCACCGATGATACTAGACCTATTTTTGCCTAAACGGAATCCTAGGGCACACGACATACAGCCTTGTTTCAGACCACAGCATGCGGGGCCCATTATGTATTGTTTTATATTATACCTATACTATGGTTTTGGTAATTACATTTTATTATTTTTAAAATCACACTAATAATATAAACGTGAAAATTCGAATGTTTGGAAAGAAAGTTCTGATATGGAATTTCTACAAAGACCAAAGAGGTCCAAATTAAGCATTTCAGATGATTTTCAAACATTTGTGATATAGTTAATGTACTACTAATTCAACATTTGTGAAGTTAAGGCAATGGTGTGTAATTTCAGCCTGGAAAAAGTAACCGGATAATTCTTGGTACGAGGGCGGGTCAATAAGTCCGTGACTTTTTGAATTTCTGACCTCTTTACTGAAAAAGCAACACTACTCCTGTTAACAGGCATCTGTCAGACTTTATCAGACTACCCAGTAATTTGAGGAAAAAATGGAAAAAGTGAATTTCGTGTGCTTATTAAGCATTAATTTTTGCGAAAAAAACCATTACCGAGACCAAGGCTAAGCTTGATAAATACTATGGTGACTGCACCATCGATTTCAATGGTAAAAAAGTGGTTTACTGAATTTAGTTGTGGCCGTACAAGCACTGAAGATGCCGAACGTCTTGGACGCCCAGTTGAGGTCTCTACCCCCGAAACAATCGAAAAAATCACGATATGGTGTGCTAACAGATTGAAAGTGTAAGAGATTGTGGAAGCCGTAGGGATCTCTCATGGCCCAGTGGTTTCAATTTTGAATGATCACTTGGGCATGAGAAAGCTTTTCGCAAGATGGGTGCCGCGTTTGCTCACAGTCGACCACAAACGCAATCGTGTAACACCTTCACAGAAAGGTTTGGCGTTGTTTAATCGCAATATGGAGGAGTTTTTGCGCCGTTTTGTAACCTTGGACAAAACATGGATCCATCACAACACACCAGAGAGTAAACAACAGTCAAAACAGTGGGTTTCTAAGGGTGAATCGGCGCCAAAGAAGGCCAAGGTGGGTTTGTCAGCCAATAAAGTTATGGCTACTGTTTTTTGGGATGCACGTGGGATAATCCACATTAACTACCTTCAAAAGGGAAGAACAATCAATGGGGAATATTATGCCAACTTATTGGACCGCTTCAATGATGATTTGAAAAAAAACCGACCTCATTTGGCCAAGAAAAAAGTTATTTTCCACCAAGACAATGCAAGGGTGCACACATGTGCATTTGCCATGGCAAAAATCCATGAATTGGGCTATGAATTGCTCCCTCATCCGCCATATTCTCCAGATTTGGCTCCGAGTGACTACTTCTTGTTACCAAACCTGAAGGAATGGCTTTGTAGAAAAAGATTTGACTCCAATGATGAAGTCATCTCGCAAACAAAGGCCTATTTTGAGGACCTCGACAAATCATATTTTTTGGAAGGGATAAAAAATTGGAGAAGCGTTGGACAAAGTGTATAGAGCTCAAGGGAGACTACGTTGAAAAATGAAATGATTTATTAATCAAAAAATCTGTGTTTTATTCCAAAAGTCACGGGCTTATTGACCCGCCCTCGTATTTGAGAGCATCCTGAGGCAATTTGGAAACTTTTTGTACAGTGCCTTATAAGCCCTTGACGGATTCGATGGAAAAAAGGAGGGGGTCAGAATGTGAAAATGTTTAGAAACCGAATGGAATAGCGGTGGCATTGAAGTACACATACTCACTTTATTTAAAAATTCACCCAAACACGGTTTGCGCAAACGGATTTTTTTTAAACGAAAAAAAAATCGTGTGGCGCCGTGAGGAAAATTCTTGTTTTTGTGTAGATATGCTATAAAAATTGTTAATCGTTTCTGCTGGATGGTTTTTGAGAAAAAGGTTAAAGCAGCGTTTTTTTTTTCTAAAATCGTAGAAAATTTGTTACCATTGTTAAAACGGATGACGTTTACTATATATATTCTCAAAGGCTCCAACTATGATAATGTATCAATCTCATCCGTAATATCATAGACAATTTCATCAAATTTTTGCAAGATGGCCGCTAATTTGTATGGATATCTGACACTTCAATTCACAAACAGTTAGTGGCCATTTTGCGACTTGACATATTACTGTGTATCATATTCAGATTCAGACACGATATGGCTTAACGACCTCGTCAACACCGCTGTTCTTTGTTAACCCAATGGAAGGTTCATAGATAAGACGTGGGGATTCCCAAACTACATACATACATAACAAAGGAAGGATCTACACAATATAGAACGACAAAAACTTTTTTTAAACGTACTACCTGGTATTTCCGTAATTTCTAAGAATCGTTAAGTTATTTCTGACAAAACCACGTTATGTTAATGTTACTTAAAATTGAATGAAGTTTTTTTAATCTTTTCATTAAGCTTTACTAGGTATATAGGGGAATATTGTAGAGGATTAAATTAATTAGTAACTGAAGTAACTAATCAATAACTTTTTCGACATCAAAACTCATCAAAACAGTAAATGTTATGAAGTCGGTGAAATACTAGAATTTGTACAGAATATATAGAGCGAGTTAACTCAAATATGAACTATTTAAGTTAAATTTAATGAGATTTCAAGTATTAAAAAAAGCTGTTTTAATTTTAGCATCAAAAATGGTATACACACGAGAAATCGTATACACAATAGTCATTCACACGAGACGCTGCTCATTGTTTATGGTTCAGATATTTATTTTTTTAATTTGCTATTTATAGGAAGATGAGTCTAATTTAACGAAATATAAAAAAAACTAGCATTAAAACCAGAATACATCACAATCTTTAGGTAGTTCATCTTTTCCATGAAAGAGCTTAATGAGTAGATAGTGTGTCATAAGATATTTTTAGTTTTGAAAATCATGACACAAACAATTCATCTGTTTTTTTTAATTATATATTTCAAGTGAAAGAAATTCACGAAACCACAACCAAAAATAATGTTTAACGCAAGAGGATTATGCAGTAAAAGGATGCATTTTTAATAATTATGACGAAACATAGATTTTCTAATGGCATGACATCATGCATAATGCAATATTATGACATTTCTGGGAATTATCACGATTTTAATTAAAGAAAATTGTTTATCACACATCCGCCGTTTACATTTTAAGTAAATACGTAGATATAACTATTTACTACTTACTGTAAAATAGAAGATTCTCTCGTAGGTACCTACAACATCCTACAAAACAAATGTATTATTTTGATAAGAATCAACTTTTAAAAATCAACAATTCTTTTAAATACATATTAATTGATTTCTTGATTTAAATATCTTCTAATGTAAGTACAAAATTGGATTGGTGTTTTTCTGTTATACTATTGTAACTTTATTTATAAATAATTAATACTTAAATCGCTCTTTGTGCTTTGTATTTTTTTAAATATCCATAAAGAATATTATAGATATTAAACAAAGCCTACGATCCCGCCGATTACACGCATACGTCACACACGGCCATGGATCAACCTTATCTGTTTGGACTTACCGTTCTTAATATGTGCAGCATAAGGATTGATATTACTCCGGTTATGTGAAGCTTTATGTGTGGCCGTCTGTACTTATGCAATTTTCATTCAGTGTATTAATTTTAATTGAGAGAGAGGGTTCGCTTGCCCCAGGTAGTAAGAGGGGGGACCTACCTACTTATTCGCTATTGGACAACGACTATCAGACCATACTAAGCGGTTTCATTCACTACACACATACACAAATCACTTACACAATTTCGACACAGATTGTGAAAAAATTAACATCTTTCTATTTCGTGTAAATTACAAGTTTAGCGACGGTTACGATGTATAATGATAGATTTATCACTGATTTGTTGGTAATTTTACGGTATTTATTATAACCGTATGTGTAACATTTAAAATCAAATATCTTAGAAAGTACCTGAAGCTTACTTACGTAAGCTTGAGTGCTTTAAAATATTCCTAGATATAGAAAAACAATAACTTGCGTGTATTCGTTCTTAAATTAGGTGACCAATTGAATTACATTACATCGAGAAGGTATCTACATCAAAAAGGTCATAAGATCTCTATTGTTTGAGGAATTAAAGAGCCATGAAAATACTTGGTATTCAGACTACGGTATCCTTTCCATCCCTTTTCCCCTTTTACAAATTGGCCTATTTTTTAAGCATATTTAATTGGATATCTGATTATTTAAGTTCTGAGTAGTTTACTGCCATCTGACCTCCTTAATTAAAAGTGTTATTACTGATAGATAAGATACCTTCATACCGGGGCTTAACAAATAATAAATAGATTTTAAAATAAAACAAAAGCAGTCAAAGGTCCCTGCAAAGTTTAACCTGAATTTGTGCTACAGTTTATCCATGAAAATTAACGAGTAACTATATGTAGGGTACGTCATTTTAATCTACAAGCAATGATCTTATCTTAAAGATAACATTGTATTAAGTAGATAACATTTACTTCGATATTAAGATTACGTACCTGTCTTCTTTATAGGTACTTTGTGTAATCTTATTCTTGTGTTAAGTTTATCAAACAAGCACTACTTAAAGATGGACACGTGTAGTTCATCATCCGAAAATACTTGCTGAGCCAACATTTCTGAAGTTGGCCATTATGACATATTATTTATTTTTTTAACTAAGTTAGGAAACAAATGCCCGCCTGATGGTAAGCAGTTACCGTGTCCTATGGACGTTAGCAGTGGCGGCGCTAGGCATCAGCGACGTTAGCCACAGCCGACGGCCTCGCGCCTCTCTTGCGCCACGCAAAAAAATAGAATATACACGGATTTTATGAGAAATTCCAGCTTTTTTTTTAATGAACAACATCGGCAAACAACGAGACGGTTGAAGTGATTTAAAGTTATTTTAAAATAGAAATGAAGACAAAAAAATTATCGCCAGTTTCTCGTGTGTATTAATCATTGAACTCATTTCATTAAAGGGGGGCCGCGCTAGGTTCATGTCACCGATACCCAATTTTGTCTAGCGCCGTTGACGTTAGCTATATCAGGTTCAAGGTACTAACAAAAAAACGGGTATCCCTGTAGGATTCACTTGAATAGTAAAACATTATGTAACATCGGCCAAACCGTTCGTTTTAAATCAGATTTTGTCCAAATAAAATACTTGCTAGTGTAACATTATAAATGATGACGCCGAAGCGGAAATTACACTGAAATCGACTTTTTACCCTCGTCTTGAAGTGGTCCAAAAAGTATTATAGATCTAGCTAAAGGTAGAGCACCCAAAAACACGAACAAGACAACTTAATTGCTTTTGATATTTCCAGTTTCTGAGAGACCATATCATAGACAGATTAAAAAATAATTAATCAACTAGTTTATTTTCATTAAAGATAATAATTTGATATCTCGTTTTGAAAAGAGAGTATGGAACTATGACCAATATAAGCCAATTGTCTAACAAATTAGTTTTCCGTGATTTACATCGTGTTTTCCTGTGAGTTCACCTTAGAACAAATCGTGACTAATTATTTGATACCTCTCGGATAGTTTAAGGAAAATCCTATGAAAATATTAATAACTACGTATAGTAACGTAGATAATTTGAACTAGATAGGTAAGCCTTTGGTTGAACTCTCTGGCAGTAAAGTTCGTTTGGGTTAATTTTATGATATTATATCTGGATGACTTTTTTGTATAGAATTGACAATTGGTCAGACTAACGGTAATCAGACTTTGATGCAGTTAACTCCATGGGTATTATACAAAAATCCAAATTTAGCTTGAGACTCAATATTAAGGAACTCATAAACAAACAAGAAACACAGGCAACATTAGGCCTTATTTACAAAAGGCGAATATGCCTTGTCAGACGAACGCCAACCAAGTCAGCGTTTAGTTCTAGTCGAAGACACTCGGTACTGAGTGGAACTAAGGATTTGATTAGCGCAACCTTCGACAAACCCTAAAAAAACCCGTTCCCGGTGTAAGGCAACACCAAATGCCATGGACAGTGACCTATAAGTTTTAGTTCGATTGCCTCTTGTGACTACACTTACAAATTGTATGAATCTTAACGTATGCCTCTAACGGATTGATGAGGAATCAAGAATGCTCATCTATATTACTTACCTGAGACGTGTAGGATAACTATACGAACTCATGGAAGACATGATGGATGGATATCGTGCGTTTGCATACAAATTTCTGAATGGCGAAGTTAGGAAATCGCGCAGAATATGCTAAGAAGTTGAAGGGTAAGGGTATTTTTAGCTTTATTTTTCCAATATTGGACCTCATCAGAGTGATCATTTGTGGAAATAATTGTGGGTTGGGACGTTTCTACGCACGTTACTTCCCGTTTGCTTGGAAGTAAAGAAAACAGATCATACAATACATAAACAAGGGGATCATATCGTGATTCCATCTGAAAACGGTTGGAGATGGGTTTGCTTTAGATTTTTTATTTATATTAGTGTATATTAGTATATTGAAATATTTTGCTCGGGAAACACGTGTTTATGTATAATACCAAAACCATTCCTTACTAATGTTTAAGGAAATAAAACATTTATTTTTTTGTAGATAAAACAAAATAACTCATGATGCCTAGCTTTAATTTTTTGATGACTCCAACAAATGCTAAATGTTATTATACAAAATACTATCCTAAGTTAAGAGAGACATTTTGGATCGAAACAAGCTTCTATAATACTGCGTAACTGCTATCTATTGAATGTATTTAATGCTTGCTGTTTGATCAGTGAAACACAACAAGTCTCTTGATTTCACAAACAATACACTCCGTTGCAATGTTCCATGGAAAATGGCATAGCATAAAAACATTTAGAAAACATGCTTTTGGTTTGTACGATTCTGAGAAATTTGCTGGTATAGTATATTAGAGCAAATGAAAATAAATACCACAAACTATGTACCCAGTTTCTTTTATATGGTTTCTATGAAATTATTTAAAGTCATTCTCACAAAAATTATACTTTTGAACATATTAGTTCATAAGTTAGTATTAGCAAGGTGGCAAACAACAAAGCCCTAATGATAAAATAAATATTGTCTATATATCTATAGAAAATTCATGAAGCAGAATGAACCAATAATGTTCAAATCAAAAAATATATATAATCATGTTATTAGTTACTTACTACCTACACACTTTTTATGTCACATGTTTACTCTACTTAGTACGGAAAAAAATGCAAAATACTGATATTTTTCATTAAGCACATTTTAGCTAAGCTAATAAGAAGTCCACAGCTGACTAATGTTAGAAAAGTATGTCAGTATGACTGTTAACTTTTCACTGCAAAGCAATTTCAATAAACTTGGCAAACTATCCAAAACCTTTAGAATATTTTTACGAATCTCATTTTGTTTTCTCATAACTTTTGTATGTTATTTGTTTTTAATTTTGTGTAAATCTTTATATATTTCAATTCAATTCACGTTTCATTTTTAAATGATTTATGACTGTTCTGTTAGTAAATTTGTAATATTATGTAATTTTACAAAACATTAAACAAATAAGGTTTGTTAAATAAGTCACATTTTTAATGTTAACAATAAAACATGTTTGTCACATTATTTCTAATATTTTAAGTACTTGCCTCAAGAACAATACAAGGCTATAATTAATAGGCCATGCCAATCTTATTAACAATGTTATTCTAAAACAAATTCTTACACAACATACAGAATAAATATCCATGACAATGTTTTGTGAAAATGAGTTTTTCATTACCTTTTATTCCATAAAACGGAGTAAAATAAATTATTAATTTAAAAAAAAAGAGGCTGAGCAAGATTAATTATGTGAAATAACGAATTATTATGAAATATGATTAAATCCTAAATAATGCGAGTAATGGCACATATTAATTAATTTATAATATAGCAAAAATTTAATGAATATTGTTTAGAAATCCAGATAAATAGTTTATTACCCATGTAATCTTATCTTAATATGCAAGTAAATATTTTGTTTGGCTTAAGTATTTATTTTAGTGAATGAAAAAATATTTGCTATTGTATTTAATTGTCATATTTTAGTACAAATAATGATTAAATTAACTTTCTAAGGAACTGTATTTTTTTTTTACTAAAGCTCAAATGTGCCTTTTTTAATTCAAATCCAAACCTTTTTACTAGATTATTTTGGCAATATATAATTGCACAATAGGATTATTGGTTTTGAAATGTGATTCTTTGAGTTTATTAGTAAAAGGATAGAATGTTATGAAGGGATTTAAAATTTTACATTGTTATGTAAAATTTTCAATTATTTTATGTATTTTTTAATTCAATATATAGATTTGAATTCTAATTTCTAAGAGTATATTTACCTGGTGGGCTGTCAGTGAGTATAGTAATTCCGGTGGGGTCTACGTGAGGCGGAAATGCCTCATATAGGTCGGGCTCCTCTTCAAGCACTGCTGACAACATAGCTGAGGGCATCCCGTTACACACACACACACAACACTCACACTACACTGCACTGTGTCCGTAGCTCCTCGGCACTCACACCAATGAGCCTCCGTGAGCCATACCCAGTCTCAGTCCACCACCTCTAAGTTAAATCCTGCTGCACCATCTTTAAATCTGGAAACACAGATCACTTATAAGACTTCACTGTAGTTATCTTATCAAAATAGCAAAACAATCACAGCTGTGGAACAAACTTAAGAGGGATTGAGATAAATCCGCTTTTAGACAATCTTCAGAACTGACTGTTATCTAATTAGAAAACATTTATGCCATGTTTAGATCAGCTGATTGCTGGCCCGTGCCAGGGCAGACGCTACATTTTATTGCTATTTTAAGACATTGAACGGCCGATCCGGCGGTATTCAATGTCAACTAACAGGAACAAAAATATTTGGGACTCACGCCCAGACGTGTGTCGTGTGACATTACGGGCTGGTACATGGGGAATGAGTAGAGGTGGCAGTGCTTACCGCAGTCCTGACGGTAAATGATGCGGAGCAGGATTCGCGACTCCGTATTTGCTGCTGCGGAGTCCCCGCGACGACTAGCACAAGTGGCCAGTTCCCGCCCCAATATTATCACGATTAGGATAATAGACACGACGATTTCGCTTTGTTACTTATAAACGAACCACAGTACATCACACGGATATCTCTGTAACTGACCATACGTACGGATACATTGTAATTTATGATCGGATCACTAGTAATGAAATGATTTGCAACCCTTGCTCTAATCAAATTAAAGATATGAGACGTATCCGGTGAAAGTTGTGCACGTTTTTAAACTGTAAATACGTCCGTTTAATTTAAGTTAGAGACGATACAAGTCTTGTTTATTTAATACTCGAATTTGTTCCCGTCCGTCAAACAAAATCGCAAGTTCGCGATTTACGAGATAGTCGAGAATGCTAGCGAACACTCGCCCCTTCCTTCGTTCGTCCCGGAAAACACAGACTAACAAATATAAAAAAGTCTTAAACAGACTAGACAGTGTTTACAATATAGTACTGTAGCGTAAGTGATTGTGCAACAAATTTTATAAAATTTTATTAACCTAAAATAATAAAATTAGGTAGATCTGGATTCATACAAACTCAAGCAAGAGACCCAAATTAATTAAAAGAGAAAAGTTTAATTTTAAATCTAAATCCAATTTTAAGATATGTTTCATGTTAGTGGTTTTTAATACTTCTGGAGATTGCTTGGAATTTTAATATAATTTAAACGAATCCTTTTTTTTAATCCAGACCTGACTAATTAGCTTCAGATCTCAGTTGATTTATCTCATAAAATATCCAATGATATCTTTTACACAGGTTTTTTTGTATGTCTTAGAAAACTAAAATACATATTTTGAAGGTAAAATAGAAATTTGAAAAAAATAATTTAAAAAAAAAATGTGGCTTTTCTGTCTGTTGTTAATCTATGAAGAATGTCACAAAATAACCATAGATGCCATCTCTCGATTTTGGTCCAATTTCTGGTTTGCATATATTTGTAAAATATAACAAATTCGGTTCAAAAAATCAAAGTCAGTTACAGAAAAGGTTATTTAATAAAATTTTATTACTTTTGTTGCATGAAGTTATTTAGCAATCATAGCATTCAATCTTAGATTTTGTGAATTCTTGTTTTGGAGCAAGGCATAGACAAGATAAAGACCAACTTCAAAAACGTCAATGTCAAAGAATGTCACGAGCGTCACTTTGTTTACTTCGAAATCGAAAATATCGCAAGTGATTTGCAAATTGCAGCCAAGAAGTCGTAGAATGAAATCCTACTTTCCATGAAATTGTGATTTGTAAAGGTGTTAATAAAAATGGCAACAAAAAAAGATGAAAGTCTTAAAGGTTTTGTTTGTTTCTTCTATTTAAAAACTTTGGTAGGGTTTCTATTGTAATACAAAATAAATGTTTTTTTTTTTTGTTGCAGATACAGTGACAGTGTTAATTAACGCTATTGGCGATAAGGAGAACTCAGTAAACAATGTTGTTATTAAGTCACTTACTAAGATAGCAAACTTATATCCTAATGAATTTATAGAAATATTCTGTGATTTCTACAAGCACACACCAAAGGCTAACTTGCTTCAACTTGGAAACATCATCAAGTAAGTTTCTACCTATTTCATAACTAATTCTTAACACATTTTAATAGCATCTCCTTGGGATTTCATTATTTTTTAGTTATTTCAAACTAATAAATATTTTAAATTCATAAAGATAAATTTAAGTTTTTTTTACAAGAGTAATTATTTTAAATTCTATCAATATTTTTTTGTCCATGAAACAGTGTTTCATGTATAACCTCTTTAAAACATTATGGAATTTCCAGAGTATTAGAACAGACATGTGTGAACCAAGTCAAGAGGATAGAGTCAGGGAAGGCCGGGGAGCTCATCAGCTCCATGCTGAGAGCCATGACGGAAAACATTGACCATGAGCCTGTCACCCAGCTAGGAGCCTCCTCCGTGCTGGTTGCTATAGGACATGAGCATCTAGACCAGGTATGCCTCTACAATATTCTAGATTTTTATCAACATAGATGTCTATTGTTTTGGAGATTTTTTTTTCTGATTTGCTGAAAAGATGTTCTGCAAAATTTGATTGAGATCTGTTTTAGCGTTTTTGGACATAAAAATTAATTAAAAAACTGACAAAGCTACTATATGTAACTATTTATTTATGGATTATTTCTAGCCAATACTGTCGGTGTGACCTCTATTTTTAAAGTGCAACAGCATGCTAATATTATTTATTTTGTCTATAGTTTTGGTTTAATTAACATAAGTAAGAGATAAAACTTGTTTAATCAAGGATAAATAAGCAGTTCACACAACACAAACTTGTTTATGAATTTTTTGGTAGGGTTCTGATTTTGGAGCTAAAATCTATATGGATGACTTTTAATGTTTGTAAATAACACAAAGAACAGATAGTATTGTGTAAATATAGAATGGGCTACAAAATAGTTGTTGTTTATTTTATAAATATGGTTCTGGTTATGACTCAATCCATACAGAAAACAGATGGTAACATTATGTTATCATACATTCATGCTGTTTGTTATGAATGCTTTTATGATTCTCTTGAAATATCTGTCTCTCATTTAAAACGGTATATTATGTAATGACTTTTGTTTGCAAATTTTTTTACTTTGCCTACTTTCAGCTTTATTGTAATGTAATCAATAGTAGAATTTCCATTATACTGAACATAGAATACTTTATTTATTTTCCATCTGAAATCCCACAAAATATAATCAAATCGAAAATGTTGAGTACCTCTAAAAAATGTGATTTAAAAGTAGATCATTGTATCATCATGAGCTTGTGGAACTTTACAGTTGTACATTTCACCTTTCTTTTTCCCTAGAGGTTATGCTCATACTACAAGTTTAAAGCCTATTACCTAGCTTAGTACCTACAATTCATACTTTTCCCATTGTCTATGATGATTTCCTTCTGTGCTATCAGTTGACGATGCCCTTGACCAACAATTCATACTTTGTTATCAATACAACGTAATTCATACTTCAATATCAAAACTCTTAACAATTTGCCTTCACCTGGCTAATTTAGTCAGGGCCAACATAGCTTACGACCAATTTAGTCAGTGTCAAATCATCTTATCCTCATCCTTTAGGTTCTAAGCGCGCTAATGGATCAGCTGACCCCCGCGTCGGTCCCTCACTACACGGTCCCGCACACGCTGGGCACGCTGGCCGCGGTCAACACGCACGGTGTGGTGCCGCGCGTGAAGGATCTCCTCGGCAAAATGCTGCCTCTGCTGCCGCTTGTCAGGCAGGACGCTGCCAAACAGGCTTTTGCTTATGGTGAGCATTAGAACTATAAGATAATAAATCAATAGAACAGTAATACTTTTAAATTTGCTTCCATACTGAGAGACAATTCAGTTTACACTAACTTCTTCTTGATCGTTACACTCTTGGCAGAGTGGTCGTGTTTGTCATGACATCGCTAATTAATGATAAAAATATCGGGGGGTTGTTGCTGTTTCATTTATACCATATGTTTTATCTACCTCCAAATTTAGACTACATCTCTCATCTCTTGGTAACTATATCAAATAATCCACTGCAAAAATATGCCAATAACATACCAAAAGCTTTTTTTGTGTTTCACAGCCTTCGGTCACTTTGCCGTCGCAGTATCAGAGCATATAAGCGATAGCGTCGAATCTGACAACATAACATCCATTAAAGACAATTTTGTCACGGAGTTTTCAATAATCTTCGACGTACTGTACAACCAGTGGCTGCCATCTTACGAACCTAAGGTCACAGAGTCCGTCCTTGAAGCCCTCGGCCCCATAACGAGATTGATATCAGAGAGACAGTTTAACGAAACCGTCAATAAATTCGTACTATCATTGCTCGCTCTTTATAGAAAGCCAAATTTAAACCTATATTACGTAAGCCAATGTATCTCGTATTTGCTTTCACCGTCGCCCTTGAATCCGAAACTCACTCTGAGTGACAACGTAATTAATTCTATGAACCATGTCCTGTTCAATTTGGTCCTACTTGAGCCTGATTATGACAAACCTCATACAGTAAAGAATCATTTCGAAGTGCTTAGGTGTTTCGATCATATCGCTAATCAATTTCCTGATCAAACTATCGAAGGTATGCTACATCAATGTAAGAATAACCAAGAGAAAGAGAGGATGAAAGCAGTAATTGTTCTCACGCATTTGACAACATCATCTCAAACTTTCGTTGACAGTTACGCGATGAAATTCATAGCTATTTTAAAAGTAATGACTGCAATGGAGCAGGGACTTAAAATGAAGAAGTTACTAGTCAAAGCCATAGTCGGTCTGGTATACAGAAATTGTATAAACACCGCGGAAGATTTTGCTATGGTCGAGTTTATCATAAAACATTGTGGATTTGAACCTGTCAATGCTTTGAAAGAGGAAGTTAATGATCTACACGATACTTGCAAAAGTTCTCTAATACTGATGTGTAATACAGTGACCAGCGTTCGAACACAGCTCCGGTATTTACTTCTTAATGCTTTGACAGTTGAAGAGTTTGCACCTTCGATGTCAACTGTCAGTCACTGTCTAACGTCTCTGTTTCAAAACAATTCAAATGTCGCGGAAGAGGATCAAAGAAATGGGTTGCCGCTCAAATGCAACGCAGATTTAGTGTTCGTCCGCTGTATAACTCATATTGCTGAACCAGACAAAATAGAAAGGAACAAAAACTTGCTTCTATTCCTTGACGAATTCTCTGGGGATGTGCACGATAATTTAAAGAATTCTTGGACGATCGAAATCCAGAGTTTACTTAAAAACGTCGACAAAATTGAGAGTAAGGAACAGTGGCACGATATGCTACTTAGCCTCCTAGAATCTGCTATCGGTGAAATAAACAATAACAAATGGATCGAATCGATATCTACCCTGCTATCGCAGCAGATAATTTCTAAGAAACAATCAGCAACTATCAAAGGAGTTTCTTTACAATACCTGGCCATCCTTACTTGTCACATGGATAACGCAGCGGTTGCGGAAAATGTCTTGAGGATAATATTGCTTGCTCTGAAGTCAATACCAATGGAAAGCGTAGACTACGTCAATAAAGCTGTCGGTATTGCTTCAAGACAACACGGAGAATTCGTCCTAAATGAACTTGACGCCATTTATAAAGACAACGAAGCCAAAAGAGGTAGCAAGCTGCTGAATTTCCTATCGTCAAGGCATTCTAAAAGTGAGGCGGAATTAGGTGTCGTAAAATACGCAGTGATCTCTTGTTACGGTCAAGTAGCCGGTGAGTGCTTAGATGTCCACGTGTTGGGACGTTTAGGCGACAATGTTACTGCCATTTTATACGACATTTTGAAGTCTAATCCCACTTTTGATCTTTGCAAGGCTAGCATTACAACGCTTTACGAGATTGCCAAAGCGCTGTTTCCTGCAGCACACCATAATGTCACATTGAGGAATCGCTGGCAACTATTGAATTCGGTTTTGGAACAAATATACAATTCCAATTTAGAGAAACGTAACGTTGAACTGTATCCAATTATAGTTAAGGCCTCGAAAGCGTTGACTAAATTGCAAAAAGGCATCCTTCCCGAAGAAAGAAACACGATATTGCGAGTGCTTTTCAACAGCATATTCACTGAGCTGTCTTCCTTTAAAAGGATGTATGAAATCGACGGGAACGGAGACAAGAACGATCGCTTGGCAAAAACCTTGAACGACAGTCTGGCCTTACTGCATCGTTTGATAAGGGAGTTAATTATACAGTCGACGTGCTTAAGTACGATTGATGATTTGGTTGGGCTCTTAACGGAATGGCTTAGACATGAGAATGATGAGATCAGGACAGCTTCATACATGATACTGCAAGTCATGTTCGATGCTTACATTAAAAACGTGAAACTAAACTACGAGACACCGAGCAAATTCGGTCAGATGGGATACTTGCTAGGTCTCGTGGTACCGGGTATCGCTGATGTAGAATTTCCTGTCAGACTGACTACAGTCGACTGTATAAAACTAATAATACAAATCCAAGATCTTTACGAAGGTCACACTATCGAACCCGAAGATGAATGCATGTTAGATCTGACGAATCTACAAAACAATATTCTTACCAATGACTTGACGATGATCTCTGAGTATTGCATGTCGTTGTGTGATGTGATATCGCCTAAACTCCCTCACCAGCATACAATGCAGTTTGTGGAGAGTCTTCTAGAAGGTTACGATAGCCAAGAGTTGAAGAGTACTGGGATCAGTTCAGTTCTGGACGCGTTGTTCGTGAAGAAGGGCCAGGATCTGTATCAGAGTATCGAACGTATTGTAGAGGTGATGCTGACCACTATGGACGAGGTCAGTGATGATGCTCAGGTGAAACTGATGCAGCCGTTGACTTCGTTGACCAAACATCACTCCAACGCTGTGACAGCTGTACTTCTAGGACAAAGGATACCTCTGAAACCGTAAGTGGGCTTATTGTTTTTTTTTGTAAAAACATCCAGTTTCTGAAAGATCAAAGTAAAAATTAAAAAAACTGGTCAAGTGTGAGTCGGACATGATGGGTTCCGTGCCACCTTATAAGATTAAACATTATAAACTTTTTAGATAATTCCGTAAAAGATTAACGATTATTAGATTAGATTATTTCGTAAAAGAAAAACGTACAAGAGCAAAAAATTTTTAATGTTTAGTTCTATATTTTTTTATTTCTTTATGTTTTTAGTATTTGTTTTTATAGCGGCAACAGAAATATGGTTTTGTGACATACAATTCGCTGATAGACAGACAGACAGCGGAGGCTTAGTAATAGGGTCCCGTTTTTACCCTTTGGGTACGGAACCTTAATCAAATAATCAACTATTTTTCAAATATCATTTTTAACCGTCGATTCAGTTGCTAAAAAATTGATTAATTAATTAATAAATTCAGTCATCCTGTCAGTTTGAAGTTAAAATCAAATTCATTGAAATAGTTTTTTTTTTTTTCAAAGAAACCGGCCGTTACTGGTTGAGAAGATATCAAATGATTGATATTTTAGACAATTAATATGAACTACTATTTATCTACCCCATCTTACTGAAAATGCTTGTTTACCATAGTTTGTATACAAAGATATTTATTTGACAGGTGCGTAGTGTCCTGTTGGAGGTACCTCGCCAAAGACGTGGGTTTATCAGCAGCAATAGTCGACAATTTCCTAAGGCTGATGACATCTATTGAGTTGTACGAAGACCCGTACCACGTCACTGAAAACCACGTGGCGGCTCTGCAACCGCTTACGGTGAGCACTAATTTTTATATGAAAAACATACAGTTGAATTGAAAAGCTTTTTTTTATTTTCTTTATTTGGAACTATATACAACGAAACATTACAGCGTTTTAAATGTACAGCAATAAACAAAATAGGTTTAAATGTATCGCCCACAATGTAGTTCACATATTGAAATGAAACTTGTAATATAAGACCTAGAGGTAATGATAACAGTAAATATACATCAAGTTGTAATAAAATCAAATACATAGCAAGATAATTAATGAGTAAATAACATAACTAGAGTAAACTGAAACAGATGTAAGAGAACCCAAATGATTTTGTGTCGGTTAAAATAGTTGAGGACGTTACGATCGCATTTAAAAGATTTGACAGCCTGACAAATGTAAGAGAGAGTGAAATTTTTTAATCGAATGGAAACTATACTACTCCAAGTTTATTACAAAGAAAATTTAAGTTTGTATTAGATTTGGCTATAAGAGGTTTAATTTGTTAACTATCGTAACTAAAGCAAAATACATAAAATCATAATATTTGTCATGTAAATTGTTTTTTTTAAATTATTAAACATGATCTGTACTTGACCAAAATTTTGCGGGCTTTATAAAGTGAATTATGTATGAACTATTCTAAACAAATGTAAACATGTTTAATGTACCATGTTTCTAGCAAATAATTTTAATTTCATTTCAGAAAAGCACAGTTTTTGTGTACGTTTTTGCATTTCACTGCATGCTAAATTAAACAAGAATTATGGAATTGCCTTTAAATGTGATTAAGCTTTTAAATATCCTATTAGGGTGAACGTTTAGTGTGCAAAAGTAAATGGTAACCGCAATTATGCCACTTGCAACGTTTGACCGCAAACCGCAAACACTGCCTTGACATAATGTGTTCTCATACGTATCCATTACTTACTATCGAAATTAGAATCATTGCAATCATTAGTTCAGTAAAGATGTCATTATGATCGGTTTAATGATGAAAATTGACAGGCAAAAAGAATGTCATGCTAAAGTTATTTTCTACATGTACTGTTACATTCACTGGTCTTGGATGTAATATTTTACATATATAGCATGTAATACCAAAAAGTTTTCGTGGTTATCATGGTTGTCTGGTAGCATGGTTGTCTTGGTTGGTCATGTACCTACATGATACAGTGATACGGCGATACAAGATCTTCATACAGGTCTTAGACAATATTCGTTGACAGTACGGAAATAATTATTAGTATTTTTCAGCTGATAAGCGCTCTAGGGGAAATGTTGCAAGAGGAGAAAATGCACCAGATATGCGTTGACCAGTTCTCGGATTTGTTCGCGGTGTTATATACCACATTAGCGTGTTACATCGAAGCCGAGCCGCCTGCGTACGCGCCGTCACAGAACCGAAGTCAAGATAGGTTCGGATACATACCCAATAGAGAGGCGATCAAACTGTCGCCCGCCAAGATCACCGTTGGCACGTTCAACGCGTTCCTCGAACGGGCGGATTGCCATCAAGTGAGATTTTTATTGCTTGGATTTTATGAAAGTAATGTTTTTCGTTTTAAACTGAATTTTTCCTAATATCACTACAGGTAAGTTTGTCAGCGCCTTTTCGCGTGGTATACCTAATATGCAGAACAACTGCTTCGCGATATGTTTAACCAAATCACGAGTTAACTAGCTAGTATGTATCTTTCCCTTCTGCTTTTGGACCTTTCGACATTGATGTCTAACATTCTTGTTTTTAGAGTATCGACATTTTGGTATCATTTAGGTTCAAAACGTCCAATTCCCGAAATATCTAATTCCTAAATTGTCCACTTCCCATAATGTCCAAAATGTGTGTGTAATGAACATGGCAACGCATTGATGGTCGTCTTGGCGTTTCTAGACATTAAAGACATCGTCTTGTCAATAGGCAGCGGATTCATTTTCTACCAGGTGAACCATCTACCTGTTTGCTCATGATGTATTAAAAAAATCCCGAAATGTCCACTTCCTAAATCTTCTCAAAATGTAAATTTCCCGAAATTACAAATTCACAAAATATTCACTTTCCAAAACTTCAAATTTATCCCATGTCCCCATTGCCGTTAGGTCTGGTTAGGTGTGGAGTCTCCCATTGTGTTGCCATCTTGGCGAAGCGGGGGGACTTGCGTATCCCTTTGATCCCCCGGGGCTACGGCGGCAGGGTTACCCATACTGGAAGGCTCGGGAGAGGAACTTGTCGGAGTCAAACGACGGGTCAATGAACCAAAAATGGCTCCGAAATCCAGGAAGGGAAAAGGCTGCCCCTCCACTACTTTATTTACCACGACAGTGTCATTATGATAGAACACTACAAAATTATAACGCGATGTAGACCATGTAAGATTTTGGTATATAACGAAGTAATCATTAAGATCATCTAATTATCATTAAGATAATTAGACAAACGGCGACTTAGGCAAATAAACACCTAGGCTGAAAGCTAATCAAAAATGAAGTTTAGTTATACCGCGAAGTAATTGTTCTGCTAATTAGGTGTATCCCGCGTTAAGGTGTTCAACTTTCAAAGTTCAATCTGACTGACATGAATTAATCTTAAAGTGATCTATAATTCACAATTCAAACTTTTCATGGATTAGATGCCTTCAAAAGCGCTTTAAAGCATAAGCTTTAACCCCGCTTACCGCTTCAATCCAATTTCTTTCAACAGATCAAAGAGGCGTGCGAGCTGTGCCTGTCCCTAGAGCACGGTGACTGCGCTGCGACGCTACTGCAACTAGCGCCACTGCTGGGCGGGGCGCTGTGCCGCTGCAGCGCTGGGCGGCTGCCGGGCGCGGTGCGGCGCCTGGCGCAGTACGCGCGCGCACAGCTGCCGCCGCAGCGCTGCAGCGCACTGGCGCTCCTCACGGACCTGCTCAACTATAGGTCAGTAGTACTGCTGCGGCGCGCTGTGCCGCTGCAGCGCTGGGCGGCTGCCGGGCGCGGTGCGGCGCCTGGCGCAGTACGCGCGCGCACAGCTGCCGCCGCAGCGCTGCAGCGCACTGGCGCTCCTCACGGACCTGCTCAACTATAGGTCAGTAGTACTGCTGCGGCGCGCTGTGCCGCTGCAGCGCTGGGCGGCTGCCGGGCGCGGTGCGGCGCCTGGCGCAGTACGCGCGCGCACAGCTGCCGCCGCAGCGCTGCAGCGCACTGGCGCTCCTCACGGACCTGCTCAACTATAGGTCAGTAGTACTGCTGCGGCGCGCTGTGCCGCTGCAGCGCTACTTACAATCAAGCGGAATTGTGGCCTATTATTATGTGATAATGTGGCTGTATTAAATGGGTGCGTATAAAAATAAACAAAATATCTCCCATTTCAGATGCAACGAGAACCCCGTGCTCATAGAGACCGTGCTGGCCACGCTGAGCTCAGGCTGGAAGGACGAGCACCCGCGCGTGCGCTGCGTAGCGCTGCGCGGCGCGGCGGCGGTGGCGCAGCTGCGGGCGGGGGCGGGAGCGGGCGCGGGGGCGGGAGCGGGCGCGGGGGCGGCGGCGGGCGCGGGCGCGGTGGCGGGGGCGCTGGCTGCGCTCAGTCAGGGGATAGATCTGCACTACACCAAGTCAGTGTCTTGTTTACTCATTTATGTTCAATCGTGCAGAAAGACAGTTTATAATTAAGATAATCACCGCCGAATCCCAATCACCAAGCATGTTTGAAATTTTAAACTTTTAAATAAGAGTCGGACTTTTTATTTATAAATTGATAATATTTATTCCTCTTTCATCATCAGAGGATTAGTCGACAACGTCCCACTAGCAGCAATTCAAGGACTGAGCCGTTTGCTAACGGAATTAGACACGATCGACCGCGAGTACGAGCGCGAGCTGCTCTCGATATCACAGAAGATACGTCCGTTCATGAACACGGACTGTTCGCAACTGAGGGAGGGCTCCGTCAAACTGTTTGGTATTATTGCTGGTAGAATACAAAACGAAGCGCTCGTGGAACAAGCGGTGAGCTCGCTGCCTTGCTTCCTGCTGCATCTGTGTGATAATAACCCTGCTGTTGTTAGGGTGAGTTTTATTTTTTATTTCATATATCAATAAAATACCAACTACCAGCGATTCTCGACTCAATTCTATTGACTTTTATTATTAGCAGCTGTCATAGTTAAACATTAATTTACTTTTAACAAAACTTCTTTAATTTGATTATTAATAAAACTTAAATAAAATACTTAAATTGTAAAAAGCTAACGATTTTTAAATCACCTCTCAGGCCAGCAAGTTCACTTTAAAACAAGTCTTCAAGACGTTCAACGTGAAAAAATCAAACGACCTGATACAGACCCACCTGCTGGACGAGGGTCGTCTTTACTTGGACGAGTTCCTGTCAGCCTTACTGCGACAGCTGTCAGAGGAGATGCCGAGCAGCGTCGTCAAGTGTCTGCAGACAGCTGTCAACTACTTGTACTGCGCTAGGGACGAGATCAAACCACATCCACCGCTTTTACTTGGTAAGTGTATCCTCATCCAGCTAGAAGACGTCCAATGTCGGGATGACTACAAATGGTTTCAATCAATCTGCAGCCTTTACAATATCGACCGTGCTCCTCGTGGTGGGCCTTCCAATGCTAGACTAACGCGCCTACCAGCTAGTTTAACCTAGTAGTTGTGACTTGGTCTTCTTTAAAGTTCAGTTGACCTTCGGCAAGGCCTCGCCTTCTCCTTCTTCTCTTTATTACACTTAATAAAAAATTCTGCGATCGACAGTGGCGTATAGTGACTTCAGACAGCTGTCAAAATAAATAAATTTGAGTGATTGATAAAATTAATATAATTTAGATTATGTAGTGTATACAAGTAGTCCAGTCATTACGTCGGAAAAATGGAGTTAGAAATGCAAATGAACCGAGAAAGCTAAATTTTGGATATTATGTGGGGGGGGCTAGAAAGGCTAAACTTCAAAATTTTGAGCTTAAATTCAAGATGGCGGAAAATGCACAAAGTCAATTGATAAAACTGTTTTGTATTCGGTTTGTGTGCCAAATAAATAAAATAAAAACTACTTGTATCACGCTAGAGACGAGATCAAAGCACATCCAACACTGTTGCTTATGAATTGTTGTCTAATCTTTACTGTTATAAAGGCGTAAAATTTATAAGTTTGCATGGTTATGGTTAGTAAAATATCCACCTTCGTCAACATTTTCATCTAACATCATGTAATATTGTGGACAAAGGCTTGCATAAATATACTATTGCTATTATTGTGTACGAAAAGTTCGTATGGATGAGGTTGAGGTAATTTTCGATATATTCAGAAGGTAATATAGGTACATAATGGTAAATTTTCGTGAAAAAATAAAAGAAAACCCGAATAATAACTAAATCAAACATTCTATTTTCAGGTCTACTGTACGCTGAGCTGTACCGTATAAAAGATAACAATCCGGATGAAACGCAACTAGATCCGGATGTGACTAAAAGTGCCAAAACTAGACTATTACAGCTGATTAAAGATCCGAATCCTTTAGTTCGGCAAAACGCCGCAATGGCGCTAGCAAACGTGTGTCTAGTTGACACAACTATGAATGGATGACCCAAGACATGGGGACAAGGCATGAGAATGGAATTCAAAGGGGGCAGTTATGTTGTAAAACTCAATAGCAAAGATATGAAAAAGTTAAATATTTTTAGTAAACAAACTGAAGTTTGACGTTTCCTTTGACTTCCTTGCCTTTGTTAATGTTGTATACAGCCAAATATATTATGGTCAATGATATTGTTATGTTGTTAAGAACTTTGAAAATTTAAAGCGCTTTCAAAGTCAAAGTCAAAATATTTTTTTACTATAATTAAATAAGTACTTTTAAATCGTCATCTTTTTTGTACTACCACCGGATCGAAACGCTATTTTTTCTTATATACATAACCGGAGTTGTGTTTTGTTAACCATTTTATAAGTTGCGTTACCACATTTAAATGCATGTTATTTTTAAGTTAAGGAATTCGATTTTTTGACATGAAATGGCTTTTCGTTCTTTATTGTATAGAAGTTTTAGATATTTAATCATGGTTTTAGTCAATGCTAAGTCGAGTGTGATATTTTTAAGATTAAATTTTTAACGATGTACTCGCCATTTTTTATTATATAAAGCCCTGTTAAATATACCTACTTTGGCTATAATGTTTTATTTTCTTTAAAAAAAACTAGAATCTATTTATAAAAGTACTGAAAAAAGATTCTTTGACTATTTTTTTCCTTTTATAATTCATTTCTATTCGCGACTATTCATTTAAATTTAAATTGGTATAATTTTTTTAAAATACAAAAATCAAAATGCTTGAAGATCTTTTGGTGTAAGTTTTCAAATTTTAGTGTTACTTGTCCCAATTAGATAACATTATTATAAACTATTGTCTCAATATATTCAATAGAGGTCTAATTTTTCTTTCAAAATTAAAACATTCCTTTATATTATAACTAACCGACTGTGAATTTTAAGAGTAAATGTATGCAATATTTAGAATAATTATGAATTAGTATTTAACTAACATATTCTATGATATAGTTGAAATAAAATGTTTGGGTATAAAGTTGTATTTTTTTATTTACGAAACCATTAAATTTTCTATCAAACGTGGCTCATACTTAAAAACTTACATAAAAATAACTACATCGAAAATTATCAAGATATATTATAATTAAATTGGGACTTTAAAATGTGTTTAATTTAAAATATTGCTTCATTTTCTTAATGCCCGTAATTGATCTCTATGTCTTTTGATGGTCGCTGATTCATCACAGGCCCTACAACTGTAAGCGTAGATCAAATTAATATCAAGTAAAAAAATGTTTGGAGTACAAAACGTTTTTAGGTTCTGTTTCCTGTATATTTTTTTTAATTTTCGACTGCATTAGCATCATCATCATCATAATTATCAATTGGTAGGGACATGTTGCATCTTATACATATATATATAGGTCACAATAGAATGCAAAAATACTGCAGAAAAAAATCGTGGAGGCAGTGTTAGCTAGACTAATGTTAAGAAGGGCCCTAGAAATTTGCGTCTTAGAATATAACTGGAGCAGCCGAGCCCAGTCGATCTAATTTTCTATAGGTTATAGGTCATTAAACCCACCCGGCATCCGACCTACACCGCCCCGCCTTTTTAAATAGGCTTCCATTGATCGCACGCATGAACGGTGAGCGAACCACTCGGTGACAACTCGATACTTGCATCCCTTCCTTGCGTTGCCAACGCACGGATCTGAAGTAGGCCGTGCGTTTTCCACGAGGACCCACTCTTTGATCCTCCTCCTCTCTTTGGACCTCCTCTTTGAGACTACTTGATGGGTGGATGCCGAGCGGCGAGGTGATGCTGGTCGGCTGCCGGGTGTCTCTAATGACCTATGACTATTAAGGGTCCTACCTGCCTTACTGCGGTTACACTTTCACTTACTAAAGATCCTAACTCAAATAGGGCCGTTAAAGTCTTGGTATATAAATAACTTACGGGTAAGGTTCCCTTCTCAGCCAGAACTCCTGCGTGGCGTCGCAGTGTGACCGCAGCTGTGCATTGTCCCAGCTTACTGACTCCATCCGCCATTCAGGAGACACCAGACCTGGCTCCAGCTTCGGCAGCTTTATCTGAAACACGAGTTTATTCTCAGGAGGTTATTTTAATTGGCACTACATGACTTGAGCTGCAGCCCAAAATTAACTCTACAATTGCAATATGTCTGTCTATGTAAGTGGAAAACCTATACAATAATAAACCCTTCTTTTTGCTTCGTCGTAGAAAAAAGGAATAAGAAGATACCTACTTAGATACAAATTACACAATTTGGTTCTTCTTACCGAGATCTTCCCTAACAAAAATTTTCGAACCCATAACAGTCACACACTTTTTATTTTATAACATCCAATATTTAATAGATTTTAAAATATTTTTTAATTCTTTTTTGAGTAGACAATTCTCTTAGATAAAAGTATTTAAGAAGTACAATGAAATGAAAGTAATGAATTTTGAAATTTTAAAAAAGTTATATTGTACTGTTAGTAAAACTAAATCAGCATACGGCCTGCCAAATTGCGGAAAGCCGTCGTTGTTGCGTCTACAGATACATGAAACCTTTACCTTTAAGAATACCTGGGGAACTGACTCAAAAACCTTGGCCAAACCATCAAGACTTATGTATAACTCACAGGATTAGCTGGTGCTGGCAGCCCAGGGAACGGTGCCACAGCAGCTTTAGTTTTGATCAACGCCACTGCCTCCTCCATCGCCTTCTTCGCAGTCGTTGTATAGATATCCACTAACAGCAGATCGCGTGTTCTGATCGAAACGTGACGGTTTATTAAAACTAAAGAAGACAAGTTTCATTCAGTACCTACCTATTTACTTAGTCAAAGTCAAAAGGTTTATATTCGAATATACTAAAATAAGCACTTTCAAATCGTCATTTTTTACTACCACCGGTTCGGAATGCTATTTCTACGGGGAAGAATCCAGCAAGAAACCTCGGTAGATGTTTTTTTAAATATTTAAATGCAATAATTTGCTATTAAAACTTACAATTTGTAAAATATAACAATTCTAGCTTTCTACTTAAACTGTAGAATGTTCTTAAATCGTAGGAACAATCTACTTACTACATTTAAAATTAAATGAATTAAAAAATCTGCCCCAGCCTATGGAGGAAGGGTACTAATTATTTTGTCTTTTTTACTTATTATTACATAATATACAAGCAAGCAGGAGGTTCACCTGAAAAGTGACTGCCGCCTTTTGACACATACACTATGCCCTTTATGACTGGAACGCCAAAAGCACCGCCAATGCGTTGCCCATGTAGCGCTAACGATGATATACCTCTCCTGCCAATAATTACTCTGTTTCTCCAATCCTTCTAACCGAAACACAGCGAACTGCTTCACAGCAGAAATAGAAATGAGGCAGGTACCAGATGATCTCGCTCACTGACGATCAACTCATTCCTATATTGTTGCATTCAGGTCTCCAGGTAACGTCGATACTTTTAGGAATACGTGGGCATTTAAATTTCTAGTACCTACATACACGACTACTTTGCTATGATTTGAGGTTAAACAAACTTAATAAAAAGTTAGGTATGTAGGCTTACCTAACCTACTTTATAACAAGTAGGCAAACTCACTTTTTATCTTCGATAGCGTCCATACTAAGAGCGGGTGTCATTACAAGCCTAGGTCTGGTTCTGATAGCTTCTTGGAGATGAATATCTTCAGGCTCTACCTGAACATTAGAAGCAACGTAAGTTACGTACTTAACTTACCTATAGCAAGATGAGTAAATAATACCAATATCGTGACAATTCACACAAATTGCCTTAATCTCAAACTAATCCATAGGCACGCTAGGCATACCTACTAAAGAAAGATATAAGTACATAATACGTTTACCTAGAACCCACATAAATACATGTGTCCATCATACAAATACCTGCCCGGGCCGGGACTCAAACCTGAGGCCTCACATACAGCCGCCTGTCACTACTAATACTGTACACTTTTAATTAATTAATTAATCATGGTCACCACAAAATAAGTCACCGATTTTTTATAATGACTGAAATCTGTAGATTCCAATGGCTAATAAATCTTCATTGTCTTTTTTTTAATCATGGCTCAACCCGCCGGTTCTCCAGATGGAAAGTGGTACCGCATCCTATGGACACGATGATGCCCTTGAACGCAAAGAGCACCAGCAATGCGTTGCCTTTGTAGAGGTAAAGATGTTATACCTCTTGTGCCGGTAATTAAACTGGCTTCGAACCGAAACACAGCGAATAGTAAGGAGAGTGGCACAAACCCAGACGATCTCGCTCATAAATCTATCACCTGTATGTGTCGTACGTATATCCCTGCTTTAACTCAAAATTCAACACTTACATAACGCTGTTGTACATTTCCAGGATTGGTCCTAAGAATATCCTTTGGTTTCCCAAAAACATCGAACGGCACGATAGGTTTCTTCCACGAAATCAAAGTTTGCACGTACTTCAGTGGTGTGTACGCCGCCCTCTTTTTAGGCGGTTTTGGTTTGTACTCAGTCTTAACAATGGGCTTTATTTCACCGTAACGGTAATCGGTACGACCCGTTGTCTCGTAGTTAAACAGCATGGACTCGAAATGGCGTTTTTGGCCTAGCATTTTAAATTTTTTCAATTTATGTATATGAGTATTAAAAATGTTGTAGTAACGCTGTCACAAGATAATCATGACAAAGACAAACGTCATCAATGAGACAAGATGATAATTTGATCTATTTAAAATCAGATTTAAAAAGGATGAATCCAAACCTATGTATTTAACTCTAAGGAAATCTTTTAACGTCATCTATATACCTCGAGTATATTGAGTTAGGTTAATATTTCATTAATTTCATGTACTTTTTATCCCAAAAGTTTCAATTTAAAAAAAGAAGCTTATTTCACTTGTAAAGCAACAAAAACACGAATTTAAATTTTTTATTTTTTATTTAAAATCACGAATAATTTACACCAACTTGATAACAATAGAAATATACAGCGACAATAAAAATAAATTATACAAAATAAATAAACGTTTATCACAAGTATTTACCGATGACACTTTAAAACTTAACTTTACTGATATCGGATATTCATATAGGACCCAATACCAAGTGAGACTGTAAATTGTATGGTGACAAATTGTAGGCCTTTTGTCTTTGTCCACATCAATCTTTATGTATGTGTGCGTGAGTGTATTAACTTACATGCACATACACTAAAATGAAAATCACCTTCAATTCTTAGCTGCTTTAATATCTTAATAGTTATGTAGGATTTATACATATTTTTGTAATTTCCATCCATGATACCACAAAGGATTGTCTTCCAATTAATAAAAAGGTCACATTTTCGTCCACAAACACTACCTTTAGAAAATGTTACAAAAATACTGCTTACTAGGTCAATATTAAATTACAATTTATAGTATAAGACATTATAAACCATTAATTTAATTAATAAGTCACAGTACATACTTAAAAATCGTCTAGTCACAGCCAAGCTTTTATATCGGAAACAAAATAAAGCCATAGCTACAAAAAAAAATTGGAAGAAAAAAAACTTATTTTCAAAAACCGAATTCCACAGACACACGAGATCAATTCGTAAAATACATTTAGTCAATCCGTCAGAATAATTATTTCATATTAAGACATTGCAGAAAATAAAAAACATCAACCTTAGAAGCATATTTCACAAGTCATTCCGTTAGGTCGATCAATTTCATATATTTTGACCATAATAAAAAAATATATTTGCATAACAGATTTTAACAAAATATTAAACTCACATTTACGTTAAATCATAGAAGTTGAAAAGTTGATTACACCTTCCTTACAGGTCCAAGTTAAATCAATATTCGCTACTGTCAATAGTTTGATACAAAAAGGATTACAAGAAAAAAGGCACTTATTTAATGTTTTAAAAATATGTAGCTCGAATTGATAGTATCCACAATATAGGTAAATATTTTGTATGCAATATAGCTTCAAAACTCATTTTCATTTTACAAGATTTGATAAAATCACTAAGTACCGGCCTAATATACAAAACACACGTGCAAAATTGAATTACAGCCTTACATGCTAGAGTTAATTTTCGTCTATTATTTACAGATTAATTTAATTTTAAAGGAAAACGGTGTCAGGTACTCTTTTTCCATTAATTACAAAATATGACAATTCATTGACAAAAAACAAATAAATTTTTGAGAAGACTTAAATCAATTCCAGAAAGTCAACATACAGTTAAAAAGCTATTTTATACTATTTGGCCATTTCTTAAACAGCAATTTATCAAATAAAATCTTATAAAAATTATTACAAAGTAGAGGGGAATAATATGGAAAAAATGTATTGCCAAATAGAAAAAAAAAACATTTGTCACATGTAAAAATGACAAAAATATTTGTCAACTGCCTAAACCAAATAAAATAAAATAAAATACACAAGCTCATTTTTCTCTAAAAAGACTAGGCATTTCTTAATGTCATAAAAATCTTATTAACTTACACGGTAAACTAGAAAATTCATAAAGAAGAAACAATAATGATTAAAAACAACTAATCTCCTTCGAAATCAACCTACAGTTCATTACCTAAAGGCGAAAATTTTCTATAAAGTTAAAAAAAACAAAATGGCGGCCGTCTAATTAAAATACAGATGTAGCAAAACCAGTAGAAGGCACTGCATTAGAACGAATATGGCCGACTTGGCGTATCCATATTTAATTTTACCTAGTTTTAAATTACATTTTCGTCAATCTGGGACTTTCATTTCTGCCCAGACTGGGTAGTGTGGGGAAGCGGGCCCACCCCAAGACCATCCTCGTGGGATAGCTAAATGGCTGAGACCGGATTTGACGATACCAGCATGACCGTTGAAGTTTGTCTTGTCTATGCTCCCGACGCAGAGTATCGTTGTGCGGCCAGTAGTGTTTGCGTCTATGGTTGTAGTTGTTTCTTCAGCTAGCAATGGTTGACATGTTTGAAGACCTGGAATCCAAAAACAATATTAATTTCAAATTTAGTCGAACGAATGCAATATTCAGAATCTTAATGACAACATTACTTAGAATCAATAGGTACAAAATATAACAGTGTTAAGGTCATTTATTTTAAATATCTTATGTTTTTTGCTAAACATATTTTAAAAGGTACGAAACTTTTAAGCCTTTAGTCTTTAGTCTAGTTACTACGTGACCAAAACAGTAGGGAAAGGCTTACGTACTTAAGATTTATCGTAACATTTTGGACAATTCACACAATATCTTTATAATTTTTTTATAGTCTATATGTTATTCTGATGTATATGCTATATTATTGTTAAGTTTCATTAAAATCCATTCCGTAGTTTTAGCGTGAAAGAGTAACAAACATTCATACGTACTCACAAACATTCGCGTTAATAATATTAATAAGGATACACGCACATATCGAAATCACGCACAAGGCTAGACAATACAGATAAAGTATTATATCAGTAAAATAGTCGTCAAGGGATTAACTATTACAAAGTATTGTGATTTAATTAATTAATCAGATAAGCAAACGGATATAGTACAAAATACAATTGACTATGCAACTGTCATTTCTGATAGCGATAACATTAATACTCTAATACCTAGAACTAAAATACCCGGTAAGTCGCTGGGAAAACGTGTGTCGTGTGTCCGACACCATCCACCGCCATATTTTTATAAAATTAGATACCAAACACCAAAAGTCACAGCGGCGACTATTTCGGGTTGTGGACACGGAACACCACAACTACATATCCATATTTCGCATGTTTATGTTGAGTCCCAGTGCGACTGGTTGCGAATCTGTCGCCACTATCCGGGCACAATCAGGAACGTGGCAGCTATCCGAGACTCGAACCCTCGATCAGTCGGGTCGGGTCGGTCGGTTATCCATGCCACTTAACAGAGTTACTGACCAAGTTTTTTTATATCTGAAACTCTCTCGTATCTCGTATTTAAAACAGTGTTTAATAGAGTGTTATTTCTAGTACACATAATGCTTATAGTAACCTGTTACTTTAACTATCAAAGTTAAAGAGAAGATTTTAAACAATATATAAAGAAAGAAGAAGAAATTAAAAAGTGAACGTAAAAGAACACAAAAGATAGGTTTTAATAATAGTATGAAAACAATGCATGCTTTTTTTTTTTATTATTCCTTGCATTTTTATACATCTCTTGCTAGAGCACACAGGTCAACGTTGTCATCAAATCATCTCAGTGATTAATTAATCAACATTAGATTATATTAATTGATAAATTAATAATGAACAGCCGGTGTTCTTGTGCTTATCTTTCTTTGTAATACACGACCGTACTACATGAACGGTATCGGTATCTAAACTGCTTTATAAATATGTATCAGGAGATAGGCGAAAGCGTTTCAAAACACGTGATTTATTTAATTAGAAAATGTTTATAGATTGGTGTATGCGAACAAACAAAAAAGTGATCAGGACAGTTTTAAGCCTAGGCGAGGGCCTAGGTCACCAGCCGAATCGAGGCCCCTACGCTGGCTGGCGACATTTTTTTGAAACCTACACTTTTGGAGGCCCTTGGCTCGTGCCCCGTACTTAATGAGAATTTGCGTAGTGGTTTGATGTACGTATTTTGTATGGAATTTAGTATGTAATGTTAACTAGCCTCGATAATACAACCCTGTGTTTCAAATTGGATCAATGGGAATTTGTGTGAATTGTGTTGTACTTGATTTTCATTCCATTCGGTTCTATGACAGTGCACATAGCAACACATCAAGCTATACAAATAAAATGCAATATTTAATCTTTATGTTGAACGTTTTAAGAAAGATAAAAACTGTTCTGTTCCATTTGATTCTTCATTTGATTTTTAAAATAAGCTTCAAAATCAATTACTGTACACAAAGTCGCTATCTTGTAAATATTAAAAAAATTAACAGACGTGGAAATCGCTCGGATTATGACTTGGAACATTGATTTGGACATAGAACTCTGGTTCAGTGTTCAATTACAGAGACAAAAGATAGACGTCATTGTGACGTAATAAACAATACACGCGGAGAAAATATACATTGCTTCGAGCTATTCTTGAAATTACCGGTTTATTGTTTAAATAATTAAACTTGATGTTATTGTAATTAAACAAATAAGAAAAATTGTGAAAACACACACACACACTATATTTAGTTTCCTAAACAACTTTTATAGTTTAACTAATGCCAAGGGAGGAACATATTTTCACTAAAAACCTATGTACAGTTATTATCTTTCAAGGACTATATTTTTCAGATTTTTCCTCAATCAATGTGCTATTATTAACCCTGTATTTATGAGGTATGACACTGACAATGGTGCAATTATAAAATTATATGCCTTACAGATATAACTCATGTCTTTATAGCTTTAATCATTTCCTAAGGCTCTTCTATGTATAACCTATTATTTTCTAGCAGTGATCGGTGTGTCTTTGTTTTGAATACATTCAGTTCGAGTTGTCACTTTCATAGACAAACGTTGACTATATATTTTTTCTTTTAAAACCTTTGTGTATTCATTTATTTTATTTATTAACTTGTGACCCGCCCCGGCTTCGCACGGATATAATGCATGTATTACATGCATACAAACCTTCCTCTTGAATCACTCTATCAATTAAAAAACCGCATTAAAATCCATTGCGTAGTTTTAAAGCATATATAAAGACAGACAGCGAGAAGCGACTTTGTTTTATACTATGTAGTGATAATTAAATGGGACTTTGAAAAGTATATCCTGCAAATGGGTATTTTTTTTTATTTTCAATACTAACTGGTATAAAAATATACGAAGAAGAAACTTGCTGGCTTGTTCCCTGATCTTAATTAAAACATTTCCATCATTGAGGAATATCCTATATCTTGGTATAACTTACTAAAAAGATAAACTAAAATTATTAACAAATTTCGCTTGTCACTCCATGCAAAAATTCTAACAAAATATTCATCAAGGTGGACATTTGTTGAGGACATTCTGTGACTTGATTTTGCATCTATAAAATATTATACAGATGCCTATACAGCTTCAATAGCTCAACCACTTAGGCAGGTATAAGTTATAAACGTCAAAATACTCACTCGAGACGTTACCCCACGAGTCGAACTCTCCCATGACGGCTAGCTGCACCCGGCACCCGGCGGCTAACGTCACCGCGGCGTTCAACTTGTCAATGTCATCCTTTGACAGATCCTGTTTGCAGTGGACGTTCAGTATCACTATCGGTCGACCGCACACCAGGAACGCTGGAATTTAAATAGACAATATTTTAGTTAAGTTTTGGTAATGAGAAATCTGTTGATAGGTGGAGTTTTTTTTTAATTAAAAGATTCGAAAGCGTTTGTCAACAATATCACCAACGGTAGGTAATGACGATATTGGTAAAGCTAAACCATACTCGCCTAGAAAATGCCTGAATATAGATCTAACTGTTGACTAACATCTACGCAAGCAATTCCTTCCTTCTCTTCATCTTGCGACCATTGTAATAATTTAAAAAAAATCTCCTAATAAAATCAAGTTTCAATCGATGTCATTGTAAATGAGTAAATGTGTTTATCATGTATAATAGGATAATTTTCGACCCTTATGTTATATGTTTCGCTGGCAACGAAATCTACAAAAAAAAAACACATACTTTTTTTTATTAGTATTTGTTGTTATAGACGCTACAGAAATAGTGATAATGTGAAAATTTAAAGTGTCTGGCTGTTATGATTTATGAAATACTACTACTGACATACGGACGGACAGACGGACAGCGGAGGCTTAGTAATATGGTCCCGTTTCTCACCTTTTAGGTACGGAACCCCAAAAAGCTGAGACGAGACACTTGTTTTTTTTTAATAAACTCACAGTAGTCACAAATAGATTTTATAGTATCTTACAGAACCTGTTATCTCAATTTTAGTTAAAGCTCACAGAAATCCCATTCACAAACAACAGACCTACTGTTAATTATTTCATTACATAAATTGTATAAAACTGGTAAAACTATAGGAGAAAAGAAAGACAATCTTTAAAATTAAAAAAAGTTTAGGACATAAAATAAAAGCGATATCAAACATGTAACTAATTAGGTTACTAACTCATCATTTACAAGGCGCCTAAAATATTCATTTAAGCTCTACCGATTAATACAATAAAACATAAAAGTTTACAAAAAACATTCATGACATCCTACCGTCAAGCAAAAATAGCATTTTTTTTTTAGTACAGCTGCTTCAAATGGAAGCAATATTACAGCTTGTAATCTGTAAGTTTTTTTCAGTTCGATAAAAACGATGCCATCGATCGACTTTTCCGCTGAATAATTTAACGGAGACTTAAAAATTTACGGTTTTACATTGTAACATGAAGTTAAAACATGTTCGGTTCTTATCATTGGCTATATAATATGTACCTTATATATCGATAACTTACTTTAAAATCATCATAACTGCAAAATTTGTTTGGCCAGTATCTGTAGTAGGTTTCTCGATATAAAACTTTATAACAGAGGTGTATAGTCGACAGAAATTTGCCGTTCGCACCTCGATAGACATATGATTAATGAAAATAATAAACTATTTCGTTAGTCTCCTTAGATAAAGAAATATGAAGCAGTTTTTTGCTTCTCCTATTAAATTTTTATTGAATTCTCATACAAGATTTTCACAATACGGCGTAGTTATATAAATACATGTTCGTAAACTTAAAAATATTGAAAAAAGCAACTACGGAGGTTTCTTGCCGGATTCTTCCCCGTACTAATACCATTCCGAACCGGTTTTAGAAAAAAAAATGACTATATGAAAGTGCTTATTTTAAGTCTATTCGAATAAGAAACATTTTAACTTTGACTTTGCCTGCCTTGTTATCAATGAGAAGATAAGGTTCGTAAACAAACATCGGTACAGTCATACAATCTCACAAAGACGGTACAGACATAGCTGTGTTTAGATATGTATACACATTGCTCTAGTGTGTATCGGTATTTACTGAGCTAAGGCGAGGTTACGCACATTAAAACGATATGCATTTACACGTCCAAACACAAAGATAGACGAACGGTCTTTGTGATATGTTATTACCAACACTAATGGTTAGCAAACTTACCGTCTATTATGGAAGTATGTTTTCATACTTTGTACTTGTTACATTGACCGCGTGTATCGGCAACCACGATTACAGATTAAATACAATATATACTTATTTATATTATAAATAATAAAATTCAAAAAAACTAAGTTTATACCAAAATTGTTATGATTAGAAACTGCACATCCGATTTCAAAAATTATTTCAAAGTTTTTTTTTTTTTTCGAATGGTCTTTACGTTGGATGTGGTAAACATTTTGCTGCAGTAAAAATAAAACACAAAAATTATAATTCTCAAAGGGCGGGTAATTATTAATAACTATTTCACGACACGCACATTGTCTTAGCCCTGCACTAAGATAATCTTGTATCGCAGGCACTAAGCAACGATATCGTATAAACCACACAGATAATAATACAACATCCAAGACTAGTAAGCGAAACAATGCGTCTTGCAAAATGTGGCAAAATGTTTACGTTGCATTGAATTTCTATTTATATCTTAATTTCACCAACATTTTATGCAAATAAAAAATTATATTCTTTTATTTTATTATATTCTAAACACAGATCACACGTTCAGCTCCCGCCGGAATACGAAACTGGAACCTCTAGCGTAGCAGCCAGCTGTTACGCAACTGCGCCACAGAGGCCGCCAAAAATAACTATGACACCTAAGATTTGTCTGTTAAATTGTTTAATATAAAATTACAAGTTAATTTTTCCTTTCATGATAAGACAAGCCTGATGCATCATCCGTGAAATCTGGTAAAACCAACATAAACAACCAAAATAACAGAATTATCTAAATATATAGTTAGTTATCTGCGTGCAATTTATTTACAGCCTAACGTACAATGATCTGACTAGAACCATACTAATACTATAATTAATTAACGTTTTACAATAACCATTTATTTTCTTTTTTTAAATAATTTAACGTATTATTTTACGTTCTAAAATTATGTTTTAGATTCATTTACTTTCGGACACGATTATTATTATAAAAATTATAAATGAAATATTTAGTAAGGCATTTTATTGTAAGAATATACTCCATTTTGCTAAAACTAACTAAAAGAAAAATAAACTAGGCAGTACGTGGCGAAAAATATTTTACTTTAAAGATGCATAAAACTTATCGGTCGAACTTTATAACAAATTACCTGTGAGTCCTGTTACGGACAGACACACAAATAATCCACACACACACACACATACACAAATAATAAACAATGGTTCCGTTTTAAAGATACGAAACTCTAAACAACAATCAATCGAGCGTAGAAATGAATGAAAACTTCCAATAAAAATATAAAGATAAGAACAAAGTAGGTACCGATTGAAAAAAAATTAATTGATATTTGACCTTCAATGCCGACAACGGGTCGAGGTCGTCTTGAAAACTTTATCGTTAATGTAAACAATACTAGTTATTACTGGATGGAAGTAAACTGTGTATTTTAGAATTAAATTCGTTAACGACTTAAGCAAATAGAAAGTTTTCAGTATAAATATACATTGGATAAGGTGTATTAAAATATATATTATATTTTTGTAAAGAATTTAGTGTAATCTCAGATGATAATAATAATAATATATTTATTGCCAAAAACAAGGAACAAAAAGAAAAGGTACTATATTAACTTAAACTTAAAGATATTAAGTATTGGAAAAAGGAAAACAGCTCAGCTTTATGCTGCCTGAACATGTACATTCAAGTGGAACTGATTTTCAGCTGCCTCCTTATACCTGAGATGTTATGAGGGAACAGTTATGGGCGCTACGTTTATATATATAGATATACTTATAGATAACATATTATTTGATTTACACATATAATTTGAAAGTTCTAGAAATATGTTACATTGTGTTCAGAGAGACATTCACGGACACCATTTTAATTACTACTTGGAAACAAAAAAAGTTTACAATTGCACTGTCCTCGTATTTTTTCACTTATATATTTATATCGTCAATTAATCAATTGAATTAATAATTTATTCGAATATCATCGTTTCATTTGAATAATTAAAAACCGTGCAGCTCTGCAATTTCGATAGGGACCCTGTCATTTTCGACCTTAGGTGTTTAACGACAAGGTCAAAAGTTAACCGACGGTATTTGCTAACTGTACTTTAGCACGCTAATGCTGGCCATTCAACATTGAAACATATATGGTCACTGGCCTACGGTTGTCAGCTGTATGTATAATGAGTGAATGCTGACAATTCCTTATTAAAAAAACGCTATTTTAGTACATGGCGAACAAGATTTTGTATGCACTATTCACTAGGAACATCGTAATTCAGTTTTAGATAATGAACAGAAGAACTTTTGAATGGTTCAAAAAGTTATTACAGATTTCCGTTGAATGACTAACCTTGAGAGTTTCAATGAACTGGGAAATAACTACGCTTTGGCTTGGTATTATAAACAACATGTATACATATTTGACGGCCTGCGTAGCGCAGTGGTGTAAACAGCCGACTGCTATGCTAGAGGTTCCGGGTTCGAATTCCAGTGCAACTTTGTGCTATTTGAAAGATGCATTGTTTCGCTTACCGGTCTTGGATGTTGTATACTTATCTTTGTAGTATATACCATATCGTTGCTTAGTGCCTGCGATACAAGATAATCTTAGTCTTAGTTTTTGGCTATAAATTTAATTGTAATAATTAAGTGCCTAAAACTAAATTGTAAATGTAATATTATTAGTCGTAGCCGGTGTCAAGTTCTTTAGTCTCGAGTGGCACAAATATCTAATATCAGAATCAGGTATAACAAATGAGACCACTCTATTCTATACTGTGTCCTAAAAGCGAATATGTTGTTAGCTGTACCTTAGAAAATCGATTCCATATCGAACTAACTAATTACAGTAAGGAATTGCTTCTAACCATCAAGGGACCTGTAAATTGAATTTCTGATATAATACTTTAAATTAATTATTCCTACCGCCTACCACTACCACTATTGCATATATACTATTAAGTATTACCCTATATATATTATTGAATCAACTTTTTAAGTACATAACCACAGCAAGCACATTTCAGTCTACAAAACTGTTAGGTTAGTTTGAACAGCGGTATTCAACCTTTTTCAACGCAGGCAAAGTACAGATTATATTTTTATTTAATAAACTACTTAATTTAAAGCATTTTTATAATGACAAAACTTAAAATAAATATTTTATTTACACAGTTTCTCTTTCAGCTGAGTTTAAAAAAAGTTACCAGTTAATATATACATAACTCCGGGTGTGCCAAACTCAAAGGATCGCCGGGCCGCAGGTTGAAGATCGCTGGGTTTAGAGGATAGGGATAAATTAAGTCAGAGTATGATACTTATTTTGCAAGCATCGGTTCTTTCTAACACATGCTTGCCTTCGATTTTGTGCGCATACAACTCATATGATGTTTTCTTTTAAACAAAATGTAGTCAATGTCCTCCCTTCATGATAAAGTGTAGCTAAGTTTACGATTTAGGGCCTTACCTCTCTAAGATACCATCAGTGGCGGTACTGTCATAGAAGCCCAAAAGCTCGGCTTGCCCTATCACTAACTAAAATAAGTTCGCGCTCTTATTCATTTATTAACAAATCAAACGACTTTTTTAAAGCCACCGAAATTGTGGCTTTGCTGACATGTTCGCAAACTTCTGAGCGGAAGTATGAAGTATATCCCGCGGCTTGCCCTGTGCTAAAACTCTAGGCACGCCAATGGACACCAAGTTGGCGCGACCGGGCGGATGCCCGCCACCATGTTGTCTTAGTGGGAAAGGCCCCAAAAAGATAAACAGACGACTCATTTACAATATTATTATCAATAGGTATTAAAACATTTCAAGTGCGGATATTTTTGTATGAATCGATACTGCTGTAGCTGTCTTTATACAGTATTATGTACAAATATACGATGGTTGCCAAAAATTACATCAGCCAAGGTTAAAAAAGTTAAATTACTTTCAAACACGTAGGTAGGCTAAGATAGGTGTAGTTATCGAAACTTGGTAATTACTTTTATAGCTTCGGTTTAATTTTAAAAGTGTCTGTAATGAAATTTACACGTTTTTCTATTAAAACCTTGAATATTATTTTTAAATCAAATTTAGATGACATGTAAGCGAGGAATTCTGCTAATTGTGTCGGATTAATTAAAAATCGAAAGGTGCTTTATATTAACTATTAAATCACTAAGAATTATAAAAGAAGCATACTACTTACTACAGAATAATATACTACTAAAACAATAATTAATCGTTTTTTTTATTTTTAGTTTCAAGGCTAAAGTAATTGCTCTGAGCCTTCTCTGTGTTCATAACAAATTTTCAACCCGTGTCGAGACTCGAACCCGGGACTTCAAGTGTCACAGCCAGGTGGCACAAGACAAGACTGCTGCGCCACGAAGCCACCAGTAAATAAATAATTTATGAAGCATACGAAAGCAAAATATGTATTGACGCGACATGAACACGCCATTTGCATCGTTTAACGATTTATTTTAATGAAGGTGAGCATGCAATATTTGTTTATACTTTCAACAAGTAGTTATAGAACAATAGTTGACGCTCCTTGGTTTTATTCGATTTCCGGTAGACATAAAGATTGATCCTTTTCATAGATATCGTCTCAGTGTATCCTTACGGAAATCTACTACTTTTATAATTTTATTGAGAAGATTGAATAGAATGAAGAAGAATGATGAAGAATCTTTTAAACTACGCAACGGATTTTGATTCGATTTTTTAGAGTGATTCAAGAGGAAGATTTATGTATATATATATTAATTGCATAATATCCGTGCGAAGCCGGGACGGGTCGCTAGTATTAAACAAAATAATAACCAAACAAGTTGAAAATGCCAAGATACTGAATTACATGTGTATTTCAGTATACTTTTCAGTTTATCATTACATAGAGAACCGGTATATAAGCCGCCATGCATATAAATGAACAAAGGATTACATGGTTTACATACGGGCTTACAATAAACTTGTTTAGTAAATAAGATTTTTTATTTACCGAAGCCTACACTACCTAAGTAAAAGATTTTTATTTTTTCTTCAATTTGTTAATGCGAAATATTACTTTTAATACTGATTTCTAATCGAATTTTATAAGAAGTGGGATTATATTTTAATTGTATTGTTCAACTTTATATTCTTTGTTCGGTATATAAACCGAAAAAACCGATTTAAAATATTCTTCTTTTGTTGCCTTCTTTTGGTTTTATTTTCATCCGAATAATATATACTTAGGGGTAGTACCTACACCGTAATAGTATAATAATGATGGTTTATTTGTATGTAAATTGTTAGTTATTTTTGTTATGTATTTTTTAACTTATAGGCGAGATAAAATTACCTCAATGATGGTTAAAATGTTTCCATTTGTCTTAATGTTGCCATTAAAAAGGATTTCGGTTCACAAGGAGACAAGTTATTTCTAAACAAGCCAAGATAACAATCGATGTTTACATAATTTGTTTGTTACATTTCCCACAATCGAGTATTCTTTGAAGCATTCTTGTCACTTTTTCTAATTATAAGGTTGGCTATAGAGTTTAAAACTGGATAAATTCTAGTCGAACTCATCGAGAGAGTTTCGTAAAATATTCCTTTATTGTAATTTTTAAACCATAGACATCTTGCAGGTTATCATACTTTAAAAATTGCATTTTTGACAACAAAATGTTGTTTTAAGTCCAGTAGTTTCGGAGTTATGGGGAAGAAATGGTAAGTTTAATCGGTAATCGCTCGAATATATACAAAGGAATTTGATTGTTGCAAATGGGCAGGCAAAAACCTTGACATATATTATTTGTGATGTACGGTACCCTAAAAAAATCTATTTTCGATCACGATAAAGCGGACAGTTAGAGATATATATAATATATAGAGGTATATAAATTAAATGGAAAGTGTAAATAAATAGATAAGTCAAGTGACTCAGAATAATTTGGCCGGTCCTTTCTTAGAGGTTGCCAAAATGTACGATTCTAGATTAAATTAATCACAAATGAAGCCAAATTCAAAGAACATATATATGTTTATCAGTGAATCTAAAATATAGAGATAAGCTTAAAATGTAAGAAAAAATATTTTATACTATTTATTTCATTAAAGAAACACATGAGAATTAGTTAAGCGATTAACCTGTAAAAAAAATTGGCAGACGTTCATGAAACTCTTAATAGAACTAAACGGGTATGTAGCGGCCATCATGGACAAAGCGTTTATTTTTTTCTTTTGATGGCAATAACATTGAGAATTTTGCCATCGTCAAGTTGTATCAAGTTTTGATAAGGAATGAAATGATGAAGGGATGTGTAATAAAAGGATGAAAATGATAGATGGAATGACGGAATCTGCCTACGTTATATGCTATGACGGTTACTGTAGGCTTTATTGATTTACTAAGGAGATGACGAAAAGATCGGCCAAATCGTCGTATTTCACTTTCTCCACGCTTGTACAGCACTACAGATATTCACTGGTTAAAACATTAGCATTTTTCACATTAAATTCTGCTAATAGACAAGAAAAGACAATGAAATAGGAAAATTTTAACTGACACTTCCCGTTCCCGCCAAGCAACATTGGATAAAGCTTTTTAATATGATTTATGTGAATTTTTTTTCTTACCTTGCGGGGCTGCGACGAACCTTTCACTCCTGAGCGCTGTCAGGTCAGCTATCAACTGCCTCACGTCACTGGCCTCTGTCAGAAGGCAAATCTGATCCAAGTCTATATCCTCTATGGTTATACCTTTGGTCGAAGAGTCGAAAATGAACCCGAGCTTTTGTCTGTAACAAGATTTTAGTTTAAGACAAATTTATGTTTAAGATTTAAATAAGAACCTATATACCTTACACCAAATAAATAAAATACATGAAAGTGCGCAAAAAAACTACCAAAAAGTTACGCTTCTTCTATTAGGCGCTCTCTGTAGGTAGTTATTTAAACATTAATTTCACGTTTCTTAGTTAGTTTATATTTAAGATAATTGATTTTTACGGTGTTTTTTGCTGATAACATAAAACCATATATGTACGATTTTACAATACGGAGTCCTTCATTTGCGAAATCGATTCTCACTTGACCGGTTTTTCAACTTAATATCAAAATTTTAATCGTACAGTTCTACATATAAATAAATAAAAATTAAAACAAATATGTCTTTTTTAAGTTACATAAAATACCTTTTAACTTTGAACCTCCGTGGCTACATTTCAGGAACGAAGGAACAATTAATTAATTATTCATGAAAATCAAAAACAAAAAAAGATCACAAGTTACATTAACCAAACTTCATATTGAGGACGTGGTAGCTAAGTGTGTAACGTGCCTTGGTTAACCGACCGACCCGAACCGACGGGTTCGAGTCTCGGATTTTCGTACGTTGTAGCCATATTCCTCATTGTGCCCGGATAGTGGCGACAGATTCGCAACCTGTCACACTGGGACTCAACATAATATTGCTAAATACGGTTAAACACCTCTGTTTACCCCTCTTAAGCGTGAGTTTATTTTTGTGTGTGTTATGAGTTCATATTAATTTGCGATATGTTAACTATAGGTACGAATCCTTTCTGCTGATGCAATACAAACACTATTGCTGATGAGTCAACCAACTCCTAATTGCGCATACATAGTTCGAACATGCTACATTTACTGAACACATTTGTAAAACATTACCTCAATGATTTAACTTGAAGATAGGTAGATTTTTTTTTAATATTGATAAACTATTTAGCCAAATTCCCCTATTATTTGAAATTTCCACTGATTAAGGTTAATTTAACTGATTAAGGTTAATTTAACTGATTAAGGTTAATTTAACTGATTAAGCGTTTATATGCTTTCTGTTTGATACTAGGAACCCGCCCCGGCATCGCACGGATATTCTGCATGTATTATATACATATAAACATTCCTCTTGAATCTAGTTAAAAAACCGCATCAAAATCCGTTAAGTAGTTTTAACGATCTAAGCATACATAGAGACAGACAGACAGCGGGAAGCAATTTCGTTTTATTCTATGTAGTGATGATATATTTTAATCTAGTGTCCTGAAATATGTACCAGTTTTAAGAATCATTATGACATAAATATAACTTGCACTAAGTATTGATAATTTTAAACATAGAAAAATAAGAGCTGTTAGTAATCTTTGAAATATATATATTATTTTAACATATATATAAATTATAACAGCAAAGCTAAGACCAGGTCTCTTAGACAAAACAAATGTACTGAAAAAAAATGCATTTTTATTTTCTGTTGGCGTTAACGCTAGGGCCAAAGTGAAGGGTCCAACCTTTGGGGTACTCTTTTAACCCGGATATACGAAAGATTATGATTATAACTGTCCATTGCACTATATTCAACGAAAAAGAAAACAACATGTTTATATCGATTAAGAAAGTGATAAAACAAAATCTGTTACTAACAGTTCAGTTCAGTAATTTAATTAGTGAAACAAATAAATAATTAGGAAACATTCCTAACTCGACAAGTGTAGAACGAAGACCAGGTGTATAGTTACAAAACAATGCCGATGGACGGACGGACGTAGTGCAAAATGGACCTTTTAACCAATTACAAAATCAGTATTGACCTGAATTGACACCCAATTGAATCAATGCAGTCTACCGAGCATTCTGTGAAATCAAATTAATAGGTATTCATTATGTATGTGCCTTCATTATGTAGATAATGCATTTATAGTCAGATTATTCACTTTAAAATGTCTTGACATTAGAAAATGGACAAATAAAATCTGTACCCTGATTGAATTGTAATTATTTTTGTCCTTCGAAATACATAATGCATGGCTTTAAAAGATGGTTATTCAACCAATTTAACTTAACCATTCAATGTTCTTATTTTAGTTAGATCTATCATATCACTTAATTAATCGATTTGTAAGAACAAAACGGATAATCATTTAAATTTGGACAATTTTAAAAGTATGTAAGTTTAACAATATGATATTATATAACCCAAAATATAGTAAATAAGATGGATATCAAATATATTACATTGACTTTGTATGAATAATACAAATATAAGATGAAATTTTTCTCGCTAGAAATCAATAGATTCTAATGGCAGCACTAAGTTATTGCAATATCATCTGCATTTTATATATTATAAAGACGTGAAGTTCGTTTCTTATCTACAAAACGACTCATTTTTTTAAAATTTAAAATCACGTAAATTTAAATTTAAATTTCTTTAATCTAAATTTAAAATAAACTTTCTGCATTATACTAAAATCATTTTCAAAAGCGTTTGCGTTAACAGAAAATTAAAATGACATTACAATCACGTAAATTCAGCGGAAATGTGATTCCTATATTTTTTTAATTTCTGACAGCGTAACCGCTTTCGGAAATTGGTATTCGTCTAAGGGGGCAGGGCAGACATTTTGTCTTAGTTTTTTACACAGTACAGTCATTATGTCATCCATTTTATATTTACAAGACCTACACGCCTAGAAGAGAAGTAGGTCAGAATTCACTCAAAAATTTAATACCCTGCGCTAAGCATGCAGTTTAAAATAACAAGACATGGATAGCAATTTAAAAAAATGTTGAGTTGGAATTTATAAAAAAATTGTGCTTGCATGATGTGTCGCATAAAACAAAATAATTTCATGCATTACATCGGTCGTCGACCTTTTTAGTTCGTTACAATCAATACAATTAGTATATCATTCAATAAATTGAAGATAATAAAACATAAGAAAACATTTTAATTAAAAAAAACAATGTCTTTAAAATATGTAGCGATAACATTGAAGAAGCAAAAAAAAAATCCAATTCGTGACTTCGTACATATGTATGTACACATTTAGTATCAGTACACTTTACATTTGTGTCTAGACTTATCACTGAACACTTGATGCCAAGTGGGGACGTAACTATTCATATAAAACAATATAATCTATAGACAGAGGAAAATTTTTAGATTTCAGATTAAATCTTACATGTATGAGATTGTTCTTTGCCTACATTTACAATCGCGCCCATTTAAAATACAAAATTCGTGCGGAAGTGTGAACTAAACTATTCATAACAAAAACAAAGGCTCGTGCATGTTGATACAAGTTTGAACTTGTCGCAAAATGTACTTACATTACAATCATTCGAACTCTTTCTCTCTGCAACTTTGAATTGTCGAGTGTTGGACGCCGATGAGTTCGAATTAACGCGTCGTTTTATTATATAGCAATGATTTTTTCGTTCGAATTACCAAGTGCATAAAAATGTATTGATTTAGTTCGAAATATAAAGAGATTTTGTAGGGCACTCGTGATAACTTTGAATTATAGAGAGGTTCGAATTATCGCAGGTTGGAATTAACGAGAGTCGACTGTAGATACTAAAGGAGTATTTACATTAACCAGTTACTGCTATCGAATTCGGGGAAGGCGTTAAATAGTGTTTGTTATGTTGAGTTTTGAAATTCCGTGTTTTTTAGTCAGGTGTATATGTTTATATGATTTCCGTATCCTAATTAGGAATTAAAGCTACTCACTACCTACCCCACTCCCTTTACCACACTACCTTCGTCTACACTTGTACTGCCATAGACAAAAAATACTGAAAGAAACACTGCACTGCAGAAATATAAAAATACATTTTCTTTGCCACACACAGTCATCAATCTATTATTTTATAAAGAAATAATCCATAAATATCGGAGGCAAACAGAAAGACGGATAATTTAACTGGATATAAATGTATCAATGTAGGTATATGTATCAATCGATCTCACTAAAAAATTAAAACTAAAAACCGGTCAAGTGTGAGTCGGACTTACACGTGATGGGTTCCGTAGCACTTTATAAGATTAAACATCATATCATCAGAAACAAGAGCAGACCAGAAATGTCGAAAATTGTATTTGTTGTAGCGGCAACAGAAATAGACTTTCTGTGGTTCATGAGATCCGCTGACAAACGGACGGACGGACAGAAGAACAGCGACGTCTAGGTAAAAGGGTCCCGTTTTTTACCCTTTGGGTACGGAACCCTAAAAATATTGACAAACGTTGCTTGTCACATTATTCAAAAAGTCCAGCCAAATTTTCGACTGGGTGGACTTCATTTGGTGAGGAAATTTTCTGTCACTTGATTGTGTATCTATAAAATTTAAGATCAATAGATATAAAATATAGAGTATAAAAATGTTTAACAAGCAGCTCACCGCTCAGTCTGTTCCAATATACAGTACTCCCAACGATGGCTGTTACATTTCCATTCTCTGACCCTTCTCAGGTTAGGAGTGTTGAGCTCATCGCATATGATCTTCAGTGCAGCCTCTTCTAAGACGTCTTGAATGGCGATCGCAGATAATCTGATAGAAAATAATAGATAGAATCATAGTTTTTATTATTATGTGTAGTAAATGATAAATATATGTATAAATGTGTATTAATATCATATATATTCCTGAATGCTTTTACTATTTATTACAGTTTTTGTTAAACGTAAAAGGTAATATAAAAAGCAGTAATTATTAAAAGCAATGTAAAATTAACATTATGACCATATGAACAAAGAAACGAACTCTACAACAAATCATTTTTAAGATACATAAAATCAAAACAAAATCATTTAATTGTTTCAAGACTAATTTGAGGTCGGCAAGGCAGCGTTAATAATTTGAAAAGGTCAATTTAATTTACATTTTCTTATAGTAATTAATACAACTGATAAAAACATTATGTACCTAAAGATGTTCAAGAGTAAAGAAGGTAATAATAATAATAATAAGAACCACATCACGACACACACATTGACTCAGCCCTGCAGCAAGTATCATAAGAACTTGTGTCACAGGAACTAAGCAACAATATGGTATATACTACATAGATAAGAATACAACATCCAAGACCGGTAAGTGAAACAATGCGTCTTGCAAATAACACAAAGTTCCGCCCCCGCCGGGATTCGAACCTGGAACCTCTAGCGTAGCAGTCGGCTGTTTACACCACTGCAAGGTACATTTTTAGTTTCAAAATATCAAATTTCAGACAGCACATTTAAGAGCTTGTAAAAGAGGGACACATACAGATTATACAATACTCCAAGATAATCTTGTAGCTAGATAATTTTAAAGCTGATTTCATGCATATGACATTTTAAACATTACTTAAAAATAATTTACTATTACTTACTTATGTTCTAAAATGGTCCGGCAGACAACTTCTCTTACTCCGGGATTCATTATCTTTTCTATACTAAGTTGATGAAGATTCCAGGAAGCAAAACGGCAACACCTCACTCCATCCCGTTCATATGTGAAAACTTCCTCAACTATTGGCCTATGTGAGTATGCTGAAAGTAGGTCTAATATGTCATTTACAGGAGCTGTTGCAAACCCGTTTGGAAGGGTCATTGGAAACTTTGTTGGCATTGATAAACTTTTTCGGTGAGGTGTTTTTGGAGTACTTGTTGATCCATTAGGTAAAGTCTCTAAAAGAGGTTTATTCCGCCAACCGTTAGCTTGGTGCTGGTTACCATTGCTTAAGTGCTGCATACTTTCACATTTCCTTAATTCCAAGTTCAAATGTGGTTTAACTGTGCTTAATCTTAAAATGTCCATTCCACGGACTTTAATTAACTGGTCAAGGGATTTAAATGGACCCTTTTTATTCCTGTAGTCAACAATATTAGCTGCTATTTCTTGATTTAGGCCTGGTACGCATTGTAGTTGGAATACACTGGACGAATTAACTGATAACAATTTACTTTCATTAGATGATCCATTACTATCAAGTGTTAAGGTGCATGAACTGGCTCTGGATACTGTTTTTCTAGGATGCGCACATATTTCAGGGCGCAACAACTCTAGTTTTTCCGCTCCAATACCTAGAAAACATACATTGTTGCAGATAGTGGTTCTCTAGAATCTTTTTTTTTCCATAAAAGATTACCATGAGACCAACAAAACTAAATTGAATTCTTTCTGTTTCTATTATTCCATGAAAAATATTTTACATTTACCAATTCCAATAGTTATCAGATTAAACATGATAACATCCATTGATAAGCAATACACTGTACATATCATACACAAGTATTGAAATAATGAAGCATTGGTTAAATGAACAATGAAGTATTACTTAATAAATAAATTGCTCACATTGCTACCTACTATAAAGGAGCTTGAGAATCAGAATGTTGAATAAAACAGTGTTGTAGTAACATTAACAAAAGAGTCCCTATCTGTTTAGTCATGCCAACTGTGCGAAGATTAAAGCATAATTAGATAAAACAAAGACCTGAAACTAAAGCGAGGTCATCGACGCGTTTGAATCGGCCGATCATCTGCCTATGAGCCACGATCGCTCTTGCAAGCTGGCGGTTCACTCCCGGCAGCGTCATCAGCTGCTCCTCCGTGGCCGTGTTCAGGTTCAGAAGCTCAGGGTACTCCTCTGAAGGCGGTAGGTTGAAAGTATGGCTCAAACTCGACTTGTTTAATTTCCCCCGACGCACGAAACCCCGGAACGAACGTTGCCGGCCCTTGCTCCGCACAGAGCTCGGACTCTGCCCCATATTGTCACCCGCCACTTCGATATCAAATATTCAACATAACACGACAATTTCACTTGGGACAGTTAAAAAAACTAAGAATAGAACGTTACGTTGCACTCGAAAACATTTTTTTCTACACGCTATAACTTTTTAACACTGACACTGAATGTGGAAACGACTATTGCCTCGCTAGTACGATAAATTATTTCAAAAATCCAAATAATTAAGTTTCAACAGGCAAATTGAATTAAATTTACCGTACGACCAGCTACAAACAGCAATCGCCAACAATAAAATGACAATCTGATCTGATTTGTTTGAGTGACACTGACAATGGCAGTAATTGACAATTTGGAAGTTGGACTTTGACGCAGGGTTGACGTTTATTACTTGATTGCTATTTTTAAAAATTTACTTAAATATTAATTTTTGCTGCTAAATTTTTAAGACTAAAATTCCAACAAATAAAATCAGCTTAATCCAAATTTGCATAATTTTACACAAGAAGAATCATTGCAGAGAGCAAATATACAATGGTAACAAATATAAGCATTTCAAACTCTCCAAGAATACATTACGGTTCATGAGTCAGACGGACGGATGGACAGCTTTTGGCTCCCTATTGGTACGAAACAATTAACCAATTGCTCATGTTTATAATTGTGATCACCGTTAAATTGTTGAATACTGAAAATTGTGAACTGCTGTAGCGCATTAGTTATCTACAGCTAGTTCAGTAGGTTAGGTATTTTGAGCACGTATAGCCATAAACGTTCCTGTTTTGGTTCAAAATGTTCTTTAACAGGAATCTGACGGTGAAATTCGTTTCATTTTAGTATAGAATTCTTTGTAAGTTCACTAGATGGAGCTGTACTTTGATTAATAATCAAAGGAGCTGTAAATGTTTCATTCTAAGATAATCCAAAAATGTATGAACCAAAACCCTATTACCTTTTTTGCAGCATCTCTTTTCTAAAGTCAATCAGGGACTACAGACATCTTAGTAGGGATTGTAAATAAAATCAACGTTTTCAGAACAGTTTGTGTGCTCGTTTATTTCAAATAATTTTTGCAAATAGCATGTATCATAAAACAACATTTTATGGAGATTGTTACAGTCAAGCCAGCACTACAAATCCAATGTAAAATAACATATTTACAGAGGCGAGTGATTTTTATACTAACTGATATTATTCAATCTGTATTCATTTATTGACATTATTTAACTGTCCAATTTTCTGAATTACTTGTTACATTTACATGAGATTAGCGAACAATGCCAACCACAATTAATTCAATTCAGATAATAATAAAAATTAACAACTAAATTATTCCTTATATAAATATATTGGACTTTAAATTAAAAATAACAAAAATCATTGATTCGGAATCTAAACAATAATCACAAAGCCTTATAAGAGCTCGCATCAACTGTCTTCCGGTAAAATTAAACGAAATGGCAACCAAACGAATAATTAGGTCAGCTCTAATGAAATTTTAACTGTATCCGCATACATTATAACAAGTACGCACTTAGTTTGCCAGTGACAATATGACGCCATGAATGCACGATTACGTTGCAATATAAATAGGCGACAAGCGCATGCGACAGTGAAATATGGGCTGTCTCTTTTATATTTCTCTGTTACGATTATGACAGGGAAAGAAGTATCTCATTTTCACATTTATTTTGCATGCTTGCTGCTAAGCCTACAGAGAGATCAGCACAGGCCGGTAGGCGATTTTAATATGGGGCGCGTATTCCACAGATCGGCAAACTTACCGCGAACGAGTTATACATTAATAAATTTATCAGTAATGATATGATGGATGTTGCTGACCATCTCCCTAACTATTTTATTATTTTAGAAATGTCTTTGAATGTGGCTCTAGCCTTCATTTTGTATTTTTAAATCCTCCCCCTTTGAATATGCAAAGTAACATGAACGTACGAGAATTCATACGTGTACGTTCATACGTGAATTGTTTCATAGCGCATTATTTTGTTTCATTTTAAACGTCGATGTTATGTGGCTATTAAATAAGATATATACTTGAGTCACTTGAAAAGTGTAATAGAAATGAAAAATAAATGACTAGTAAATAAATAAATTTAGAGACAGCAGAAACTTATAATATATGTATATATTCATTTAAAGTGCCAAAGAATTTCCGATAATTTACATATTATTTGAAGTAATTCATGCCGTGTTCTTTTATTATTACTTTTATTTATGTGTATTCAATCAATGCATTTACACAGGGTATGGTTCAACAGGATTTTTTTTCGGCACTTTACAGATATAACACTTGAAATGCCTATTAAAAAACTAAAAAAGTTAATTTCGAAGAAACGAGTTTTACAACTTCTTATCATTAATATATATTTAGTATTTGTTTTTGCGTTACAGCGTATATATGCATATAATGTGATAATTTCTTAATTTAGAACCTCATCTAACTAATTCTAATAATGAGAGTTAATAATACATTATAGCCACTTAACGTTTAAACCCCCTTATAAAAATATACTTAAATTCATGCCAGTTTGCCTTCTCTTTTATAAAAATCCATATCAAAAGTCTCATCGATCGTTCCAAGATATTTTCATTAATTTTACTATATAATACAACAGAAACAACTATATTAAGCTATTTGACAAACTCTTTGTTTATATATATTTATATGGATAGTTTATTTTAGTTATTAATTTATAAATGTCATAACGTCACCTATTTCACTTTCATTGCTCCGCGAATGGAAGTTGGAAGTTGGAGCTGCCAAACGACTTATAAAAAGTTTGTCAAAATAAACGAAAAACTATCTCTAAGCAAGATAATTATTACCTAAGTCTCCACCCTATAACTAATTAAATACTTTGATACAGAAAAAGCAGAAATGTTTTATTTAAATTTAAGTACTGTATTAATTTCAATCAGAACGAATGACTCCTTTTTTTCATATGGCAATTCGTTTTCTTTAATATATAAAGGCGCCAATTAATCGCACAAACCATAAAAAATTTAGATCCATCTCGCTTAAAGCATTATTTTCATAAACCAAATTTTATCTTATTCATCCATATGTAAGGATACTTAAAAATTTTGTTTTAGAGTAAATTATCAAGAAGTCATTAGTTATTTTGGCTTTTTTCATAAGGCTCATAAAAAAGCAGTAAATTAGTAATCACCAAAATCAAATAAACAAATTTACTTTGGTTGAAATTAATTGTTTTTTTTTTTAAGTATATTTTCAATGCTGATTTCTAGTTAGTAAAATATGATTGATAAAATTATGACTAATCTGTTACTGAATTTTTTGAAAGGGTTGCATACATATATCTTTTTTCAAATTTAAATCCAATAAAGAAACAAGATATACATTCAGAGAATTTAAGCTTAAACTTCACTACATAGAATAAAACAAATTCGCTTCCCGCTGTCTGTCCCTAGGTATGCTTAGTTCTTTAAAATTACGCAACGGATTTTGATGCAGTTTTGTTTTTTAAACAGATAGCGATTCAAGAGGAAGGTTTATATGTATATAATACATGCATAATATCCGTGCGAAGACGGGACAGGTCGCTAGTTAATAATAAGTGTTAAAACTATTGTATTTTTTCAAATCAAGATTCAATATGAAACTATATTTCGTCCATTTGATATAGTGACCTTTATTGAGACTAATGCAAAAAGGTAGGCTTAAAAAAATGAAACTCCTTGGTTTAGTTTAAAATCTTTACTATATAATAAGCACCAAACCATGTTGGGAATGTTCTGTATTGCACAACAACCGAACAGAAGAAAACTTTTTATTTACGTACAATTCACAAAAGATAGATCGGTTAGAGGAATTCAAATAAATCTCCACATAAATTATGCATTAGTAGGTATATTTTTTAATAAATTAATTCAGTTTAAACACAATAAAGGCCACTATCACAATGTTAAAGGATAAGAAATTTCTCATTTCTCAAGTGATAAAGTGAGTCGAGAGAAGCGCAAACTATGCTATATTCGAATGTGCACAAAAACCAGATAAGAATAACGTATACCAACGTATACGTACTATGAAGGTACACGTTACATACAGAGTTAGTTTTGTCAAAATCAAATATCTAGGTATAATTTTACTAAAATGTTGCATATTCTATTCTACATATATATATCTAATCACATGTACCAATTTATAAAAATGTTAAAAACGAAAAACTGTTTAAACCAGTTGAATTTTATTATTTGATTTTTTATCGTAAATATAAAAAACAATACTTGTCTCATATAATTCTAGATACAAAACTATATTTCCTATGTTTTGTGCAAAATTTTATATGAGTTGCGCATCTCCCGTCTCTTATACACATAGAACTATGTATATTGGATTTCTTTCAGTGGACAACACAAACAGTATAAAACTATAGTGACTTATTGTGCATTTTAAAAGTTTAACCATTGCACACCAGTCTTCATAGAAGATCACGTACGAACCTCCTTAATCTCAGATGATACTTAAAAAACCTTCGATGAATTAGAAATGAACATTATCACTTCCAGTCCGAGGCTGTATGACACCGTTTTCATTGAAAAAAAAAAGTGAATTCCAAAAAAAAAACTCCTAATTCTCTTACTCGTATTTCGTAATTTTCGTTTGAGTAAAAAAATATTATTTTTCAAGTGTTTTTTTTACATCAATATAAGTCTTTTTTTTTTCAAAATAAAAACGGAGCCAAAATCATGAAGCCTTAATATTGACACTATCTAAATAAATACTTATTTAATATCGTAAACAATTACAACGACAAACGTGATTAGCTTCAGAAAATCTTAGTCTCTCGACTTATTATAGCTTATTGGAAATGTATCAAACGTTCATTATTTTCAGTTTATAAATTCATTTAACATAAACAATACATCAAAATCACTCATTGCCGGTGTTAGCTACACATTATTACAGCGAGATTACTTTATAAAATCATCGCATAGTTTATTTACTAACTTGACAGAAAGCTGAAAGAAAATAGTCCTTATTATTCTTATACGTAAGACCCGTATAATACTAGGATGGTGTCGATCTGTCAAGCTGACATTAACATTCAGCCGATAGTAAGCGATACCTTTTGAAAATGTCAAAAGGCATTTCGGACGTCGTTCGAGGTAAGCAAGGATCGGGATGAGCGAGATCGCTTTACAACGCTGCTTACGTGAGAACTGACGTGTCGTAACAAAAGTACAAGCCAGCAATGTATAAGTTTATAAGTTGTCGTCGGCGCATCGCTCTGATCCGGGCGTGAAGGGAAATTATGTCGCCCGTAATGCTGCTCTGTAACCTACAAATAAATATTTTTTTAGATTAACTTTTTCATTTTAACGTTTAAAAGATAATGACATATTAAGAGGATAATCACACATACTCGTAATGTAAAAATAATATTGATTCATCAAAAGGTCTAAAACTAGATGTCAAATCATAGGAATGGGACACAAGCAAGCAAGTCTTATTTTAGGTTCGTTTGGTGTGACACAAACTTGACAGGTTTTGAAAAGTCGAATTGTGCTTCTTATTAAATCTCAGATAGATGGTACTCAGGTATAATATGGGTACTGACCAGTTAGCGCTGTGCGGTGAGCTAGCAGTCGGAGGAGTTGAGGTCGATGGGCGGCGGCGGCGCGGCGGGCGCGGCGGGCGGCGCGGCGCGCGGCTTGGCGCGCGTGAGGCGGTCCAGCTCCGCCGCCGCGTCCGAGCGCGCCGCGCCGCCCGCCGCGCCGTCCGGCCGCGCGCCCGGCGAGCCGCTCTTCTTGTACAGCAGCGAGTTGAAGAAGTTCGCCAGGACGCCCTCGTTGCCCGGCGTGCCGGGGTTCATGCCGATTTTTGCGCCATCCAGCTGTTGACAGATTTCATTCTATTAAAGCGTGTTTTCTTAAATGTATTACAGACAAGTTTTATCAGATTCCTATTCAAGATTATAACATGCCTTCACTTCTTTTCTTTCAGATGACAAAAAAAGTTGTATTTCTCTGTATTGACTAGGATGTTAGTATACAGGCCCGCAGCGCGGCCAGCTGCCGCTGCAGGAACGCCTGCCTGTGTATATGTGTGTGCGTCAGTATACCTGTGCGTTGGTGCGCTGCGCGGCCCGCAGCGGCGAGTCGGCGCGCGGCGCTGGTGCCCCGGCATGCAGCGCGGCCAGCTGCCGCTGCAGGAACGCCTGCCTGTGTATATGTGTGTGCGTCAGTATACCTGTGCGTTGGTGCGCTGCGCGGCCCGCAGCGGCGAGTCGGCGCGCGGCGCTGGTGCCCCGGCATGCAGCGCGGCCAGCTGCCGCTGCAGGAACGCCTGCCTGTGTATATGTGTGTGCGTCAGTATACCTGTGCGTTGGTGCGCTGCGCGGCCCGCAGCGGCGAGTCGGCGCGCGGCGCTGGTGCCCCGGCATGCAGCGCGGCCAGCTGCCGCTGCAGGAACGCCTGCCTGTGTATATGTGTGTGCGTCAGTATACCTGTGCGTTGGTGCGCTGCGCGGCCCGCAGCGGCGAGTCGGCGCGCGGCGCTGGTGCCCCGGCATGCAGCGCGGCCAGCTGCCGCTGCAGGAACGCCTGCTCGTCCTCCGCCTGGACCTCCGCCTCGCGAGACCCTCCAGTCTGTACAACACACACAGAAGTTGAATCTTGCGATCGAAGCTACATAAACTCTTTTTGCCCGACTAAGATCGTAGCGTTTACGCTGCGATATCACTATTTAAATAGGAGCGAATCAAAGTGTTCACTGTGAGTGTCACTCGCGCATGCGTCCTTCCCAAACCTTCCAAACTTTCGTGTCCGGGAATGATTCGTGGATATCATTTTGTGCGTTGATAGGAAGATACTTCTATCTTTACTATTATGATTAACTACCAGTTAAAAAGATTTAACGATGGTAGAAACGATTTATTCATGTCAAAATAGTCATACTACAGTGCCAATTAATGTTTGTAAGTTTTATTAAATAGTGAAAACTTTGTTGATTTATGTATTAATTATAAAAAAGTTATCTGTAAGAAAAAAAATATATGTTTCCTAAATATTCGTAAAATAAAAAAATCGTTTTAATTTACTTCAACGAAAAAAAAACAATAAATATGAATAATTATTTTTCCATTTTTTGATCTTCTGAAAATGTTTACTACTATTGTTTAGACCAGCCTTGTCAAACGTGCGACCCACACGGCATTTCTCTGCGACCAGAATCAATATCGAATATAGCCAGATAATGCGGCCCACGAACTTGTTAAAGACTTAGGTATCCCGACTCTTTGGAAAATTAAGTAATCTTACGATTTGTTTAAAACACATAGATCAAATAGTGCATCTTTGTTTAAGGGGTTGGTTTAAACTACTCGTACATTTTCTGTCATTTGATTGTGAATTGTGACGTTTGATATTTTGTCTTCTAAATCATCTAGTATACAGTTTTCATGCTTTCAGCCGACCAGTAATAAATAACCGCAACACGACACAAACATTGACTCAGCCCTGCACTAAGTATCGTAAGAACTTGTATCGCAGGTGCTAAGCAACGATATGGTATATACTTAATAAATAAGAATACAACATCCAAGACCGGTAAGCGAAACAATGCGTCTTGCAAATAACAAAAAGTCCCGCCCCCGCCGGGATTCGAACCCGGAACCTCGGCTGTTTACACCACTGCGCCACCTAGGTCGTCAAAGTGACTTTCGAGTTTGACATGGTTATTGTAGACTATATAAAACTCACAAACTTTTTATTGTCTATCGATACATGTATACCTACTATTATATTTATTTTTATTGTCTATCGATACATGTATACCTACTATTATATTTATTTTTATTGTCTATCGATATGTGTATACCTACTATTATATCTATTTGGTACACAAATAGAATAAAAAAATAGTTTTATCAATAAGGTTTCAATACAAACATTACTTATAAATTGTATTCCACTTACTTGTTTACACTATATAATCTATATGACTGATGGAATACATTCAGGTTTCTCAATGTAAAAAAAAATGTAAATATAAATCGATTATTATTCTATATTATTAATTAACTTACCTTTCTCGTAGCTGGTTGCACGATTACATCTCTATAATAATCATCTGGTTTGCACGTCTGCATGTTCTCGTATAATATGCATATTTTCTTCATGCTATCCCAACCGGCCGGTCTGGATAACAAAAAAAGCTGTTAAAAACACTGTGTTTCAATAAGCTAATCTCTAAATAAAACCTTTTTTTTTTTAAATTCTGTGGATGTATAGTCAGTTAATTCGCCTCGAAAGATTATATAAAATGAAGTGACCACGTTCCGTGCCGTGAAGCTGTGTTCGCTGTGTTTCGGTGCGAAGGATTGGAGAGGCAGTGTAATTACCGGCACGAGACGTATAACATCTTTATCTCTAAATGGGCAACGCATTCGTATCGTCCAGTCATTAGGCAGTGGTATCGCTTTTTAATAGGTGAACCGTTTGCTTGTCTGTTCGTGAGTTGTATCAAAAATCAATAAATAAATAACAGAACTACATCAAAACAACACAGGACATAGAATAACCGATAGGTGGCGCTCTTATCTGGAACTAAAAACGAAAGATAGAGCTCAAACGTTTTCCTTTTACCTACATTTACAGATCAGAATGAATAAGAAAACTGGATTATTTTAGCTCTAAAAAAACCTAAAGGAAGATTTTCAATTTCTTTTTTTTTGTTTTCTTCCGTTTGATTTTTGCATTTTTCCTGCTACCTATAAACCTCAAGGTAAGTTATTTATTTAACAATAAAAGACATCAATCAATAAAAAATTATCAGTCTACGATAAAAACAAAAGAAAACCGCTACTCACATCAAAACCGCGTCCTTCTCAACGATCAGCGCGGGCGTCCTGAACGGCAGTCCATATATCCTATGCGTGAGGTACTTGTACAGTAGGTCGCAGTTCTTGTCCTCCTTCGCGCTGGTGTAGAAGAGTGCAGCGCCGTACTGGAGGCAGTACCGCCGGATCCACTGCTGCATGAAGTCGAAGTGCTCGTCGCGGTAGTCGTGCTCCTTCTCTAACGTGCTCATGTAGTCAGTCTGGAAACATGACAGGTGACATTATTAACTATACACCAGTTTTTCGATTCACAGACCTGAACAAAGTGTTTGGTACATAATTAAAATTTAAATTATAAAGTAAAAAACCCCTGATTGGACAAATTTGTGTACATCCCCACATTCACCCCCCATAATTTTTTTAAACAGTACATACAATACAGTAACATACAGTTTTGGAATTTACGTGGCGAGCCCTTTCATTTGATACTCCATTTTGACATATTTGCGTACATTCCATTGTTCATCCCCACTTTCACCCACCATACATTTTGAATGGGGGAACAGATATAGATCAAATATAGTTAAGAACGCATTCCATTGAGTCACCTTTCAAACAAAAAAGCTACATCAAAATCGCTTCATTCGTTCGAGAGTAATGATGCCACATACAGACACACACCCGTACCCCACTTTTGTCGTCGGGGGTTAAATAGAAAAAGCAAAAGAAAATAGCGAAGTATTGTAATGTGAATTAAGAAATTGAACTATATGCTTAAGCTTGAATATCATGGTTAACTCAAATAAAAGTATTATAACGCTACAAATGGTGCATTAAATTTGAAAACTAATTCGTTGCATGTGTTTCCTTACAATAAAATATCATAATTAGTAACTAATTTATTTCAATTCCGTTTGAATGTGTGTCAAAATTTGAATCACATTACTCTACAATACTTTTTGAGTGAGAGAAATTATAGAATTATGATTTAGTTGGAAGCTGTTTAAAAATTACAATATTCAGTGCTAAAATGAGTTAGTTATTTCGGATTCTCTATCTATTCTTAACGATTTGCATAGTGCAGTTTTATAAGTCAAGTTTAGTTTTAAAACACTTTTACCTTATTATAAAGATTTCAGTTAATATACCTTATTTTCATTAGAATAAAATTCAAAATGCAACACTCCTCTAACTTTTGTAACCAGAACTCCTTTAGACCAGAGTATAAGAACTATAGTTGATAGACCTTAAGAACATTGCAATAGAAATCAGAATCCAGTAGCTTTGCCTCACCTTTGTAACCACAACAACTATGTCGAGGCCGAGGTTCGTGGTCAGGACTCCCTCAGGCAGGGGTGAGTCCTCATCATCAATGTCGAGGTCATCGGAAAGGTTCCTGGAGGACCTCTTCATCGGTGATGAAGCTGAAGCCTCTAGTTCGTCACCTGGCTCCGTGTACCGCTGCCATTTCTGTACGTTCTGCTTTTTGCTTTGTAGCCTTTGTTCTAGAAAATAAAGTTGTTTATGTTAGTTCTTTTTTTTCGAAAAATTACATTTCAGAACCTAACAAAAATTTCTTCAACTAAAGAATAAAATTTTCCTTTGAGCGAAATGCAAAATATTTCAATTTATATTAGAGTTAGTTAATGGATACCATTGCTTGCTTGGGTTCTTGGATGGAGTTTTCATTACTTTTAAAAATGTATTTATTAACTGGAATATATTTCCTGATGTTATTAATATCATTCAAAACTAAAAAAGAACTTTCATACTATGAAGGTTCAATATGGTAGAGAAAAGTAATTTGTAATTTTTAAAGTGAGAAACAAGTGTACGACCGTAAGACATATTTTATAATGTGGTAAAAAAGTATATAACGCCAGACACACAGATGATAGGTCTGGAAGAGCCGAAGAGATGATATAACAATTTCACACACCGAGACAGCTAGTTTTTTAAATGTAAGATGTGTTTTGTAAGTTTGAAGAAGTGAGGATAGCTTATTAACATAACAATGTTTCTAGGGCAATGACCTCTTGATAGGCACTACTTTCTATAGTAGATAGAAGTAGTTTAGAAAAAAAAATATTAGAAGGATACTCAAGTAATTACTTGAATAATTTGATGTGGTTATTATTATTATCAGTATTATAATAAAATATATATAAGATTATATATTTTAGATATTTAAACGGAAATTGTTATGTAAAACCAATAAATAATGTTTTTTTTTACAGGGTATGGAACGAAAATGTTATGCCTCTTGCGTTACAAGCAATGATTTTGACTTTATTATTGAAGAACTACCCATGACATTTTAATTTTTTTTTTTTTTTTCATGGAATATAATTTTCTTAAATAAAGATTTTATTTAAACAACCAAAGTGGCCAAGAGTTCAAATCATGACATGCAATATTTACCATTAATGAATACCTAATATCCACTGACCTGCTAAACCAGTAACGATCTGACATTGATAGAATATTACGCGACATCCATGACGTAACCAGCGGCGCAACCATGACTCATGGACAATAAATAAACAGATTCTAACAGCTTATAAATGTCCTCTAAAGAAATTCAAACCAAGCTTTATGGCAATTTGAAAAAGCTAGTCTTATCCACCTGAAGAGAAACATGTCGCCTATTGATATTACAATGCTCTAGATGTCATACAGCACCAAAACCATCGCCAATGCTTTGACCATGTAGAATGTCAAGATATTATACACCGCAAGTTATTACACTGGCTCTCCCTCCAATCCTACTGTAGTGACTGTGCATTATCGCCAAAAGTAATAAAGTGACATTTGTTCCATAAATCAAATTGAAGTAGGTTAAATTTAAACCAATTATTTCTCATTCTATGCAGAGTCAGCAGTAATATTATTGTCTATAGAAATGTTATAAAAGTAATGTATGAGATCAAATGACTGTTTTTCAAAAATTCTTACATTCAGGGTAGATGCGGAAGCAGGCAAAAGCAAGCATAATAATGTCATGATTCAATGTACACAATATGCATTATTTCTAAACTAAACTTTGTTATTGTGCTTAAGGAAGTCAATGTGCTTAATTCACTTTATTCCTATAAGAATACTATTTAATTCTTATCAGTCCATCTTGATAAGTTTTGGTTGAATTCGATATCTATACCTACTCTTTATGAAGTGTACAATCACAGACATATTGTGAAATAATCATAATTTCTTTGGATGTTTTGTTTATTTATTTAAAAATGCATTTAAAACACCCAGCCTGATCGATTTTTTATAAATCAAACTAAGTTTTCAACTGATGCCGCTGAAATGCTGATGAAATTTTAATGATTTTTAGTTTTTTAGATTATTCCACTTTCTAAGATTTCTTAGATCTGACATCTGATTTAATTGTAACTGTGGTAAAATATATCATTGCAAAACTGTACAACTGTCATTTATTTTATTTAAACTAAAATCACTATGAATAATTCTAGCTTTTTCTTGTTTGGCTTTAACTATCCATTAAACTTTTTAGGGCAAAACAATTTCTTTATTATATTTACACTGAAACATACTTTTAAACTAGAAATCAATTTCTCCTTAATCTTTTTTTCTTATTTAAAGACTTAATTTATTTTATACCAGCAGCCCGTCCTGGCTTTGCACGGGTAGATATAGGTATTAAACTTTTTGAATATGTCAATTCTTAAGTTCATCAGGGATGATGTAGGATTCTAATAGTGTAACAATTTTCATATTGGTTTCAGAGCCTATTCAATTCAAACAAACAATGATAATATTTTGTCTTTATAATTTTTAATTTAAATTTTCCCATACTTCAGGTGGGTTTCTGATTTATAAAAATAAAAGTTAAATAAGAACAAAAACAATCCAAGTTATTTTTACCTGGTGTGAGATCCAATTTGTCTATGTGGTCGCCCAGTATCGAGCCCCAGCTCTGTAGCTGGTCGAGTACTCCCCACGGGGTTGTCATGGCAACTGTGAGTATGACCAGCGTGTGAGGGAATGTCTCATCGTTGAGTGCAAACTTGAGCAAATTAGTGTGCCCTGGATCTCCATCCAGTACCCACACACTCAGCCGTGTTTGATCTGAAAAATAAATAGATTATAAGTATTACTTAATTGAAAAGTTGTCAGAGCAATCATATAACTTATGTTTTTTTATTGACAAATCTAACATCAAACACTGTGACAAGAAACACAAATTAATTTAAAGTAATCAATGAATAAAAAATATTACTGGTTTTTACTTTTGTTTCTATAATATAACCATGATGGCATATATAATATAAACAAGGCTACAGTACCAATAATAATAGAAAACCAACAAGATTTGTATGGTTCAGACAGTATACTCATCAGAATCATTTACTGCATAATGCTACTATTTGTAAATATGTAGTTCTAAACTACTAGTTTATAAAGAACTTCTTGAATAAATACCATAATTTATTAATACTCTAACAAGAAATATAATAATATTTAATAGAGTTCATCTTTTATGGTCTGATCTATGTCTTTGCAAATGCTCTATGATTATTTGGGTGCTTCAAAGCACCCAATAAATGGATGTAATACCTAACTTAAAATTAAATGAATTACTGAATTATTAAATTGAAGGATGATTTGGGTAGATACTATTTGTGTATATAACATACATTACGAAGTCTAGATGCTAAGTTTTATGGACTTTCACTTCTCTAAACTAGACCAAAGAGATGCTTAGTTATTTTTTTCTAGTTTTTAATCCAATCTAAGGATTTTTGTCATATTATATGTTCTATACTTATATAGTGCTTTCAAAATCTTTATGATATATTTTTTGTAGTTTTTCACTCACCATCACGGTACTCATCTCTAACATCTATGTATGCATATTCAAGTGCGGAGCCCTTTTTAGGGTCTTCAACTCCTTGTAATTTGGCTATTAGAGTGGTTTTTCCAGTTTCATTATCACCCAAAACTAATACGTTTTTATTTGAAGGTAGTTTTGTATTTCCCTGATTCTGTACTTCCTCTAATATCGAAGACCTGGAAAGAACACCAGATTTATCAACTGCCTCATAAAGACGACACCAATAATAACGTGAGAAGTCGTGTCGCTTTGACAAAAAATGTTGACAGCTACGCGTGGAATTCTACAAGATAGTAAGCATGGTGATCCAAAGTGAAAAGATTCCACGGCTTTTAACAGACAAAGGTAAGACGTTGCAGCTAGGTCACATATTTCTCAGGATCTGCACTTGACATCACGTAGGTGTGACACATTCGTTCCCCTAAAAGGGACTGCAAGTTACGCCAAAACCATAAAGTGAACATTTACCACAAGTTATCCTTAACATCGCCACTGTCTTTCTTTTTAGATTTAAGCCCATTAGCCTGGCCGTTTGTCTCCATTCTTCAGAAATGATAGAAGATAACAACGGCACAGAGAGGCTTTTCGTTTTCGGCCGTTCATACGTCACTCGCGAAGTAAATAATGTTGCAACTGGGAACTTAATGATTTACCATAAATTATATTAAACACATGAGTCATCTCTCCCGATTTGTGACTTTCCGTCGGTCTTCGTCGATATATGCTACTTTTATGGATAGTTTTGTCCGCATCTTTGAAAATTAGACTTTTCTATCAGAATATGGTACAAAATAAAATGAATAAAGTTATTTTATTTTCTAACTGTTGTTCTTTATACCACATTATTAGTATTTTTTCTGGTTGGCCACATTTACATTTTTTCTTAAATTTTCAAACATGCTCCGTGAACTTACATTAGTTTCAGCCTACAAATTGTGTTAATTATTTTTAATCATTAATACTCAGAACCAATTTGCAAAAAAGCAAAATTAAGACGATTTTTGGTTATTATTATTTATTTAAATTAACTTTCTGTGTAAAAAAAAAATAAAGTTTTTAGACGTAAGTTCATTCTTGTCATGTCAAAAAAGCTGAAATTTCTTTGATTTACATTTTCATGCCGATTCTTAGTTATTGAATTATTTGTATTCCAGAGAAATTTATTTGAAACACTATTATCATTTGTCGTGTGATGTGTATAATTTTTTAAACATGTATAAAAAACCTAGTTCAGGCAAGAAAGGTGGAAGTTTGTCGCAAGTGAGTAATCTTTGTTTTGTTTAATTTGTAGAAATATTTATGAGTAATCATTTTATAATTCAAAACAGTAGTTACTTTTATAGGTATGGAGTTTATAGTGTCTTTTTTTAAATAATGGTTGTATTGAATGAACAGGATGTAATAAGATGTTTATTTGATGACATCAGCTGATCAAAGTAGGTAAACAAAGAATTTTTAAAATAATTAAATTCAACTCGGCAGTAGATTAGATTGTTTAAGTAAACGATATGTAAATAAAATCATATCTTTACTGAAATAACTTCAATAAAAAAATCTAAGCAAGTTATTTTTAGCCTATCTGTTAAAAAGTTAATATCTATTCTATGATTTTGTACTTGTTTCAAATGGCTATCCAAAGTTCCTTTAGGTAATGTATAGCTATAAGAAACCGTAGGCTATTTTTTTCTTTGCTTCCTGATATACATTTTTAAGGATTTCATAAAATGTTTCTGTTAACTTAAGTTTTATCTTCTTGTATGATGATTAAAAAAAAATCCAGTATGGGCTACTGGATATACCAGACACATTGGATGATGAGCCAATGGATCTATCGGATGATGACGTAGACTTGGAAGCGGAGCTAGCAGCTCTCAGTGGAGATGGAGGGAAACACCACAGACCAAAGAAACCGGTTGCTGTTCCTTCTTCAAACCTTGATGCGATGATCGCTGAGAGCTTAAAGGATATACCATCTGATGATGATATGTCAGGTGAGATATTCTTAATACAAATAAAAGATTGTAAGAATTTTTAATTGTGTTATTTCTATACAGTAAAACCTTATTATCTGGATCATTCAAAACACCCTATAAAAAGTAATTCTTGTTATTAAAAACCTGGATAATTGAATTTGAATTGAAATACATTTTTGGCATACAAGTCATATTTACCAAAATGTCCATGAAGTTGTATTGGACTAGATATAGGGTAGAATAAAATTTTAACTAAGATGCTTGTAACTGAGCCTTGAGCCTAACGTTTTAAGAAGTAAATATGTGTTTTTTAATGTGTTCTCGTAAGTAAAGAAAAAAATTGAATTGTGTTGTAGCTACCTTATTGTGCCCACATAGTGGCGACAAATTCGCAACCTGTCACACTGGGACTTAACTTAAACATGCGAAATGTGGTGTTTAACACCTCTGCCAACCTCTCTCGAGGGATTATGGCGTGAGCTTATGTTGATGTTTTATATTTGTTTAAATACCAAGTGCTTGATCTTTAAATTTTTTACTCCCAAAGCATAAAGAGGGGTGTTATAAATTTGACGTGTCTGTCTGTGGCATCATAACTCAAACAAACAACGCGATTTTAATGTAGTTTTTGTTTGTTTGAAAGGTGACTTAATCAAGCGTGTTCTTAGCTATGTTTGATCGATATCATTTCCCCCATTCAAAAATTATGGGCGGAAAGTGGGGATGAACAATCAAATTTATGCAAATATGTCTGATCAAGGAAACATGTTATACATTTATTAAAAACTTCATAAGTTTTGCATATCCCCCTTGTTTCTCATAATGCTTACTTATCATTTTTAAATCCTTGTCAAAGGAGATGAAGATGATCCAGACCTTCTGAGCGAGCTAAGACAGCTATCAGTAGATGAGGAGGCCCCCGCCCCGCCCCCGCGCTTGTCCCGCCCCGCGCCGCCGCCCCCCGGTGACGTCAGCACCGATAGCAGCGTAGTTAGCCTCCTACAGGACAGGATAACCAACTACACGGCCGCAGAGAGAATGGCCAAGGAAAGCGGAGAGAGCAGTAGGGCTAGAAGGTAATTCAAAATAAAAGGTTTTTAACACCACCATGTGTCTCAGAGAATGCCCAAGGTGAACAGAACGACTAGAAGGTGATTGTTAGTATTTACATTTGTATTTACTAATATTGATTCACTGTATTCTGTATTCCACGCTTTGTGAAATCGGCTGCCCGGTATAAACACAGTCAGGTCATAAGTATTGTCACACAGTAAAAACTTTTCTTTTAGAATGCTGGCCACAAAAAAGTTTATTGAATTCGAATTTCGAATTGTTCATGAAAATAAAAATGTATACTTTTTAGAATTTTACTCATTTTTAAATATGGAGTGGACGCTTAAAGAAGACCGTGTTGCAGTTATTGCGTTGCATCGTTGCGGTTACGCGGCAATTAAAATTTTTGACATACTGAAAAATTTGAATATTACCAAAAGATTCGTTTATCGTACCATCAAACGATACACTGAAGACTCTAGTGTAGATGACAGGTCATGAAGTGGTCGCCCTCGGTCTGTTAGGACTCCAGCAGTGATAAAAGCTGTGAAGGCGCGAATTCAAAGAAATCCCAAACGTAAGCAGAAACTGGCCCTTCAGATGGGGTTAAGCAGAACCACGGTGAAAAGGGTGTTAAATGAAGACTTAGGGCGTCGGGCATATCGAAGAAAAACTGGACATCATTTGAATGCTCGTCTCATGGACCTGAGAATGCGGAGATGCCGCGCTTTGTTGAAGCGGTACGCGGGAAAAAAATATCGGGAAATTCATTTTTCGGATGAATTTTTTTCCGTAGAAGAGAGGCTACAACAAAAAAAAGGATAAGGTGTACGCACACAGTAGTGAAGAAGCGAGCAACCGTATTCCGCGTGTCCAACGAGGTCATTTTCCATCCTCGCTCATGGTATAGTTGGGAGTTTCTTATTGGGGCTTAACAGAGGTACATTTCTGTGAGAAAGGTGTAAAAACGAATGCAGTTGTGTATCAAAATACAGTCCTGACGAACCTTGTGGAACCTGTTTCTCATACCATGTTCAATTACAGGCACTGGGTATTCCAACAAGATTCGGCGCCAGCTCATAGAGCGAAGAGCACACTGACTGACAAGACTGGCTGGTGGCGCATGAAATCGACTTCATCCGGCACGAAGACTGGCCCTCCTCCAGTCCAGATTTGAATCCGTTAGATTACAAGATATGGCAACACTTGGAGGAAAAGGCGTGCTCAAAGCCTCATCCCAATTTGGAGTGACTCTAGACATCCTTGATTAAGGCAGCCGCCGATATTGACATGGACCTCGTTCGTGCTGCGATAGACGACTGGCCGCGCAGATTGAAGGCCTGTATTCAAAATCACGGAGGTCATTTTGAATAAACTTTAGTGTCATAAGAATCAATGTTTTGTAAAGTTCATTTTGGTATATAAATGGTTACATAATGAATAAACTTGTTTCAATTATTTTATATTAAACATGTGATAGAATTTATGACTTGACTAGGTACAACATAGGGATATATACAACATTTTATTTATTCTATCATTGTGCTTTCTAGATTCAACCGTGGCTTGAAAACTCTGAATGACCTGCTTAAGCAAGCTAAAGCCGGTCATCAGATCCAAGACGAAGACATCCCTCCAGCAGTACCAATTAAGAAAACAGAACCTTCAGATCCACCACCAGCAGCTCCTCCTCGTACGACATCGATTGAGGCCCCGATTCAATTTCCTCCTTCAGCTCCTGAAGAAGTTGAGGAGCCAAGCCTTCCTGAACCTAAAGAACCACCCCCTCAATTACCTGAGGTCTTAGACCCAGAAAAGCAGGAGGGGCTGATGGCTATTTTAAGTAAGTTTATCAATATATTCAGGGTTAAATTTGATTGTTTGATTGAATTCCTTATAAGATCACGTTTCGCTCAAATATAATAAATGATAATATAATACTATGAATGAGGTAATTTCGAAAATCTGTTTACTTAATAAAAAAACTCAAACAGCAAATTTAAATCAATTTCAAAACAAGAAGTTTAACTTAGATTGTGTATTTAAGTATTTTATTATTTGTATTAAAACTTGCAGAACGTCAGAAAGAATTCAAGATGGCGGCCCTCGCGTCAAAACAGGCTGGTGACAAATCGATGGCGTTGGAATACCTTAAAGTGGTGAAGCAATTCGATTTCGTGGTACAAGCCTACAAATCTGGGCAGGAGATGGACCTGTCAGAACTCCCCACCCCAGAAGCTATAGCGGCAGCCTTCAAATCACAAGAGAAAGGGGAGGAAGTTGTCCAAAATTCGGGTATGCAAAAATCTTGAACTTAGATCTTTAAATTAGCTACACAGCATACTTAGAATCCGTATTATTAAAATAAATTATTAGTATAACTAGCCACCCACCATGGCTTCGCACGGATATTATGAATGTATTGTATACATATAAACCTTCCTCTTGAATCACTCTATTTAAAAAACCGCATCAAAATCTTTGCATAGTTTTAAAGATCTAAGCATGCATACAGACAGACAGCGAGAAGCGACTTTGTTTTATACTATGTAGTGATAAGATCCCTGGATCATAAGTTGTTTAACTTTTATCGCTATTAAAATGATTTATATCCTTACTTTTAATTTTCATTCGAATATATTGTGTTTATTTTCATATAAATTGTTTTTTTACAGAACCACCCCCGGCACCAGTGGAAGCACCTGCAATTGTAGAGGCAACAACCTTAGACGAAGCGCTTAAACAAAGGCTTGCATACTTTCAGGTAACTTATTTTTAAATATATTTTTAGTTCGTTAGTTTGGCTGTACTCAGACTTTGACGTCTATTGAGACAAATATGACCATGACATTCACTTGAAATGTCATTTACTTCATGTCATATGAAGACATTTTTGTGTTTCTATTGAACGAAATTTCTAATCCTTAAACAAAATAATTTTTCGTAAGCGTTGACGCCAACAGAAAATAAAATGTATTGATTTGACGTTTACTCACGCTCGATTCTTGTCATTTCAATACATTTTTATTTCCTGTTGGCGTAAATGCTTCCGGAAAAGGTTCTTGTCCAGTTCTATTTGCCATTAATTTTGAATTTTTCAGGAGCAAGAGTCAAAGGCCAAAGAGGCGGGTAACGCGTCGAAGGCCCGCCGTATGGGTAGGATTGTTAAACAATATAAAGATGCTGTCAAACTGCAAAGTCTAGGGAAACCCTTTGACAAGGAGGAGCTCCCGGCGCCACCTGGATTCGGACCTTTGCCTGGAGATAGTGTGAGTTATGTAATTGTTTTCTATCTAATCCGTAAAAGTTTCAAAGGTATTATTAATGTTATCCATTTTCATGGCGTTATATTTTTATAGAATATGTATACATTTTTATCATTGTTTTTTTAGACAATTTATTTTCGTTAAAAAGAAAAATATATTATTCAAAACCAAATATATACCTAGAGTCCAGAGAGTTACTTCGCGGGAACAGGAAGTGTCAGTTAAAGTTTTCTTTTCTTGTATATGAGCAGAATTTAGTGTGTAAAATGCTAGTATATTAACCAGCGAGAATATCTCAAGTGCTGTACAAGTGTAGAGAAAGTGAAATACGACGATATCTCCTTCAGTAAACGAACTAGCACGTTACTGTAGGTGGATTCATTACTCCATCTATCATTTTCATTCTATCATCATCATCTCATCTTTCGATCTTCAAGAAGGAAAAAAATAATCGGAAGACTCATACTGTATGCACGAATGCTCTTTGCCTTTCCCGAGTAAAGAGAATAACAAAAGCAAAAAAAAAAATGTTAAGGATTGCAATGAATTAAAATTAGCTTCATGATTTTTTTTTGTCGAATATTTTAGTATTGGTTATTTGTGTGAAAAAAGATATTATTTTAATCAAAAGTTACTAAGGAATGGTCATTTTTAAAAAAGGAAATTAAGGCAAGGGCCTGCCTTATTCCGTCTTTAATAGTTAGTTTATATTGTTTGTAATCGATTATTGTATTTATGTATCTATGCCCCCTTGCAGGCCAGCCCTTCAGCGCGGCCGGCCCCCCGCGCGGCCCCCTCGCCTCCATCGGCCGGGGCCCCCTCAGCCAGCCCCCCGGCGGCCGGGGCCCCCGCAGCCGCCATGCGCGCCACGCGGTACGACAAGCAGCTCGCTGTATTGCTGCATCGACAGAAACAGTACAAAGAAGCCGCTTTGAATGCTAAAAAAGCTGGTAATGATTTTTTTTACTTTCTTTGTGGCAAAAGTGATATGAATGCGAAAGTAACTTCTGTGAGTTTTTACTTTTTGACATCTAAAATGCTGAACTGGTAACTGCTGAAAAATACGAATCGATAATAAATTACATCATAATGAATGGCATTTTGTCTTAGAAAAAGCAAAAATACAAATTCTATATGGATGACATCGCAGGCAATAGCAACTAAAAAATAAATAAATCATATTATTAAAATTTTCACTATTTACGTCCTCATGTATGGTATTTATTTTATGTATTTTTTTCTATGACCAGGCCACATAGAGCAAGCTAAGGAATACCTAAGGGCCGCTAAGGGTTTCGACAGCGTGATTGAAGCAGCTCGAGGCGGGCTTGCAGTCGACTTCAAGTCACTACCACTACCACCTGAACAGAAATCGCAATTGGAACAGACGTATGTCTTATAAACTAAGAATTAGCCTAAGTGATCGAATAATAGGTGATAGTTAAAAAGTTACACCATTTACACCACACCACACACCATTTACCATTTACAGAACCATTGTCTCTGACTAACCCTGTGGGACGAAGGCGTGATTGTGTGTGTGTGAAAAGTTTCTATTTGAAAATACTTATCACAAGTTTATTTGAATTAAAAAACATTTTGATTTTGAATTACTAATAAATACTTTTATAGCGATTTGGTCCTTCTCTCTTGCTTATTGTGTAAAGGTAAAAGGGTAAAGAGGTTTCATGTGAATAAAAAAATACATGAAACCGCAATTTATCGGATTTAGTTGCAATCGTAACTGATTGAGTAATCAAAATGGTTTTAAGTATTTTTTGATAACTCATAATTTTTTTTTTTTTTTTTTCCAAAACGATATGAAGGTGTTTTAATGATAATATAATATATAGAATTCATTACATTATATTAAATTTTGTTTTAATTATAAACTACTTAGATGCTATTTAATGGCTTTGCCAGTTATAATCACCTGGATTTGACTTAGGTTTGACTAATCTTTTGTGCTTCTTTCTTTAGTTTATGTACTGTCCAATCTAAATCTGTATTGATTTACTAATAAAAAAGAAAAATTTCCATGCAGTTTCGATGTGGTATCAGCAGAAGACTGCGCCCCTGAAGACCAGGAGATGTCTGGGTCATCAGAAGACGTGATGGCCACCGTCCACCACCAGCTCACCATCCAACTAAAGCTGTGCCTCACCAACCGTGACCATTACAGAGCGATGGGAAACATAGCTGAAATGAATAGATTTGAAAACCTGGCGGCGAAGGTTAAAGAGGATTTGGATGTTATTGCTATTGCTAAAAGGTTGGTTTTAAATGATTGGTATTAGTTTTCACTATGTTTAGTTTATTAGTGAATTTTTCAATTCGTTGTCTACCTTAGATTCACTATTAGATGGAAATAACTTTAAAATAACCTCAAAATCATTTTTTTCACTCAAAAGCAATCGGTTCACCTAATGGAAAGTCATACCGCTATGGAAAGTGATCGATGTCTAGAATTCCAAGATCAAAAATTTTATACCTCTCGTCCCTATAGTTACAATGTCTCTCCAATCCTTCGAACCGTAACATAGCGAACTGCTTCATGTTGGAAATAGAAAAGAATGATGGAAAGGTGGTACCAACCCTCGTGGATGTTCTCGCACGTAGTAGATCTACCACCTGTAATCAACACTAACATTGTAATAAAAAACCTTTTCAAGTCAAAAACTTTGGCAAAGACAAAAACTGCATTCTTCATTTAAAGAAGGTAATTTACCACAATAATCGTTACCCTTCCTCTTGGCTCATCATGTAAAAATGCGAAGTATACACATAAAATCTGTTTATAATATTACTTGGATGGTTGTTTAATAAACTTTATTATGTAATATTTTAGGTTAGGTCAAGACACGCCCAAGTGTCACTATGAGTCACGTCAGTTCTCCGTGGTGCAATGCAATACCGACCTTAACGAGAACGACTTAGAGCTGACTATCGTACGCGGGATCTCATTCAACGTGCCCAACCCTAAGGAGATCGACACTTACGTCAAATTTGAATTCCCATATCCACAGGTATTTATATCACAATATATATTTTAAGTTCTCTTAAAAAAACTATGGGACTTTTAAAAAAACCTGGCCAGTGTGAATCGTTATTATCGAAACATTATTTATCTTTTTAGATAATTTCGTAAATGAAACAAGAACAAGCCAAAAAAAATTAATAAAAAGCACGTTCCTTCCATACCATCCATACCATTCCTATAACTTCCATACAATTTTAATAACTTAATGTTAATAGTGTTGTTATAGCGGCAATATGAATAGACATTCTTTGATAATTTCAAGACTCTAGCTATTGTGGCTCATAAGATACATCCCGATGACAGACAAGGGCGGCCTAGTAATAGGATCCCGCCTTACACCCTTTTTGTACGGAACCCTAAAAACCACTGACCGCATCTTGAATTTATTTAATAGAATTTTAAGTTTAAACGTAATCGACATCTAGGTGTAAGACCTATTCATGTAAACCAATATATTTGATTGCAGGAAGCTCCAGTAGTAGACAGGACTGCTTGTGTGAAGGATACAAACTCTCCTGACTACAATGCTGTGTTTCCATTAACCATAACACGTGGTGCGAGGCCCTGCCTTCGAGTTTTCAAGAGGCACAGTATCAAACTACAAGTTTATTCACGAGGGTAAGACTTTGTTTTATAATGTTTTTTTTTTCGGTGCACACCCGACACTCTGTCCCACCACTGTTCGGGAACAACAGTACCGTCCTTTGATCGAATAACCAACGAATATATATTACAAACAGCCTGTGCGTTGTTGCTCAGTTTTATACATATAAATATAGATATATGTGTATAAAAATGTGTAATCCATGGAAATAGCATATCTGTATGATAGTTTAGTTTGTTACCTCAAGTTTTTAACGCAAGGTTAGTTGCGGCACTCTATGCTGGTAGCTTTGACGTTTGTCCGTTCATGAAGTTTTCTAAAATAACAACTAAATCTGAAGGAGGGAATTGATATTTTTTATTGTAAGTAGTGAAGTTCAGTTAGTCATAAAATATATCGAGCGTAATCGAGTAGTTTTTGGACACAAATTTAATTTACGACATCGTTTTCTAAACTATATATATATTTACTTAACTATATATGCTCCCACCTACAAATCTCTCCACATTTTTACTAACAAGAAACAGCGACAATTGGTACAATGCTGACTGAAGTAATTTAATCAATTAAGAAATTAAGAGTCTTAAGTACGAGATTATAATTATTAATATCCTCATTTGCAACAATACTCTTACGATTTATGTTTAAAAGAATAAAAAAATAAGCTTATACTAATAATAATATAATAATAAATAAAAAAATTCACGTCACTATTTTAATGTGTCAAAACTACCTTCTTAGATCGCCGCTGCTATAGCATGCCAATAGTATAGTAGAATTTTAATCAATAAAGTAATTTCAATAAAAATTCATTCTGACAAAGCAAATTTTTAGTCTGTGTTTAGATTTTCACCAATAGACTGGTCTCCATAAGTGTAAATAAAATCAATAAGCCTGATCCTAGCTTTGTTCATCTAAAATTATAGTTTTCCCCCACCTGTATGTCTAATTGAGTGTGTTTATGTTGCTATGCTAAATAGTTTGGCTGATATTTGCATTATTTTTCTTTCAATTTTTTTTGGATAGTGTAGTGTTGTTGTTGTGTTATCGATAATACGTCTGGGAAAGTTTTGTTATGTATATTTACTTAATTGGCTGATATTTCGTTCAATATTCTAGTTCCATTGTTAATTTATCGTTGTATATTGTTAACTAAATGGGTGATATATTCAATATTTTTTCATACTTACGTAAAAGTAACTTAGTAGTTAAGTGTGTGTGTACTAATATGTTTTATTTTTTCTTCTTCCTGGTAGTGTAGTGTGTGTGCATTGTTGTGTTTACGTCATTATAGGTGTTGTGCATTGTGTTGCAGCGGTTGGTTCCGCAGCGACGCGTTGCTAGGGACGGTGCAAGTTAAACTGCAGCCCTTAGAGACACAAGTCACCATGCACGACGCATACCCGGTAAGTTTTATTCATATTCAGAAATATTCGTGCAAAGATCTAAGCTTGTCATTTCGGGGTTTCATATTCTTTGGTGGGAGGGTTTAAAATCACTAACGTTGGTTTTTTATTATTTTAAAATGGCTAAATCTCCTTAAAATGCTTTCGGAGGGGGGACTTGAGCAACTTTCCCCCTCCCTAGATCTAAATATTTGTAAATTAAGTTTGACTTGACCTAAAAACAAATTTACTGTAAAAAACTCTACATGAGCAGCGCCATCTAGAGGTTGTGTTTTATACAGCTTTTGCTCGCGTCGTCAACCGCGTAGAACTCGTATTTTCTTGGATAATCTAACCTGCAAGTCAATTCTTAATAATAATATAAACAGATTTGACTGGGTTTAGTAAAAATAGAAGCAATATTAATATTTAATCAATAGTACTGTTGCTTCGAATGGTATACGCCATGATGTTGATGCCTTAAAGGCTTATTAATAAAATACTAAAGATTTTTCAGTTCATTTTGCATGCTATTTTGACACATTTGACATTTGAGATTTTAATAATAAAACAATGTGCTTTTCAAAGTTAATGGACGGTCGCCGGCCAGCGGGGGGGTCGTTGGAAGTTAAAATGCGTGTGCGCACTCCGCTCGTACAGCAGCAGTTCGAGAACACGACGCACAGGTGGCTGGTCATTGACAACTGATTTGAGTAACTAAACTGGCGATTGACTGAAGTGTTTGATTGAGAGTTTTCAGTGGAAGCTTCACTTTTTGCCATCTTATCAGGGGTATCAGACACAAAAAACACTTTTCGGAATCCTTTACCCAAACAGAAATACATAAATATGTTGAAATGACATTTATTGGATGCAAGTGTCAATTCAATACATTTTTGTATTTCAATTTGTTGGCGTTTAGGTTTGCGGTAATTGATTATTTTCGAGTGGCTTGAGATTGTCGATATGTTAATGAGAAAAATATGTTTTTTTTTATATTCTTGATTGTTGTACTTGTTATATACTGTATTGTATTGGAAAACCAATTTGAAATGTCTTTATTTTTTCTCAGTAACGGCCAGGTTGTATACAAAAAAAATCATGTCTATATGCAGTTTATTCTATGCAGTGATGTATTAAATATTAATTTACACCTACATTGAATATGTTAACACATTATTAGGCCGAGGTGTCTTTGAATTTGTATAATGTTATGTTATATAACCTCCGATGGTTTTATTTTTCTGACTGTAAAACGTAAAAGTATTCCTTGTTTATTAAGAGAGAAATAACAATTGAAGGTGAAACAAATATACTTCTAAGATAACTTAAAAAAAAGCTAATTTCAAAAAAGTTTGTGCTCAAAATTATTATTTAACTAGTCTACGCGCCATTTGTAAGTAATGTTATTGAAATGTAAGTTTAAATGGGTGCGCATTTTGACGCACACATTCGTCTATGATTAAAAAAGTAGCATTTAATCTATGGATGTCAGTTTGAAATGCATATTTTACGTCATGTCCGGTTAACTTGAATGAAAGAGATTTGATTTTCTGGTTAACCAAATAATCTTTTCGAAGTGTTTCCTCTTTTTTGTATCTTTTTGGTTAAAATAAGCCCTATAATATTTTTTGACACCCTGATTATTTGATGTAAAAAAACTAAATCAGAATGATTTTTTAATTTGTAAGTTGTATCTTATAACATGTTTGATTTAAAGATCTGTTATGTAACGTTCGCTTAAAAAGTGCCTCATTATTTTATCTCATTACAAATATGTATATATAATGAATGTAATATATTCCTTTAGTTATGTTTGAAATGAAATATTGTGAAATAAATGTACATTAAATCAGGTTGGTTTCTTTGTATTCGTCTATATCTTATATATCATATACCAAAGAGCTTACTAAGTATGTATGGTGATATAATGTAAAAAAAACATGTTACAACACCCACACAAATCAGTAATGTACTAACAGACATACAATTAAACTGATCCATCAATAATTAGTTAAATACATTGTCAAAGGTTTAGACTAAAAGAAAAAATCATTATTTTTAATTAACTTCTAGTACATAATCAAAATATCAGAAAAAACAAAAGCTTCTTCTAGTAAACAATAAATTGTCAAAAAACAAAACTTTTCGTGGCCCATGAGGGGATCGAACCCGCGACCTTCGCGTTATTAGCACGACGCTCTAACCAACTGAGCTAATGGGCCGGTTGGGAGTGCTCTTAAATTCCTATTTAGTTCACTCTCTTTTGCTCTGGCTGTTTAGTAACAAGATATTAATTATAAGAAATCACTATTGGCCTCAGTAGTTGGATTTAAAATATTATTTCTGTGTTTGATGAAATTAAACCAAGGAACATGTTAACATTATAAAATCAAATAGATGGCGTTAGTTAACATTAATTCACAGAGCAAAGAAACATCTTGTATACATTTTTCGAAAACCTAAATATTTATTATGTAATAATAACGCCCTCACTACAACTACAAATGTACATATATCTCTCCCAAGCATGTTTTTTTCACTTCGTGTCATCCAGGTGAAAAAAGTTAAAGCTTTAAGTTTAGCTCATTAGCTTTTTAGCTGTTTTTAAATGAGAATCATTTCACCCATGCGTAATATATAGAGTAAAATTATTTCAAGTAAATTTTCGACTTTTTAATTTTATAATGAGCTTTTTAGGTACATAATGAATTGAAAGCTTTCCATTCGTAATAATTTACATCGAAACCATTAGGTATCTACATCTTGTCACGGTATTTTCCCTGTCACGTGCGACGTGACAACTGCAGGGGTAATCCGTTTGTGTCACGTGACGGTTGACGTCATGAACCCCCACCCTCCAAGGTCAGGGGAGCGTTCGAAATAAATATGTATTGTTAATTAATAATTAGATACGTGTGACAATGGATTTCAAATGTATGTTGTGTGAGTTTTCAGGGAAATTAAAGCTAGTTATTCACTTAGTAGTTACTGTATATTCCATCTATAAGACGAGGCCTAAAAGAGTTCTGGTAAGACGCAGATCGCTAAAAAAATTGCATTTTAGTTCTAGTAGTAATTCTACTGATTTAATTCCTGACATAGTACATGTCTTATAATTTGAGGGATTAAGATTTTTATGTCAGATTTTGGTTGTTGAAATTCTGGTTCAAAAAAACCTACCATCATGACTGAGGCACGACTTTTAAGCAATATTATGGGCAAACAAGCAGACGGTTCACCTGATGGAAAGTGATACCGCCTATTGACACGACGATGCCCTTGATGTCTGGAACGCCAAGAGCACCACCAATGCGTTGCCTATGTATGCCTCTCGTGCCGGTATTTACACTGGCTCTCCAATCCTTCAAACACAGCGAACTTCTTCTTGGTAGAAAAAGAAAGGAGGGTGGTACCAACCCAGACGATCTCCCACATAGATATAAATCACCTGTAACTGTTACTTCAATAATTAAAATCTCAAAGACTGACAATAATGAAAACTTTTCTTAAATGCATAAGTAGTAATTTTTCAATTCCATGACAAGAATCTGACACATCTCTTGCGTGAAGTTAATGGATTAACTTAACTGCCATCGATTCTAACATTGGTTTTATGTAGTTTAATAATTATATAACAGTTACCCAGTTCTGAATCTGACAAATAAAATGTGACATGGAAAGTGCTGTGATATAACAGTTTCAATACAATTTTGTTCATACAGATAGATATACATTATAACATGCAAAATATATAAAAAAGTTGTTTATTGTATTGTTAAATAAAGATAGTTGTCAAAACAAGCAGTTAGTAAACAAAGCGGATTCAAAAATGTCGAAGTAAATTGTTGGCATGATAGGACCATTGGCGTGCCAATGACCAGCTCTAACTAGTTCCTGGTAACTTGGCAGTATGCCAGCAGCGCCACGCCTAAAATCACCGAAGTATCCGTCATAATTATTTGTCACTGCACTGACACATGTTGACGTGGCCGGTTAGGGAGGTGTTAAAGATTGTTGTCAGTAGTTTTGACACTGGTGTTTATTGGCACACCTGTTTTTTGTTGGAGAAGTGGGTAATTGTTTATAATTAGTTTTTTGAGGTTAACGGTAGTTGCTGGTTTAGTATTCCGCAATCATTAACGCCAACAGACAATAAAAATGCATTGTCTAACGCGAATTTTGGTGAAATACACGCTGGTTTATGGTTTTGTAATACTAGGACTTAAGGAGCGGCAAATAAGACGCAAGAATGATGTTGTCTCTTTCTTTGTTACGACAAGGTGGAAAGTATCTCCGTGAGACGAGTTACTTTCTACGTTGAATTTGTTTTGCGTAATTGGGCTGCAGAGGTATACTCAAGATGTCCTTGCGGTCTATCAGTAGTCCTGTGGGGGGGTATAAAACCGTTAATATTATCACGCGATCCAATATCATGTACATGTTGACGGAATTGACGGTGTGATTTCAATATACATGTTGATGGAATACTGGAAACTATACGCTATTTACAGTGTTATGGCCGTACTCACTAGCATGCTATGCATGTACCTACTGAAACGAACTTTAGGTAATATTAATCGTTACTAAATATACTTTATTTCTTGTAGATTACCTCCCTACGCTAATTAAAGTTATTGATAAAATATAATTATAATAAAATATAAAAATTTATCTCCACCAAAATTAATTAGCAAGAACTACCTTGGGTAAGATATGAAGAAAAAGGACACGGAAGTTCTATTTTTAGCTCGTGGTCGATTCGACATTAAGCGGTGACGTCATTAACGCTAATTCAAATCTCAGTTCTTCCCCGGAGGATTATTTATAACAACTCGTAGATTTTAACGATGACGTCTTTTACATTCCTATATTTTAACTAAGACCGTAAATAACAAAACTAGTTGAACGCGTATGAAGAAATTAATGTTATGAGCTAAAAACTTGTAGCCTTTTTGTAGGTGCGACTCCTCAGACGATACTGGTACCGTCAGAGGAGTATCATTGGGGGGGGGTCTCTACAGCTTCAAAACTGATAACCCTTTTTTAGAAACACTTTTGGGATCTTGACCTCGCTAACTTTAGGTTTAACAAAGTCAGATGCTTTTGATTGGGGGTTGGGCTTAGGATCGTCTAGGCCCGCCGTTTACCTACCTGTGGGAAGTACTTTCTTAATTATAAGGCTCGAGATCTTGGCCTAGAACCCCTGACTAAAGCGGGCCCTACACAGTTGAAACAAAAAACGTCGCCAGTTTCCACAGGTGGCGTCAAAAAGTAAACAAGCCAACGAGGTGTTTCGGAGCTAGAGCATAAGGGCTTGGATTAAGGATTATAGGACACCTGAAAACATTAGCTCATCTAAGCTTGTCATAAAGTGAAGATGGAGCATACATAAAATTATGATATTTGACACCTGTGGTTAGATTTAGGAGATTTAAAAAATCAAATAATTGGATTTGTTTTTATTCTTAATTAAAATAGCTACCAAAACACTAAATAAACTTTACATATTAAATAGAATCTGTTAAAAAACGAATCGAGTACTTTTATTCTGTATCGTTATACATTTACGAGAGGGGTCGTATTGGATTGTATGACGTCACTGGAAGGTTGGCGCGACCTCGAAACGAAGGGAGGGATGGAACACGACCTTCTATCGCCCTTCAACAGGTTCAAGTTGATACAAACTCGCATGCTTATATAAGACCAACCTCTAAACTAAAGTACTCGTACGTCATGATTTTGAATTGGACTTTACTGTCATACACGGCCATGGATGAACCTAACCTGTTTGGACTTTGTTCGGTTCTTAAGTTGTACAGTATAATTGATATTGCAGTTGTTGAAGTTTTATGTGTACGTGAAAACTTTCTCCAAAGTATTTATTTATTTGATTAAAATACATACATATATTCAGTCAATACAAAGTTATGATTATGTTTGCGAAATATCTCTTTGTGATTATATAATATCAATCGAATGAGAAATCTTTTTAATTTATAGTGTGAGAATAGCTTACTACAAATATTTTTTTTATTCTAGATTATTTACAAATAAATGAATATAGGTACGTAATACATCATTATAAATAATGTCCACGACATAAACCTATTTATGTTTTCAAGACATGAAAATAGTGTTAGGAGCTGGAATGGAAAATATTCGTACGTGTTAATTGGCGCCAACGTGTAACTCGAAAGTTTTGAGTTTTCAAATAAATAATTTAAATCCTATCAAAGCAAAATCCACAATATTAGCGTAGGATTATTTTTACAGGACACTCGACACTCAATCTACGGTCAATGAGAAGTTGCGATTAGTATCATAACTCATAAATAACTTTACACTTATTATTAAGTTTATTGTATTGACTAAGAGGTAACAGTGTTTATTTTTCTTAACCTACAATTAAAAATCCTATTTAAAAATCATATTGTTAGAGATTGATTAAATATACTCTGAATCAGTTAAGTCAATGTCTTTTTTTACCAGTATATGTACATGTAATATTTTCAATATTGAGGATTTTATTGTTAGAAATCTAGGTACCTGGCTACGACTGGTTTGTATTTTTTCTTTACCAATTTATATGTATGTTATTATTCTTACGTTACTTTGAAAGTGAAATTAAGCTTCGGCAGCCATTACACTTTCTGCTGCGTAGTAGAGACAGGTACTTACGTAGGCGTTCTTTGGCGCCCAACGTGTAACTTGTAGGCGTTGGCTCTGAATCATCAACTTACCCTCAATCCCTTACATATTTCAAATCTAGACCTTCCAGTAAACACTATAAAGGTTTTTTTGCTTTATAGGCACATTTTTCAGTCTTATTGGGGTCTTAAATAAACAATGGCTCAGAAAGCGGTCACTTGGTGTTGTGTAACAAAGTCATTCCACGAAAACGTAGGCGTTTTATACTTATAGGGGTCGTATTAATCTGAAATTGCTTCTCTGGATCCTAAAATAGAAAAAGGTCCGTGGGCGTGTTATTATAAAAGCTAAAAGAACCTTTTTAAATGAAAAAAAAGGAAGCGAAGATACGTACAATGTACGTCCTGGCTAATGTTAATCAATTTTTAAATACGGTTTTTGGAGACGGCATATAGGCATATAGCATAAAACCTTCAATGAACCCCATATTTAAAAAATAAACATGGTAGCATTCAATTAACCCAAAGCTTTCACGAATAGAAATCAAAATATTTTTAGGTTAAGCCGCCGAATTTAAAATTTTGTGTTTTAATGTGTAGCAAAATACGAGTAACCTTGTAAACACAATTTACTTATATATTTTCCTTTTTTTAAGATTCCAAAATTTGCTCGAAAATGTAGGTTATTCATTTCGTATATTTTTAGGTACATGACCTATTTTTTCGTCGCAAACAAATAAAAGCAATGGGCGTTGTGTTGCATGGGTGGCCTGACAAAGTACAAACTTACTCTAGACAGAAAAATAAGTTCATTAATAAAGATAAAGAAGGAAAAAGAATAATTTATGGAGCTTCTAAATTTATGGGTTGATATATCGCTATTTTATCTCACTTGGTAAATCTATCCCCTTTTATGTAGTACATGCCCGAATTAATACATGGGATTTTTTGTGTGTTTCACGACTTGATGTTGCAAACTTGGAGTTGCAAAATACTTTAGGACGGATGTATTATTCATAGGTTTAGCTAAAGTTTTAATAATTGTCAATCAAATTTAAAGTTTCAATATCTCGTTTTGTCACTAATGCGTTTAAGTTTTATATCACTTTCGGTTTCATGGTCCATTGTCTTGGGTGACGAATCCTGGCAAAGTTTTATTCTTTTTTTTTGCAAACACAATGCCGTCTTCTTGTAGGTTAAAGCGCAGATTTAAACCAAGGTGAAACTTTACCTTTTTGTTAAGTTGTTTTTGACAGTAATACACTGAAACAACCATTGACATTTCAATCAATATGTATGAAATATCCATTCATTTAATTTTCCCCGCTATGAGACCCGGCGAATCTATTCATTCACAAGCCGGCATAACATAAACACGGCCGTCCTCGGCATTGCGGCGAATCGATACAGCCAAGCGAATGTCAAGTTGAAGGGAGGGGTGGGTAGCAGACTGGGTGGGGGAGGCTGTTGACGTCAGTCGCCCACGCGGCACTACAGGGTGGGGGCGATGGAAGGTGTCCACGGGAAGCGAGAGGAGAGGAACTTTAAAGTAGAACGAGAGCTTTTGTAAGTTCAAACGAATGTGAAAGGCAAAGAGCGTTAGCCAATATATTAATTTATAATTTTGAAATAATACGATAATGTTGGTGTCCCAACAGCTTATCGAGCTGAAGCAGAAATAGTTTTTCCTTAACTACGTGGAGATTAGTTGTTAATTATCAAACAGCTTTAAGTGGAATTCCAGCACGTGTCGCAAGGGCGACATTTTATCTCTCCAGCTTGATTACTAAGCTTGTATTCAAAAGCTGCTACCCTGCAACTCATTGTGCTATTTCTATATTCGTAGCAAATAATATGTCCATTCTTCAAAAGTTTTCCCCGAACGTCCTTTTCAGTAAGATTTGTAGACTTTTTATTTATAAAGTTTAAATCAGAATATTTTTTTCCAGCACAAAACTTATAAATAAATTATACACAAAGAAACTTATAGGCGTTTCATAATTTAAGGAAACAGAGTGCGATGTTACTTACATATTTTAGATGCTTCTAGATCTGTTACTTCGTTCAACAAGTCCCTACGCCCACGAACACACCTCAATAGCTTTAGTATCTTAAATATCTTTGCATGGATAGGTAGTACTTTCTCGACTTTACCTCGTCTGATTAAAATACAATGTAATTCCTTTTTTTCTTGTTCAAAAAATCCTTTATGGAATATGATTATGAAAATTACATTTTCTCTTTCAAAACCAATGTACCTTTTTTGTTTCATTAAATCATTAGCGGAGAATTATATTATAAATATATGTATCTCGCGACTAAGGTCTCGAAATTAAACGGTTTTAATTCCAAATTAAGTCAAAAGCTTAAATAAAACAAATATTAAGAAAAATGTCTCTTAGCAAATACACTTGGTCATTGCACATTATCACATGTATACGAGTAGGTACTTACACAGGTATATATTTAGGGGAGCCTATGTCTAGCAGTGGACTATCTGTCTAGGCCGGGATTCAAACCCGTGACGACTACCTTCGCAGGCAGTCACTAGTCGAGTCAAATGTAGTATTGATTTCTAGTTATAGCTTATTTGCTCACGACTCGCTTGGATAAAAATTCAATTTAGTTTTCTGTCTAGTAGTCTCAGACAGAAAACTAATTTGAATTGGGGTATTTAGTAATATAGCCTATCAGGAGGTAATTTATTTCGCAATGATCACTATCTGTTTAGCTGTTTAGTCGTAAAACGCAACACAGGCAGACAGAGGTACTTTCGTATTTTCACAGGTTCGTTTTACTTTTAGTTTTTCTAGATTCTCTCATGAAATAATTACGCAGTTGCCTTTCCCTTCTGCTGTGATGAGGTCCAAAGGTTAAAGCGTCACCGTTTTTCAAATGTAAGAAACTCAAAACAAAAATTTCTCAAGCATCGCTCTTCAATTTCAGTTCGGTTTAAAACAATGGAGTAATTGAAAAAAAAAACGTGTAGGTGAATTTTTTAAAAGGAAAATGTTAAAGTTTTTCAATATACGGAAACCTAAATTTTTCAACATGGATTTTTTCAAAATAAGAAAGTTACATTTTTCAACATAGGTAGGTATCTACCTACATTTTCTCTTCTCTTCTCTCAAAGACATAGTCCCATTCTGAAAAAATATAAAAAAGAATCAGTCAAAAAAGTACCTTTGAATTTGTATCAAGTAGATTTTATAGCGACAGCAATAGTTATGAAAAAAACTTCCGAAAGGTTATGAAAGCTCCTGAAGCTTTTGACTCAGGGCAGGACAACGGGCGGGCGGCATCCTATCGACCGGAGGGCGGGCATGAATGGCTCTCTGACGTCACTGGCAGGGGGACCAGGGAGGAAGAGAGGGGGAATTGCCAGGGGGGACCTTGAACTTAGATCGATCCTGCACTTGGACTGCAGCAGCCGGCAGAACCTTTGCAAAGGTCATTTTCAGATGTCAATAAAGGAGGTGGAAACATTATAAAAACTTTAAGCTAAGGAAACGAATAAAAATTTAAAAGATAGCTTCCATTGGTTCGATGCTGATGCTGTGTATGCGACTGTCGTTGCTTAATGTTCAGCATGAAAATAAACCTTTTTAAGGGTAAGACGGGACCCTATTACTAAGCTTCCGCAGTCCGTCCGTTCGTCTGTCAGTGGGCTGTCTTATGAACCATAATAACTATATTCTTGAAATTTTCAGAGAATTTCTGTTTCTGTGGCTACTATTACAACAAATACTAAAAATTTAAATTATATTTCTCATCGTAAATAGATTTTTTTAAAACATACAAGAAAAAAGACACGGACCAAAAATCTGATTGTTATAAGAATAAATTAAATGATCACTAAAAAATAATAAACATTGCGAAACTAGACAGTCAAAGAAATTCTACTGAGAAAAGAAAAAAACGTTATGTAACGAATAGTTATTTTAATAACAAAAATTCTTCATTTCCATTTATAAATTTGCATGCCTTTTTAAACTGTATATTTTTAATCAGCTGGTCTGGTTTCAGCGGTTTCCAGCGACTTCGTTTGCTTTTTATTCGTATTTTTTGTTGTTCTATCAATGTAGCCTTTGTTTGTCCCCTACTCTAGGTATAAATCGGTGAATAATGTTGAAATTTACTCATATACAACCTTAGCGTCTTATAATTGGTAATCCTATTGGTATTTAACTAAAACGAACCCAATATTACCTACTGTGCTGGCCTAAATCTGTCTATATACCTATTATTTTTAACTGGACTAAAGACGCAAATAAACCAATAAATTTACAATACCTGTTACTATTTTATATGTTGCCTTAATATGAAAATACTTACGACCTAATATTAACGGCCTCTATGACGCAGTGACGTAACAGCTGACTGCAACGTAAGAGGTCCCAAGCTCGAATCCGAGGGCGGAACTTTATGTTATTTGCAAGACGCATTATTTCTTGTTGTCATCGATGTAGCATTCTTTTGAATGTAATTTATACCATATCGTTGCTTAGCACCTGCGGCACAAGATTGTACAATCTTACTGCAGGGCTGAGTCAATGATTGTGTCGTGGAGGTTATATTGTTATTACTTATCAGATTTCAAAAATCACAAATATTTAAGATGGACATTTAGGTCACAAAAATAAAATAAGAGTTCTTATACGAGTTGTGGCCAAAGCTACTTAGTTCTGACCCCGCCTCTTTTAGAGTTAATATCATAATTAAATTTCCCGTAATCGGAATTCCCCGACTCGTTGCTTTCTCTGTTGCCGAAGTTTAGTCATTATTTTTCCGTCACCTAATAGATTTGACGTCATTACTACCGATGGCTTAATGTCACAACACAATGTGACGCGGTAAGTGACTCAGTGTCACAGCGAATGGACTAGAACGTAATGCGGAAATATATGGAACTAAAAAATATTTACATTTTATTAGATTTTTAAGTTTGTAACACCACGACGAGACCCGGGTTATTTTGAGTATTTGTATATGGTGTTTTAGTGAGATATGTTCATGGTTGTCAGATTTATGTTTGTGATATGTTTTCTATTTTTTTGTATTATTATTTGCAATCTGGCCACTGTTTTATCTCCAAATAAAGAAATAAATAAATTATTAAATAAATAGATAAATCTATGATAATTTAAAACCGTTTATGTTAGTTGTTTAATGATACGTTAAAATTACTATATAGCGTCACTTTTGTTTTCAATTTTAAAAGAATACCTAAAGATTTTTTTTATTTTTATTAATTACTTGTCAGTTTAGTGAATGCTAAGGAATTTTAAATAAAATAATTTAAGAATTTTGACCATTTTTTTTCGATTACAGTTACTCGTTACCTCCTTAAATTAAAATTACCTCTTTATAAAAGTAGGTACAACCGGTAGGAAGGTAGTGTAATTACCGGCACTACAGGTCTAATATCTCTTCCGGATTGACGGCGCTCTTGGCGTTCCTGGCTTCAGGGGTATCGTCGTGTCAATAAGAATTACCACTTGCTTGTTTGCAGGACCACATCCGCTCCATCGCCCCCTGGCATTCTCGGCCACCCGACAGACGACACTACCCCAGAGAGTTGGTTGCTACAGCGGTAAAGCAGCCACCCACCGGCACCACCCCGAGTGCTCCTCCCTGCTGATCGCTCACTGGGCCTTCCCGAATGGGATCTCACCCGGCAGGGCTCGATCGCAGGTTGAGTAGAGCTCAAAAACTGGACAGCAAAAAACCACAGGTTACCCCATTGACCCGCCTGTAGTCGCAGGCAGCGATGAAACTTCATCAAGGAGGCAAGGCCTCGAAGGTGAACCCTTCGTTCCCTCGGGAACGAAGTTGACATAGTGAATTTGTTTGCACATGATTTCGTAGCAAAAAAATAAACTTTTGAAAACTTATTTGGAAAAATTATTTGTAGTTCTTGGAATTACTTTAATTTAAATACCAGTTGTAAATATTGAAACATGATCATTCGTACACAGATCATATGTAATTTTTACGACTATCTAATCAATACAATTGCTAGCTTTTTTTGAAGGTAAGATTAGGAATGAATTCATGGTTAGATATTAACTATGTTTAGCTGTCTTGCTTGTTTGCCCTTGTAAAGTGAGATTATCATTAATTTACTGTTTTACGATATATAATGTATGTATTGTATTTTGCTGTTTATAAATAGCAAAATCTATTGTGTGGTAAATGAACAATGTGTCAATGTTTACAATGTTTTAAAGCAAACGTAGTAAATGGTAGGTGAAATACATGCAAATGTTAAGTAATTATACATAGGGAGTATATGGTTGTTTTATCCTTTTTTTCTTGGTATGTAGCATGGTTTATACCACTAAGGTGGCATATGATGGTAAGCTGGCAGTGGTTTGCTATACCAAAAACATCACGCTCGTGTTACCGACCCTGAACTCCTTAACAACTTTAGGAAGAACTCAATGATTATATCTTTTATCAACATCTTTGTTATGGTTAAAAAATTGTAAGTATATATTTATCTATTTTGTTTCATTTAATAACAAAAACCAACCTTAAAAAAGATATCGGAAGAACATAAGGTCATTATATACTATACGGAAAAATAGCGTTAATTAATAATGTAAATAAGTAATTTTCCGATGTTAACGTTATGGAGCGAACGCAAGTGAGTGACGTGATAACGCTTAAAGTGCTCCCACATTGCCGTTAGAAAATGTTTAATAACGTTAGTAAACATTTGTTAGCAAACATTTAATCACAAATAAATTTTCATGTTAGAAAATGTTTAGTAATGTTAGTAAACATTTTATAACAAAACAAATTATAACAAAATAAAACATGTGTTATCTTTTGTTTGTAAACATTTTATAAGGGTGATGGCGGGATAGGCGGTGCGGTGCGGTGGGGGTTAGAGTGCGCAGGTCGCTGCGCGTGGTGTCTCGCTTGTCAGTCCCTTTGTGTCAGCGTGCATCGCTGTGCGTGTGTATTAGTGGTTGCGCGTGCGCCAAGCAATAAAATATGTCCGGTAATTGGAATAACGATGATGTTTACAAACTGATTGAAATGTTTCAAGCAAGAGAAGTACTATGGAACACGATGTCAGAGAGCTACAAAGACCGAAATAAAAAACACGATGCTTGGATGGAAATTGCCAGTGAATTTAATATGGATAAAAAAGTAATTGAAAAAAAGATTCGATCACTCGTAGGTCAATTTAACCGAGAATGTAAATCTAATAAATCTGGTGCAGGAGCTAATGAGTCAAGTAAATGGTTTGCATTTAAAAAACTCATGTTCCTTAAAGGCAAAAATATTCCAAGTTTAACTGTCGATGGAGGGTTGCAGGTGAGTTTTATTTTAACGTCTTTTAATAATATTTAGATGCCCAGTCCAAAAACCCTTCATTTGAAAAATATTCTGCGAATTCTTTTCTTATTTCTTTCCCATCATCTGTCAGGGATTCACATGCTTCAAGTGGTGTTAATTGCTGCTGTTCTAATCTCCATTGTCCATCGATACGTGTACCAGTTACTATGTCATCTCCATCATAGTATTGAGATGGAGCGTAAATCATGCTCGATTCAGTTTTTCTTATAAAATTATGCAGTAGCACGCATGTCATAATTAAAGTAGTAGTTTTTTCTGGATCTAATAATATTGTATTTCGTAAAACTCTAAATCTGGCTGACAAAATCCCAAATGCGTTCTCTACTGTTCTCCTCGCACGACTCAGTCTATAACTGAAGATTCTTTCCTTAGAATTGCTATCCTGTGGTCCTGGAAAAGGTTTTAATAAGTGTTTTTCTAAAGGGAACGCATCATCTGTTACGAACACATAAGGAACAGGTTTGTTTCTGCCTGGTAGTGAGCTGTCACTGGGTATTTTCAAACTATTGTCGTTAATTTTATTTCGAAATTTTGTGTTTGCGAAAACTCCGCCATCACTTATGCGTCCTTGGCAGCCAATATTCACGTACAGAAAGTTGTATTCTGCGTCCACTATCGCTAAAAGTACAACGCTGTAAAATCCTTTATAGTTGTAATATTCACTGCCGCTATCAATTGGCTTTTGTATGGCTACGTGCTTTCCATCGATACTTCCTAAGCAATTTGGGAAATTCCATTTTTCTTCAAATGAATTTGCCACGTGTAGCCACTCTTGAGGTGTTGTTGGTATCTGGAACAAAAATAGAAGATTAAGAAATAGGCGCGAAAAATAAATTTATAACTCGTTATTCTAACAAATTTTATTGGATATTTTTATTAAGTATGAAATATTAATAGAATACACTATAAAAAAATATGATTTCAGTTAAGGGTTGTTAAGTAATAGAAAAAGAAAATCGCGGTTATAGATTTTTTTACAATTTTAGCTAATTTGACGCGCCTATAACTTGAAATTATCGTTTAATTCTATTCTTTCAGGGTAACGAAGAAAACAGAATTGCTTCAGAAAACTCTCTCAGTTTGAACGAAACAGGAAATACTGTCACTGTAAATGAAACTACGGGCACGCCTTTCGCCACCCCAAAACCATTTCGGAAAAGAAGACGGCCTGAAGTAGAACAAGATCCAACACAACAAGAAGCTGTAAATATTTTACAAAGAATGTACGAATCTAGAAAAAGCAGGGATGAAAATGACGCATTTGGAGAGTATGTCTCGATGAAACTGAAACAAATAAAAAACAGTCATGCTAAGAATACTGCTCAACATCACATTAACAATATTTTGTACAATGCGACAATGGGACAATATGATTTTCCAACAACCTTTACAGACCCAACCGCTAGTAGTTCCTGGGGATACAACTCTGAACCAAATCTATCCACTTTTTCGGAAAATAATGCTGACTGTAGCTCGAGAGGATACTACACCGCACCGAGTCCCTCGGCTTCATTTGAAACCAGTTCTTCGGATAACTCCAGGACACATACTCGTACCAGCGCAAGAACACAGAGTCCGTCTAATTTATCGGAATCAAGCCAAGATTCGACCCAATCATTAAACGATTTGTTGGAATCAATCAAAAATTAAAAAATACATGTTTGGTTTGTTAATTATTAAAAAAATTATTAGTAAGGTAAGGTAGGTACCTACCTAAAGTATGATTAGATTAGATCATATTAAAAGTAAATAAAAAAATAATTATATATGTTGTTTGACTTACCTGTATGTATTCCTTTAAAACCTCATTGAGAGCCTCGCACACTTCTGGTACGATAATAGATATCACTTGGTCTGACAACTTGAACACATTTCCAAGACTTTTATAACTGCTACCAGTTGCCAAAAATCTTAACGTTACCGCAAGTCTTTCCGTCACACTTACAGATTTTCTAAATGTAGTGTCTCGTTTGCCTATTTTTGCCCCAATTAAATTTTGTAGATATTCAAATTCGGAACTGTTCATTCTTATAAAATCTTTTAAGCAACCGTCAATACCCAAATCCTTGAGATAGTCTGTGGCACTATATTTTCCTCTAGCTTTTAGCGTTTGGCGCATCCAATAAGAGCGCTTTTTCTTCTTTTTTAAACAAAAAATAAAAGCTATTCCAATGAGCAAATCTTCTTCCATTTTCGTGTAGACGTCCTCGTCCTTCAGAAGGCGAAACCAAACTGCGAGCCAATACTAGATGTTATAAAATGTTTAAACATTTTCCATCAATGTAGGAGCACTTATAACATGTAACAGTTTCTAACAAAGTGCAACAATTGTTAACATTTGTTAGTAAATGTTTTGGTGTTATAAAATGTTTACAAACATTTTATAACGGCAATGTGGGAGCGCCTTTACGAGAGTCCAGTCACGTACGCGATGTCACGGATTGGTGTGTGGTCACCTTTATTTTAATTTGTTTATTTTTTTTTATAATTCAGCAAAAGCAATGAGATATTAAAACTTATTTGAGCTTGTATCTGTTGTGAAAAGCAGACGTTAAAATGGCTAATTATGTTGATAACTATTTACTTTTGATCTGTTTTTTACTAATGTTTTTTTTTTTTTTTGTAAATATTTTTTCTGATTTTATCTTTTCATTAAATGTGAAGTAAGCAGTAGGTATTCGAGACATGTTCGTAATCTAAAATTTCAAGATATTAATAATAATTCGATTTTACACGTCGATAAAATACAGTGAAAATCTTGGAAGGGAGTGCAATAAAAATTTACCGAAGAATCAAAAAAAAAAAAAACATTAATTTTATAAGAGTCTTATGAAATATTTCAATGTTTTTATTAATCATTTGTCCGTCGAGGTCCGAACTGCAAAATCTTTTGAGCTCACACCTGTTTTTTATATGGAAAAAACTTATTACAGGATTTGGTAAAAAAAAATATGCATTTACGAGGTTTTTAAAGTTCGGTATAAATATATATATATAGATGGTTGATTTATAATACCATCTCAAGTACATTTAAAGAGTGTACTTATATGTATCAAGGTACTTCTGATAATACTTACGCTAGGTATTTTAGCATTGAGCACTACCTTTTTTTATTTAAACGTTACTTAGTAAATTATCTACTTACATTTTTGCTAATTCATATGATGAATGATATTTAATATATGTGTACTAATTTATAAAATATAATCATTCCTGGAGGGGGGTTAGCAGAGGTACACACCGCATTTCGCATCTTGAATCCCACTGTGATAGGTTGCCAACCCAAGACTCGAACCCTCGACCTGTTGGGCCGGGTTGGTCGTTTAACCATGGCACGTGACGAACTGAACTACCAATTCCACGTCTATATTTATATTTATGATTAATATAATATATCCGAAATTAGCAAAAAATCTCTAGTTTTGATGAAGAATAGCCCATGGACTGACGTAACACAGGAAATATTTAAAAAGAAAATATGAATTTATATCAAAATAAACAATACCTACCTATGTAGATGTAACTTCTTCGATTTCGTATTTATGAAGCATATAGGTATGTGTATTGTACCTTTGTAATATTTATTAACTTCCAATAACATTGTAATTTAGCTTGTGATAAATAACTTATCACAGTATCGATCGGATACTGACGGCGAAAAAATTCTAAAGGACCTTACCCGTTGCAGCGTGTTGACGCGCGATCTTATTTCGTTAATTTTATTTTATAGGACCTTACAACTACGTATTCACTGATTTTGAATTTAGTTAATAATTAAAATTTGTGATTTTCGTCGTTCACTTCGAATTGATCTGTTAATTGGTAAACTTAATAAATTAGTCAAAAACAATTGGAAACTCGTACTTTCTCGTTGAATGCGCTTAAAACTTTTTTTGGTATTTTCACTGTGACCGTGTAAATCTGTACATTAATATTTTATTTATTTAGGCAGTTTAATTTATTGGTTAACAATGCCTTTACTAAGACCGCGCGATTATAATCGCCAGTTAGAAAGGTCCTCTGACAACTTCAATTTCCATTATCCTTATTTGGTAAGATAAAGCTGTCTGTTTTGATTACACTGTTACCAAGTATTATATTTGTCGTCAATAGTGCAATAAATTAATCCTAAATTACTTTTGAAATGTTTTTTCCAACTGTACCTACTTACCTAGAGAGGAAAATACGATATATTTACGATTAAGAACGACGTAGAAGATTGTCGTATTCTTTTTACGACATTTTAGCTTGACATCTTGTCAGTTTGACTTGTCATGGGACATTAGTAGATTTAGAGGAATAATTATCGTCAAATTCTCATTCAACTAGTATTTAGCAGTTACCGGTTTTAAGGTTAGCCTTTAACTCGCAACACTAAACACGTCACGCGACCGTCACTTTCAAATAGAAGTCATCAGATTTGTAGACCAATCAAATGTACCTAACATAAATAATATTCGATATTACGACGCCTCGTATTTTAAAGGTATAATGTGATAAATATATGCTTTTACAAACTATTTTTTACTTACTGCCATCAATTAGTTAGTAAAACATACATAAACTCACGCCGTTATCCCTCGAGAATGGTTGGCAGAGGACACACCGCTTTCCGCATGTTTATGTGGAGAGTGTGCGCAGGAATTGCACAATTTAATTCCACCGGCCCCCTTTTATAATCGGAATACTAGACGTAGGCTGAGGTTGCATCCTTTTGTGGTAGATATTCCGACCATCCGGACTAAACGCTTCGATAGTTCCTTTCTTATGCGTACTGCAAGGGTGTGGAATTCTGCCGATGCGTTCCCTAACCAATATAACTTGGGCCTCTTTAAGGCAAGAGTGATTAGGTTTCTCCTGGGCAGGCGTGATCCACCTTAGACCTCATCGCCGCTTAACATCAGGCGGGTTTGGTGTCAAATGCCTGCCTGGTCTTGAAAAAATAAATAATTAAAAAAAAAAACTCAACTAAGTAAAGTTCAGGATGAACAATCTAGATCAATCTGGTTGAATAGTTACCTAAAGTTGTAGCATCCATTGTTTCTGTTTAACATTAAGTTTTAGATATGCTTGTAGGCAAATACTTAGCGAGGTATCAGTGATACCATATCACTGATATGGTTGTCGATTGTGTACCATCACGGTGTTCACACGTGGACTCGAAACTACCAGAAAAATATACATAGTTGCATGTATGAATTTACTTTCCAAATACATACATTTAGGTACAAATAGCTACCTCGGTGGTGCAGTGGTGTAAACAGCCGAATGCTACGCTAGAGGTTCCGTGTTCGAATCCCGGCGGAACGGGACTTTGTGATGTGATGTTAAAACGCATTGTTTCGCTTACAGGTCATGGATGTTGTATTCTTATCTATGTACTGAATACCATGTCGTTGCATAGCTCCCGCGATAAAAGATTATCTTAATGCAGTCAATGTGTGTGTCGTAATGTGGTTATTATTATTTTAATTTTATAAAATTACCTACAGGGGGTTTTTCTCAATTTTAAAAATCTGATTTGTAAACACAAGCATGCAGAAGTTGCGTTGTAGATTTATTAATGACTTTTTTTTACTAAATAGTAATACAAATATAGATGTGGAAGTGGTAGCTCAGTTTGTTACATGCCTTGGATAACCGACCGACCCGACCCGACAGTTATCTGCCGTCCGATTTAGCTACCACGTTTCTCAATTTGCCTGGATAGTGGCGACAGATTCGCAACCTGTCACACTGGGACTCGACATAAACATGCGGAAAGCGGTGTGTCCTCTGCCAACCTTAAACGGCGTGAGTTAATGTTATGTTTTACAAAATAATTGATGGTGGTTAGTAAAAAGTTTGTAAAAGCATATATTTAGCATATTTTACCTTTAAAATACGAGGCTTCGTAATGTCAAATATTATTTCTTTTAGGTTCATTTGATTCGTCTACAAATTGTATTTATTACCAGTTAAACTAGTCTGTCCTAACCCAATCTGGTTTCTATTACGCATGACAAGAAAGAATGTTCCTAGGACTTTTGTTATTTATAGTAAAAATCTATGGTTTAAAAGGAACTAATATTTTTATTTTTAAGTTTATTTTTTTATTTATTAGGCTATATCTAAAATCATTACATTCATGTGTTTTAATTTATTACTTAGTTACATTAACTGGATCATTTTTTAAATATGGGACGCGTCGCTTAACCAATTTGTTAATTTTTAGTAATATTTTAGTGGCCAAAAATATTAATCTTTTTGGTCCCGTAGTAGGTAATTTTCAATTTTTACTACGTCTATTTAAAACCGTAGTCATACCGTAGCACCGAAACTACGAAAAGTTCTTAGTTGTGTGGTTATTCCAATAAAAATTAGTTTTATAATTGGATAACTGTATTTTATTTACAAATTGTAATAGAAATTAATTAATTGTTCATAATTATTTTGAAAAAAGCAACTACCGAGGTTTCTTACCGGATTCTTCCCCGTAGAAATAGCGTTTCGAACCGTTGGTAGTTTAAAAGATGACGATTTAAAAGTACTTATTTTACGTCTATTTGAATAAAATTATTTTGACTTTGACTTTTGTCAGGTGTGTACATGCAGATTGTTTCAGTGTGTGTGTAACCTCGAGTTTGCTTAGTAGAGAGGTTACTAGAAAATTTGTAAAGTTTTTTGTTATTAAATCAAAAACTTACTTTATCTAAAAGTACTTTGAAAACTCACAATACCTGAACTGAACCCCCACTGAACTTAATTATGCGTTTGCAGTTAGATGACAACAATGGACAAATTTTATTTTTCATTTAAGAAAATCCTTGCAATAAGATAATTTAAATTACAAATATTTTAAATTTAAAGTGCAGTCGAAATACTTATTATGTTTTTTTGTCTCAAAACTTATAATGAATATAAATTCGTGTGACGAGATTTAAAATAGATTTTAATACAAATTACTAAATGTCAGCTTATTATTTTATCTCATACTTACTTAGTAATCTAAGTATGAAGTTACGAAGTGATACGATAAGATCGCTGGGGTCATTATGTCTTTCGATATCATCTGGTTTCAACTGGATCCTATGTTCCTATGTAAGGAAAAAACTAAAAATGTTTCGTGGCCCATGAGGGGATCGAACCCGCGACCTTCGCGTTATTAGCACGACGCTCTAACCAACTGAGCTAATGGGCCGATGATGATCAAACCGAAAATTTGGTTTAGATCACTTCTGTAGTGTTTTTAGAGGTTAATTGATGTGGATTATATTTTTAAGTATTTATTTTATATCCCGTAATTTCATTTGGGTATAAATTCCATTATCTCTTATTATTGTAAGGTCCAGCTTAATTGGTATAACATAATTATCTTGTACTAAAAACGTACTTGATGCACTGGGTATATTATAAATTATAATATAGAATTTAAAAAACATTTCATTTTACGGAGCTAATAAAGAACAATCATTCACAAACCTTACTAAGCATCCGAAAATGTATAATTAAAAAAATGATTATCAAAACGTCGACGCGCTTGCCGTTTAAGCCGTCGAAACGAGCGATTTCTATTTATGCCTCACTACCCACTGTAGTAGTAGTAGTACTGTATGACAAATATAAAAATGATTGTGGATATCCAGACAAATGCAGAATCCATTGTCAGAATAAAGTAATATTTATATATCCCAAGTACTAAAAAGAATAATAGTTAACCCGGTAAGTAGGGTTAAATTTGAGTAAAAACAAAATTCTAAGTAATTTTTACAATATACTATTACATTACTACTACTACATTTATAATCTACTTAAATATTTCATTCAAATATTATAATAGGCTTACAAAAAAAAAAAAACTAAAGTACCCATTCCTTGAAACGCCACTCGAAAACTACAGGTGTATACAATGAATGCGTGTTACATACCACAAACTACATATAAACAAGTAAGGAAGTAGGTACATAAGGAAGGATATATGGGGTTTAATTATTTTAATTACTTTTTACAAACAATGCAGTGTCTGATATCACGATATCAATGACAGAAGGTTATCTATCAAAGTCGGTTTTATAAAAACAATTTTATGAATACAAAAATTCCAAGAACGTTGCGTGTTTTTAATTTTATCCTAAAATCCTTCAAATTAATGTAGAATACCTCACTAATAAAAAGATAAATATGATAATAATAATCTTTATTTACGTAAAAACATTTAACGTAAAGAATTTATGGCGGTCCCTGCAGTCGAATCTGTATCGCAGGATGTTTAATTTTTATTCATATTTGTCTCTTATTTAAAGCAAGTTGTCAGTTTTAATAAATAACAAACATAAAAAAGCAATATCCTCCTCCTTTTTCGAAAACGGTTAAAAAGTAAATTAGATTAGCTATAAATCGTTATATTGTGTCAATAAAGCTAGCTGTAAAAGATGATAATATAATCGTAAATTCGTTTTAGGATCTAACTAGGACACAGAAAAAGTATCAGAAACATACACATGTTAATGATCTGAATGTACCTACTGTACCGTGTTATATAGTTATATACTTAGATAATTGAATAATTGTCTAAAAATAAAACAATTTCATCAGTTAGTCTATGATAATGAAGTTAATTAAACTTATTTAATTCAGTAACCACTCACTTGCATAAACTGTAACCTGTGTTATTTAAGACAAAAATTATCCCAACATGAAACTGGCAAAGCCGACAGTTTTGTATATTTATTAATAATTCAATGACATGTAGTGGGATACTTGTTTATTATTTATCAAACAAAATTAAATATTTAGAATTTTAAAATGTATTACAATAACACATATTAAAAACATACAAAAGATATGAGTGAAGATGTCAAATAAAAATAGTAACTGATAAAAATGTAAGTAAATAATGATATAACCGGCGCTGGCGCAGACTTTATCACGTGTTGACTTTCGACTACTTTACTGTCATTTGCGTAAGTGCAGTGCTTATCACAACCGTTATAGAAAGACCTTTGGCTTTCTACCAAAATGACCCGCTCCGGCTTGAGACTGTATGGTCAGGAGGGGGAGGGAGAGGTCAGATAGCGTCGGTCGTTGTTATCACTAAAAGTCTACGTGGGGGGCTCTTCAGTCGGAACTCGCCAGTCGGTGGCGGATCGTCGCCGACGACAGACCTCCTAAACTAAATGTATTCAGTTTAAAAATGGTTCATTCACTTGAGTAATTAACAAAAATATTCGTATGCAAAATATAAAACAGCTGATAAATAAAACTGACACTTCCGAACTCCCTTAGCAACAGATAAGAACTGGTATTTCAATTGTTATCGTCTCAACACCTAATTAGAGCTAATAAATTAGAGTGATAAGGGGGTTGACTACAGTTTCTCACCGTTTCGCCGTACCTAGCTACAAGCTAGATAACGTCGGAAAACAATGAGCACGACGGATGTGTGTGACTGCAATCATTGTAATCAGTAGTTATTCAATATGGCGGGTTCTATCGCGGTTGTAGCAAAACAAAGGCACGCGGGAAACGCGTGGCCATAGCACGACTTAAAATAGATCTCGTCGTGATATCAACCAATTATAATAAGCTATAGAGGTTTAAAAAGAGTGGCGGGTCGCTGTTAACTGGACGCGTGAACTGGTTCGACGTGATCGACGTCTCCCGAACACGCCCGCAATGTTTTCAAAATGCGTCACAAACGCGTTCCAAATACAAATACACGGTTATTCCGATGACCGAGGGATTTTAGCCTTGTTTTTTACTAATCTCTCGATTTTTGCGTCTTATTTAACAATCGGATATTATTAATCAGATACATTTACATTGTTCAGAAGGGCGTAGTGTTTTATTTAAAGCTAACAATGAGTCAATGCATCGATAAGTCACGGACACACACTGTTTAGAATACAATCGCACCTCCAGCTGCATTGAATATGTTAGATTTTTCTTTATGCAGAACGTTCTAGTGCAAATGAAACTCATTGTTAAAGTCGTAAATTAGACATAAACGAGAGTGTTGTAATAAATTAAGTATATTATGAAACTTCTTAATCTTTTTTGTTTTTCTATGTGGGTAATAATAACTGTATTGGGCAGTTACTTACTGACCATCCTTTCGCTGCCGCGGATGCTTACCTAATAGTTGCGAATTAACAGGCTACTCAGAGCTCCGGGATCAATGACATGCAATTCGCGTGGTGCGTTGCAGAATTGTGTTTTCGCAACGCAACTATGGTTCTCATTGCTGTAATAATAACATAGTAACTGCGAATCCGGCCACGGGCGCGTTCGTGGGCGCGTCGGGCGGGCACGCGGCGAGAGCGTGCTCGTGACGTCATCGCACGTCACTGCCACAGTCAAAACAACGAACTGAGCAATCAACACACGACCCTATCTCGTACTGATAAAGTCGTAAGTTTATTCAAAGCAGGAATGCAGTTTTGAAATTTTCCGCTAACTCTTGGGCGTGATGGCAAGGCGTTCCTCGAACGGTGGACGTTAATATTTAATGTCTACCGGATTTTGATTCATCATCATTCACTTAAAATGTGATCATAACTGAGAGCGTTCGTTCTACCGCTGTACTGAAATAACTAAGATAAATGAAATGAAAACAATTGTTACTATTGATACTAAAAAACTGTAGCTGAAAATCAATGCCTTAGAGATATTTAATTTTGCCTGCCTAATCTTTAAATTTTGTAAACAGGGATACGATTGTAGGGGGCTAACAATTGGACGTAAATGCGATATCAAGGGGCTATGTTATCAAAACATACAGAGCTAATCAGCGTGAACCGAAGGTATAAAAGCCGTCGAGACTGAGAATGACTGCCCAGTGCGGATCGTACGGGCCTAGAAATAACAACGGACCAGCAAACACTGACTTCATCTACCGGTCCTCACTAACAATGAATCATTCTACACCCAAATATTTGCCACACTCATTGATCTATGATCTTCAATTGAATTAGCACCTGCCCACTAATGTTTATTGACACTTGACATGCATAAGGAAGAAAGCGATGACCTTTCATCATGCATGAATGAATCAGCATCTAGGATTCCCTGGACATCAATCAATAGATCGATTAATTGATAACAAAGTAAATAAACTTATCAAACGTCTAAACAAGCAATAAATTTCAAAATTGATTTAAACTTCCGAGGTGAATCTTTAATTTATCGATAATTATATTAACAGGAAGTAATGACACGCAATCAAATGATGAGTAACGAAGATGCACCGGAAAATATAAAACTGTACTTTCGGAACAGGTAGTCTGACCTGACATCCTTGGTAGCATATCTAAAGGCCGTTGACTAGGTTTTTAATAAAATTTTAATAAAATACGGAAACTAATTAATTCAAGGTCAAACAACTGATTGACAATTACAATTAATTAAGTTGAATACAATGGTGAGATGTTTTCATAAATATTTAATGATGGGTTGGTTTTTAAATCTATGTTAAGGAACCGGATTTCCTAAAAACTATGCCAAGCTGCGATGAAGTTCAGCTGAAGGAAACTTTTATAGGTATACCGAAACACAGCGAACTGCTCCACGGCAGAAATAGACAGGAGGCAGGTACCTACCTAGACGATCTCGCACGTAGATCTACCAACAGCTGTCTTCAGCATACCTTTTGCTGGGTCGTCGGAATTTATGTTTGTATGGGATGTAGCTCTACTCTTACCTATCCTGGTGATGATAAGATTAGATCTACGTCCGAGACCGTCTGGCTTGATACCCAACCTCCTTTCTATTTCTGCCGTGAAGCAGTTCGTTTTGTTTGGGTTCGAAGGATTGGAGAGCCAGTGTAATTACCGGCACGAGAGGTATTACATTTTTACCTCTACATGGGCAAAAGGCGTAGCTATGGCGTTCCACGATATCAGGTGAACCGTCACGACCATCGCGAAATTCATATAGTTTCTAGTTTCTTCAATATGTACTATGCAAACATGCTATTATAATCGAATAAAGTGCTCGTCTTTCATATCACATATTGTTGTGCTATAATTCCTAGAAAGTTCCTTCCTTGTTTTGTTGTCAGCTAGGTCAGTTTCTGATAGTTCAACCTGTTGTTGAAGGTTGTTCTCTCATTTGTAGTAACAGGATTACTATGTATTGCCCTCTGGAACAAATTTTTTACTTGCATTAATTAATGAATTTCCCTTTATGACTGCATGCACCACCCAAAAGCATCCCTCGTCCCGTCAATCTTAACTATTTGTTGTCTATGTCTCATACAAAGTTCGTCAAGTACCTTATTATGTTTATAAAATGCAATAATATAAAATTGTGAAGTTTCTGTTGTGTCCGTGTGTTGTACATGTGCTGTCCTTATAATATAATTAATGGTTGTTTATATTGTTACAGATTCGGCAACTGATCACAAGTCAGAACACCGATCATTTTCTAACTTGTAACATTGTTTGTTTTCATCACGTGACACTGGCTTAGTTGTCGTCCAATACGATAGCCACCATAAAATACGAATTTAATTGAATTGTAATTATGTACCTTACTACTCAAAGTTAACTGTTCCACTTAAACCCATATTTTGTTTTTTAATCCAAAAGATGTGAAAATAAATCTTTGGCTTTTATACATATGATTTGGTTCTTAAATTCGATAACGGTCTAAGCACAGTTGAAACTTTACGTGTCTGCTTTTTGGTTTCAACCACAAACAAAAACCTCTTAAATGTAATTAATTTGCGATCATTCTTTTTAAAAGGTCTATGCATTAATAAAATGTTTACTTGTTCATGACTTATAATGGTGAACAACGTGTACAAGCATCGACGATTGAATATTTAGCTATTGTGTCTTCCAGAAATAGCATACTGGTTTATTCTACGTATTTAAATTTGGCTTAGATGGCTTCGTTAATGTTGTACCAAAGAGCAACTTAATTGTCGACCAACGTTGCATAAAGAATCGTGCGTGCTTCAGCCCTAAAAGATAAATAAGATGTTTTTCTTGCGTAAGATAACTGTTTTGTCTCAGAAAAAAAATAAGTAAACAATAAGATAGAATCATTACCTACATTCTGAGAATCAACTAAGCCGTGTCCCTATTTGAGTTATTCAGTTTGATTACACGTTTTTGAATGCACGTAGATTAAAATTGTTATTATGTGCCAATCTACTTTATATACTATTTTCAAACCAAATAACTATTTCCTCGTTGTACAATAATAGACTTTGAACATCTATAAAATTTCATCTGTTCATCAATTTCATAGATGTTTAGAAACCAGCTTCATTACATACAGTTGTATTTTACACCATGTCTGTTTGTAGTTATAGGGAGAGTATGTGTGTGTTTAGTATGGGTGTGCTTTACCGTAGTCGTTTATAACAGTGTGTGCGTGCGTGCGGTTACTGTAGTTATGGGTAGCAGGTGTATGTGTGTCGTAGTAGGTGTGTGTGTGTGTGACGTCACAAGGCGCGCCTGCAGCACGCATCGCCCGCGTGCGCGCACGCCCACAATGCGAGCGAACACGCAATTAATTCGCTATAGTCATCTAAGTGCGTTGCCAATATTTCGCTTCTTCGCTACTGCCAAACTATTCTAATATAACTATTGGTCTAGTTTCAATGTTAGTTAAACGGAGTACAGTAAGTTTTAAAGCTAATTCTTTTCTTTTGTTGATTGAGATTCATTTGATATAATCTAAGTACAAAAAGTCAAACCTACACTATGGTTAGCAAAACGACAAGATTAGAAATTGCTTTGTTCATAGATTTTAGGAAATCTTTGTTGACAATTACTAATCAGAAACGAATGCATTATGGAAATTTTAATGTCATCACACACTATTTTGTAAGGGAAATAAATATGATGGAATTACATTCGACTGCATAACAAATAATGTCATGAACACCTCTATCATGGCAGGATATGATAAAGTTATCATGCAGTGTGAAATACTACAGTTTAATATAAAACTTTAGCAATACATTTACCCGTTTACGTTTCAAAGCTTTTAAGCTAATTAACGGTAACTTATGGTTTCAATTTCAGCTGAAATTAAATAATGATGCGGGTCTAAGGTTTTATACAATATTACGGCCGAATAAGCAGACGGCGCATATGATGGAAAGTGATACCGCCGCCTATTGGCAGTCTATATTGATGTTTGGAATGTCAAGAGCACTGCCTATGCGTTGCTTATGTAGAGGTGAAGATGTGATGTGGTAAAAACTGCCTATTTATTCTCGACTTGAATTCCATGTTCCTTTAACAACAGATTTTAATTATCGCGTGCGCATGCATGGACTGTCGCTACGTTTTCCTGTATACAAATAAGTTTGTAGACTTTGAGCCTTTGGAATATATTATAAGATGGATGTTAAATGGTGTACCTATGTTATAAGGCATATTTAAATGAAATGCCATCACTTGAACCAGCTACCCATAAATAATCTTCGTTGTAAACTTCATATTCTTTGTTTATTTTAACAAACATATTAAAAAAATGTTTATAAAAATATATAAAAGCCATTAAAACTGTTTGCACTGCAATTGAATGATGAATCTGCAGGGTTAATAAAGGCGAATTGCTTTTACGACAAATTGAACAAAATGAAAGCTGTCAAGAATTCTTTAACTGACTTTTCAATCCTGATAGTTTGTGTTTGTTGTCGTTTGTTTGTATGTGCGTGTGTGTATGTATTCTTTACAGAAGGGCACGTGCATATTATTAGTTCTAATATAAGAAAGTGTATATCTCTGTCATCTGTGTTTATGGATAGATGGCATATCATCTTTATGAATGTTATAGAGAAAGTTTGTAAAAATGAATGGATGTTTGTTACTCTTTCAAAAAAACTACCGTAAACTACTGAAACTTTATAATATTATGCCATACATCAGAATAACACATAGGCTATAGTTTATAAAGATATTGTACGAATTGTCCAAATTATAACGATAAATGTCAAGTAATTAAAAATCCGATTAGAACAATTTTCGACTTCTACGCGGACGCAGTCACGGGCAAAAGCTATTTATAAAAACGAATCTTATGGAGAGCATAAGGCAGTCGCGTCGCGGTTACTATAGCTACATAGTGTACGTTGCGACGGCGTGACCTAGAGAATCCGAGCACGCATCGTCTGCGTGCGCGCAATGTTCACGCCCGCCATGACGCAACAATACAAAGGCGGTTGTAAACACAACCGTACTTCAACAGAAAACAAAGCGATTTCATTAGAACGCTTTGATGAAAACCCATTCTGTTTTCGAATTGAGAGCTTGATTTGAGCAACGAAATGTCGAGTTAAGATAAGAACAATTTCAGACATACTCAACATGGAGTTCTCAATCCGGATGTAATAGTTACTTACTTAAAATGTTTAACCCAGAAAGCGTCTGGACACAGGTATAAGTAGTTGCTACAAGTTGCAGAATAGATTTACCATATTGACCTTGTGCAATTACATAGTGTCCACTGTTAATGACAAAGTCCCATATTAATAAATAAACAAAAAAACTAGACATAGTACAGTAGCTACCTGTACTGGTGTTACAAACTTCCAGCTCCATTAGTGCTTGTTGGTTACATTGGTGGTACAAAAAAACAAAGACCTCCTCCAAGGCTTTCTATTAGCCCAGGTCAGTACTGCCTCATCCAGCGGATTCTAACCTTTACCAAGTAAATTTATCTTGTAGGGAACTCGTACTTGTGTTTTTGAGCGATGCCCCAGGCATTGAAAAAGTCCAGGCATTGTAACTGCTTACGATTACCCGTTCACTTCTTTTCCAACTAAAAGGATTTTAAAAAAAGTTGCTGAACAAACTTTTTGTAGTCCAAAACCTTTCCATACAAACGACATTGGCCCACCGAGCATCTGACAAAAATTTCGACAATGCCATGCGGAAAATACAAAGGTCGATATATTTCCGCGTCACAGTATACGTTATAAAAGGAAAACAAGTTGATCTGTGTCAAAAAAAAAAAACAAAACTTAACTTATCTCCGTTTGAGTAAAGCGCCTGACTCATGTTTGTGTACACATTTAGATTTATTCATATATGGTTATTGAAATTTTAGAAAAAGAAATATTAGCTTATGGCTTACAGTAGACCTTCAAAGACAGTTTAAAGCATTTTTCATTGACGTAAAATCATTTTGCCCCTCAACAATCAATTTACAAATCCTTAGAAAACTGCCAAAGACGCGTATCGCAAATGTCAATTTGATATAAGCAGAAAATAATCAGTCTTTTTAACCCTACAGTCCTAGAATTAGTTGATAAAAAATTTATAATGTAGTGACCGCCCGGGGCTTCGCACGGGTGGATAAAGGTATATGATTTTTTTTAAATATTTCATTGGCTATGTTCATCATCACAGACTTTTTGGATGTCCCGTTAAGAGGTTCAAAATTATTTTAAACATCTTTAAATTTAAATTTCGTAGCTATTACAGAACCTTTCAGTGTGCTGTGTAAATAAATATGGGTACCTACAATGACTGAAAGTTTAATGTATTTGTGGCCCGGCCAGACAAAAGGTTGACGACCACTGTTGAAACATAGGTTTGAGACGATTAATATAACAGCAACAATTTTTATACAAAGAGAAGTAAAGACGACTTTCCTTGCCTTCTCTTACAAAAAAAAGAGGAAAATTTTAAATATTTGTAAAAAAAAATATGTAAAAAAGCACACCACAAAGTTTTATTAACGTGTACACAGTGCGAAGTCCAAATGTTTGGGATGTACGGTTTATTTATAGAGCAACGTTCCCAACATCGACGATTGGACTTCGAACCTTAAGGCGAGTCCCAACGCTATTTCTGTACCAAAACACAGGCGAAACTATATAAAACACGCTAGTTTTATATCGAAGGGCAAATACCTATCATAACAAAAAGTACAGCACTTGTAAATTCAATGTTAAAAAAATGCCAGCTACGGAATGTGCAATGACATTAAAAAATTCATGTATAATGATAATGTCTTTGCAACTTTGGGATTTTGTGTTATTTGCAAGACGCATTGTTTCGCTTACCGGTCTTGGATGTTGTATTCTTATCTATTTAGTATATACCATAGCGTTGCTTAGTTCCTGTGACACAAGTTCTTACGATACTTACTACAGGGCTGAGTCAATGTGTGTGTCGTGATGTGGTTATTATTATTATTATATAGAATACCAAAAAGGAACTTTAACTATTTTTCACTTACAAATACAGTTCATATTCAAAAACAGGATTTTAGAAACATGTTGGTGAATTCGAAGAAAAGTCTACGACGACGTAAAAATCCAGTTTTACATAGTAATATGTAAAATACAACTGTTTTCATTTATTTTTAAGTTCCTGGTTCCGCAGTTGCTTTTTAGGCATGTAATTATAATATAAATACCTAATTACCCATTCACTACTTTCTTTAGATTTTTTCTATCAAATTATATCTAAAAACCGCCATTTTTTTTTTGTCAAAAAACACCGCCAATGTAGCAGTTTTTGTCAAAGTAGTTTCCAGAAAAAAGTTGTATCAACATGAGAGGAAAGTCCATCAAGGTGAATCATCAAATGGAATTTTATATAATTTTACCTTCCATATTCATCATCAACACAAAATCCTTTACATATTCTTCTATTTTGTAAAAGTAATAATAATAATCGAGCCTTTATTTATATTCCTTAAATAACAGAGTTTTTGAACACTTTTTTTTGAATTTTTATATAAGTAGGCACCATAAACACAAGTTCTTTGCCTCAACGATGAATTTAATAAGCTAACAACTAAACAAACAAACATGTTAAGACAAAAAACATTCTCGGTTGACAAAGGTGACCAGCGAAGTCTCGAGAAAAAGTTGGTAATTTATAAAGATAAAAAAAATGCACAAAATTGTGGTTTGTGCTATCTTTTCAAAGACTAAATATTTTGCCGTGATAATTAACATAAACAAATTTATATGGTATTTGGAGAACTTAGTTTTTTATGCCCTAAGGTTCCCTATAGCTTACAGAATTTATAAATAAAATAAATCTAGCTTATATGCATATCTAATGCCCGTTTCTTATGTAAAACGTTCGAGTCGGTTGTGCGAAACCGCAGTACTGAGGCCACTGCCAGAGGAAAAGTGTAACGAATTCCAAAGTGCGAAAGAAATATCTTCAAGGGCTTTGAATAATACGGAATGTATTGTAAATAATTTTTGGCACTTCCCGTAGCAATTTTTGTCAGCATTCTTCAGAGTTCAACGATACACACCGTACCTGTCTTGCCCTATAATAAAGGGTGTCCCAGAAATATCGCAAGATTTGATTACGGTAGAGAACAGATTTTTGTCTATATACTTATTGGTGGTTATATAAATAGTGGTGGTCTTTAATAGTTTTCAGATCTACGTGTGTGATCGTCTGGGTGGTACCACCATCCTTTCTATTTCTACCGTGAAGCAGTTCGCTGTGTTTCGGTGCGAAGGATTGGAGAGCCAGTGTAATTACCGGTGCGAGAGGTATAACAACTTTACCTCTACATGGTCAACGCAAAGGGGGTGCTCTTGTCGTTTCGCGTCATCAGGGGCATCGTCGTCGGCGGTAACACTGACCATAAGTAAACCGTTTGCTTGTTTGCTCATTCAGTTTTATTTATTTTTAATAAATCGGTGAAATAGTCTTCACGGCTTTACTGGCATGTAGGTTTTGTCAAATTTTCTATGATTTTTTTGTAAATTGGGCTGAATTCCTTTGATGCAGTGTTTGATTATTTCCTGTTACAAGTGGTTATGTGTTTGTCGACGTAGATCTTAGACTTCAAATAAACGGATAAAAATAATTAATAGAGCCATTGTATTAAATCACATGATCCAGAGGGTTAATTTTCGTAATCGCAACATTGCCTCCAGCCCGATATTGTCACCAAACAGTATCACGTTATGGATGCATTAAGTAGTTCGAGCAAAGACGCGAAGATCATTTGCGTGATGTGTTTTGCCATTAATAACCCTATTCTTTGTGTTTTATGGTTTAATAAAAAACAATAAAAAGACTTAAACTTGCGTTAATTCTGTGGCACCCTATATACTTATACCTGGTAAATGTAGATGGAAGAATCGAGATCTATGAACAATGAACACGCAAACCCCTAAATCTCAGGAACCCCTTGACCGATTTAGCTGTAATCCGAAATTAAACATTATATTTGCTTACGTAAGCCGCCAATTAAATTTCACGATGATCCGTTCAATGATACTCGAGTTATCATCGGATAAACATTTATACATACGTACAGACGCCGGTTGGTCCAAAAGAATCAGATAAACTGTTTACTAGGTTGTCTGAATGGATTGTGGCCGCAATTATCCATATCACATATAAATTTACATACCGTATTTTCCAACTCCTGTTACTACCTCTCTATAGTATAGTAGGTACCTTTACTTTACTAACTCCAATAAGTAACTTTCCAATTTTAATTAAGGAATTGGGTCATCCAGCCCTTGTTTTCTTGAACTCTTAAAACTTTTCAGCCACATAAACATAACATAACATAAACTCACGCCGTAATCCCTCGAGAGGTTGGCAGAGGTGTTACACACCGCATTGTGCATGGTTGCGAATCTATCGGCACTATCCGGGCACAATGAGGAACATGGCAGCTACAACGAATGGTAATCCGAGACTCGTCCCTTTGACCTGTCAGGTTGGGTCGGTCGGTTAACCAAGGCACTTTTCAGTCTTTAATGCTATTTTACGTTTATTCGTTATATAATAATTCTGGCAAGTACATTACTATGTTTATCACCCGCTTCTGTTATGTTTGGGTCTCCATAAGAATTTTTATCCTCTGTTTTTATCGCTTAAAAAACTTTTTGTAGCTGACCTAAAAGTTATTCACCTTCAAAATCTTTGCTTAACGATTTATAAACCAATCTATTTTATTAATATCGTGTATATGTTAAATTTGCGACTAAGCGAAATTGTTTCACTTCACAGGGAATATTGATTACATTCTCAATGATTTCACTTAGGATTGATATGTTTTTTTTAAATGCAATTACTTCATCAATTAATCGTACTAAACATCCATTGGACAGTACAATGAATAATAAATGAATACCTAATTAAAATTCGATCACAGTTACGTTATCTGTTACTTATAAAAGGAATCTTATATTAAAATCAATTTGGGAAAATTTAACAGCAACTTTTAAATGTCATTGTTTTTGTCAAAATTTAAGTATACTACTTACTTTGAATTCATAATAAAGTATTATAGTTTGTACCATCGAAACTACTTTGATTGTAATAATTCTTTCTTCTATACTTAGAATGAACGTTAAAATCTAAGTGAGTGTTAAGAAGGGCATTAAAAATCGAATTCTACGCCGACAAAATCGCAAACAAAAGCTAGTTAAACCTATTTTAAGATTCAAATTAAAACATTTTTTATTTCGCTCTTTGAAAGTAATGGAAGTCTAACGTAATATATCTAAAATTACGAGTGATTGCAGAAAAACAAACTTGGTGTTCGCGTTAATTCAAGTGGGCTTAACACGTTGCTTGTAGAGCGTGCACGAAGCGTGTGACGTCGCCGATCGCACGCCGCACGCACGCCGCCGAGGCGTGGTAGAGGCGTGAGCGTACCGTGACGTGACATGCCACTGTGCAATCATTTCTTTTTATTTGTTAATGATCAACTTTTGATATTCCACTTTGCTCTCTTCGCTGATTAGTATTTACCTAATTGCCGCATGGATACCAGATTGGTGTAACCGGATTTAGTTTTTTTTGTAGCACCCTTTCAGTGCGTTCGTTTTTATTTTTTGATTTATATAGTAAGTTATTCTGAAAGGTCAATCGCTGAACTCACGGTCCAATAATTTCACTTATATATTAAATATGATTCTAATTAAGGTTTACCCCTAAAAATGTATCGTATTTTACGCAATAATCTGTAAAATGTCCTTTACGAGTCTTAACAACTTCGCAAATACTATTTTAAAGTTTTTTATGCACATCTTTTTGTATTTTGTTTATTTTGACTATGTTTTATTACGTATCCATAAAAGTATTAAATTCCGCTTTCTGAAAAACATGAGCTTTACTTTTATATATTTTTTTTTTCATCATACCTATAATCTTTTATAAAGCTTATAATTTTTTCATCATATCCCAGATATTTCAATTTAACGATGCTTCATAATATTATGCAATATCTAAAAGTTTTTGATGTTAATTATAGGATACACTTTTATTAATGAGCAGTGGATATATTTGCGTAGTTCACTACTTAAGCAATTCTTTAAATAGATTTTCCAGATGTTAGTGTTTATTCATCCAGTTAGTTTAAATAGTATTTAAATAAGAAGTGGTGAATGTTCAAGGTTTTATTGACTCAATTTTTATATGTAGATCTTAATAGTTAACCTCTTTCTAGTCTCGAATATAGTTTTAACTACCATTTTATTAAGATGTCTTCGTAGTTCCATTTATGTAAGAAATGAGGTCCGAGGTTGTTACTTTTGGATGAAGTCACTTTAAATGTATCACCACTTTTTAAAGTTTATTCTGATCAATAAAAATAAATTATGGAAATTCAATATTAAAAATGTGTAGGTATTTGATATAGTTACAAAAGATAAGACTACATTCTCATAAGCGGCTGTTATCAGTAAGAAAGCGTTTCAGCGGGGACGGCAAGAGCGATCGCCAGTCGGCAGCCGCGCCGCTCATAGCCGGCCTTCCGCGCTTCTTTACATTTTAAGAAGGTTCAATTAACGGGAGATTATCGTCAACAACCTATCTTTTGACAATTGGATTTGCAGTGACATTGGAATAGTGTGTGCTAGTGAGATATAGAAGAGAAACAACTGACATATCATGTAAAACAGTAATTATATTTCAATCATAACATTGGCTAAGCAATAACATATTTGACTTAATAATATAACTAGTAACTACTTAAGTAGTACGATAGACAGTCTTAATGATGAGTAGAACTACAACTCTAGGTAACGATCATGAGATCTGGATCACAGTCAAGTAGTGGCGCTTTTTACTGAGCGGAGGCCACTGCAGCTTGGATCGGTACGGGTACAGCCGAAGGAGGAGACGGCAACAATCTCAACACTGGCGCCGGAGGGACTCTTTCTTTGGTGTGTCTCTTAACGTGTTTGGCGAGGTGATCCGAACGCATGAAACGTCGGTTGCATACACGGCATCCGAATTTCTTCTCTCCAGTATGTGTTCGTTTGTGACGCGAAAGCTCATCCGAGCGTGAAAATCTCCTCTCGCAGTCTGGCCATGCACATTTAAATGGCCTTTCTCCAGTGTGTGTACGGGCGTGGGCTTTCAAATGCGATGACTTAAAGTAGTTTTTGCCACAACCAGGGTACGAACATTCATAAAGACGGCGACGTGCAGCTGGGGCCGGAGCGACCAGCCATAATGCAGTGGTAGGTAATAGTGTTCCGGGAACGATCACAGCCGGCGCTGGACGAGGGGCTAGCGGAACCCAGCCTGGGGTAGACGCCACTGACGGTTGCATTTGGGGAACTCGTTGCTCGTCCCGGGTTACTTTTGGTTGACACTCTGTATGGGGAGATGGAACTCGAGCTTCCTCAACGACAATAGGTGCCGGAGGGCTTACCGGCTCTACTTGGGGGGTAGCAGGGCTAAGTTGACTTGCAATATATTTAGAATAGGAATAACTTTGGCCACGGTTCATTTTATATTTTAATGTTTTTAGAATATTGATATCTTTGGGTGGTGGAGGCAGAAGTGGCTCAGGACTATATGTTCCATCTTTGTGCGCGCGCATAATAACAGAAGGTCGGATGCAGGGCTCTGGCGGTGGTGTGGTGAGTAGCAGTCTTGCCAGCTCACACCTGGAACGTTTTTGGTATTCATCTTCGCCTTCCGAATCCGAAGGCTGTGGTGTCACAAGTCCAGCTGGTGGTGGGCTTTCGAGGGCACGCTTCAATGCAGCCTTCTTTAAAGGTAGTTCAACCTGAGGGACAAAGACAAATGAACTTTAGTGAACGGTCGCTCGCTCGCGCTCAGCGGAACACGCGTGCGCTGCGTGATCATGCCGTGCGCTCTTACCATACTTTCGATTGCACAAACTTTTTTTTTTCACAGAAACCGTTACATTTTTGTTAATTTTGAAAAAAACGAAATTAAAAAAAACACTCACTTTGTTTTCCATTAATGGAGGAGTCGATGGCGGAGAGAGAGGTTCACAAACTTCAAGTATAGTCGACATTTTTATTAATTTAGGACCATACAATAATTTCAAACTTGCTTTTTTAATACAGAAAACTTATGTTTCCAATACGCGTATCTACTCTTGGGAGCCGTACGGTTCGGTCAACGAGCGACAGGCGAATAAACCGCTTCGCGAGTTGTCGAGGCAGGAGCTGCGGCGTGCGGTGAGACGCGGTGGGGCGGGCGGCCAATGAAAGCGGTCGGCTCGACTGCAGGAGCCAATGGCAGCGAGCTGATCACGCAGCCAGTGCGTGCCGGCGCGTGTTGTTCACGTGCTCACGGAGTGACGGCGAGGTCGGGCGCGTGACGTCACCGGCGCGCCCCCGCGTGACGTCGACGCGATGGGGCGCGGGGACAGCGGGTACGGGGAGACCACAAGGTCGCTCGCCTGCAACCGACCGTCAATGACACATGGACATTCGACTTTTGCAATGTGCCACTATTGAACAATTATGTCAACGACCGCCGTCACAAAAACACTTCTATGATGTACTTTGAAATGTTAGTTCGTGTTATGTTTTTTATATTTCTTAAAAAACTCAAGTGACAACAGAAACAAATAAAACTATAAATTTGTTTAATAGGAATCACTGCTGTAAAAGAATTGATGATGATTCAATTCCAAAACAAGATTAAAAGATAGAAACGTGTAGATCTTCTCATTCTACGGCGTAATTTTAAAACACACAGGTTACATTTTTAACATAGTTGAGCGTGAAATAGTACTCCAAATAAGTGAATTACATTTCATGGAGAGACGCATTTTTATTTCACCTTGTCAACGGCCTTGCTGTGAATTTGGGTGAGATCATGAAACGATCAATTGAGTAAACATCACCTTAACAGCTCTCTTTTTTCTCGAGTGCGGCGAAGCCTAAAAATTTAATTAATGAATAGATGTCACCTCTACTGAGTAAATGTATATTCTAATCTTTCTAAAGCATAAAAATTTGTATTGAAGGTAATGATAACAAATTCCATACTTTTATAATACTTGACGATTAATCTTTCTAAAGCATAAAAATATGTGTTCCAATTAAGTTTTTTAACAGAAATATGGGCTAATACCTCAATGACACGATATAAACATGTTTTTATAGGTAAATAAATGTGATTTTCCCTCATAATACAGAGGTGAAAGAATCAATTGAATGTAAGCTGATTAAACCATGCAATCAGTGCGTGCTGGCGGATGCATCGCAGTTATTTTTAACACGTTTACTGCATTACGGCAGCGCGCACGCATCCCACTATTCTCGATCATTGCATGAGTGTGCGTTCGTAGGTGTGGTTCTAGCTTCGAAACTTGTGGTATGCCCATTAATATACTACTTTCTATTCGAAATTTGTTCCTCAGTTATTGTAGCTGTATACGCATTTTTATGTTTGTTATTATTCAAATACTTTTCAATGTCCCCATCAGTATTGCTTAATGCTTAGTAGCAAAGATACTCTAGGATGCCATTACGCTGGAAACATAGCGTATCTCAAGTAAGAGGTGGACAAACAAAATTTTCTGTTTTAAGAACTCTACTAAAGTAGAGTATCAAAAATATGGTTAGACTCATTTGAGTGTTCCCCTCCACGGAAATCTTTAGTAAAAGGCGAAAGATTTATTCGTATTGAAGGGAAACCAGAGATATCAATAATAAAATGCCAACAGACCATATCAAAGCAAAGAAAACATTGATAGCGCGAAGTAGAAATAGGAACTTGTTAAAAAGTGCCATCTATAGTAGACATAATGAACTTATATCTTTACAAAGCAAAAGTTTTTGGAATAAATTATAGTAATTATAACATAAAAAATGATTTTAATGTTATAAGAATAATCTATTTTAAAAAGTATAATATAATTCAGTAAACTCATTATTTTAAAATAATTAATCTATCAGCGCCATCTTTTGAAAAACTCGGAAACTAAATCAAAAGCAGTCAACATAAGTACTCAAGACTGAGAAGGTACATCAAGGTACTTTATTTATATCAGTTTACACTAGATAAGCCAAACTCTTTAAATCCATTTGTAGATGGCGTTACTTTAATCACTAACTAGAAAATGTAAATTAAAACCAATCAATTTTATTGTTTAATTTCTCCATTCATGCATCGAAATAATACAATTGATATAAAAGTCAAATAAGACACTTACGCTTTTACGCAATAAACACGATTAAACACGATTAACGTTGCGTGGTTTGGGAAGCGTGCGAAACGTGCAAAAAGCCAGAAGCGAACAGGTTAAATTTCATTTTGGTTAAATTAGAAAATAAAGGAGTTAATGTTTTTAAATTATTGGTAAAACTTTAAAATTGAAATTTATGACAACAATCATATTGTTTGCAAACACATCCAACATTTTAAATGTCTACATTATTTTCTATTTAATTATTTCTATATACTTGTACGTGGTATGATTGCAATGTAAAGATTTACTGAAAGTTTGATAATATTTAAAAAATAATAGTAACTTTTATAATATGCAAGTTATTTTAACCTCTTCGCAGCGGCTGGCGATCGGCGCTTTTAAAACAATTTTTTGAACAGATTTTTTTGGAATTACGTATTTACTATATATTCAATAAAATAAATCTTCATTTCGGGCATCTCACATGCATTAATAATTGTATTTTTACAAATTAAAAAAAAAAAAAATTGTATTTCGAAATTAATTACACATCATAATTAGATATTTTAATTTTGTTTCTGTTTGGGAAATAAAAAGTATTAAACTACAGTATTTACACTTATAATAAAAAAAGATAAATAAACATTATATAAAAACATTATTTATTTCAGACCAGGTCCATATATTATTAGTGTACAGTAACATATATATATTTGTTAGTACTTGATTTCACCAAAACATGGTTTATTTTCCTTGACAAGGTGGACGCGCGTCCAGTGCCGCATAATAGCACTGACCACTTCCAACCTACCCAAGACAGTCTGCAGGAGGCTGGCTGGGGACTAGCCACGATGGATCAGAGGCGCTATGCGCATCCTAATTATAGTTGAGAAGCTATCAACACCAGCTTCTAATATAATGACCTCTAACCAGTATTTCAGGAAACCAACCAAGTCAAACCTAGCCACTGTACTTACTTCCTTTTAAATTATGTTATCATTTTGTCACGCAGGAGGTGCAGAATTCATGCTGCGTTTTTAAAGTTCCGTACGCAAAGGGTAAAAAACGGGACCCTATTACTAAGATTCCGCTGTTCTTCCGCCCGTCCGTCTATCAGAGGGCTGCATCTCATGAACTTTTCAAAGAATGTCTATTTCTGTTACCGCCATAACAACAAGTACTAAAACATAAAGAAATCCAAAATAAATGGGGGTTCCCATACAGGAGATTTTTTTTAAAACTTTTTTTGTTTAATCTTACAAGATGGTACGGAACCCATCATGTGCGAGACCGACTCACACTTGACCCATTTTTTGTTTATATTATTTAAGTCATTTTTAGAGATGTTTAATGAAAGTTTAGTTAGATATTCAGAACAGACGCAGTTAAGTAAATTTAATTTAGACAGACAAATCTTAGAATAGAGAATTGTGTACAATTTTTTCTCTTACAATAAGTCCTCTTATTTTAACTCCTTAAAGGATGATTTAGAAAAAATAAATTTTCTAAATTTCATGATCCTGAACAGACGGAGATTGATTTCTTTCTAAAATGTTTATGAAAATAATGTTACCAGCATATATTAATGATTGGTGTCCGCTGTGCACCGTAATTACGAATCATTAATCTATGGTTATAAGTAATCATTCGAAATCCGGGAGAATCAAGTCTAATTACAGGACACGGGACGAGATGCAAAATTCCCGGGTATCTGGCAACCCTTTCCATATAATATATCATTATCGGCACTAGAAGACATCAACTGCATTGTCGTGTCAATAGGCGGTATTACTTCCCATCAAAGTCAAAGTCAAAATATTTTTATTTAAATAGACTGTAAATAATCACTTTTAAATCGTCATATCTTTATATTACCACCGGTTCAAAACGCTATTTCTACGGGGAAGAATCCGGCAAGAAACATCCGTAGTTGCTTTTTTCAAAATAATTGGGTACAATAAGTCAATTTCTTTTTTTAATTTTTTATTCAAGACCAGGCATTTGACCCCAAACCCGCCTGATGTTAAGCTGCGATGAGGTCTAAGGTGGATCATGCCTGCCCAGGAGAAACCTATTCACTCTTGCCTTAAAGAGGCCAAAGTTATATTGGTCAGGGAACGGCACATCGGCAAGCAAAGAATTCCACACCCTTGCAGTACGCATAATAAAGGAACTATTACAAATAAAAATAAAATACAGTTCTCTAATTGTAAACCTAATATTTCTATAAATTTAAGTTACATAAACCAATGTTTATGTAAGTTGATGATCAAGTATATATATCTATAATATAAAATGAATCGCAAAATGTGTTGTTAAGCGCATAACTCAACAACGCCTAGACCAATTTGGCCAATTCTTTTTTTTAAATATTCGTTGAAGTTCAAGGACGGTTTTTACGGCGAGAAAAATTCGAATAATTGCCGGAAAAACTATAAAACAGCTTTCTCTTTCCCATGCAAAAGGTTTTTTTTTCTATATGACAGGACGAAGTCTGTCGGGTCCACTAGTTCATTAAAAAAAATAATAAATTACATGAATTACAAAGGATGCAATGAACGTTACTTGTGAAATATGCAGTTGAAAAAGATTTACTAATAGAAATAGTGTAAATAGTAAGTTCATTTACCGCGGATCTTCATTGCAACTTTGCACTTCAACTGTCTATAAGATAAACCTGTGCAGGTCAGTCAAATTACTTCCATACTATCCATATCTTTATCCTCTACATAATTTTGAATTTTATAGAAAACCTTCTTAATTAAAACTTGTTTCACATGTTTTTAAAAATTTTGACAACCTAACTGTAGGGATAAGTAATTTATTATTATTTCTAGTATTATTACCGTGCCTAGCCTTTCAAATTCGTTTAGGTGTTTCCTTACATACACAATATTGTCAAAAATATACTGGGATGGTATGGTGAATTTCTTTGAATAATTCTCTTAATGAATGTCGCGGATTTAGGTTATACATAGCTCTTATGGCTCTTTTTGTAAAATAAAAATAGTGTCTATTTCGGCCGCACTACCCCATAGTAGTAAACCGTAAGACATAATAATATGAAAATAGGCAAAATAGATGAGGGTAGATCTGTTAAATTTCTAATTTTCCCTACTGCAAATGCTGCCTAATTTATTAGATGAATCGTCTGCTTGTTTGTATGATGTAAGAAAATGAACACGTGTCATGTTATGGTAACTTACTGGTCTTGAATCGGAACTAAGTTTTGTCACTGTTATTTTTTTGTATGTGACGATAACGGAACTCTCAATCGTCATTATTTTTTGCAACGTAAGGCCGCAATCCCACTTGTCTTGCGAGCGGTGGCGTTTCCCAGACGGCCGCATAGCGGTTGCATAACGTTAACGTCGCTTTCACGGAACGTTTTTTAGCAACAGGTACAGTAATGATTATTTTTAATGTTTTAAACAAAACGCAAGCTTTGCCTAACCTGAAAATGTATTGGTGAAAAATGTTTGGGATTGGAATGGCGACATGACTTCTACCTCATTATATTCATCCGAATACGGCGAAGCAAAAAGGAGGGTTATGATTTTACTTTAGACTAGTGACCCGTCCTGAAAACCCGACCCTTTAAATGCATGTGAGTCTTTCTGACGATTGGGCTGATTATCATTGCGTCGACTCTAATCAGTCTAGTTACTATTTAAATTGTTTCTATAATAGTTATTGGGCTAAGTCAAAATATTTGTTTAAAAATAAAATAAATATGAAATTGAGAAAATTTCATCAAAATCTGTTTCGTAGATCTGCGTGAAGAAGTTACAAATATCCATCCTAACAAACTTTTACGTTAATATTTGTGGGAAATAGGATATATTTATAGGGTTCCATGCCCAGAGGGTGCCAACTATTATTGAGCCTCTGCTGTCCATCCGTCCATCCGTCTGTCAACGAGCAGTATCATAAGAACAATAATAGCTACTACACTTGAAATTTTTGCGAATGTGTAAATTTGTTGCCGCCATAACAACAACTTATAAAACAATTAAATTATTAATTATATAAAGACACATAATTAAATAATAATACAATAATTAAATTAAAATAAAGGAGGTCGCCATGCAGGAAACGCAATTTTTTCTTCATTTTTTTGTTGCTATTATTTCTTTTGCGAAAGTATCTAAAAACAAAATAAACACTTTCCCGGATTCTCAATAGATCCTGTTGTTTTAGGTTGTTGGTGCTTTGGGATTGCCGATGATTTGGCAATTTATTTTGAGGCTACGTAAGTATTTTGTTCTGATGATTGTCTTTTTACTCATTAGGGGATCGGATTCCTATAGGAAATTACGATAGTACTTATTTGAATCAAAATGTACCTACGTTTTTAGAAATCGATCTGTGAAAGAAAAATTAAAATCGGCAAAGAATTTATTTTTATATGATTTTTTTAAATGTCTAAAATGCTACTTTATACCTTTCTTTTTTAAATACGGGTTTCTCTATGGAAGGTCTATGAAGCTACCCACGTGTGACGTCACATGTCGATTTTGTCTTCTCTGTCTCACGCTAAGTTTCAAACCTATATTATAAACAGTTCAGATTGTATGTAGGAACTGGTAGGAAGTAATCTCCGAAATGACTTAAAGTACTTAATTTTCGTAACTAAAAAGTTTCGGAATTTTTTTGAATAGAGTTTCAGGATGGACAAAGAAAGGTTATGAAGACCAAAATTACTAGGTTAACTATAATGTGTGACCACTGTGCCTACCACGAGTATTACCTTCGGTAGCGGCTTGCGACTGTAGTTACAAATGTATGCATCTTTGTAAAGCGCCTCTAACGGATTGATAAGGAATTAAGATTGCTCATACAAAATCACTGTAGTAATCTATGTTACCTGACTTGTAGGAAAATAAATACGAACTCATGGTAGACAAACAGTTAGTGTAGCCTATTTTAGACTTGAGAGGTACTAGGTATTAATAATAATAACCACATCACGACACACTCATTGACTCAGCCCTGCACTAAGGTAATCTTGTATCGCAGGCACTCACCAACGATTTGGTATATACTTAAACGATATTACTATACAATATCCAAGACCGATAAGCGAAACAGTGCGGCTTGCAATTAACTCAAAGTTCCGCTCCCGCCGGGATTCGAACCGGAACCACTAGCGAGCAGCACCACTGCGCCACCGAGGTCGTCTTTAGCAAGTTATCTCGCTCAAAATAAAGCAGTCCAATAAAAATAGTGAATTTAAAAACCCTAATGTGTTATTGTAGTAGAGTAAGTCTACCATACTGATAGCTAGCGCGTTATCACATCTATAAGCGTGATGATATGACGATAGTTATGCAAAGGTGGTCATCATACAGGTGGTAGATCTACTACGTGCAAGATCGTCAGGGTTGGTACCACCTTTTCCAACATTCTTTTCTATTTCCAACATGGAATGCTGTTTATCGGTTTGAAGGATTAGAGAGCCAGTGTAATTACCGGCACGAGAGGTATAACATCTTTAACTCTACGAATTGGTGGTAGGCGTTCCAGACATTAAGGTCATCGTCGTGCGTAATCGGCGGCGGTATTAATTTCCATCAGGTGTACCGTCTGCTTGTTTGCCCATGATCTAGTATAAAAAACACATAATAATTATCCTACTTATGTAAGAAAGCTGTGTGTATGCGTGTGGTAATGTGTATGGGAGGGCAGGTAGGGGTAGACCTTGGCGGACTTACGTTGACCAGATTGGGGACGTTCTGGGAAAAGGCCAGGTCAGAAGTACCCGTAACCGTCGTGTGTGCATGAGGAGATGCATGGATGTGGAGGAAGTGAGAAATGTATGTAAAGATCGTTGCGTATGGCGAACCATTGTCTCTGAATAAACCTTTAGGACGAAGGCGTGAGTGTGTGTATAATTATCCTGGGTTCAGATCCCGGCTCGGACGAGTATTAGTATCATAAAAGGGTTTGTCACTATAGTTGTTTTTCTAAAATAGTGTATCTTTTTATTGTTAAACATGTATTTGCTAAGTTTGAGGATCAAGGTATAAGCAGTAAAGGGCAGCAGCAAATCCGCGTGATGATGACATCATGGGGATTCGCTAGTTTCCGTCTGCTGATCCTTTGCAATAATATTTTTTACTCAGATCGATGGACGTAACCTGTTTTAATGAAACTTTCATTTTGGATTTCAAAAAACTAGTATTTTGGATCAATAATATTTTAGTGGACGCTTAAAGCCAGAAGGCGTAGAGATTACAGTAAAGAAGAATCATGTAGTTGTTCCCGTAAGCTATGGCTATGGGAAGGGTTAGGCTTTATAGACCATCGAGCATTGGCTTCACGGGCACCTTCGAGCGAGGTCGTGTTGGTCTCTGTATTTCAGTTCGGAGGATTGGAGAGCCAATGGAGTGGTTGAAGACCGGGACGAGAGATCTTACACGATCTAGACGATCTAAGGTCAGTATTACTTAGCTTGCTCTAGAAGTTTTTCGAATAAAGAAACACTCAGCCTGACTGACAAGTGAAGGAAAGAAAGGTTTTACTTATAGCGTCTTTTAAAACGGGTGTCAGCCTCGAGAGACTGCTGTATTTCGGTGCTAAGACCATTGGGGCATTGTCATTTTAATAGGTTGTGCTATCATTCATCAGGTCATATCTGCTTGTTTGTCCATGAGGTTGGATAAAAAATGGAAAGGCAAACCCGCCGTTCGATCCCACCACTGCACCTCCTGTTAACCAGGATCAACTGTGGTATATTTTGAAGTGAAAGAAGTGACAATGTGGCAGAAGGAAAAGCATGTTAGCAAAAAAATGGCTGTTTGTTCTTAACTTAACAGGCTCAAGTTGGAGTTCCCAGCCTGAGGCTCCTAGGTAAATCTTTCAGTATTGGTTGGTTGTATGGAACCCTCAGTGCGCGAGCCCCTGGTTTTTTCTTTCTTTTTGCCCACGTCTTAGATCTCAAAGAATTGTCAAAGAAGTGTGACTAACATGAAAGTTCATTTTACTCGTAAATCTCGGTGAAATCGGATAATTTTATATCGCCTCCTATATACAAACTTTTAAACATTAAATTCTAAGGCTCCATTAGCAGAAACGCTTTTCAACGCGCGTTAAAATGAAAGTGTTGTTGCGATTGATACTCTAACTTCCAACGCTCAACGCCAGGAGTACAACCGTGCTCGGTCATATTAAAAGCGCTCTAGTGACATGGGCAACAATTTGTTTTATTTGAACGCTTTTTTAAAGCGTTCGTGCTAATGGGGCCTCAGAATTTAATGTTTATATGTTTGTATGTAGGAGGCGATATTTGAAAATTATCCGATTTCACCAAGGTTTTGGAGTAAAATGAACTTTCATGTTAGACACACTTAGGCTGTAGCCTAAGAAAAAAAATCTAAGTTGCGGGCACAAAGAAAGAAAAAAACCAGGGGCTCGCGCACTGAGGGTTCCATACAACCAACGAATACTGAAGATTTATCAGGTAATTTTTCTGACATGTCTTATGCTTAGTATTATTATAATTCATCTTTTGTTTACCTAAATTATGTTTGTATGTCTATCTTATGTTCTTAATAAAACATGATTTTTTTTTTCCAATGAAAATTAATGGTTCCTTTTATCCTGTTTAAAAAGATACAACTTCTACCCTTGACTACGTTCTACGGCTTCGTCTACGTCGCTACGGCGCTACGGACTACGGGCGGGGAGGCGGCGGGGGCGCGGGGCTGTCGCTGAGGGGGCGGGGCGAGACCCGGCCCTCTACGGTCCTCGCGAATTGCAGCATACGCCTCCAGTAGCACGCCGGCCGCCGTCGGGGTAACACGTTCTGAGCGTTGTGTCGACGCTCGAGTGAAGTTCGCAGTGTTGTGTGTGTGATGGTTTTGACAGGTGCCGGCCCGTGATAGGACATGTCACGAAGGAAGCAGAGCAACCCGAAGCCTCTAAAACGTGAGTTTCCAACAGAAGGTCCGATGGCAACGGTGGTGAAAAGTTATCGCTACTATGTTGTGATGGTTGCAAGTTCGTAACGAAGTTTTCGTTTCGTCGATTTGTTAATGAGTTAAAATTTAGTTTAAGTCGCTTCTCTTAACATGTACTTAACCAAGCTAGAAAGCAATATGGAGGAAAAATAAAAGTCGAGTGTTTTTTTTACTTTCGATGATCTGGCTACACTTATTTAGATGTAGGCTTTAAAATTTATGAAGTTATTACTAAAACAAATTTATGTAACAAAATAAATTAATAATCAAGTAAAAAAAAAGTTAAATTAATAATCAAGTAGAAAGTCTTTAAAATATACTTAATATTTAACATAACGATAGTTATTATTTTTGTATTTTTTTCTAATGTTGTAGTTTTGAAAAAATTGCTTAAAATATTATCGCTCGTATCATAATCTAAAATGCGGTAATAGACAAGAAATAATGAAGATAACTCTATATTAATAATTGATTATTACATAACAACAATATATCGGAATTTTGAAATATTAAAATAGATAAGTTTGTTTTTGAAAATGTTAACTAACATTTGGTCAATCGTTTATCAGCTTTATCACATACGTTTTGTAACTGCTAAATTGCATCAATGTCACAGGAATTTATTGATGCAATGCGAGTGCATTAACATTACAACACACACACACATTGTTAATTAGTAAATCAGGTGACTTTTATAGGTAAAAACGATGAAAGGCATTTTTTTGACAAGCGGTTAAGTGAGAATGTGGCTAAATGTAGGTATTATATAAAAAAATTAATTAAAAATGATAAATAACTGAATACATTTAAAACCTAATAAAAATCATGTCTACAACAGAGTGTGCCCATAGCACTGGCTGCATTTCCACGCTGTATAGCGATGCTCAACCTCTGAGCGAAATGCAGACCAGCTTTACGGTCACGACTCTCTTTTTTAAATTTAACATTTAAAATTTGGAATAATCTTTTGATATTCGTACCCCAAGAACCCATAGTCTCGAAACCAAACGGCTCAAATTTATAATTGTTACCCAAAGATACATATTTTCGCCTTTTGGCTTCTTCGGCAAAGGAAGCAGCTGAACCAGCTTGAAGACATGTTCTAGGGAGATGGGAATGAGCCAAGGTGTCGACGCAAGTGACGTCCCAAACTAAGGGACAACCCATTGAACAAGGCACCATAGTCATTCCGTCTGGTCTCTTACCATCGTCACGTAAGTTAAATATATATATAAATGTTTTGCCTACCCCGCCCGATAGATGCAATGGGCACGGCACAGGAAAATACTACCTGGTAATATGTTTAAGTAGGTAAAATTTACAATAAACAATTGGACGTAGGTCATTGTCATCAAAGTAAAAATCTTGCTGTCTGCTACAAGTATTTTTGTAACCTAAAAAAATCAATAAAATCGAATTATAAAATTATAACGGATTAGACGGATTTTATAGCAGATGGCACTTAAAAATTACAAGTAATACGGTCAATTTTTTTAAATATTTAAAGAATTACTAGTCATTGAATAAATGATTTAATTATTTCTTTTACTATAGCTATCAATATCACTTTAGTTTATCACAGAAATGTCTACCTGAAAGGCATTTATAATTAAGATGAATTAATTCTAATAATACAAACCTACTTACTATGAAAACAAAACATATCTGATATCAAGTCAAAAAATTATATCAATGAAAATTAATTATAATTTAGTATTTAATAAAAAAAAGATTATCTGTGTAGTTTATACCATGTCGTTGCTTAGACATAAGATTCTTCAATCTAACTGTACAGGGTTGAGTCAATGTGTGTGTCGTGATGTGGTCATTATTAATTATTACATTGGCAAAAACAATGAATATTTAGTGTTACTACATACATGTATTTCGCTGACAACCCAAGGGCAACGTTAGGTTGCAAATTCGTATTCTGCGTGAGGTAAAATAGTGCTACACAATTAATAGGACCACAATTTATTCCCTTTTTAAGATGCAGGTGGTTTAAAAAATTTCACTTAGGTAATTAATGTTTGTTATTCGGTCCTGTAGTTTGTTTTTTAGAAGTATGTTTTTTATCTGAATTTACTTATAGGTTAATTATATTTTACTTTTCTCAAAGTAACTTAGTTTTATGGAGTCATACATAATTTAATGCAGTCCTATATTAAATGGTGTTCAGCTTTGTTAAGTGCAAATCCAAATATTATTAAGTTTTTATGTGACTATATTTCGTGTTTATTATAAAAACTCGTTTAAAACGATTCATTAGGTCAATCTAGACATTTCGAATGTCGAAAACTAAGGGAGAGCTGAAATTAAGCAGAGGCCTTAGATATAAAATTACAAGTAAAGTACAATAATCGATCCCTTGTATGCTAAAAAACTTATTCAAATATAAAGTTATGGTAGCTGGTCAAAGGTATACAAGATCCTCAATAAAATCCATAACAAAAAACAAAATTTACAAAAAGAAGACAATACATATTTAAAAAGAAACGATAGGTAAAAATTTGTTTAGAAAAATTAATTATTTAGTTTAAAAACTTTCTCCTCGACCTCATCCGCTTAGTTTTATTCTATCCCTCAGGGACATTACGTATTAGGATTAAAAGTTCCCTATATCCACCAAATGTCTTCAGCAGATTTCGCGTGATTGATTAACAGAAATCAAACATTTTCACAGTTATTTAATCTTATGAGTTTAGTTAATAGGTTTCTCCTGGGTGGGCATGTTCCATCTTGGTCTTCATCACAGCCTAACATCAGGCGGGATGGAGATCGAATGCTTGTTTAGTTCTAAATAGTAATGTTAGGCAGGTAACAGTGGTCATTTGAATGGACGTTTTGAGCTATCGTAGGTCACTAAACTGACATATCAGTTATTTTCAACGATAGTTCGCTTATCATTACCAAAGATAATTTAAACAAAACGTTAACATTATTCAACTAGTGGATGAGAGTGGTCTTTGAACTGATTCGTCATAGATACTATTTTGAGAAGAATCTTTGCTTTTTTTCTCTGTTCCTTCATTGAAATGTCTAATTAATAGGAGAGCAAAAAAAAATTAAATGTCTACTCAATTCGGGGTGGGTACATAGTTAAAAATATTTTGAAATTTAATATTTGTAGATATTTAATTAATATGTAAGAAGTACGCTTCTGAAATGTGTATTATGTAGTGTTTTGCGTGTAGACATTTTTAGTATTTTAGTGACGCTATGTATAAATATAAAATGTTGTGAGAGAAGAACTACAACTAAGAATAGGTATGGACTGTATGAGAAAGGAGAGGGGTGGGGAGATTTATGGAAGAAAATGATGTGTAAAAAAAATTACTGAAATGGTGGCCAAACAAGAATTACCTCTTCCTACTATCAAAATATTATTATTATTAGCCATTTATTTCCCAAAAAAAACATTACAATAATTTAAATTTTATATATAATAACTTCTAGAAAATTACGTTTAATTATTTTAGTATACTTTAATTCATTCACATTATTCACTCACTGATTGTTTATTGGGTACCCTTTCGGGTAAAGGCCTCCTCTAGCTGCTTCCATCGCGCCCTGTCGAGGGCCAGTCGCGTCCAGATAGACGAGGCGACGGCCACGATGTCATCGCGCCATCGCGCGCTCGGTCGCCCGCGCGGCCGGCGGTGCTCGCGCGGCCACCAGTGCAGTACGCGTTCGCTCCAGCGCCCGTCCTCAGCGCGGGCCACATGACCAGCCCATCGCCATTTCAGTCTGGAAGCCTGTTCCGCTGCGTCGATCAGTTTGGTTCTTTGACGTATTGTGCCATTTCTTTGTCGATCCAGCAGTCGGAGTCCAAGCATGCTTCTCTCTGCCGTTCTTTGGAAAACTTGTAGTTTGTGGACAGTATTCTTCGTAAAATTAAAATATAACGCTTTTTAATATTCCTGGTAGACATATATTACATACATACATGCATATACATACACACACATCTATATATTTCTCATATACACGTATTGACATTTGAATTTCAAAGTTGCCCCGACATTGTGATAGTGTTCTAATGTTTGGAGGTCTGTTTTAGTAGATTGGCTTTAAAATAGTTTTAAAAACTCAAATGAAAACTAAAACAAGGAATGAAAATTTGTTCCCAGCTTGATTGGCCGAAGCTCTAAAAAAACATCAGAATTATATTTGTTAAAAAAAGGATACTTATTATGTTTGTATGCGTAAATGTATATTTTTCTAACTTGGAACACTTCGTCTAAACATAGTTTACTTATAAAGTTGTATCAATGTATAATATATTTAAAAATAATAATAATAACCACATCACGACAAACACATTGACTCAGCCCCGCACTAAGTATCGTAAGAACTTGTGTCGCAGGTGTTAAGCAACGATATGGTATATACTAAATAAATAAGAATACAACATCAAAGACCGGTAAGCGAAACAATGCGTCTTGCAAATAACACAAAGTCCCGCCCCCGCCAGGATTCGAACCCGGAACCTCTAGCGTAACAGTCGGCTGTTTACACCACTGCGCCACCGATGTTGTTGTATGTGTATTAACACTGTGTATTATTGTGACATACATCTTTTAAAAGTAATTAATAAATAAAAAATTAAAAAGAATTCGGTACTCGAGATAAGGAGATGTAATTGGTAAGTACAGATTTTGTTTATTGGATGTTTGATTTTGATATCGCCGAGTGAAATACACTTTAGCTGTGTAACCATGATAAAGTCTGATTAGGATATATTTCAACTATATTTGTCTGTTCTATTTATTTATGTACATAGCTAAAATACCAGCTAAAAATTCTTGCGTTAATTGTGGAATGTGTTATTTCATTGTTAGTATGGTTATTCAGTATTGGGTATTTTTTTCAAGTGATTTTTTTTGTTAATGTGCATTTTTGATTCGTGGCGCATGTTTTGCTTTCTTCTCTCTTGCTTGTTGAATGGCATTGCAATACTCATAGAGCAAAGTATGTCGAGATATTAAAAGAAATAGACATTATTATCATTTTAATAGCTATTTATGTACTTCAATGTAGTGTTTATGTATTCAAATTTGTTTTCCTATCAAAAGGACCGCAAGCGGCTGATTCTTCATTTATAGTCGACTTCAAATCGCGTAAAACCTTCGATCCTTGGACAGTTCCCCTGCAACCATACCAACTCTAAAATTGTCCGTCTCCCTCACTCTTCTACCAATTACCATTTGCGTGAGTAGCATCTACTACTTTACTGTGCCTGTCAAATGCGTATAGAATACGGTTTTTGATCGAGAATTATATCGAGCGGCGACTTCAAAGGGTCATTGTGCGTAAATGCGCGCGCGCAGCCGTTTGTTCGCAAATTGCGTACTGTCCTTTACGAATTATGCTTCCCTTGGATCCCGCGTTTCCTGTGTTTTATCTTTAATTTTCCGATCTATAGATTTAATCTATATACTTGCTTATATTTGATCGGTGTTGAATAATTATAAACACAGTTGGGTTTTCACTCACACTCGGCCTCGCGTCAAGCTATATATTGCAAATGCTATGTTGTACGAGTTAATAAGGGTAAGTTCAAAAATGTTTAGGTTGTGTTACCAAAGTTTAATCTTGAATAGTGAAATCCTTGAAGTAGGTATTTAAGTTCTTCTAGAAAACAATTTTTATACTTAATTCAAATTCACACTTAATAATTTCAAGCATCTCAAATTGTTGACAACATCTTTAAATCTTGAAAATATTGTATTTTTGCTCCCCTAGGTAGGAATAAAACATACAAATATTGTATTTTTGCTCCCCTAGGTAGGAATAAAACATACAAATATTGTATTTTTGCTCCCCTAGGTAGAAATAAAACATACAAATGAAATAAAATAATCGTAGAAAGTATCAAACCACTATCCCGAAACAAAAACAATCCCCGTAAACTTGTGCTGGTTCATACGTAAAAATGATAATTAACCAAGGCTAGGTCGTTGACCAACGGTTGTTTAAAAAAAAGAAACAGCACCGTTATCAGTTAGTTACTGCTTTAGTAATAATTTTATTTCATGTGACGTATAGCTTGAAACACGTGATTTTTAAAAACAAAAATACTAATCGAATAATATATCAACGGATCTACCAAGAGGAGTTACTTGGCGGAAACGGAGAGTGGTGGTTGAAATTTTCTTATTTTATTGTCTTTTCTTGTGTATCAGCAGAGTTTAATGTGTAAAATGCTAGTGTTTTAACCATTGAACATCTGTAGTGCTATACAAGTGTGGAGAAAGTGAAATACGACAATTTGGCTGCTCTTTTCGTCATCTCCCAAGTAACTCAATAAAGTCAACAGTAACATTACTAGCACGTTACTGTAGAAACAATTAAGAAAGAAGAAAAATATAACACGAAAGACTTGTGCTGTATGGGCTAAAGCCCTTTTCCGACAAAAGGGAAGAATTAAACCAAGAAGAAGGACCTGTAAAAAAAAATGTGTTAAAAAAAATATATAAAAGAGGCCGGATACTCGAAATCATAATTCAATTGCAGATTTGCGTAATGTTGAAAATAAATAAATACTAAAAAATGGACTACAACAGACCCCTTACTATGATCAAACCTGTATCTTGGGCGTCCAAAAATTACACAATAAAATTGGCCGTCCAAAAAATATAATTAATAAATTATTTATTAAAATAAATACCAAACCTAACTATGTATATTAAATGTACAAGAAATAGTAATACTATTTGATGAATTTTGGCTAATAATTTATTAAAAAACAATGGCAATGCGTTGAATTATGAGAAATAATTAAAATACAAAATGAAATACAGAAAAATTACATGTAAAAAATAAAAATAAAGCAGTGGTATCTTCAGTATAATTTGATAGGTATTGTTACTATTATTTGAAGACCCTTCACACTTTGTACACTTAATAACGAACCCCTGCTGTTATTTCCCACCCTAGTTCTCACGCAGCCCGCGTCAGACGCGTGTCATCGTTTGACTTTCTACCCTAGGGTAGCTTTAACACCATTGGGGTCATTGGTGAACATACGATTGAGATACTGCGGTCAGATTTTCACGTGATTTTATATTTTTAGCCCCAGTATCTTACAATAAGGTAAATGACGTTATGGCCAAAGGCGGAGCATACTTAATTATCTTGATTTGAATGATACCTACATGCCAAATTTTGGTATTTCAAAGCCAAGTCGGGTACAAAATAAACAGATTGCGATTGCAAATTTTGTTAACATGTTTTTCATAAGCCGATTACAATTCATGTTGACGGTTTTCCCCATATTATTAAACATAGTTTGATCACAATAAAATCAGGGAATAACATTTAGTTAAAGGAAACTGAACATTAAAAGATTACACTTTACCCAAACAACAAATCATCCTCATTACATTTTCCTTGACATTATACATGGAATTAAAAAAAAACAGTACAACATTTTCAACTGATTTAAATTTATTCGTTGATTTTAATTAGTTTTGTGAATAATGATGGGTAAATGTTTTAAGTGGTGACCAGTCACCTAAAGGTAATAGGTACTGATGAAATCATTTTTAATAATATCCTCAGTTTAGTCATTTGATATTTACTGTAGATAATTACATTGTCCTTTATTGGTTTGAAATAATTAATATCCTTAAATTTTCTTATCAAAAAAGATCTATTGGTTTTAGAAAAACCTAATATTTTTTACATTACTCCTTTGTTTAATTGTTTTTTCTAATTATAATTGCGAATAAATTACGGAACAACTTCAATTCTAATCTTCTATCTAGCGATAAGATTTCGAATGGTTCTTTCTATGAGATAATATGATTATGCCATATATCTACATTGTATTTAAAAAGCAGTGAAGGTTTTATCCTGTACATTTTTATATCACTTAAAAATGTATAATTAATTTTAGACGAGTGAAAATGTTCCTACTTTAACGGCTATCTTTTAAATAATTAGCTAATATTAAAGCAAAAATTACTCTAATAAAATAATGATTATCATAATCTTTCTTGAATTTCTTAGGTCAAAATTTACAAAAACATGTTAAATTATTTATTTGCAATAGGTAAGTACAATAATAATCATCATAATTTATTGTTTTTCCCATAGCTAAACATTAACAAAACACTTAAAATATAGAAGTCATAAATAAAATATGCTCGGACTAGGAAAACCTCTTTTTAAAACAAAAAATAAAAACAAATAACTTACTTATAAATAGTACATTGGCTACTTTAACAATAAAATTGTATGGATTAATGACAAAAAAACTTATCATCTTAATTAAAAATCAAAAAGCTATTTAAATCAACTAGTCAATATTTAATCAATATCAATATTTCAACCAATATCAATCAATATTTAATCAATATTTTCTCAACCTTTTCTCAAAATGTTTTAGATATAAAATAATGAATAACGGTAACTAAAAATAACGTTTTGACATCAGTATGCGTATAGCAAACTTGAATGTAATTTGATCTTTATCGATTCCCGTAATCACTGTGCGATGGGGATTTGTCGATAAACTGCTTGATCGATGTTTTACTGATACCGATCGATTGCTGTGTTGATCTTGCACGAGATTTATTTAACGTTAACCGGCCGATGATTGGTTAGTGTTTACCTTGTCAAACGACCTCTGTGGCGCAGTGGTGTAAGCAGTGACTGCTAAGCAAGAGGTTCTGGGTTTGAATCCCGGCGGCGTCGGAATTTTGGGTTATTTGCAAGACGCATTGTTTCGCTTACCGGTCTTGAATGTTGTATTCTTATCTATGTAGTTTATACCATATCGTTGCTTGGTTCCTGCTACTCATGTTCTTACGATACTACAGGGCTGAGTCAATGTGTGTGTCGTGATGTGGTCACACATAAAATTATGCCAACTAAATTTATTTATTGTTTTGTCTGAAAAGGTAGTTTGCGAATTTACATGTAAGTATAGCAAAATTATAAAAATGTTTAACTGCACCTAAAGAAAAGAATAAAAAAACCGGATAGTGGGATAATGGATGAAAGGAAAACATTTTAAAGAGGACTGAAGCAATAAAAATAATTGATTTTTATTTTTACTATTGTTGTGAGTGTTAATTTTGATGTCTAAAAGCAAGTAACAAAAAGTAACTAATAAGTCATAGAATATGTATTTTCTTAGATTTTTTAATTACTTGATAGTAAATTAAAAGTAGAGCTAGTTAAAATCGATACATTGTAGAGCTATCATACAGTAAAGAAAGTTTTGGTGTAGGAAGAAATTATGAAGAATGAAGACATATAAAAGTTTATGATATATAAAGTAGGAAATTGAAAACGGCTCGTTAAACAGTGGACGTTTTAGGAATAGACGAATCAGGAATTGGACGCATTTGAAAAAGGACGAATAAATATGTAGCCGAAAACGACCTGAGCTATCTATTGGTTATCCAATCTCAGTTAAAAAAAAAAAAAAACGTTATATTTAAGTAAATTTTCGAGTTCGAATTGTTTCATTGTTTGAATATAAAAATATTTTCCTAAACTAAAAACCAACCAATCGATACCAAATTAATTGTGATTAATTAAAAATACTTGAATATTTTAGTCGTATTGGAATATAGACAATCTATTTACAATAGGTAGGTGTACAAGAAGGAAGCAATTATTTCTTATAATAATATTAACAACTACTTAATAAATTCAATATAAATGTAAAGATATCTACACTCAATCGAACCTCGCGCCTGATCATGCGAAGCCAATTAAAGTATATTTTAGGCGTTAGAGATGGCGTGAATAGATACAGGTTAATTTATTATCCCGCGACTGATAAACAGCGTGATTTAATCTGGTCGTGTGTGGGCGGATTTATGCGCGCTCAGGACATGTGTCACGAGTGGGTGAATGGCGTATACATGTCCGAGGATTGTCCAACTATGATCACAGTACGTCAGTTCAACGTGTGATTTTTGTACTTCGTAAACATAATATGCTATGGCGTAAAAATTCTATTCATAATTGCATAAGACTTGTCTTTGTGAAGTCTAACCAATAAAACGTCAGTAGAGTATTCACAGATCACCATAATTCTTGTCATGTCACATTCATACATAATGTTAGACTAGTTCAATATTTTCTGAAAGAAATTGGCTTATTACCACTTGTTCGATTGAGTAGCTCAACCGTTGTACATGTTTTTGATTTCATTTGAACATAACAAGTCTAGTAAACAATGTTATTCAACAGTTCCTGAAGTAGTCTAATAATAGACATGACAAGAATTATGGTGCTTTCTGAGTTACTGTTATTTTTGTTGTTTTTCCCTAGTTATTTAACAACTTCCTTAAACCTCTCTAGTTTAAAAAACCCAAATCCAGTTGTTTTTAGAAACATTTTAATTTTTTTTCTTTGATATAAAATAAATGTCATGCACTAATAACAATGGCAGTATAATTATATATTTGTCCATCTGTTTTCAACTAGGTTGATTTTGTAGATAAGATAAGCCTGTTCATCCACCTCTTGGTATCTCGCTACTCTTGTAATTAATATATACTTTCAATAAGTACTTTTCAAATAAAACCTTTTTATAATACTATCAAATTAATAAATTCAAACTCGTATAACAATGAGTCAAAACGTTCTTTCGAATAGTTTTCACCACAAGCTCACAAAGCCGTTCAAGAAACATTAACAATCTTACCGTAAACAGTTTAAAAGGAGCTATTTTTAATTTTTAATCAAAATTTCGATAAAACAAAGAAAATAATCGGCGCGTTATCGTTCGACATCGGGATTAGTGTAGCGCAGGCCGTGAGAGGCTAATCTCCCGCGCATCCCAACCGCCATTACTCAGAGATAAGGCACGAATATTAGCCGAAGATCGCCGAACTCACCCGATCCGATCGCCCGCTAACATCGAGCTACGGTACTTGTGACTTGCTATGGGAAAGGGCTAATTGTATAAGGCCGCGTTCATAATGACAATACAGTAGTTTCCCGCTTGACCAATCCTGAGTTGCCAACAATACAACTGCATTCAATGAAATTTCTAGCGTTGTCTCACATTGATTTCTTTTAAAGTTTTGTATGAGTTGCATATAAACTATAGCTATTATTATTCTTGCTTAAGCGATTGACAGGTTTAAAAAAGGAAAGGAAAGGAAAGTCCAGCATTTAATTCAGGTTTACAGTTATTTTTATTTCTTAGTTACAGAAAACTTTGTGCTTGAGACTGTATTTTTGCGGATATGTTGTTTGCCACCGCATGCTTTCGGTTTAGACGTAAAGATAGAAGGTAGGTGAAATAATTATATTACCTTAGTTTGCCTCACATTTGCAACATAATTGGTATCATGTGTAAATAAGCTACTGACAGTCATGCCAAGTTACATATTTTATCGTAATCAATGTTATCTATTAAATCAAAGTAGGTTTTGTAATTTTTTTAAATTGTGTTTTAGCAAGGTTAACGAATTTCAGACTGAATATCACACGAGAGTAGACGGAAATTCAAAATTAGTGTTGGCAACACTGGTTACTAACACCGCTGGTATTCCTATTCCAAGACCTAGCAATTTTACGGTGATAACCGAATATCATTCAACATCAGCGGTCTTAATTGACAACTGCTTTCATTCTTAATTCTTTCCGAATCTAGACAGGACGCGATCTTACGGTGTGAACCAAATGTCAGTAAGAAAACCTTCTCCCCTCTATGATAAAAATAACCTGGGATTCTTTGAGTGTATAGGTTTCTCCTGGGTAGGCATGTTCCTTAGAGTCCATTCGCCGCTTAACATCAGGTTGGATGCTCGGCTAGTTTTTTTTTTTAAGTCGTAGGTAATGAAACGCAATAACAAACAACAAACAAAAACTTTAACAAGTTAAAATTTATACGTTAATTATGTTCATCTTATCTCAAAAGACAGAGTCCATTAACGTTCGATATTTTCCTTATCATCCGGCTATCGTGTCGAGATGAGAGGAAATAATCAACAAATCGTACAATACCTAACGCTCTCTTAATTCATATTTAATTATTAAATACATGATAAATAAATCGATAGTACCAAGAAACGACGCTGCGTCGATATTTTTTTGACACTTTAAAATTAATTTTAAGAAATCGTGTAAAATTTTCGCTCGGGTTCGATTCGGAGAGATTTCGATTGTTGTTTGTGTGTGTATATATATGTATTTAATTAACAAAATAAAAATAATGTATGCAATCTATATGTAAAAACATGAATCTCTGTTTCCCTTAGTCACTTGGTCCGATATCGCTTTCTTACTACCTCCTATTGCTTCTGATTAAGTTCGTCGCGGGTCCCAATACAGCCGGTAGGGTGTCCGGGCACAGCCTGTGCGTCATTGCACAGTTGCATTATTCGTTGATAATTCGATCAAAGGACGCCACTGTTGCTCCTGGTGAACAGGAGTTGCAGTGGTGGGACAGAGTGGCGGGTGTACCCCGATTCCCTTGGTCACGCGATCTCTAGAGAGCGACTTAACCGCTATAGATAATTAGTAATGTAATGAGGTCTGTCATTATTTAATTTTTACATAGATATTGTATAAATACTTTCTAGGTAGTAGATAGATACTTTCCTTTCCAAAACGCAATATTAGCTGTAATATTTGTTGTTGTTGTATTTTGATTTGATCTGCCATAGTCTAGTTAAGGCAAACCCCAACAAATAACTTGAAAAATAATCATCCAAAAATCTCAAATTAGATCGATCCTTTAGTTCTATGAGTCAGCTCCGGTGGATCAGACTGGAACCAGTGAGATTTTTGTAAACATAACCTATCCCACAGTTCTTTTCATTATTATTCTCCAAATTGCATATCTACATAATATGATAAAAACATATCTACATATATATACATAAGTTTGTACAATAAGATAAAAGTTTGATGCGAGATGAGTCGTGACATTACATGTTAACTAAACTTAATTTTTTAAAGATATTCACTAGATTTTCAATTGCGTTTTAATTTCACGATGGTTTTTAACTAAATTAGTTCTATATCTTTTTGGGCCATTAATGAGTAAAATATCCAGCAATCCATCGCCTTGAATTAGATTTGAATATTTAAAATTTTTCTTGTATTTTTCAATATTTACCGTTTGTTTTGGTAGAAATCAAAAGAAAAAATAAGAACTTTTATTTTGACAATACATAATATAAAGCGGTATTTTAATATATATATACATAGCGGCTATACATGTATGGATAGCCGCTACGTATATGTGTAGCGATAGTCTTTAACGCATTTCCCTCTGTGTGTTTGATATCGAAAGATATCGCTATATATTATAGGGCAAGTCTGTGAACCCCTTAAATGTTTCGTATGTTTTTCGCTGGCCAGTGTAGGTATATGAGCAGTTTGTAAACACTTTTTCCGAGATAACCTGTGTTACTCTTTCTTTTGACTATCTCTCACTCAACCCGGATCTAAAAATTAGGTAAACACAACCCCGTCACTGCTACAGTTAGTAATCTTAGAGAAATCATTCTGTTAAAGTAATTTTTAGCCGCAAGTTATAGTTTTAAAGGTTTTGTATCTAAAATATCTTTGTATTTTGGTTCATTTTGTCGTCAGCCTGCCCACAAAAACTAAATATATGAAAACCAGTAATGTGGGGTTCGTAATAAGCAGACATAGTTAAAAATTGAAATCTTTAACGGTTTTTCTTGTGTTAATTGGTAATATTAATAATAACCACATCACGACACACATCGACTGAGCCCTACAGTAAGATTGTGAAATCTTGTATCGCAGGTGCTAAGCAACTATGAGGTATAAACTAGAATAAGAATACTACATCCAATACCGATAAGCGAACTAATACTTCTTGCAAAAAACACAAACATCCGCCCCGACGTGATTCGAACCCGGTTATTCTATCGTAGCAGTCAGCTGTTACACCACTGCACCACACAGGCTGTCAAATATAAATATGTGTTGCGTTTTTAGTTAAGTCTCAAGCAAAAGTCACCATAAATTTTTTACATCATGGGCAAAAAAGAGGTCGGTTCACCTTACGGAAAGTGTTACCTTTTGACACGACGACACCCTTGATGTCTGAGAAGGCCAAGAGCACCACCAATGCATTACCCATGAAGAGTTGTAATTCTCGTGCCGATAATTACACTGGCTCGCCAATGCTTCGAACCGAAACACACCGAACTACTTCATGAGAGAAAGAGAAATGAGGGTTGTACCAACACAGAAAATCATGCACGTAGATCTACCACCTGAAGAAAAGAACTTGGGAGAAGATATAGGATACTTTTAGTTCTAAAATTGAATTTCATGGGAACTAACTTATTTATACCAACTACAGCAACTAGGTTACATTTCTGGGTATAATAAATTCATCTTAGAACGGATAATTTTTGTTATTTTTTTTACAGCTGCTGAGTAAGCTCCTTTTAAAAACTCCCGATGCACTGGAGATTACGTATTTATGCAGCAACTCTCAAAGCGCGAGTCAAGCTCTTAAAAAAATATTTAAAAAGTTTTAAAGATCGCATTTTCGTCATTCACATTGCTTCTTCTTTTCATTTTCTTTCATAGTGCAATTCTCTCGGCGGGCCTGTCCCTCGAGCATCTTAAACTTCTGTAACCCGAATAAATAGGTATATTCTAGATTAGAAAAAAAACAAAATATTTAAATATATCATCGGATTATGGTCAATTCTTGCCTATTTTAATGAAAAAAAAAAAGACTTTCAGTGTAGGTACTCATTTTCTGTAAAAATGGATATTCATATATCTATGTATACTAGCGGATCCAAGGGCGGTAAGCGGGCTCAAGACCCTCCCCCCAAAAACTATCTGAGTTCTCCGGACTTCTAGCAAATTAGTAGGGCGAAGCCTCTCCAATTTTTTTTAAATAGGTCGTTGCTTTGCAAATGGGTGAACTGTTAACCCACCTCCCCACAAATTTTACTCCTGGATCCGCCACTGCCTATGTTGATACAGTCGGTCACATATAAAGGTCGACATCGCAAGTGCAATTTCAATCCTTATGTTGTACAACTTAAGAACCGTACAAAATCCGAACAGGTTACGTTGATCTATGGCTATATATTTATATATAATATGATTAGACAAGTATACATGTATGTACAAAAGAAGCAAAACCGGGGCAAAATAGTGGTTAGTTTAACTGATAACTGTTATCTTTAAGTTTTAGGAAATGCATCTTTGTCCGTTGATAACTTTAAAAAGATATGCCATGTCTCACGCTTCCCTTACAATGTAGAAAGAAGCGATTTCTAAGTCTTATGTTAGACCTTGTTGCTTTAGTTATAATATTTAAAATCGCTTAGCTCCGTCTTCGAAAGTTTTGTCAGGTTATTTTGTAGAGTTTATTAGTTAATATGTAAAGATGGCTATAAAACTTGACATTAATTTTAATTAATTTTAAAAATAGCGACTCCCCCCAGTTTGGCGCAGTCGTAAGCAATGTCTTAAGAATTCTTGTTGGATCTTTCATAAAAATTTTCTACTACTCAAACCTTGTTCAATCATTATTATCTAAGGTTCTACATCCCTTTGCCTGGTCGAGTATCTTTTGTATTGTAAAGAAGATTTTTTTTTGCGAAGTGAGCTTCTTGCTTCGTAGTCTAATTTTGATTGATGAAATTTTAATATAAACTTACAAATAAAATGAAAAGAAATATTAATTGCCCGTATCAGAACCATTTAACTTTAATTTTCGTTTCTACGATAAAGTTGTTAAGAAATTTCTCGTTAAATAACCATATTAAGATATGATTGTCCCATATCTGATTTAAATGTAAATAAGCTATCAAAAGGTTATCATTATTTAAAAATTTACATCATCCAACTGAGATATTTACATGAATTATACTAAACTCTATTCAAATCAAAATATTAAATCAACGACTATTTAGTGACTAGCAGACGCTTGTGACTTTGTCCGAGTAGACGAAATAAAGTATTCGTTTAAAATCCAAGATTGAGAAGGGGTGGGAAAAGGTAAAAAGGCACCTCTCTCTTAAAATATGCAATGAAATTAAAAAATATTTCCCTGTTTCCTTATTCACATTATACATAAACTCCTGCCGTAATTAATCCCTCGAGAGGGGTAGGCAGAGGTGTTAAACACCGCATTTCGCATGTTTATGTTGAGTCCCAGTGTGACAGGTTGCGAATCTGTCGCCATAATCCGGGCACAATGAGGAACATGGCAGCTACAATTTACGGCAACCCACGACTCGAACCCTCGGACCTGTCGGCTCGGGTCAGTCGGTTATCCAAGGCATGTAACAAACTGAGCTTTTGATTTTGATGAAGTTTTTACTATTGAATAGAGTGATTCAAGGGGAAGGTTTATATGTATATGATACATGCATAATTGATATGCTTACATTAGATGACAGTGCAATTACACGTAACTAACATTGCTACCGCGGAACTGCAAAAAAAATCCAATTATATCTATTAATGAGATAATTTTTTTTTTGTCAATTCATAAATTTTGTATTTTCGCGGTATTGCCTATTGTTAGTTAAGTGGAATCGCATAATTACTGACGTAATTACAGCTTATCAACCTCCGCCATCATTGAACTGCCTTTGGGTCTAACAGCTGACGCACAGGACCTGGGTTCGGGGGCGCAACTTTGTTGTTTGCAAGACGCATTGTTTCGTTTACCGATCATGGTTGTAGCATGTGGTTTATATCATATAGTTGCTTAGCACCTACGACACAAGAATCTTCGATCTTTCTGCATTGCTGACTCAATGTGAGTGTCGTGATTTGATTATTACCATTATTTGGTTGTTATTACAATTATATATAAGGTCTGGACCGTAGGTCCGAGGCGTTCCTACATCTACCCGAGCCAGTCAAAAACTATTCAAATTAATTAATCAAACAAATGAAATGAGTACTAACTGATTATCACATTACAATGATATTAACCGACATGCGGACATCACGCTGTACCCATCTCGCTCTCTCAGATAACTGCATCTTTCTCCTTCCCTTATCTTGTAGCTACGAATTAAAAAAATAAAGCCAACTGATATCTCCTATCGCACAGCATCCGCTTGAGTATCGATAACAAATACATCTGTCTGGTCAAATGGTATGATATGTGCTCTAATTGTGATATTAAAAATTATAATGTTGCTATATCGAAAAAATATTTGATTAGCGTTGCGAGATCTCTGCGTTTTGTTATTTATTTTTCGGTGTTTTTTGTTGGTAACTCTGGGAGATGGTAGATAAGTTATGCTGTTATAATTTTCCAGTTAGATCAAATTATATATGAAAAAAAAATCAATTCAATCTACAAGGACTAACGGTGGCGCATCGCATGGTTGTTATTTGGGGGCACTTGAACCTCGGAATTTACAACCTTTTTAGAAACGCTTTTGGGTGGGGGGGGGGCAGGCTTCACTAACGTTAGATTTTAAGTAAGCCCTACATTTCTAAAGAACTCAGAAGCTTTTGGAGGGATGCTACCCTCTAGCTCCCATGCATCCGCCTGTGAGAACTAATCAAATTTTATGTCTTGACTGACAACGTACCTTTAATAAAACTGAAATTGATAGGTCGGTAACGTCAGGAAAGACTACATTTATATTTTAAAAGTAAATATTTATCCTGCAATAAATGAACCATTTAGTAATGGATTTTATAAAAATTAAAAGATAAGGTTTATCGAATTAAATAACTTTTTTTCTTTTCACTGGTTTCGATTATTAACCTTAACATAAATCTACGCTGGATTCCAGGATACGGTTAAATATCAAAATTGGTGCGTTTCCACAGCACACCTAGTTCATATTCATTATATTTATAAGTCTTACCATCGGGCAGGCTTGCCACGTTATTACCAAGAAAGTCAAATTTATTTATTTGAGTTTAAAAATAACTAGATGAAAAAATTTAAAAATGTATTTATTCGAATATTTATTTTTGTATTTAAATAAATAATAAATCAAAATTGTAAATTTTAATATTAAATAATAAAAATAATTAAATACCAAATTTGATCAAATATATATACAATAAGTTGTTAATGACTGGCTAACACAAAAAATGTACTATTAAAATAGTTTTGAAGGATAAAAATCTATTTCTTGTCAAAATTACCTTTTAATACGAAATATTATTGGCTAAACTAAAAACTGTTTAAAATTGTAGCCATAGACTTTAACGTTTTATGAAACTTATACCATTACATTTCATTACGTGTTTCAGTACCTGCTATACAATAAACATAACGAGTAATAATTAATTAAGTTAATTATTTAACTTAAAAATTTAACTAAATCGATTTGCCATCTATGATTTTAAAGCTAAGATTAAATAAAACAAAAGCCAAAAAATACTGCGAATCAAGAAACATTTCATATGAACACGTCAAATTTCCCGTGCCGTCTAACTCAAATGGGCACGCACCAGAAACTCGGCACCGCGATGTTATCTCCCTTCTATTAACCGACCGTGATTAAACAATGGAGTTTAAATCGAAAAAATAATTTGCCTAATTCTTCCAAACACTTGATTGATACCCGACCAATTTGTATAGGAGATTACGGCCGTGATCACTAACTGAGTTACTGTTGTAATTAAAACTATTTGTTTTGCCCGGGCTATCTCTACATCTAGTTGGAACAATGGAGTACAGAAATGATTAGAAGAAGGGGTGATGTTATTTATTCGCGTGATTCATCAAGTCAAAGTTGATTAATAAAACGTTTTGGGCTTTCGGAAAGTTTTGGAATCGGCTTTGTTTTAAATTCTCACGGGTTTTATTAAGTCTGACAGTTTGCGGGGTATATTAGTTTTTGATTTTACAAAGGAAAGAAATATAAATAACCTTTTATTTTAGTGGAAATTAATGTATGGAGCACAATTTTATTCAATTATTACATTTTATACAACTTCATAAGTAAACAAGCTATCGGTTCACCAAATGGAAACTGATACTGCCTATTGACACGAAAATACCCCTGATGTCGTGGAACGCCAAGAGTGCCGCCTGTACGTTGCCCATGTAGAGGTAAAGATGTTATACCTCTCGTTCCGGTAATTACTGCCAACGACTTGTCTTCTTTGTTTTTTTTAGAGACGTGATGTAGCTAATGTCTTTACTCAAGATGCATTTAATTTAATTATCAAATAATATATCTATATCTTTATTTTATCGTAAAGGTAATAAGTAGGTATTTGTAAAGATAAGCTTTGGTAAATATTTTTATTGGATATTGCAATCCATAAAAATGAATGATACTAAACGCTTCGATAGTTCCTTTATTATGCGTACTGCAAGGGTGTGGAATTCTTTGCCTGCCGATGTTTTCCCTGACCAATATAACTTGGGCCTCTTTAAGGCAAGAGTGAATAGGTTTTTCCTGGGCAAGCATGATCCACCTTATACCTATCGCCGCTTAACATCAGGCGGGTTTGGGGTCAAATGCCTTCCTGGTCTCGAATAAAAAAATAAAAAAAACTTAATAAATACTCAAAAAAATTATGATGTTACTAAAACATGAATTAACTATAAAACAATTAATTAAATTACCATAAAATTTTGTTTCCACCGGAATACGAACCTAGGATCTTATAAAACATTGAACAAAGTCGACAATCTGTTTACAATTGCTTACACAGAATCAGACAAAATAGTTTTTATTCATGTTAATAATCTCTTTGTAACTGTTTATCAGCTGTATCAGCTATCAAATATCATGAATCACGCTGTATAATATGTATTTATATGGAATAGTGAAATATGATCTCAAAAGCGTTTTGTTTCTTGTTATTGTGTATGTGACCGTTACTTTCAAAGTGTGGGTGAATCCAGTAGCCTGTGTGTGGTCAGTATCATGAACATTTTGAAAGTTTTCTTTGATTTATTTGGCCCTAGTTTTAAAATTCGAAAATTCATGCAAGTTCTGCGTCAACACCGTTTTTTCTCCTAGCATTAATAGATATTTTAGACTGGAACAAATATATCATAGGTTATTATGTAGGTAATTATTTAAAAAAGCAACTGCGTAAGGAGGTTTCTTGCTGGATTCTTATCCGTAGATCAGCATAGTGGTGCTTCAACAATAATTATTGCTTGATAATTTCTTATAGCTGACAAATTGGCAACGGACAACAAACTAGAAATTAACCTGTATCCTAGGCGTCCAAAAAAAAACATTTGTTTTAAACAAAAATGAAAGAAGAATATAGAACAAAATTAACATGGAAAATATAGTGGGTTATTAATTTATTATAAAACAATAAACAATTATGAATTAGATTATTAACATAGCTGATTTAAAAGAGTGCTTATTAAAAAAATAACTTTTCTTTTTTAAATAAGCAGTTAGAGATTTTCAAAATTGCTAATCAGCCTCAATTATATGAAATCAAACTCGCATCCATTGCAGCCTCTCCAGCTTTGAGCATCTCCCAATCTCCAGCCCATCTTGTTCACCATTGTTCTTCCCTCACCACCACAAGCTTACAAACCAAATTCAACCCTAAAACAATCACTAAAAGTCGAGATTTGTATATGGTTGATCAGACCCAGTCGACCTACGGCCCCCCGATCCATTTCATCTCTCCCAAGCATAAACTACAACACAGGCGTCAATTGTTAACAGCCTTTCGATACTCGTGAATCGATACGATCGATTATGTCGTTTATTTTCTCGCACTAGAGTCTCGATTGTTTTATTCGATTTACATCGCCCCGGGCCCTCGGATCATACGTTAACGAAAACCGTTCTCTATTCGAAACTGAGTTGGAGCGAGTTTTGAGGTTACTTTTTTGACAGTTGTAACAGCAATCTCTTTTAAAATGACGAATCTGGTAAGTTGGTTGGTATTTTAGACCTTATTGTTCTAGTGATAGGGGATGTGTTGTTTTTTGTGTATGTTGTGTAAGGACAGTGTTTGTATGTTTTGACAGGCGGTGTACAGTGTTACGGGACGATTGTTAGATAGTGTATAACGTTTTAGATCTCGCGATAAGCTTCTGACATACGGACGTGTAGTGTACAACGCTGGATGGGAGGAAACCACATGGTCATTAGATAATGATGGCAAAGAAATTGTAGCCTATGCTCTGTGCTTGAGTATTCAAAATGCAAAAAAATTGTATTCCAGCAGTTATAAAGGTCACAATCAAAATCATGAGTTCATCAATACGTCATCAATAGTGAGATATTCGCTGACATAGTTTCAAGTTTTTTCAACTCAATGGTCTACTGGCAATAAATCCACTTATATATCGAAGAAGCTAAATAAATTTTACCAGCAAGAACTCTGGTATGGATCAGGTTTGAAACGATTGTACTGCAGAAATGTTTATAAAGTATAAAAATACACTACCAAATTAATAGGAATCTGTTTACTTCGGAAGGTTTCAATTTATGATCAGGTGACATTTATTTTGATCATAAAATTTGTGTTTTATCTACTTAGCTTTTTCGCAAATATTTCAATTTCTATTCTTGGATGTTGTATTCTTATCTATGTAGTTTATACCATATCGTTGCTTGGTGCCTGTGACACAAGTTTTACGATACTTACTGCAGGTCTGAGTCAATGTGTGTGTCGTTATGTGGTTATTATTACCGTAAATGTCAAAAATTTGGTAAGTATTCAGTTTCATTAACATGAAATCCTGTTGCCTATTCTAAAAGTCCGTGTGTAGCAAATGTTTTACATTTCACATCGTTTTGTTCTGTAACGTGTGTGTCTGTGTGTTTTTTGTTCATTTCTGTTAATGGCCTGATGGGAGATAAGATAACGGTTAGATGTTTTGGTTTAATTATATGTGTTCATTATTAAATATTTTACTGTATTGATTGTTGGTGCTGTGGAACGTTACAAACTATTTCTTTCTGGTTCGTTAACTAATACTGTTTTGAAAGAAAAATATTTTTTACATTTTACCAAACAACAAAAAAAATGTTGACTAAAGAAAATGGCAACTGAGTAGACAAATTTTCTTTCCGCCTGATTCCTGGTTACGGTTACAACGGTAACCGTTACGCTTGTTACAAATACTATTACTACTCAAATGCAATTTACACACTGTTATGCGTGTCTACCATGAGTTAAACATTCGATTGTCGCTTGCGACTGTAGTAACAAATTTGTATGAATACTAAGCGCCCCTAACAGATTGGTGAAGAATTAAGATTGCTTATACAAAATCACTTAACCATACTATCTGACTTGTAGAAAAATAATCCAATCTCATGGTAAATACACTGATCCTAATTCATTGTTTTTCTATGAACACTTTATGTGGCAAAGACGCTACTAATAATGGAAGGATTTTTCAATGTGTGAGCAAAAAAAACCATGATGAAAGTTTGTATTTCGAACGAAGCTAAGACTAGATTAGAAACTTCTTTCTCCTAGGACCATTTGAATAAAATACTACTTTTCCTGTAAAGTATGAAACCGTTTTACACCATTTATACCAAGACGTATTGGTAAAGTTAATCGGTGTGCCCACGCACAATTGCTTTGTTTGTTCTTGGAAAGCTTGTAGTGTTGATTTTATCGCCCCCTAGCGGTCGTGTCGTGCAAGTGTCTCTATAAGGCTTCGACCAGTTTAAAATCGCGACATTTTACAACTTTCCAACTAGCCAGTGATAGGGTTTTTTATTTGCTATGTTTATTGTTTACCTTAGCTTTGTTAGGCGAGCGAATTTAAGTAAATATTTTAGTTATGTTAAAATACACACATAATTTAAAGATTTGAGGAAATTTTTCAATAAAGTCAAAATCAAAATGTTTTTATTCGAATGGACTTAAAGTAAGCAGTTTCAAATCGTAATTTTTTTTATTACCACCGGTTCGGAATGCTATTTCTACGGGGAAGAATCCGGCAAGAAACCTCCGTAGTTGCTTTTTTCAATATTCAAATACAATTTCGATATCGTGGGAGACATACTGACTGACATTTTTGCTAAAAATCAATATGTCAAATTACATGTTGCCTGTATAAATTAATTAAAGCATATAACTTTAATAATTTACGTAGTATGGAAGCTTGCAACATTAGATTCATAACAGGCTTCAATTGTAAGTTTGACGACGACTCCATGTAATTTTTTTACCACTTAAAAACCCATTACATGTAGTTGACGAAATAAATAGATGTTTAACATTCGAATACGAATATTAAAATATGAATGTCTGTTATTTAAAATGAGTGGTGCTGTCCCGGGCTGATCTTAATCTGGTAAAATTATCAAATAATCGCTGCGCTGCTCTCGCGCCGGATGTCAAAGTAAAACTGTTTGACAGCCACTGTCAAACTGACAACTAACCTTAAAAAATAGACCTTACGCCTCAGGTGGTAAAGGTAAATGATCTTACCATTGCCTATGAATGTTTGTGTTGGTAATAATGGTAACCTGTCACGGTGTCACATTTTTATAGATACAATCGCGCCATTAAAGCCGTTCTGATGGAATATCCGATATAGAGATAATTTTCGTTTATATGTGTTACTGGTTGTTTTTTGAATATTATTTATTTTATTCGTAATATCATGTTTTGGGTATGTAAATATTTGTGACGTAATGTAGATCTTGTTTTACATTCCCATGGAAGCTAAATTCCCATGGGATCGATTACATTCCATGGGAATTTAGCTTAGAAGACACATATTGGACAAATCACAAGTACAGATTTTTTTGATCGAGTCATTTTTAAGAAAAAATTAAATTCATTTGACGATTCTAAGTACTTTCTTTTAAGTTTATGGAATAAAGTTTTTTTTTTTACAAAAATACTGAGTTGAAAGCATTATTTAAATTAAAAAATTGTAGAGAACAAGGTTTTTGTTTCTATCAAATTTTAAAAAGGTTAAATTCAGTAAATTGGTAACTCTTGGTGGGCTAATTTCAAAACCCCAGGGCGGGCCGCGTGCGCAGTTTGTGGATCGCTGCTCTGGATTGACCCGCGACAATTATCGGGAAATTGATCAAAAAATTGCCAGTGTAAACACTCCATTACAATAGGAGTAGGATATAATGAAAATGTTAGGATTCTCTCGATTTTCATCCTCTATTCAGATCCTGACTTGCCAATGGGGTGCCAAGTTTTAACTAGTATCCTAAATGGATTCACATATTATCAGAGTCGAAATTAGGAAACGCATATTTATACGGATATATAGATAACGCGTAGAAAACATGACAGAACATAACATAAACTCACGCCATTATCCCTCGAGAGGTGTAGGGAGAGGTGCTACACACTTCTTATCGTATGTTTATGATGAGTCCCAGTGTGACAGCACATTGAGAAACATAGCAGCAACAACTTACGGCAACCCGAGACTCGAAGCCTCATCCTGCCGGCTCGGGTCGGTCGGTTATCCAAGGCACGTAACAAACTGAGCTACGACGTCCTCATACAAAACACATGTTTTATATTTTTAATATACCATGAAAATTCTAAAAAGATTTATAAGTGTTACTTTCAAAGACTTACATTTATTGGATAAAGTAGGCAATTGAAGCGTTCGTGAGTTAATAAGATAAAGAAAATAAACTTAACAATTTGTTTTCGGAATAACATCTCAGTTTACACTTTACACCTATAAATCTGCGCGTGCGTTGAATCTTTTAAATTATTTGTACTTTACTGCCGTCCTCTAGAACTAGCCAACTTAGCTTGACCTCTCATTTTGAAGTATATACTAGTACTATTCGATATTCAGTGGTAAAACAAAAGAGGTTAATTCTCTTTGATATTTTCATAGATTTTAATCTTTTTTTTGTTTGAAAATTTTACTGTCATAATATAAAATAGAATTGAATAAACTTCAAGACATAGGTATGACATGGAAAATATAAGTAAAGCACTAATATAATCGGCCATGTGCGAATCGGTCTCACGAACCACGAGTTCCGTACCTAAATGGATGGTCAATAAATAAAATGGTAACATTACTCAAGTTATTAAAGTATGAAATCACCAAACGTTACTAAGGATTTTTTTGTGATGACTGAAAATTCATGGTATCCTGAATAATCGGATTGGTAGATCAAAAATTACGATTTGAAATCACTTATTTTAAGTCTATTTAAATAAAAACATTTTAAATTTGAATAATAATCCTGAACAATTGTGTTAAAATTTATGGGTAGATTTGAATTAATTAATTAATGTGACATTGACCATTACCTAAAATCACTTGTTGTAAATATTCTGCAACAAGCTTGAATGTTGCCTACAGCTCTTTAAACATTGGCTAGCTATTGCCCAGCGCTGCGGCTTCGCCTGACTTTTTCCTATGATTTAAATTCTGACGAGAGGTCGTGCTTCCCAGATCGCTCCTAGGTAACCTGGGGCCTGAACCTGTAATTAATTCAGTATGTCTATTTGTTTGCAGTCGTGATCGCTCCGACGTGATACAAATGAAAATAGACCGCTCGTGATGCCTGGAAATGTTTTTATTTGAGAATAGTTAGGGAGGGTTGGTGTAACTGGGCTCGACTGTCCTAAGAATTGTCTACGATCGAATTTTTCCAATTTCCATTATAGTTAAACAGATAATTTTTCCAATTTCCATTCTAGTTAAACAGATAAACAGGATGGTACACAGACAGAAAAAATGGTATGGAATGGTACAACAGACAATTAGAAATATTGTTTTGTTATTTAATAATCTTCGTTCCTTGCTTTACGCGTCGTGTTACTTTCCGCACGCCATATGCTTTGTTAAAAACCAATTTCCTCCGAACATTATCACCTTTACACCATCAGATACAGTTGAAAGTGCAATTTCTTAAACGAAAATGAATTATAAGACCATTACCTGTTTGCAAAGGTACCCGATAGGCACCGGCACAATCGCCTGCCTATCATTCCATCGGTAATTTGGTAATAAAACGAGAATACGCTCGTTCCTTATCTTTAATCCGCTATATATAAACACAAATACTCTGCTATATAAATATTGACACCTTATCCTAAAAGGTCGTAAGCGGCGGCGATGTGACAGGCAGAAGTGCACTCAATAGCCTGCAACAGTTGGAGGTGCGGGAATTAACGTTTCATTGAAATTAAGTGCTAAGCAATAAGGATTAATTTGCTTCGATCGCCCGGAGCTCTGCTTTCGCGGTTTCGTGCCGATTTCGCGTGGCTGCAAATTTAATTTTCTTTAATAAGCCACTTGAGCCTCGCGCTTTGGACTTGGGACTTTATTGTTTTAGCTTTAAGGTCGGTTTTAGAGGTTAAGTTACGGTGTTGTAAAAGGCATGTATCAAGATAGCCAGCATGCTTCATCGGGTAAGATGCGAGGTAAGATACCGGCCACGCCCCCGGTTTTTTTGTGGTCGCTCTAACAATGGGTGATCTGCTAACTAAATAACGAGAGATTCATCTCGTACTTGTCGATATCCGAGAACAATGTTGTATTTAATTTTTTGTGCCTTTTTCACTGATGAGTGGTGCCGGACACGTTTTTCTTAACTTTCATCAGCGGATGTGGTTTCGATCTTTACATCTAAAGCTCTTTCTTAAGTTATTAAAACTCTTTTTCACTACAAAAATTGACAACGGGTCCACTTGACAAATTCCAAACATACATCTCGTTATTTGGTTCCAGTTTGTGCGCTATCAGTTGACTTAGAGCCTTTTAACCACTAAGATATCAGGGCCATTATTGATATATCAGATGTATAACACACTCATTACCAAAACGTTTACAATGCAAAAGCGAATTGATTATTTGACAGGAACTCAAGCTAAATTCTTTTAATTCCATGATTAACAATATTATTGACGACCTCGGTGGCGCAGTGGTGTAAACAGCCGACTGCTACGCTAGAGGTTCCTGGTTGGAAACCTGGCGGGGGCGGGAATTTGTGTTATTTGCAAGACGCATTGTTTCGCTTACCGGTCTTGGATGTTGTATTCTTATTTATTTAGTATATACCATATCGTTGCTTAGCACCTGCGATACAAGTTCTTACGATACTTAGTGCAGGGCTGAGTCAATGTGTGTGTCGTGATGTGGTTATTTATTTATTTATTGCAAGGTAAAAAATAGACAAAAATATCGTTTTACAATTTTTAATGGGGTATATGAATATACATAACATATATAATAACAACATTGCTGCAATGACTTCTTGCTGAGCTGCTGTTAGTCCACTAGGCATAGCATGTCTCGCAAGTAGACATGTTTAATTTTTGTATAAATATAAATACAGAGAAAAATATAAATTTAAAAACAAAAATACAGGAAAATTTAAAAAATATGAATACAAATTAAATTTATATTAACATACTGATATAAAGCAGTAACCGTTATTCCAAGAGTACATAGATACCACTGCAGGCAAAACTACATCAATTGCATTCCCAGAAATCTGGATTTTTTCAAAGAGCACGTCTTACTCACCAGCAAGTAATGAACATGCATGGTTTTCTCTATCAAGTGACTACAGCATGACATGGGGTTCTTCAAGAAGGTCGTTAAAAGGATTTTTTAGGGTCTAAGTCTGCCTTTTAGACAAATGCCATCATTCCGCAAGCAAAAACGCCAACAATAATAAGAATGTTTTGAAATGACATTATAATGACGTAACTTGAGCGCGATGAAATGTCATATTAATATTTTTTTTTTCTGTTGCCGCATGCGGAAAAATGCCATTTGTTAAGGGGGCTTGAAAACGTCCAAGCGCTGCGGTAACAGCTCATCAGCTCACCACTTAGGTGGCAAACAAGCTTGCGGCCTGCCTTTATAATATTAAACCTTAATAATATAGGGTGCCTCAACTTTTAAATTTGGAGTCAGGCAAATGCCAATTCAGAAAAGTCACATCAGCCACCTATGACAGTCCCGATTATTAAGTATGGGGCGTTACAATAAAAAAATAAACATCGTTTCCATTGCGAGGATAATTAGCAAAAAAGAAGGGATTTTACGCTGAGTGAGATCCACTTTTTTGGAAAAATAATCTGGTCCCCAATCCATATATATAACTCAATAAAAATATAATATTATCTGTATATCATTAAAAGACGAAATACAGAACAAAAGCATTAAAAAACTGGATGGCGCAACATCATGTTTCATTTCTCTCTTAACCAAATTCTCATGTCAACGCAGATGAAGTCGATTTCAGAAACTCCTACAAATTTTATAGATGAGAAAGTTTGTGTTTGTTACTCAATCATGCAAGAACGGCTGAAGAGGTTTGGATGAAATTTGCACACACATAGTTATCACCTTAATAAACACATTGATGCTTTTATCCTGAAACAAAGGTTGCTCAAAGTTAAAAAAGCGAAATATTAGTGACCATGTAGCGGTCTGAAAGCTGTGAGAAAAAAAAACATCTGAAAACACACTGACAAATAAGGCATAACTGCGTGTCTACCATGAGTTAAATATTTCTGCACCTCAGATAGCATAGATTACAATTATTTTGTTCACTTAATTCGTCATCAATCCGTTAGAGGCGCTTTACAAAGATTCGTGCAATGTAACTGCAGTCGTAAGCGGCAATCGGAGTTAAAACTCATGGTAGATACACTGGTATCTTGGCGATCTTCGAAGTACAGTATAACCACGTGATACGAAGGGCGGAGTCTGACCACTCCCCACAGAAAGCCATGCTGTTTGTGCTGTATACTTTTGAAGCTATAACATCTTTCCCCTTATAGTTTTTAAACCACGACACAAAAAGAAGGGTGTCATGAGTTTGACGTGTCTGTCTGTGTGACTGCTTGTGGCATCATAACTCTCGAACGAATGAAGCTATTTTGATTTAGTTTCTTTTGTTTGTATGTTTGATTAATATCGGTTCCCTAATAAAAAGTTATGGGGGGTGAAAGTGGGGATGAGCAATCGAATGTTCGCAAATAGCCATTGTTGGACATTTGCGAATTTGTTGGACAATTTTGCTGAAGCTATAGAAAACTTTCCTAATTACCTAATATTCTATCAAATTGAAAATGTGTATGTTGTATGTGTTTTAAACCTGTTAATTATGTAATAAGACTGTTTACAACAATAACAACTAGTTTAAAAATATTAAAGCATTAAATTTATTCATTGTTCTTAATTTAATATTTTTGAGAGTGTGTTTTTAAAGGTAAGGCAAGGGGTACTGCTCACCAAGCAAGAGTGAGCGAGTCAATTCTACCTTTTTCATGTGTTCTAAAATTGACTAATCGTTGAATATAGATTTTTTTGAGTTTTGATAATGTTAAATCAGTAGTAGTAGTAGTGTGTAATCAGTAGTAGTTGCTTTCATAAAAAATGCTATATTTATCTTTAAACAATGTAACATGTCTACTCGAATAAGTGATTGAATCTCTACCACCTATGGGTATGGAATTTAATAAAAGTACTTCCATTTAAGTATAAGAAAGGACATAATCATAAATATTAATGACACTGTTATGGCATCACATAACAAATTAAACATTGCATTTTGAATAAAAACTCTTTCTTGCCGAATGTCATTTTGACACTCGAGTTCTTTTTTCAAACCAACGTCAACGGAAGCTCCCTTTGTTTGCAAATAATTTCATTTTAAATACGTTAATGGTGTTCGATTTACAATATCAACAAATTAAAGGCCGCTTGACGCGACAGCAGTTGGCTGAGACGTTATTAAGAAATAAATTGGGCGGGATCCAGTAGGGTTGGCTACGATTAGTTTAAAAAAAGTTGTGAATACCGAACAATATAAGTGGGTAGTATTTTACTTTGTAATTATATTTTATTCTTACTTAAATAAAAGCGGTTTAAACCTTTAATATAAAATTGGTTTATTCAAAAATCTAAAATTAACTACGCGGTAGAAATATCGATAATAAGAGAATATTAAAAACATGTTGATGAAGTAATTTTGATTCCATAGGTTTTTTAAATTATTAGGTAGCGTAGGTGGAAGCTAGATATCGAATTTAAAATAAAAGGACACGAATACCTTTCGAAAAAGAAAAAATATCAAAGTTTATCATTCCTCGGTTGAAAGTTGAAAGGAAAAAGAGACTGAAACAACTTTCAAGTCATAAAACTATGTCGTGGCAACCCTAACAGTTTTCTCGGCACTGGATCCCTTGGCCCGCGGCAACGCATATAAATTACAGATTTACACATAATCTTTCATTTTTCACAGTCGGTTAATATTGTTATCTGCCGTACCTACTCCTTTCTGACGTCAAATCATGGTGTGATGGAAGCTTAATAGCGGTTCGATCAAAATTATAATGATTTATAACGTTAAAAGTTTATTGGTTCGCGCTTTCTTTATGTTATTTAAAAATAATGTCATTTATTTATTTTCTGCTTAAATCATACAGATCTTTTGTTTCATTTTCTATTTACCATAATAAAAAAAACAATAATCATCAACTTAAGCCAGTACATTTAATGTCATTTCTATTTTTAATCTCATTAAAAACTGTCCACCCTAAAGTTTTCGAACGTAACCGTTAACTGTTTAAAATGCGCGGGGCGAGTTTCCCGCGCGATTTGTAAACATGGCGGCAGTTCCGGTGAGGCCGCGCCGGAAATTCGACCAAATCCAAGATGGCGGAGGTGAAACAACAACTCACGAGATTGATCTGTAGTCTAAAGCCTTTATTGGCTGTACCAATAATCTCTTAAAGTGCCTTTTTAAAGAACATATTTTTTTTGGAAAAATATTTGTTTTTTATGGTTGACTATGCAAAAAAAGATCTTCTCAGAATTGATTTATACTCGCAAACATGTCACAACGAAATAAATTGTATACATTTTTATACATGGGCAAACAAGCAGACGGCACACCTCATGGAAAGTGATTCCGCCGCCTATTGATAAGGATTACGATCATAATTCCGTTAAAGAGATCTTTAATCTTAAAGATTTAAAGATCTTTTCGACCTCGGTGGCGCAGTGGTGTAAAGAGCCGACTGCTACGCTAGAAGTTCCAGGTTTGAATCCTGGTGGAGGCGGAACTTTGTGTTATTTGCAAGACGCATTATTTCGTTTACCGGTCTTGGATGTTGTATTCTTATCTATGTAGTATATACGATATCGTTGCTTGGTTCCTGTGACACAAGTTCTTACGATACTTACTGCAGGGCTGAGTCAATGTGTGTGTCGTGATGTGGTTATTATTATTATAAGATACTTTAGTACCTACAATTTACCTACCTAATAAAAAAATATTTTTTGAATAAAGCTAAAGATCCTCCTTGCAGTTAGTACCTACTGTCAAAGCTGCCAATTGAATAGTGAATTTATATAAGTGGTGAACTCTTGATTTTGACAATTCTACGAAAGACTAGGCGGTATGGTCGAAAGACTATAGCCTGCGCCATAGGCGAAAATATTTTTTTTTATCGATTTTGACAAATTCCTAACAGTGAACAAACGTTATTGTTTAACCAGTACCTGGATAGAACAATATTAAAACACCCGCCAAGTGTAAGTCGGACTCACATTTTAAGGTACAGAACACCTTATTTGTACATTTTAGATAATTACAGAATTTCAATTTTTATGGCCTACTTAATGTTTAATTTGTTTGAGTTTTAGTTTAATTTATAGCGTAGTGTATAATGGCAACAGAATAGTAATAGACTTTTACTGAGAATTTCAAGAGGATAACTATTATGGTTCATGAGATACAGCCCGCTGACATATAGACGGACGAACGGACAGCGAAGGTTTAGTAATAGGGTTCCATTTATCACCCCTTATGTATGTATTAAGTAGTATGATTTGGAGTTATATTATTATAATAACCTCTAGGTATTAAGATTAAAATAAAAGACACTTTTGCATGGTAAATTTGAAACCATTAACAGGTGGGGGTTGAAGAACGACTTCCCTTTGTTTTTTCTTTTACGAAACAATTAAAAAAGTTAATTAAGTTAATTAGAAATACTGTGTTTAAAACGCATTACAAGGTAAATTTATACATACCTTAATGCCCGCGCATTTTTCTTAATGTAACTCGGCTGAATTAAGGAAAAGGTAAAAAAGTAATTAAAATCAGATTTTTGTAATAGCTTTCTGTTGATGTGTTTTCATTTTTTGATAAAAATTTATGTATTTATGTATGTTTTTGGTAATTAAAAATTATCTATTAATTAATTATTTTTTTAAATTATTTTAAGGAAGTTATCTCAGAATGTTGTTGACTGAAATTAATAAAACTGAAAAAGTATTAATTTTTTCTACAACTATGTTTTTATTGTAAATCTGTCGAAAGATGGTGTGTGTTGTGTCATGTTACGTAATGTTTTGTTATTTAATATTTATTCTTTGTTTCAGGTAAGAATTTTCGTTTATTTCTGGCGCTAACAATGGCATTAAATAAAGTAGGTACGTACATTTTAATTTCTAGATGGTCTTATAACTAACACAGACAAATGTTATTAAAAAAGTGAATACCAAAGCCATCGATCGGGGCTTCACTACAAAGTTTTCATTATAAAGAACCGTGCACACGGAAGCGCGAACTTTTTAATCTGCTCTCACAATTCAAATGTTGGAGGTAATGTGCAACCGACGGCATAAACAATGCAGGTAGCTCAGTTTAGTCGGGCTTAAACAGGCGAAGTGGGCTATCTCAGTGCCATTCAGCCTTTGTGTAATGTGAACACACATTTACATATGCAGACTGACGCTAATGGAAACTTTAAGGGAAACTGCGTGTTCGTTTTATCGACACCTTTTTTGCTGTTAAAATCGATTCACACATGACTTCTTATTACAATTTTAACGGTTGACTGTACAGTTAATGAGTTCTTTTAGTGTACTAGATCTATTGGTAAGTCAGTTCTTAAGTTCGTAATGTTATTTTGTAAACGAAACACAAATCGTTTGTCATGCAGCGCCATCTATCTTGCGTCCGTCCGAGCGTGCGGCGCGGCGCACGGTGCGGAAATGAAAGGACGCACGCGGGTCGCATACGTACGATAATCGCAATCTAGTGTGGACGCCACTTTATACCTTAGATCATGTCATACTTAATTATTCATTCGTTATCAATTCTTCTCCTTGTGTTATTAATATTGCATATTAAAAGCAGTTGTTATAATCAGTTGTCGTTGTTGATAGAATTACCTGCTGACGTTATCGCTGTTATCTGAGGGCTGGAGTATTTTTGTACGCTTGGAAACTGCATTACGTCTGTTTTAACCTCTATAAATAAAGAAATGAATTAATGAATTGCAGGTGATTCTGGGGTATCGGGTGGTGGGGCGATCACGTCTCACTATCAACAGTCACATTGTCAGATATCAAAACTTGCACTCTCGTCCGACACGCAGGGCTGCCGACGCTTTCAAATTGGGCTCTTAACTATTTGCAAATCCATTTGTGTTAGCGTTGAACGTTCCCGTGTCGTTACTAAGGAAATATATACGTGCCAGTTCATTTTAAAGTCAACAAACACTTCGAAAACAGGGGAATTGCCGAAAAATGAAATTGACTTAACGATTGTAAACACGGCCATGCGACAAACTAACCTATTTGTTTGTTCCTTGAACAGCATAACGAAGGATTAATATTGCACTCTTAAGTAAGCTTTATGTCCGTCTGTACCTAAACATTGAAAGAACGAATGAGATACAGTTTAGGGTGCGAGTGCTAACCCTGGGCTCAGCTTACTTGGCTGCAGCGAGCGAGACGCACCGATAGTGCATTGTCCGCGATAAACTTGTTATTTGTGATAAAGAGAAAGTTTTTATCGACCACTTAATTATTTGTAAATAACCGACTTTAATTGTGAGATACGAGGGGTGACATTTCGCTTCGTATCGTAGGGCATCGTGATGTGATGTCATCTGTTATAGTTTATGTACATGCGGTTACGCTCGTTATTGTAAGTTCTAAGACATATCTATTCATAGAAGTAAAAGGACATACATACATTCACGCCGTAATTAATCCCTAGAGAGGGGTTGGCGGAGGTGTTAAACACCGCATTTTGCATGTCTATGTTGAGTCCCAGTGTGACAGGTTGCTAATCTATCGCCACTATGCGGGCACAATGAGGAACATGGCAGCTATAATGTACGGCAACAAGAGACTCGATCCCTCGACCTAGCGGGTCGGGTCTGTCGGTTAACCAAGGCACGTATCAAACTGAGCTACCACTTTCTCGTAAAAGGGCATTCATTTATTTATTTGTAAATCGGTTGAACACTTATAGGTCACGATATTAAATTAATAGGATCTATATAAGAGTAATTATAATTAGGTAGGAACCACTACTAAAATTCACTAAGAAGATTAAAGGCATGTTAAGAACTATTCTCTGAGTTTTCTGACTTTCTGTTGAGATGGATTAGAAGCTAAAACAAAAAGGAATAAAGTCTCAATATTTTGAGGAACTTAATAATATCTGTAAGTTACATCTTTATGCTTAGCTTTAAATGAGATGTAGCTGTACCTTCTAATTAGAAAACTTTGTTTAAAAAATATATTCACACGTTATTAAATAGGTACAGTGACGCCATATTGTTTTCTATATTCAGGTCCTGCTATCAAAACATTGTCGTATCAATTTCTATTAATCTGAATACTTTCTCTTATAACCAATGTTTATATTAAAGATTCTCTTAATGCTGTGTCTGGGAGAGATAAGTCAGTCCTTGTCTGCTGATTTATATGAAATTATTGAGCAATCCACTTCTTATATTACCATTTATACGACTACTAGCTTATGCCCGTGAATTTGTTTATGTAGAAATTGTATTTTTTTTTTCGTACTTAAACATGATTGGGTCTACATATTTATTTTATTTCGTGGCAAATTTTTATGGAATCCTGTTTAACTGTTATAATAATAATAATAATAAATTGTAAATTCTACAAATTTACAACTTTCTGAGTCAATATCTTTCAAATTTCTATCCGAAGCAGACACCTATAAGTACCTTGATATGTCACAGTCTTTGGATATTATGGACAAGGACATTAAGCAAGCGATCAAGGAGCGCTTCTTCTGTCGTCTGACAAAAGTACTGAAAAGTCTTTTGTCAGGTGGCAACAAGGTGCGCACCTTCAACGCTTGGGTAATGCCCCTGCTCACTTACTCCTTTGGCATACTAAGGTGGACTCAGACTGAGCTAGATGCCCTGGACAGAAAGGTCCGTTTTCCATACCGCGAAAATGTGGAGGACGCGGCTTTTTAAATGCCAAGAACCTCCACAACCGCGAGGTGTGCAGTCTTAGGGAATATTTCCTTTGAAATGAGTGTGCGGTGCAGCGCGATGTGGTGGCAGTTGACAAGGCCTTTACCCCGTTATCCTTGGCAAAAGAGAACTGGCAAATGCCAAAGGTCCTTAGCACTGAAAACCGCAAGGACGTATGGAAGAGCAAGGAGTTACATGGGCGGTTCTACCGGGTCCTAACAGGGCCTGATGTTGATCTGCTTGCATCGGTGAACTGGCTACGCTTCGGGGACCTCTTTGGAGAAACCCAGGGTTTTGTCTGTGCAATTGCTGACGAGGTCATGATGACGAACAATTATAGGAGGTATATCCTGATGGTACGATCGACATTTGTCGGGCATGCCGCCGTCCTGGAGAGTCACTCAGGCATATTATTTCCGGTTGTTCTCATCTGGCCAACGGTGAGTACTTACACAGACATAACTTAGTAGCTAGGATCATTCACCAGCAACTTGCACTTCGATACGGACTTGTGGAGACCGAGGTACCGTACTATAAGTACGTACCTTCGCTTGTTCTCGAAAATGGTCTTGCCACGCTTTATTGGGATTGATCTGTCATCACGGACAGGACGATTGTAGCCAATAAACCTGATATCGTGCTGACAGATCGATCGCAGCGTCGTGCAATACTCGTCGACATCACCATCCCGCATGACGAGAACCTCGTGAAAGCCGAGAAGGACAAGCTCAGCAAGTATCTTGACTTGGCCCACGAGGTGACCGCCATGTGGGATGTTGATTCGACGATCATTGTACCGATAGTTGTTTCAGCGAACGGTCTCATAGCGAAGAGTCTCGACCAACACCTGAAGAGACTCTCGCTAGATAGCTGGATCAAGGGTCAGATACAGAAGGCAGTACTCCTAGACACGGCGCGCATTGTCCGGAGGTTCCTCTCTCTGTAGTTTGAGCACTGCCCCGCTTCCGGTGGCACTCTAGTTTAGGTTTTATAGTGTTTTATATTTTGTATCTTTGTTTTATTTTACTTTTATATAAATATTGTAAAAAACTAAACTATGTATTGAAATAAATAAAGAGAATAATAATAATATCTTTATTTACTTAAAAACATTTACCATATAATATTTTACCGTGGACCCTGCACTGGCGAGCCTGTATCGCAGGCGTCCAATTTAAAATATGAATATGTTATGATGTGAAAAGTTTAAATAAAACATCAGTTTTCATCTTATCGTTAAATTTGAGAATTTATCGACAGGTATCTTAAATAATGAATTACTTGCGTGCATTAGCAGATTCAGGGGGAGGGGTCTAGGGGGCTACCTATGGACTTAAGGGCCTGAAATAAACGTTGTATTATAATTTTTATAGCCCACCCCGAAAGCATCTGAATTCTTCGGACTTGTGCTTTTACTTAATTAAAATCTAAAGTTAGCGAGGTCAAGCACCCTACCCAAAAGGGTTTTAAAAAATCGTCAGTTTTGTAAGAGGGTAAACTAGATCTATTTTATTTATTATAACAAAACCAACGGCACAAACAAGTAGACAAAACATATAACTTCTAACTAACACATAGGCCAACAGGTTTACAATTGACAGGGAACAATTTTACAGAGCAAACGGGTGAACGACGGATTATTTCTACTATTAATGGTAGTTAAGTGTATCTCCCTCTAATATTCCTGCACCCGCCACTGATCTAGTGTAATTACGTCCGTGCCCGTTCAAAAAACTTCCTGACGAATTTCAATGATATCTTGTGGATGTGTATGGTTAGTTGCAACATTAACTTTTAAACTCGATAGATGGCGTTGCTTATTATTTTGGGCCTCTGGGCCATTTCAATTGCTGTCTCCGCTTTGCTGGGAGGGAAGTCTGAAACCGCTTTCTTACTACCTCCTATTTCTTCTGATTAAGTTCGTTGCGGATCCCAAGACAGCCGGTAGGGTGTCCGGGCACAGCCTGTGCATCACTGCACAGCTGCATTATTCGTTGATTATTCGATCAAAGGACGCCACTGTTGATCCTGATAAACAGGAGTTGCAGTGGTGGGACAGAGTGGCGGGTGTGCCCCGAAAAAAGATGGCGTTGCTTAATCGAAGCTAAGCTGATTTAATTGATTTATGTTTTGAGATGCGTAGGTTTTATATTCGTCATGAAATGTTGTATTTTTTTAAACGTAAGTTTATTATAGTTTTGACGCGAAAATCGCAGGAAAATTATTGAATTTTAACATAATCGCGTAACTAAATTGGTTATTTAAATTTATGAATATCTCAATAGATATTTGAAAATGGCGTCTTTAATCCAATTTACTGACACCGATACCATCCAAACGGTTGTTTAATGCGAAACCGCTTCATTTTTTTAAATTTCCCCGCCATTGAAAGCCGTTAAAGGTAAGTTAAAAAAATTATCAGAGAAATCAACAGAGAGGTAGGGATAAGTGTAATAAAGAATAAATCAGTCGGTATCAATGTTGCGGACCTCTGTCAATAGCTTTGAGGCACGCAGCCATCTTGGATTAATGAGGACATGCCCTCTAAAAATTATGGTCAAAATTACGGAACTATAAAAAACCTATGCAGTATAGTTTATACATTTTTTTTTTGCCTCCTGTATGGTGTGACTTTACCAATAACTTTAGATATTTGATTTGTTTGTTGACATTAAGGATTTATGTAGAAAAACCCAGACTTAAAACAGGTTTGCCCAATTTTTTTTGTTGCAGTAAAAGATGTAGAATATTCAAGATTTCTAGTTCGTTATAGCAACTACGAATGTTTCTTGCTGGATCCTTCCCCGTTGATAAAAGGGCATTCCAACCGGTGGAAGATTATAAACATGGAAATTAAAAAGCAATTATTATAAGCCTATTTAAATAAAAACCATTATGACTTTGAGTCAAGCTGTGAAATGAACTCCCTGTCATGGTTTTCCAGCAACGTCGGCGATGCGTACGTGATGCCCCTGGTGTTGCAAACGTCCTTAAACTACGAGGACAGCTTACCATCAGGCGGACTGTACGCTTTTTGCTACTTTAGTGGCATAAAAATGTTCTGTCTACATGTCTTATCCTTACTAAAATTTCGCATTTTGAAGTCCATTATCGAGTCTGCGATGGTGCGGATAGCGGCTATAATTTGCAATAAATATAAGAGCAAGTGTCAGCAGCGTACGATACCGAGCAGATTTCAACACGGGTTCGATTCCGGTCGGGCCTACGTGGGACGATTCGGGGATATTTTGGGATCACCTATTGTTAGGATTATCTATATTAGTATTGACCGCAACGTGATATTCGTGAATATAGAATAGCTTTGTTGTTGTTGTATGCATTTTATTTGAAATAATCATTTTAATATTATATCAATGAAAAACAAGGATATTTAATTAATTATTTATTTCAGTAGAATTTTAATTAAGCAATAAATACCTATAGCTTGTTATTTATATTCAGTTATATGAAATGCTAAACCTGAATCATTGCTTAAAAAATAAGTGTTTATGCCATTTTAAATAGCAAGTAACAGTATCGTTTGTCGATAAGACACGTTTAGTTGCTTTGCATTTAACGTTTTGTTTCGCAGTTTTAGATAAGTTATATGATTGCCTTTGGTTAGCAATGGAGTTATTTAAAATTTGTTGCGTCATACAGGACTGAAGGAATATCTGCAAAATCAATTATGAAAAAAACATTTTCATAACGAGGTAAGGTTCTATTAGCTCGGTCATAATTAAAATATGAAACAAATTAACAAAATTACCTATACAAATTTAAAATGTAACTTGGGTTGGGTGTCGTAACAAGAAAAATTTAAAACAATGAATGACAATTGAAATGTGTATTTTGAGACCATTTAAATTAAAAATCTTTGACTTGAAAGAAAATGCTAAGACTAATAAAAACCAGGGCCGTATTTTGAATGGTGGTTAATATATGTATATGGGCCCCCGAGGCCCACCTGTTCATTTTATCAATATTATCAACTATTTCGCACTTGGCGCGGAGTGGCAAGTGTATCGCAAGGGTTAATGGCGCGAGAACCGCTGATAAGGGGCCCCGACGCCCGGGCCCGAGGGCCTCGCGGGGGGGCCTGTATCAGAAAGTTGGCCATCTCCGATCAGGGTAATTGTGTGGTAATAGATAATAGTAAAGTTGTTTTTGGATTAGTTGAAAGATTTAGATATAGTCGTAGGTGGTGTGTTTTTGGAGTTTAATTCAAAATTTAATTCAAGTTTAACTCAGTTTAAAGTCTACATGTCCATTATTGGCTTAACGGTATTGTAATTAAAAAATACTAATTATTTATTAATTTGAAACTGAAAATAATCTCATATCAAACTGGTCTCTGACAATTAAATGGTTCTATTCCTCAACTAGTTGAGAGTTTTACACTCGCAGGATTAGAATGCAATGGCATTTTGAAATAAAAGATAAAAACAATTATCTGAACAAATTTCTCCAAATTAAAACTAAACTTATGAGCTA